>JAFEKD010000008.1:0-1200000 GCA_016920805.1 Stagonosporopsis cucurbitacearum | reverse complement strand
CCTCCATTCCCCATATCGCAGCTACAAAACAGTGCACAGAAAATTTGACAATAAAAAAAACGATACACAGAAATCGTCCATATGTTTGCTCCTCGAAACTCCAGACGAATAGATCAAGTCAGACTCCAAAAGATTGTGGATTGCTCCCCCCCCCTTTCCTGCGCTGGAACGCTGTCGATAAGCACACAGCGCCAGCTCCGGATCCGTTTTATGATGATTCGATAAATGAGTGAAATATACAGGTGTGAAGTGTAGAGAATGCCGTTATCGTGTGCATATGCATGTGCGAGACGTCAGGTATCCGGATGCGTGCATGGGCGCTACCACAGACCGAATGTGTATGTGAAGTAGAGAAGCGAGCCGATTGTTGTGCCTGTTGTCAACAGCATGGCTTGAAGGGTCAACTTTTCGAAGTGCGAAAGGGCGCCGCTGCAAGTTGAACAGTCATATTCTGAGGCATGTCAGCGAGTTGTGTGATGGGTGAGGGGCTGCGTGGGCGTTCTTACCGCTGAAGGGGACGTATGGCTTTGGTGTGTACATGCCAAACTGGAATGTGTTGAATACACCTAGATAACCGGCACGAGGAGCAGCGCTGACGCTAGACTCGGCGTCATAGATCAACAAGGTGTACTTCTCGGTCAGGAAAGGAGCCTGGCCTGATGGAGTATTCTTGGTGTCCCAGACCACGGATGTCTCGGTTGCCGACTGGTTGACGGCGATGGTGTATGTGGCCTGGTTGGCGGTGCACGTGGCGAGAATGTCGATGGCCTTTGGGGTCTCAGACAGCGAGGTGTAGTTCCAGGCAAAAGTCACGTAGTCGCCGACCTTGTAGAACTGGGATCCAGCGAAGACGCCAGGTGTGACCATGGAGATACCTCCTGCAGGCAGGCGGGGGTCATAGCTGGTGGCCTTGGACTTGCCAGTGGTCTTGCTGCCCGAGGCACGCTGAGAGCCGCTCACGCTCGCCTTCTGGGTTGTCGAGGCCTCGTCATTGTTGTTGCTGTTAGTGGCGCTGGCGTCTGGCGAGGCGGTCCGCGAAGGCTGGTCGCTCGATCGTTCTTCTGAAGCCGAGGCCGAGGCCGAGTCTGGCGGAGTTTGTTAGCGAGGCGAGCTGCGTGTGACGCATGGCAGACGTACTGTCGTCCTGGCGGGCAAAAATGTTCCTGACGTCCCCCAGGCCGTGGATGTTGGCGAAGGCGTCAGGCATGGCGGCTGTGACCGAAGTCATGGCCAAAAGGCCGGCGAGCAGCTGTGAAGGCCTCATGGTGGTGCTCAGACGTCCAATGCAGCGAAGAGGGTCGGGTCGAGGGCCCGCGAGGCGGCTGGAGGATGTGGTGCGGACGAGTGTTGTGGAGCCGGTAGTGCGACGGGAGCGTGTTGGCGTGTCAACAAACGGTGTGGTCGATTACGCAAGCTGGCTGGGCGTCCCTTTTCCTACCAAACAAAGAAAAACGAGCGACTGGCGAGGGAAAGCGAGGGCGGTCGGTCAACGAGAGTTTGTCGAGTGTGAAAGGGTTCAATGCTGGCAGACTCGCTGAAGGGCTGGTACAGGGGGGCGTCCGAGCAGTGCTACATGAATTGACCAGCGGGCGCTAGCCCCTTTGCGTTCTCCAATTCGCCGCATCCTGCTATTCATAGGCCACGCACCCACACCCGTTGGGACCCATCGTCATGCACATCCTGCCATTTATTTCGTCTGTTTAAATTTGAGACTGGCCCCAGGCCTGCACACTTTCTTTTGGCTCCCGTGCACAGCTTGGCTGCCGCTGTCAAGGTCCAAGTCAGATAATGTTTGTATCTTGCGGCATTCTTCTGCACTTCAGCGTCCCTCCCTGCGCTGTGGGCCGGCCGTGGCCTCCGAATCCATGTTTGGCTGGCTTGCAAGTAGGGCCCACTCTCGCTGTGCTGTGCCCCCAGTGGCCCTCGACCTCGACTTTGTCTTGACTCTTGACACACAAACGTGACTTGTTGTTTTGTCTTTGTGTAGCAGTGGTGCAGCTTACTCATCACGTTGTAATACGAGCTACTGGTGCTATACTTAGCGGTTGACATAGCTGAGCGGCCAGGCAGAGAACAAATAGGAGAGGGTGGCAAGGATATTTAAAAGTCATCTCATAATTATCAAATTAATGCAGATTATAGATACTGCCACCGTCTTGCGTCTGCCTCTCGTGTCTACAGGCACCATATTGCACTCATGCGTGCGACTCCACACGCTCCACGCCAGCTTGCTTCTCGTTGTGCAGAGCAATGTCCGTCAGCGCTGGCTTCAACGCCTCAGCGTTCTCACGAGTGAACTTGCGCGACGACACCTTGTGCTCAAACAGCAGATCCAACTCAGAGTATGTCAAGCCCTTGGACTCGGGCAGACGGAAGAAGCCCCAGATGATAAACAGTACTGCAATGCCTGCCCAGAAGAATCCGCCCTTGGCACCCCAGTTCCAGTCGTTCACGCCGACCATCTTTGGCATGATGGTGTTTGTGGCGAAAACGATGCTGTTGTAGCTGGCGCGAGACAGCGCGACCGTCTTGACACGCAGGCGAGAGCTGGGAATCTCGGCGGCTAGAGTGTAACAGATGGGCCCAATAGAAAGCTGCAATCGTCAGTACGTCGTTTACATGTAAGTTGCTTGGACCTACCTGGAAGCAGAAGATCATGAAGATGATCAAGACACCTCCCGCGAGGCTTGCGCTCTTGTTGGACTTGGGTGCAAGACCGATGCATCCGACGATGAACAGGATGATAGTGATGGCCGACAAACCAGTCAGGTACATCTTGCGGCGGCCGAACTTTGTCATGATCCACCAAGCAATAAAGCAGCCGACAAGTCCCAGACAGTCCTGGCCGATGGTGAGATGGAACGAGTCATCTTGGCTAAGTCCGACACCCTGCATGAACTGAGTTCCGAATCCCATGAAAGGCACGCCACAAAGAGCCTGGGTGATGAATGCCATGGCTGAAACCTCAGTTCGGTGCAGGTCACTGCCACGGAAAAGATGCCAGTAGTTGGTGCCTGCTGAAACCTCTTTCTCAAACTGATCAGTAACGACCATCATCTCCACGTGGGCGTCCAGATCGAATTCGACGCCTTCGGTGGGTGTTGTGAGTTTGGCGATAGCCGCGCGGGCATCTTCAATGCGCCCTTGTCGAACCAACCACCAAGGTGATTCGGGTGCCAGCAGTGTGGCGAGAATGATTGGAACTGGCCAGATCCATTGCAGTGCGAATGGAATCCTGTATCCCCACTGGGTAGTGTTCTTCATCAGGCCAGTGAGTACACCTGTGGAGAACAAGCCACCTGATCCAAGCGTCAGTAAACCTTGTATTTCTATCCCCCAGAAAGTTTGTACATACCAATCACCCAGCACATGTTAATCCAGGATGTCATGTATGCTCGTAGGTGTGTAGGGCAGAGGTCGGCAGCGTATGAGATCGCCAAAGTTTGAAAGACTCCCTATAGAAAATATGAGTGTCTGATGTAGGTTAGTCGACACGGTCTGGTACGTACCCATGGCAGACCCTGGATAATTCCACCTATCAAGAACATTTCGAGGCTTGTTGAGAAGAAGGGAATGAAGATTGCGCCAACCATGACAACCATGCTCACAATCATGGTCTTCTTGTAGCCAATCCATTCGGTGATGTAGCCGTTGATAATCAGACCCAGAATGCAGCCAACCTGGACGACACGGTCAGAACGCCTCGTCTTGCTGTGAATGCCGGGCAACTTACCTGGGTACCGTTCAAAATGATGGTCTGCCATCGAGAGGAGACAAGTCTGCCACCCTCAGGGTTTGCCTGGTCGCCGAATCTGTTCCTGAAAGGCTCAAAGGCGAAGAATTTGTTCATGAGGGACGTGTCGTAGCCCTCCATGACGACAGCGAGGGAGATGACGAAGCTGAACACAATCGCTTTCCACCAGAACCGCAAACTCTGGCGGACCGACATCTTGTGCTCGTTGTCGATGGCAGCGTTGGTGCCAACGGCACCATGGCCCATTGTCGTCGAGTCGAGCTTTTCGGCCACATGGCCTACGGCCTTGTCATCGAGTGTAGACATGGTGATGGTGAAAAGAGAAAGATGGTATTGAGCACCCCTTTCGTGTATGAGGACTGAGGAGGTGTCCTCGATGCGCGCGCTGGTCGTGAGTGGAGGAGTCTTGTCCAGGAAGAGGCCTCAGCTTATATGTATGTACGTTGTGTAGTAAGAGTCGTTCAGAAAGCAGAGTCCAGCCGCAGCGTCCTAGTCATGATGGCGGCGGCTCAGTAGATGGGTCTGGAAAGGGAAAACCACACGACCGGCAACGGCCGAGAGCAGGTAAGTCTGTTCAAGTTTGCGGGGAGATGCAGGCAGGCTCTCCGCCCCATGGGACAATCTCTTGTGTGGAGAGGTGCGTAGCTGCACGATCGTCCAATGAGAGACGGTTCTTGAGTCAGGCCCAAAGCGATTTCAATGCAAGCAACGGTGGTTCTGGGTTGCAAGGATCGGGAAGGGGGCTCTGCAACTTCGAGCGCAATTCTCACGTGGCGGAAACGAAGACTTTTCCGCGAGTAAACCGCCTCTAAATAATGAGCGATAGTAGACCGAATCTGGTTCTTGTATTACAGAGGAAACGGGCTGCAGGCACAATCAACGTGTTTCGTTGTACATTTCGTCTTGAATGCAGGCAATTGTTCTAGAGAACCTTCTTCAAATTCCAAGACACAATGTAATCCCCAAAGCGACTGTGAGGTCTCCGCGCATATGCGCAACAGCATTGAAGGTCTTCGTAGGAGCTCGTGCAGCCCATTTTCCTCGGCAACAGGAAAGTTCTGGTTCTCAGCTTGGCGTCTCTCGACGGCGGAGACGGCCCTGATTCGGCCTTCGCCCTTTCCGCATTGAGAAATGAAGCGGGGACATCTCGGAAGACGACAAAGTCCATCGTCAGATCTGTGACAGCCATACCAGCTGGCTGAGGAAGTTTTCCGCTCTTCACCAGTACAAGATCCACGACTTTTCCGACGTGGATCTGCCGTTAGAGCGTGATGCGCAAACCATCAGCCTGCAGTACCTGCCGGTAAGCGACCCGACTTCTGCGACGTACTTGGTTGGATGATGAAAGCCCTGCTGACTGATCCTAGAGCACGACGGCGCAAGTGTATCTACTCGACAGTCGACCGCTCTGATCGGGTGGTTGCGTGTGACTATTGTCGGTCTCGAGCATTACATTGCGTGCAGAAACCTCCCGAGGGCGGCTACTATGCTCAACGTCAGGCCAGGATCGAGGAGTTTGAGGCCACCCACCAGGCCTCAGCGTCGCCAGGGTCTCAACTCACACCAACATCATGCCAGACGCCATCCGACCTACCACCAATGCCCTTGAGGCTAGAGCTGGTAGGCCTGTATTTTGACTACATCCATGACCAGTTTCACTCCATGTATCATCGCCCGTCATTTACCGAGGATGTTGCACATGAAAGAGTGCCCAGGATCATTCTTCTTGCAATCTTCGCACTGTCATGCAGGTAAGACTCTCAGTCGATATACAATGACAAGTTTGACAACCACTGTTGGGTAGGTTTTCCAATAGCTCGGTCTACTCGGAACTAGATCCACGAGAAAGGGGCGAAGGCTTCCGCACAGCGAGCGAGACATTGCTCAATCTACGTGACATCTCACCAGTCACGGTACAAGCGTGTGTGTTGCTGGGTGCTTACGCAGCAGCCCATGGTGATACAGACGTTGAAAATGTATACTACAGCACAGCAGGTCGCATGTGCTTAGTCCTTGACTTACCTAATCGGCCAGTCGCCAGTCTTCTCGAGAGAGAGGTCAATATCAGAGGTAAGTCTAGCATGATCTCGTTGATCTCGTGTCTACTTCCTGACCTGAGCTGTACGCTGACCGCAATGGGGATGAAGTATGGTGGGCAGTCTGTATGGTCGATGTATGGTCATCAGCTGCTGTCAAGGTCCCACGGATAATGCCCTTGCACAATTCGGTTTCTTACCCTATCGACGAAATCCCCTTTTCCTCGATGAGTGCCGACTTCACCTCCAACTTCATTAATAATCCGACAACTTATGAGTCGCCAATTCTGACCGAAATGATCAAATTGAACAGGATCCTCCTGCAAGTCATTGACTTCAACCGCAGGTGTGTGTCAGAGCATCTCGAAGGCGAAGCTTTGGAATCGGGAGTGCGAGCCCTATCCCGAGCACTCAGCGTTTGGTTGGAGAGCCTGCCTCACCATATGAGGGACACGCCTGAGAATTTCAAGTGGTTTGCTGATCGAGGTTTTGGACGGATGTTTGCAGCGCTATACCTTGGATACTACCATTATGGTCAGCTGCTCAATTATCAATTCCTAGGAGCAGACGCTATCTCAACCTCCACGCTCTATGCAGCGGACTGTAAACACCATGCCTCCAAGCTATGCGAAGTGGTCTATCGATCCTTTGCAACTCCTGGCAGCGAGGTCTTGTATCCAGCAGTCGCACATATCCTTGTCATAGCCTCTACTGTCCAGATCCATACCTTGCTCTTCTCAGGAGACAATGGCCAGATACGGCAGGCGAAATCGCGACTCGAACGCAACTTTGAAATTCTCTTGCGACTGCGACCATTCTGGTCGAGTGTCGACAGCGCCATGAGTCGCTTGAGGGCCTTTCATCAAACTTGTTTGCGAAGCAAAGATACAAGTTTCGTTCTAGATCGGTGGCTGCTACGTTTCCTAGTTCAATTTGCACCGCATATGGAACTGGAGCCGCGAGACAATGACCCACATTACGAGGCTCTTCTAGCTCTGTCAAAGCAGTCACCATTGTCGTGTTCGTCGTTGTCGGCAGCCTCGCCAGGAGTGGTAATACAACCCCCACATCATTCCCCACGGGTGCATCAAGCTCAAGGCCCCACATCCATGTAGCGGCGGAAAACAACACCTATTTCCCACGCAATATGTGGACCTCGCGCAAGAGCGAGGGCGGAACACTTGGCGTCGGTTCTCGCATATCGGGTCGGACACAAAACGTGATCGGGGTTTAAAAACGTACGTCGCTACACAAGTAGCTGCAGCAAGATCTCAACATCAAAGATGGCCCCGTACCGAGATAGCATCATCATCGCCACGACGCTCTTGACCGGAGCCGCTGCAATCAACAATGGCCTGGCTGTAACGCCTCCGATGGGATGGGTAGGCTTTGAACATATACCTTTGACAGATCACGTACTGACATCGGCCAGAACAATTGGAACGCCTTCGGCTGTGATGTGTCCGAGGACCTGCTTTATACAACCTCGGAACAGATCTTGAGCCTTGGTCTTCGAGATCTTGGATACGACCACGTTGTCCTGGATGACTGCTGGCAAGATGTCAATGGTCGTGACAAGAACGGCAAACTTCAGCCTGAGCTCAGCAAATTCCCTAATGGTCTAAAGTCTATATCAGACCACCTGCACAGCCAAGGACTCAAGTATGGCATGTACAGCAGTGCTGGAGAAATGACCTGTGCCCGTTTCTGTAAGCCAATACCGAGCTGATCTAGTCTGTCAAGTTGCTGACTTGCTACACTAGCTGGGTCTCTGGACCATGAGGTCGATGATGCAAACAGCTTTGCTGAGTGGGGCGTTGACATGCTGAAGTATGACAGCTGCTACCACATGGGCAGAATTGGCACACCGCAAATATCATTCAACCGATTCAAGGTTATGTCAGATGCTCTGCGAGCCACGGGACGCAACATTCTGCTCAACCTTTGCAACTGGGGCGAAGATCAGGTGCACACTGTGAGTAGCTTGCGTGGTCTCTTACAGGACGCTGAACTGACAATTCACAGTGGGGAATGTCAATCTCCAACTCGTGGCGCATCACTGGCGATATCTACGACAGCTTCACAGTGAGTGGTGACTTTTCAAAGTAGGTAGTATGTACTGACCTTTCCAGCGCCCTGATGACCTGTGTGGGTGTAATACCATGGCACCAGGAGATCCTTCTTGCATTGCTCCCGGAACTCACTGTTCCGTGCTCTTCATTCTTAACAAAGTAGCCCCCTTTGCAGACCGCTCTATTCCTGGTGGCTGGAGTGATCTGGACATGCTTGAAGTTGGACAGGGCGGCATGACCGACGAGGAATACAAAGCGCACTTTGCCCTCTGGGCTGCACTAAAGTCGCCCCTCTTCCTAGGTAACGACTTGCGCGACATGCCCGCCTCGGCTTTGACCATCATCAACAACCCTGCCATCATCGCGCTCAGCCAGGATCCCCACGGACGCTCTGTAACCCGTGTCCGCAAAGACACCAACGTCGCCAAAGACCAGTACGGCGAAGGCGAAACCCACGTCTGGGCCGGCTATCTCGCCAATGGCGACCAGGCCGTCATTCTCCTCAACGCCGCCGCCGAGGACCTCGACATGGAAATCTCCCTCGCAGAGATCTTTACTCCCTTTGGCCCCCACGGCTCCGCGCCCCACGTCGGCTACGACTGGGCTGTCCACGACCTCTGGGCGACCCGCATGGCTGAAGCCACAGCCGAGGAACTCATCGCCGCCTCCTCGGAAGCGGACCGTGCCGCGATCCTGAAGAAGGCCAACTGGTACAATGCAACCGAGATCCCATATGAGCAGGGTCTGCGCGCTGAGGATCCAAGGTTGTTTGGAGAGAAGATTGGCGTTGTCAAGGCGGGAGGTGCGCTGAAGGCAAGAGTTAAGAGTCATGCTGCGGGTGTTTTCAGGCTGAGGAGGGTGGCGAAGAAGGGGGACAAGTTCAAGGGAAAGAGTATTGATCGTGTGGCCAAGGACGAGTTGTGAGGGTATGGTTCACAAAATGTGTAGATGGGACTAAATGAGATAGAGAAGGGGGGAAAGAATGGTACATATAAACATTTATATTTGTAATGCTGCATTTGACGACGGAGTTGAGTTTTATTTTGTTTTAGCTACTATCTCCAAGCACACCTGAACGCCATTGTGACTGTGATTTATCATCCCCTGACTGCCCCTTGTGACATATTGAATAAAGCGTTTATCCATGAAGTATAGCACTTATCACCCTCAACCATGCATGTTGGATAATGAACATCGAGTTGTGTTATGCAAAGAAAGTCAAGTCTCGATGACATGTGACAAATCTAATCGGCCATAGCAACAAGTTTCTTCGTAAAAAGCAGTACTGGATGTCGAATGAGTGCAAAGCCAGACGTCTCTCACGTTTGTTTTTGAAACCGCCAAACATTTGTGGGCAGCATGATGGAATTGTGCAACAATATCTGTAATTCACATTACGTACCAATGGAATGCGTCTCTACGGTATGTCGCACGTATTACAGCGGAAGCTGTACACGACTCAAACAAAAATAAAATGAAAGAACAACATGAGACCGAGACCGAAACCGAAACTCGCAGAGAGCCAACTCAGATCCCGACACCCCCAGTACTCAGTATCCCCACTCCCCAGCATCCAGCAAGCTCTGGCTCGCCACAAAGCTGAATCCACCAAAGGGATTACTCAGCCCCTCGCTCATGAAACTCTTCGTCAGGACAGGGCTGAGCGGCAAGTCAGTGAACTCTTGGTTGAAGTTCTCGGCGAGCTCGGGGTCCGTGATGAGAGGTTGGATGGGCGGTTCGAGCTCGCGAGCCTGCAGAGCCTTCCAGTTGATCTTGCGGAAGAAGCGGTGGTTCTTAATGGTCTGGAGGTCCTTTGCCATGTTATAGCCAAGGCGTTTCTTAGGGTCTTTGCGAAGCAGGCGGGTGAGGAGATCTTTGGCGTCAGGGCTAAGGTAGAAAGGGAGAGCGAGCTTTTGCTTGAGAATCTTCTCTTGGATCTTCGCATTATTATTGCCAGTGAAAGGGGGTGAGCCGGTGAGAAGATCGAAGCCAAGTGCACCCAGTGACCACCAGTCTACAGCTGCACCGTACTCTTTGCCTTCAATGACTTCGGGAGCCATGTACTCAGGCGTGCCGAGGATCGATCGGCAAGGGCTCTCGTCATCAAGCGTGACCTTGCTGAGGCCGAAGTCGGTGAGCAGAAGATGGCCTTCGTGGTCGAGGAGGCAGTTTTCGGGCTTCAGGTCGCGATAGATCACGCCGACTGTGCGGTGTAGATGATCGAGAGCAAGCACCATCTCAGCCATATAAAAGGCTGCGACATCCTCCGAGAACATGCGTTCAGCCTCTAAGTGATGGAACAGCTCGCCGCCCTGTGCATACTCAAGTATGAGGTAGAGCTTCTCGTGGTCCTGAAAGGCGTAGTAGAAGTTGACGATGAACGGGTGCCTGTTGACACTCTCCAAAATGTTGCGCTCTGTCTTTGTCTGCTCGATCAGCTTCTTATGCACTGTAATGGAAGCCTTCTTGAAAGTCTTCTGAGCAAAGAGACGACCAGTGCTGAGCTGTCGAACCAGAAGCACCGTGCCGTAACTGCCCTTGCCTAGACACTTTATTGGCTCAAAGTCGTCGGCGCTCATCTTACGCATTACATTGTTGCCAAGCATAGTCGACGTCTTGGACTGCGCATCAGCGCTGAAGTCCTCATCCAAGTTGACTTCATAGCTCTCCATCTCAGTGCGGTCGCTGTCACTGGTGCTGTCAAGTCCAGACATACTAGTGTTGCTTGACATGCCGGAAGCGACTTGCTTTGCAGGCGGGCATTTCAACGGCGAGTCCGCTCCAGTGCCGATATTGAGGGCCTCCAGTTGGGCCTTTAGACTGCTGATACCGCCCATAGAAGAGATTGGCCTGAGTGCCGGGCTGCTGGTAATGCTGGGCAAGCCAGAGACAGCTGGTCCAAGACGCGGTGTGGCAGCTGCAGAAAAATCCGACTCCTCTCCTCCAGAAGTAACAGGGGTGTGGAAGCCACGAGCAACGTTCGCAGCTGGCGCAACGCCATCCAAAGCCTTCCTTTTCTTCTTCTTATTCTTCTGTGCTTTCTTCATGACTGCGTTGATATCCAGCTTGTCTGGACCTTGCTGCTTGACTTCCAGATTGGGCAGTGTTGCGCGCTTGGGCAGTGGAGACGCAATCGTGATAGGTGGGGTACCAACCTGGAGGGGTACATTCGGCAAATCCATATCCATTCTGTCTGCCGCAAAGACGTCGTCCACGCTCATAGTGGGCCCTGCACTCTGCTGCGCATCCTTCTTTGCGGTATGCGCAACGTCGTCGTCAAAGGAGAAGATACCCATATGTGCGATGGATTCTCGGGAATAGAGCCGTTGCTCTGGTGGTATTAAATGCGCGTTGACTCTAGACAGTCTGCATCAGCGTGCGCAAACCCCGAAGTGCTCGGTATATTGCGCACAGCCAAACTCCAAGCTAGGCTGGGCCAAAATTACCGTCCACCGCTCACGGTGGACCCTCCTCCCCTAGACAGCGTCGAATCAGGGCGGCGAAAGAGGCGTCGGTCTTGTTCAGTCCGCTGGTCGAGGCCGTATATGGAAACAAGGGACCAGTCAGGGTGAGCTGGGCAATCGAGAGAGAAACGGTCGCGTTGGGAGAAGCAGAGCCCATAGATGGTCGTTCTGGGGATAGTGTAGTGTAGATAGTGTGTGCCAGGTGTCTTTTCCTGGCTGTTGTTTGTTTCTGTGGTGTCAGGGTGCGTTTGAAGGTGCAAGGAAGGAACGGCGCCATCAGCAGGCAGAGGGGAGCTGATCGCGCTGGCCTTAGCGCGCCAAGTAGCCATTTTTCATGTGAATTAGTGGCCGCATTCCCTCCCCCGGACTTCATCTCCACAATTTATTACAGCCGACTCCATGCGCTTTCATGCCTTGCTTCAGCGCCGCATATCATGCGATACCATATGGGCACCCGATACTTGCTTTTGTATCGCATCGAGATCTGCATGCTGGCAGCGACAAACGCAATCTTCACGTGTCTTGAGCTTGGAGCAGGGTCTCACACATGATGCATTGATTGGATCATAATACCCGAAGCAGAAACCAGTCTCGGAGTTGTCCTCTAGTCGTCGAGCATTTGCGCTCTTGTACTCGTGTGCCTGTAAGCCTGGAACGCTGCAGGGCAATTAACTCATCGTATGCGTTTCGGCTTAGGGTAGCCGTGCAGCAACCTTCCTTCTTGGATCTCGCTCGCGACTTTCTGGCAACATAGAGGGAAATTAAATACGTGTAGGTAAGCCGGGCCCGGCTGTCAGGCGTGAGTTGAGCCAGGAGCTTGAAACAGGGTCCGAGCTGCAATCAGCCTCCTGAGCAACGTCTATTCAATCGATGCATGTGCACGCATCGATGCGTCGCACATGCAGGGTCGTGCAAGGAACATTGAGCAGAGCCGCATCATTGTACGCAGGAGGACAGAAAAGACATGTTGTGACAAATCGACGTGTAAGCTGACGTCCAGCGACAAGAAAAGGACTCAGCTTACACAACGGCACACTGCAATAGGCTCAGTGGCTCAGCATTCTGCGGGACTTCTAATCAGGCGCAAAATTGGCGCACTACCTAATATCTAGAGGACACCTGCACGTCTATGATATCCTTGAAGAACAAGTTTAAATAACCACGCGCACAAGTCAGGACTCGGGTTAGCAAAGTCACCCGATAAAACCTTAGCATGTCCAGCCTGTACTTGCTCAATTTAGATACTTTGCAAAGCTGCGTTGCAGACGTTCTGTAAAACCTGTTGGAGCTGTGTACGCAAGAAGACAGTGCAGTGCGCTAGAGTGCACCAAAACATTAGGCGAGAGCTGATTCGCGCAATATCCTCTCTAAGCACCGACATATCTTCCACTTAGCACAGCAGAAACCGTTGGAGAGAACGGTGACAATGTTTCATGGCGATATATATGTTATTGATGGAGATAATGCCATAAGTCAATCCAGCATAGCTGGAGTCCTTGGTTCAGTAATGAGCCCTCTTGGCTTAGTGGTAAAGCGTATCACTAGTATTACCTCGGTATGCAATGATAAGATCGCTAGTTCGATTCTGGCAGAGGGCATCTCTTTTTTGCCGTGATGTGCCTAATCTCCGAGTCTCTCGGGATGCGAGATGAAGGATGGACGGGCCATGTTTGTGTGTGTGTATGTATGCGCCATCTCCTTGACAAATAGATGCAAAGTTTATGTTGATTTTTAGGAGTGCATGCCCTCTTTCCATTTTGTCGTATTCAATGCGCCCTCTCCAATGCCGTGGAGAGAGTGTGCGCCGATGTTGAGGACGAAAACCAATGGTGGTCTTTGAAGCAGTTGCGTGTACTTCCTTGTGTATAACAAATACAGTACAGGAATACGTTCCTTCCTTCAAGCGACACAACGGCGAACCGGAATTCGGGAATAAGCAAGAGCGACTTACTTCCCCCCCACAACCAGTCTTCTCGCAGCAACGCCGAGTATTGCACACAAATATTGACAGGTAAAAATATTTGATATATATATCCCAAAGAGCTTATATACTCATCGTGCTACATCGCTTACTTTTGTACAAGAATTTCAACGCTCGACGCTGCTTCGACTTTTATACATCCCGACACAACGCATGTCCACCACCACCGCTTAAGCGCAGGTTCCAAACCCAGACTGGCAGCCGGTGCCGCAGTGGCCAGTGGTAGACCCGCACCATCCGTACTGTGAACAGCAATTTCCGAAGGTAGAGCCCTGGCAGGTCTGTTTGCCGGTGCCGGCGCATGTGCCGTCGGTGGAGACCTTGGAGGCGGTGGTGGCAGTAGCAGCGGCAGATGTCTTCGTGGTGGAGGTAGCAGGCTTCGCGGTGCTGGTGGCAGCCTTGGAAGAGACGGCACCGTTGCTACCGCAGTTACCGAAGCCAGACTGGCAGCCGGTTCCGCAGTGGTCGGTCTAGAAACTTGTCAGATGATGTCCCAGGCGTAGTAGGTATTGCAACACTCACTGTAGACCCACACCATCCGTATTGCGAACAGCAATTTCCGAATGTAGAGCCGAGGCAGGTCTGCTTGCCAGTGCCGGCGCATGTGCCGTCGGTGGAGACCTTGTTCGTTCCAGTAGGAGCAGCAGCAGTCGAAGTCTTGGTAGTAGTAGGCTAATAACAATGTCAGATGAGAATCCAAAAACCCAATAGTAAGCCGGTGCGAGCCACCAAATAACAACAGCGGGTAAGGAGTGGATATCGCGTCATGTCTAGGAGCGATTTCGACGGTGTGTCGACGATCTCGATTCAGACGATGCTGTGCCTGATACGGGGCTCTTGAGCTTGACGACTGATCGAGTCAAGCCCAGGCCATCGGTCTCAGTTGGATCACTTTCGCAAATCATCAGTTTCCTTCTCAAGCTGACGCTTGAATGACAATGCTGAACGCAATGACAAAAGAGACCTCTGGGAAGATTCTCAAGAAGGTTGAAACGAGATTCGGGACGACTTGCGAGATGGTTGTAAATTGTAAAATCATAGACTTACCTGAGTGGAGCCAGCGCCGTCAGCAGAACGGTACCAGTTGGCTTGAGGGTCGCCGAGGCACTCGCCAACGGTGACGGCCTTGTAGCCGAGACCGGTGATGGTAGAGAGCATGAAGTCAGTCAGGTTGTAGACGGTCTGGTAGTGAATGTCGTGGCCAATAGCCAGCCACTCAGAGGAGGCGGCAGAAGCACCGTTCTTGGTGACGTTGCCCTTGAAGTAGTTCTTAGAGTTCTGGATTTTGTTGACATCATCCTGGTTGTAGTCGTCGGTGTCAACGTCAAAGTAGGTGACGTGGTAACCGAGATCGGCCATGTCCTGCTCGCAGCCAGACTCGGCTGTGCAGCTGGAGTAAGGGGGGCGCATGTAGGTGGGGATCTTGCCAATGATGTTGCGAAGAGCCATCTCGTTCTTCCACATCTGGTTCTTGCGGTCGATGGAGGAGACGGCGCTCAGGTCCAAGTGGGTCCAGGTGTGGGATGCGATGTGGTGGCCCTCAGACTCCATGCGCTTGATGACGCTGGAATACTCGGGAGTGACGTCAATCTCACCCTTGTTGATGTTGTTACCTGTGATGAAGAAAGTCGCCTTGGCGTTGTATGTCTTGAAGACATCAAGGACGTGAGCAGTGTAGTCCTTCTGTGGGCCATCATCGTAGGTCAGAGCAACTGTGCCGGGGGTGATGCAGTTGTAGATGCCAGCGCCGCCATAGGGGACGGAGCCAACCTTTGTGCGGGCAATAGATGAAGTGTTGGTACCAGCAGGGGTGACGTTCTCGGGGCAGCCGGGACCATGTGCGTAGTCGCAGCCAGGAGAGTAGCAGTAGTCGTCCTCGGTACCGCAGTCTTTGTCCTTGTCAGTTCATAAACGTAGTGAGTTGATGGTGAAGGAACATACATCCAGCACCAGAGCAGCACTGTCCGGCAGGGCAAGAGCCAATGCCAGCACCGCACTGACGGTCGTCCTGGCGGGCAGCCAGGCGGTTCTCGTGAGCATGGGCAGTCTTGACCTCGGCAATGCGAGCCTCAAGGTTGGCGAGCAAGTCACGGGACTTGAGGTCGCGCATGTTGATACCAGCAATCTTGGGCAGTCCCATACCACCATGGGCGCTGACGAATGGGGCGATAGCCGCAACGGCGGCGAATGTGGAGAAGTGCATGTTGTTGAGAAGTTCGTGTTCGTATTACGGGATTACTAGAGATAGTCGGTGGAGGGTTCAAGGAAGCGAGTGACAAGTGTGAGCCAGTGAAGACTTCACGACTGGATGGTCCTGAGAGGGTAAAGAGAGGCGAACCGCAGATGACAGCGGCCGGAATTAATGCTTCGAGGGAGAAGGTAAAGAACGGAGATGCATCAGATGAAAGGGACCGTCTGTTTATGAAGGGACGCAAGATCGCCCGCCAGCAGTACACCCCTGCACGAAAGTTGCTAAACTTGGCGATGGCGCACCGAAGCATGCCTCGCCAAGAGCCGGTTAAACCTAACAGAGTTCAAGCCTTGTGTCGCGGGTATCCCTGAAGCCTCACGCGCTATTCGGATTCGCTTGAAACGACCGGGCCTATGATTGGAGCAAGGGCATGGAAGTGCGGTATGGTCAGCGTGCAATGCAGGAACATGGAGTCAACGATTCAACTGCACCCCCACTGGGAGGATACCCAAGGGCCGTGATGTTGAAATTGAACATCGTATCCGAGGGGCCTTGACTCTTGAGGCACTGATACAACTGAGTTGTTCTGTGCCGTTCCTTGCGAGACGGGTCACTGGAGTGTCTTTGGGTGGGTTCAAGCCTTCAAACAATGGTGGCTTCACCGGCTGACGACAGCCTGTTGCCGTTTGTGCAAGTCTTTCGGTAGCACTGTCCCGCTGTCGTTCTTGGGTGAATGCATCATGACTCCGCCCAGGCTGCCTGCTGTGCGCAGCTGCCATGGATCGCTCGACGCCTGATTCTGCCGTGGACGCCTGGCGCATGGCAAATGCAACAGTGTCGTACGGGCTGCATACATACATATTCATACATAGTCATACGTGTTGCTAAGTTGCAAATTCGGCGCTGGTGGCTCAACGCGATACTTGGCCGCCACATTGGCACCCGCTGCCGAGCACTCCAGCGAAAGAGGCGCCGTCTTTACGAGGAGCTTGTTGAGAATAAGGAGAGAGGGATCCACCCGCTCCGTCGTCTGCCGAGTCCAGCTTCGATGCCATCATCCGCACGCATCACCGCATCTAACTTTAGACCGTTGGAAGCTCTGCGGTTTCAGGGGCGTTGAGCGCATGAAGTTTCTTCCCAGCACGACAAAAGCAGCATCAACCCCACGGCAATCTTGACCTTTCATCCTTGAACCTGGCTTACTTTGGAACTGGGCCGACAAAAATGGGGCCAGCTGGCACCGCGTCGCCAAGAATACACTCTCTTCGGGCTGTTGACGCTGCGGAGCCAGCAACGTGCACCCGGCGCCGAGGCGCGAAGCTCATCTCATCTGCCGGCATGCACCCACGTCACTGTCTCAAATATCGATACATATGGGGTTCCAATAAGAGATGCTTACTCCGAGAGTCGCAGCCGTGAGAATCATTCAATACTCTGCTCCGCAGCATGCAGGGCCATGGTGCAGGAAAATTCTCGTATCTCGGCAACAGAAGCGCGGTGCTAGCCAATTAGTCCCAGGCACATCAAACGTCGAGCATTCCACGACAGCCTCGAGTGGAGGATCGCAGCCACGGTCGGCTTTACCGTGCAAAGTAAAATCCGAGATCGTCTGGATCTGCCCTCGAGACGGACGTCGAGTGAAGTGTTCTCTGAGCGGCCCGCGATCGTCAGCCCTACTGCACGAGATCCCTGCCAACGTCGAGATGTGCAAATTGGCAATGCTTAGTTCGCCGACCGAGCCTGTCTGCCGTTTCTATCACAATGGCTTTTGAGACTTTCGTCCGAGAAATGCCATGACGCAACGGCAAAGGCTCGCGGCTCCAGCATGACTCTGTCACACTCGGCCACGTTCTCTGCAGCCATTGCAACGCGAGACAAACGTGGTAGCTCCAAGACTAATGTTCCGAGCAGGAAGGAATGAGCCGCCACCCCTTACGGATCCCACACTGATGTTTACCCTGCACTTCTAATAGTGTGGCACCACCGCCTGTTGCGCAAGGAATCGTCAGCTCCATGTTGCACCGCATGCCTAGCTGCGATAGCTCGCTGTTAGGGCATTGGCATTACACCAAGCATGAGGTTAGACTCACACCTCAACTACTCTCCGCGGATCTTCTGGAAGAGGTGGAGAAAAGGCACGCTCTCCAGCACAAGGACGCTCTCCAGCACAAGGACGCTCTCCGCCGATGCCGATTCTAACACCGCAGCACGTGCCTATCCTCAGAAGCAGCAGTGTGCGATCAATCATCTAGCTACGCTGATCAACGTCCTGCGCTAATCACCATGTCCCACCCCTCCAGAAACTCAAATCTCGCATCTCCGCAGACCCGTCTTCCACGCACACCAAAACACCGACACCAATCACCCTCTTCTTGGCCCCCCGCAGCCCACCAGCTCGCTCCCCCATGCGTGTGGCGGACCATCCGCAGCGGCCTGCTGTGACCTCAGCTCTCTCGCCTGCCACGGCGCTGTGCAGTGTGTACTTGTGTATTCTCTGGGCAATATCTAGGCAAACAAACATGACAGGTCGAGAGGGCCCCAAGGCCGACCAAACAAACACCATGCACGCCTCTCACCTGACAACACACAGCTCTGCTGCACACTTGGTGATCGGATGGTGGAGTACAACTGTACCACACTGCTGCAACGCGACAAGCCGCACGAGGCGCTCCCCCCTTTGTGCCACCGTGCCACCTCGCGTGCGCACGCGTGTCGTTACCTAGTAGTAGTAAACACGCGCGCACTCACGTACCTACTTGTATATGTAGATCCGATGCGGAGGCATGGGTTATGTATGCGGTCGCACGCAAAGACTGCTTACATATATCTGTGATTCCGTGACAGTGACTGTGTGTGTGACAAAGCCGAGTCCCGGGATGTTGTGCAGCTAGTGTGTGTGTGTGTGTGTGTGTGTGTGTGTGTGTGTGTGTGTGTGTGTGTGTGTGTGTGTGTGTGCGTGTGTATACAAGTATGTTGCGTGCCTTGCTATGTGCAAGTATGTTGTCTGACCTTGGTTTGTACAAGATGGTGGGTTTTTTGACAGGAGTGTGTGAGTGTATGAGTGCATGACTGCACCAGTGTGTATAGTCTATCACGTTTTCAGATCTGCTAGATTATTGTCTCGGGAGAGAGGTGAGGTAGGTAAGATCGCGTGGTGATGGTGACAACAGAGGAGGTGGTGGTGCTTGGTCAGGGGATAGCTGTGGTGAGGGATGGGTGTAGGTCTGCGTGATAGTTGTGGTGCTGGGATGTTGCGGTTGAGAGGGAGTGAGTGAGTGGTATGACTGAGTGATTGCAGAGTAATTGTACAGTCAAGGTAAGACGACGCGTGTCCCGTGTATACACACGTATAACACAGATTTAGATGAGCTCGAATCGACCTGCGATTTACCCCCTCCACCTCTCCTCGAGACACCAGCATCAAGCAGAAGACCAAAAGAACCTCCCAATCCCCACCCGTCTCAACCCCCAGTCACCACCTTATTCCTCCCCGCCAACCCATTGTTCACCGCAATCGCCAACGCCACAATATCCGCATTACGAGGCACCTCCCTCACCTCATCAAACGGAAATACCACACTCTTATCACGCACCCCCAACGCATCAACAAACAGCACATTAGGGAACGCCTCGGGTGAAAACCCAGCCCATCCCTTTTCTACGAGCCCGTCAAATGCCGCAGCGTTGAGATTCAGGATTGCGCGGTCGAGGTTCAGCACGTCGTCGGGCTGCTGTGTTAGCGTCCAGGAGAGGATGTGGAATTTTTCTTTGCGCTGCGCGGTGTCGGCGATGATGTTGCGCTCGGCGTGCAGCTTAGCGAGCTGGTCGGTGCGCATTTTGTCTGCGTCGTTGGTGTTGCTGTACGAGTCGTAGAAGGGGAAGTTGGTGCCGGTGTAGAAGCCCTGAGAGGCGTGGGAGCCGAGCGTGATGTCCGAGGGTAGTTGGGCGATTATTAGCACGGCGGCGCGGTCGGTGATGAAGTCGCTGAGCGGTTTGGTGGTTAGGTCTACGGCGTCTGGGTCGGAGATGATGTGGCGGTTTTTGATGTCGGAGAGGGTGTCGAGGAGGGCGGTCCACTGCTCCTGCGTGAGGTCCTTGTAGTCGTTGTCTGTGTCGAGGGTGTGGCTGAGATTGAGGATGATGAGTTCGTGGTAGGTTGCCGTGAAGTCGTTGATTTGCTTGATAATGTCCGACAGGGCTTGTCCGTTGCCGCCGACCCAGATCTTATCGTCGCCTACTTCCAACCCGCTGTAGTGCCCGGTTACCCATTCGCCGCCAGAAATGACAGGCCGGAGATCAAAGTAGCGAGATCCGGCCTCGAGTTGGCCTTTGAAGTCGAGGTATTGTGTCTGGGTGTTGGCGAAATGAGCCCCGACGGTCCCCGGACTGAACGTACCCATCCCCGCGTCATGGCTGCCAGGCATGCAGATGTGGTTTAGAGTTCGATTCGCCAGGGAGCCCATGCTCTGCTGCATCCAGTCCACGTACGTCCCGCTGTTCGACCACCACTGTCCAGCCTCGTCAGTCGACATGATCCAGTTGACGGCCGCATCGTGGCGGAAGCCCAAATCCACCTTGGAGCCTTTCGGGCTCTGTTTCGTCGCAATGTCGGTCAGAGAGATGGTGAGTTCGTAGTCCTTGGGCTTCTTGCCGAGCACAGAAAACTTCTCCGACGTCCCGGCAATGTCGTAGTATGCTTCACCAGCGTCGTCTTTTCCAAACCACTTTGTCCCAAACTCGACATACACCCTGGCCGCTTCTCCTGGTTTGAATTAACCTCACTCTTCTCTTGAGAACCTCCTCTTCTGAGTACTCACCCGCAGCAACATTCGGCCACTTCCACGTATCCATCTGATACGACGACTCGCTGCTCAACGTCCACTCATACGGCGAGGCATTAACCAACGTAAGCGCACCGCCATAACCCATGATGCCGTGGACCGCCTCGTTCTGATCAGCAGGTAAAGAAGCAGCGCTATCGTCCTTGAACACACGCTGGGTCCCACGCTCTTTAAACCCAACATCGCCCGCACAAACACCCGCTACACCACCCACAAGAAGCAGCACCGCCGTCACGGAACACGCCTGCTGTGTGGCCCCATGATGTCCGGGCATCTGGCTTGACCTGTTTAGTGGTGCTTAAGCTTAAGAGGGCCTGCTAATCGTCAGGCCATTCAGCGGCGGACAACGCGGACACGGGCGTTTCCGCTGTGATGCGAAGCGCGCCGCTATCAAAGGGCCAATGGAGTGGTAGGTTGGGGTGTGTGCCAAGTGCATTTCATCTTCAAGGCGAAGATGCTGTGGTGTTCCGGCGCGGTGATTGCGCGAGTGCTGTGTCGCTGCTGTGGGGAGGGGTCGGCGATTGGACCGTCGCTATGTTTCAAGGATCGACGAGCTCTGCCAGTCCGAAGCCCGCAACGGCCTGCCAAGACGTCAGAAGCCTTGCATGTTTTGTAGGGCGACAAAACTGTACGCGGGTACTGCTGTGCAGGCCGAATGTCATTTGTTCAGAGTGCTGTGTTGGTAGAAGGGGTACGAGCAGATCAGGTGCAGGACATCAATGCATCGCTAGCGTGGAATACAGCTTGCGCATCAGAGGCAGTCTCACACTAGTTGGAACACTTTTGTGGAGCTTGAATGAAATCGTATTGAATGTTCGCTATCTTAATGGCAATGAGGTAGGCTTTTGATGCAGCGCGATCACGCTGCTGAGGAGTGCGCTCAACGAGCCTGTTGCGTGACTTTGACCACGCTCTTCGAATAACTGCTGCAGCTGCTCAGGCTTGACTACCACTGTATCGCTGTCGTCGCTGTTGAGGAAACTGTCGATGGCTGGCAGCGCCAAGGCATCTTCTTCCTCAACATCCATAACGTCCTCTGCGTGGGTATGAGTGGGTTGCTGAGGGATATCCTCGGGAGGAGGAGTGGGCAGCTGCACGGCGCCGCTGGTAGGGCTGATCACCCGGACGTTAGCCGCCGAATCGAGAGTAACATAACCCCTCTCGCTATGCCGGGACGCGAGTGCGAGGTTGATGGTTGGGGTTTTGCTTGACCACAGAGCTCCCGCATGTTGAGGCTGGTAGATTTGTGTCGTTGAGGAAGCTCTCTGGAATCGGGCATTGCTGTTCTCGAAGCGCGGCAGCGAAACAGCAAACGTGCTGTCGGTCTCGTTGACCGCAAGTTTGACGAGAGGAATTCGCTCGAATCGATCGATGCCTGGAGTGTTGACGGGTGTGCAATACACCAGCTGATCGCGGACCATGTCCCAAACTGTGATGGAGTCGCCAACGACAATCAGATGACGGTCCAGGATGGCGAGGCCGCTAAGAGCAACGACATCGACCTCTGTCAGCGAACGCTGAATGACTGATGTGTTTGCGTCAATCAGGTGGACCACTCCCGGATCCTCGTCTGACGCCCATGAGATGGCGGCAGCAATCACCGATCCATCCGCAGAGAATGCCAGGCGTGAGTTGCGAAGTGGAAGCGTCTGCTGGGCGTTAGCGCCCGCATCAAGCACATCAAGCTTGTCGCTGATCTCGACGGAGCAGTCAAGCGACCAAGTCACGAGACCCTGCTTCTCAGCTCCGCGTACGACCAAGCCATCTCGAAGTCTGGTCTTTGGCCTCCAGACTCGGACAAAGTGGTCCTCTCCGACTGTAGCAAAGCCCGGGGCAGTAGGGTCAGCGATCAGATCAAACACCTTTCCATTTGCGGAGATGTCCTGGAAGAAATGTGGGGCGTCCAGTCGAGTCTCGAGCTTCCACTGCCCGCTCTGTGCATCCCTTCGCCAGATCTTGAGGTATACTTCGCGGCGATGGATTCGCTCCTCTTCCCTGAACTCTGGAATGCCCTCGTCGAGGTACGAAGTGTCAGCCTGGGGCGGTGTCCACTCGTCGACGGTGGCAAGCCACTCGCCGTCATGGCTGACCTGGGCCAGAGTCACTGTGGGTTCTGAAATGCGTCGGCCTTCGGGGGTCAGGTTTGGATCGGTGGCGTTGTTGCGAGTCAGGGCTTGCTTGGCGACGGCGTGCTGGTTTGCAAGGTCGTAGGTCTGCAAATAGGGCTCAGGACGGAGGCCCTCGGTCCTGGAACGCGGTTGTGACGAAGGTACGGGGAACATGATCTCGGACGGGTTTGTGGGGTTGACAATCAAGGACACGGGCTGGAAGATGTCGTAGTTTGCGGGCGGTGATTCTGCGTCAGCGTTCTTGGGCAACTGTTCGATCTCGATGCGTCGAGACTGGACACCAACAATGTTGGTCTTGGCCTCGAGCTCAGCAGTCGAGATTACAATAACCGAGTTGTTTGCCAGCGTGACAGCATACGAAGAACCCGAGGGTGAGACGACTATACTCTCGATTGCTGCTGTCAGATGCGGGAGGTGCTGCGGCTTCCCCGTGGCAAGCTGCCAGATGGTAATGACGGTCTCGTCGCCTCCAGATATGACATAGTTGCCTGTGCATGTTAGCGAGGGCGGTTTGGTGGTGTTTGCTGCTGCATCTCTTACCATCCAAGGACCACTTGAGTGACCCTACAGCATCTCTGTGCCAGTGCAACTTCTTTGGCCTCAGACTCTCTGCGTTGTCTGCTCTGGCCTTTCCAGCCTTTTGCACGGCCTCAATCGCAGCAAAACTTGCCAAGATGTCTTCGAAGAGGAGTATCACACCTGATAGGTCTCCAATCGCGATATCGATAATGTCCCTCTGGTCTTGGACGGACTTTGCCGGTTTGCCAGTCACCTCGGCCGGGTCGCGCACGTAGGCGTCGAATGCGGTAATGCGGTGGGCGAACTTGAGCTCGCGCCAGACGTACTCAAAGTCGCGCACGGCCGTCTTGCTCTGCTTCTGGCGCTTACCGACCATCAGCGAGTCGGCGCACGCGACGACGACGAATTTGCCGTGCAGCAGGACCTGGACGTCGAGAATGTTGGCGCTCGTCTTGAGGATGGGCTTGAGCTCGGTGGTGGAAGCCTGGGCGCCGGTGCGCAGGGCGTGGACGTTGACGATGTGGCTCTTGCCTGGCTCGTGGCAGTAAACAAGGTCCTCGTCGGCGTGCTCGATAACCTTCATGTTGCGCACGGTTGCGCCAATGTCCCAGCGTCCGATCTTCTGCCTCGACACCCAGTCCCACAAGGTGATGAGCCCCGTGGACTCGGCGACGTAGACGCGGTCTGAGTGTGTGGCAGAGAGGGCATAGGCCGTGACCTCTGCCGAGGCGCTCACGGGCAGCTTGTATGCCAGAAGAGACGTGTCGGCGAGGTAGATTTCGAGGCCCTTTTGGGTGGCCAGCAGGATGGAGCTCTCGTCGGCCGAGAAGACAGGGTCGCGGGGGAGAAACCAGCCGCCCTGGGCAGACGAGACGGCCCAGGTGGCGGCGCCCTTTGGCTTCTGCTTCTTCGCTTTTGTCTTGGAGAGAGCGTCGGCGGTGGTGTTTGTGGGTTTTTGGGGCTTTGGCGTCGCTTTGGGGGTCGACTTGGGTGTCGATTTGGGTGTCTGATTGGGGATGGACTTGGACGTCTGCTTGGATCGCGGTGTCGCTTTCGCTGCTGGAGTGGCAGCGATATCGATGTCGTGGGCCGCGCCAGCCTCGGGCTTCCTCTGTGTCTTTGCCTTCTTGCGCTGCGCGTCGGCGCCCTCCCTCTTGCGCTTCAGCTGTGGCGTGCTGTCGGCCATGGTCGGAGAATGAAGGGACAAGGCACGTGAAGCACGCAATGCACGCAATGTACGCAATATACGCAATACAAGCACACACGCAATCCACGCAATACAACGCACAGTTGGCCTGCTCTCCAAAAGTTCGAAACTTTTCGAGCCGAGTTCGCGCTAGCCGTCACCGCCTTCTTGGCGCGCCCGCAACTTTCTTTGACCCGCCGCGGCCATGGCGTCGCGCACCAACGAGACCGACGCAACGAGACGGCCGCCAACCTCGACACTGCGCAGAATCTGGTCGCGGAGCTCCAACACACCTTCCAGAAACAACCTCTCTCCGCCAAGATGATTGTCCCCATCCGTTGCTTCTCCTGCGGCAAGGTGCGAATGCCGTCCTGCAACCTCGAGGCGCACATGCTGACATGCAGCAGGTCACCGGCGACCTCTGGGAGCGCTACATGGTCATGCTGACCCAGGAGAACAAGCTCGAGGTGTACGTCTGTCCTTGATATCCAGACTCGCCGGTCCCTACCCTACTCAATGCGACAAGACCACCACACCACACTCACACACTACACCAGCTAACCACACCTCCAGCGACGCCCTTGACGAACTCGGCCTCACCCGTTACTGCTGCCGCCGTATGATCCTCACGCACGTCGACCTGATCGAGAAGCTACTCAAGTGCGTCACGCCGTACTACCTGCAGGCACCATGTCACTGCCTTACACACCGGCGCTAACTTACTTGTCTAGATACAACGCCAGCGAACGCGAGCAGGCCCGCGCCGCCCGCGCAGGGAGGTGAAGGGACGACATGAAGGGGGATTGAACGAGAAAGTAGAGACTGGAGATGCTGTGACGGAAGCAGGGAGTTTGGATGCATTTACATGGCGTTTTTTCTTTCAGGGACTGGCTAATTGGGGGAAAGACGCTGCTTTGCGAGAGTGGAGATGGATATGGATATGGATGTGGATGGTGCCATGGACGGCCGTGGTACATGGTTCGTAGATCACGTACACACGAAAACGTTCGCACATGCACGTACACACAACATCACATCACAACACCAGTAACAAGCACCATACAACATACTGAGGAACAATTATACCATTGCACCACCTCAAGCCCGTCCAGCAAACGAGTACCGTAATCTACTTTACTACAAGACCGCTATGCACCCAAACGCCTGCCGAGTATGCCAGAAGAAGAAGAAGACGAAGAGAAGAGAGAAAATAAGGAAAGAGAGAAGAAAAAAACGAAGAAACGCTCCTCAAATCTCAGACTGGTCGACCAACGTGAGATGCAACATGTGTGAGAATATATCAGAGCAGAGCGAGATGCTCCTTTCATGCAATTTGGCTCCTACCTACCCATATTGCAGGGCTTCATTCTCGTACTGCGTCGCGTCTTGCTGTGATTGTTCTTTTTTTTCTTTCGTTCACTCCCTCTTGCTGGCTAGCACAGAATACTGCCCTCCACACCCGGCCCACGTCAGCTTCGTCTCGCGCACGGCCGTGTTGTCAATCAGCGTCGCCTCGTCGACATCGTCGTCAGTGCCCTGCCCCGTCTGGTAGTTGGCCGAGAACCCCCACGAGTAGGCCTTGCCGTCGGCGTCGACGACAATCGAGTGGTCGGGCCCGCACGCGCCGGCGACAACCTTCTTGAGGGTGGGGATGGGCGTCGGCCGGATGAGGATCTTGGGCTTGCCGTGGTTCTTGAGCACCACGTCTTCGTCCGTCTCGGCCGCGAGTGTCGACATGGGCAGCCCCGTCTGCGAGCCGTCGCACCGGCCCCACACGAGCACCTGCCCGTCCTGCGTCACGGCGACGTTGTGGTGCGAGCCGCCGGCAATGGAGACGACGTTTTTGCCCTCGAGGCTGTGGACGACGCGTGGGGTCAGGACGCTGGCGTCGTCGGCGCCTGCGTTCTCGGGCACGCCCGTCTCGCAGTAGTTGTTGACGCCCCACGACCAGACGTGGCCGTCCTCGGCAATGGCGAAACCGTGGTAGTCACCGCAGGCGACCTGGGCAATCTTCTGGCTCGGCCGCTTGACAGAGCTGTCGTGAAAGCCGACGCGGTTGGGTTGTAGCGACTCGATCAGGGTGCGCTCGGTGACGCGGCGGCCGAGCTGGTTCTGCTGGCCGTTGCCCCACGCGTACACGTGCTTGTCCTTGTCGAGGGCGAGGACGTGGTTGGTGCCGCAGGCAATCTGTGTGACCTTTGTGACGCCGTCAATGTAGACGGGGAAGCGCGCCGTGTGGTTGCCCTTTTCGAAGCCGAGGATGCCCTCGTTCTTGCGGAACGTGCCCCAGCCGTAGACGGCGCCCTCGGTGGTGAGGGCAAACGAGCAGCTGTCGCCCGCAGCAATGTCGACGAAGACGGTGTCCTCGGGGAAGTACTCAGCCGAGACGGCCGTCGGTGTGGCCTCGAGGTCGTTCAGGCCGCCCGTCTCGTCCTCAGAGTCCGAGTCCTCTTCAGCGTCCATGTCGCGCAGCTTGACGTTGGCGTTGGACGTGTCGCGGCCGAGCGCGCCGTTGTCGTTGACGCCCCAGGTGAGGATCTTGTTATCCTTGGTCAGCGCCACGACGTGCATGCCGCCGGTTGCCACGCGCACGACGTCCTGGTTGCTCAGGGCCTCGTTGTAGCGTGGGCGCTTGACGTCGATGGCCTTTCTGGTCGCGCCGAACCCAAGCTCGCCTGAGCTGCCCTCGCCGAAGACGAAGACCTTGAGGGGCTCCGTGTAGCGGATGGCGTTGATCTCCGTCTTCTTGCCGCGCACGCGCCGTGGCCCGCGAGGCGCAGGCTTGGACGCGTCTGGCGCGGCCTTTGCTGTCTTTGCTGTCTTTGTCGTCTTTGCGGCCTTTCTCGTCTCGGGCTCGACCTTTGCCTTCTTCGCCTCAGGCGCAATCTCCTCCCCCTCCTCCTCAATGTCGCTCTCCTCCTTCTTGCGCTTGGCCATCTTCTTGGTGGCGGGCTTTGCAGGCTCGGGCGCAGGCGTGGCCGTCTTCTTTGCGCGGGCGCGGCCAGGAACTGCAGGCTGGTCAGCACGAGACGCTGCAAACGGGACGCGTCGCAAGTTACGCTTCTGCACAGCGTCTTCGGCGGCGCCGTTTGTGACGGGCGCTGGCTCTGTTGTCTTTGCGCGACTGGGGCGGGCGCCTAGGCAACGGGTTAGCGAGGAATGCGCTGCGACAGAACAGACGGCTAGCTGTCGTGGATGATGTAACTACCAACACAACACGTACCGGCAGTGCCATTGGCCTTGTTCTCTTTGTTTTCGCTCGCCGCCACGGGCTTTGCGCTCGCAGCGCGGGCAGGAGCAGCGCGCGCCATTCTCTGCAAAAATTGATCTGAAGGGTGGTGTATGTGAGTGTGTGGCTTTGGGTGGCAGCTTCCAAGTTGTGCTAAAAAAGTCGCGAGAGAGGTTGGTGGTCCTACGATGCGGCTAGGTACCGTCATCGACGCTATGCTGCATACGGCCAGCTGCTCGCTCGTGCGCGCCCTTTCACTGCAACCTGGCGCTGTTCACTCTGCCATGTTTTATGCACTGGCACAGTGCTGCCATTGGTAGTCATTTGCTTCCTCTTATTGTCGAGGCATAGCGTGTTGAGACTGTCTTCGTTCGCACTGCAGGCAGACAGGCAGGCATACAGGCGCCGCCTCAGCACCTCGATGGTCACCTGGCCACGCCTCTAGCATCCATCACATCATTCATCTCACCGTACCTGCATCTGTCGTTGTACAACCCTCATCCATCATGTTCCAACGCGCCTCGATCCTATTCGCGTTGCTCAAAGCGGCTTCCTGTGCGCAGCTGGACGCCCAGGACCCAATAGCAGCGCCTCTGCGCGAGCTTCCTTGGGCCCAGCTCAATTTCCTGCACACTACCGACGTCCACGGCTGGTGGGGTGGCCATTTGCAAGAGTGAAAACACCCTCACTAGTCCATGAAATCGACTCGACTCTAACCTGCTGCAGAGCTTCTTTCTCGGCAGACTGGGGCGACTACATCTCATTCGCCAAGCACTTGCGTGACCGGGCTGACGCAGAGGGCGTTGACCTTTTAGTTGTTGATACAGGCGACAGAGTCGAAGGAAACGCCATCTATGACTCGTCAAAACCTAGGGGCAAGTTCACCTACGAGATCGCCAAAGAGCAACACATCGACCTCATCAGCTCAGGCAACCACGAACTCTACAAGGCAGACACTGCCGAAGGCGAGTACTACCACACGGTACGCGATTTCCAGGGAAGTTACCTAGCCTCGAATCTGGACATCTACGACCCCAAGACGGGCTACCTGGAGCCACTGGCACCGCGGTATAAGAAATTCACCACCAAGAACCAAGGAATCCGTATACTGGCCTTTGGTTTCATCTTCGACTTCACAGGAAATGCGAACAATACTGTTGTAACAAGAGTGGAAGACACGATCAAAGAAGACTGGTTTATAGAAGCACTCAAAGACAAAAATCTCGACCTGATAGTTGTTTTCGGCCATGTTGACATACGCTCTCCCGAATATGCCGCGTTGTTCTCGACCATCCGCGCGGCGCACAAAGATTTGCCAATCCAGTTCTTCGGCGGACACTCCCACATCAGAGACTACAAAATCTTTGACGACAAGTCTGTGGCACTCGAAAGTGGTCGGTACATGGAGACGCTGGGCTTCATCTCAATCGACGGCCTCAGTACCGGTGGCAAGGATGGTGCAGCAGCCACCGCCCAGAAATCAGACATCACTTTCTCTCGTCGCTACATAGACAACAATCTCTTCTCTTTGCGTCACCATAGCGGCAAAAATGAAGAGAGCTTTCCCACCAAGCATGGTCTCAACGTGTCAAGGGCCATTGGGGACGCTCGAGACTCACTCGGTCTGACCAAGAAATACGGTTGCGCACCACGTGATCTATGGATCAGCAGGCGCCCATACCCACACAGAGAAAGCATTCTGTCTTGGATCGAAGAAGAGGTGCTGCCCGACTCAGTAGCAAAATCTTCGCGTGTGAAAAGCGGCAGCAAAGCGCTCGTCATCCAAAATACCGGCGCCGTCCGCTTCGACATCTTCAAGGGTGCTTTCACCAAAGACACAAAGTTCCTGGTCTCACCTTTCACTAGCCCACTGAGGCTCATCAAAGACGTTCCATACAAGGCCGCAAGCCAGGTCATCAAGCTCCTCAACAATGGAGGGCCTATAGTGCTTGAGATGATGGCATCCAATGCCTTCCTGCAACCACCCGAAGTCACTGCAGCCCGCTTCCGCCCTATGCTATTCTCTGCCGATTCTGTCTTCGATTCCTCAAAGGAGAACACTCAAACACCCTTGCTTGGAACGGACCCGGCGCTGATCCCCGGCTACACCACGCACGACGACGCTGGGAGCGATGGCGACGACACTATCCATTCCCAGATCGCCTTCTACAATGTTCCCAACTGTATTCAAGCCGCTGTTGGCTTCGATCCCGCGGACCGCGACGAGGAGCCACAGACCGTGGACCTGATGTACAACGAGTTCATTCAGAAGTGGATCCTCATGGCGTTGCAGTACGTTGGGCAGCAGTACACGAGCGATGACACTGAAGTGTATGCTGAGGGAAAGAGCTTCACGGACATCATGACAGACTGGGTCAGTCAGCATTGGGCACACGAGGGGGAGTGTCCATGGTAAGGTGACAGCTGGTAAGAAATTGGCACTTGAATAGGACATATTTATGGAACTAAAGAGGGAATCGTGGTGCTACAGACCATCGTACCGTCCGAGTAAAAGCCGAGACACAAGCAAACATAACAAGTTTATCAGAAATACAAAACAATCTCCACCGAATCGCTGAACGCAAAGAGTATACACAAATAAAAGCAGATAACCACACCACATCACACCACATCGAGACACTGCTCGCCACCCCTTTCCTCACACATCTCTCACGCGGCCCCTCCACCCCCCTTCCTCAGCAACAACCCCCTGCTCCTCACCCTCCAGCACAGCCTCAAAGCTAAACCGCCGGAACTCGTCCTCGGCACGCACACCCTCCCTCAGGTCCGAGCTCGTCGTCGTCGACGAACTGTATATCGACGACACAGTCCCGACCTTGGACTGCACGCCTGCCGTTGCTGTCGCGCGAGCCGAGCCAGTGGTTGCTGGCACCGCGTGCGACGGCTTTGGGCTGGTCATCGCCTCGAGGCTGGGGATGGACGTCTGTAGCATCTGCTCGTGTAGCTGGCTATTGGTAGCATTGCCACCATCACTGCCACTGCCACTGTCACCACTCCTGGGACGTGTCTCCTGCTCACCACGCAACGAGTTAGACCGCGACGTCGTGCGCGAGTGCAGCGCGCTCTCCTCGCGCGGCACCCCGCTGAGGTCCAGGATCCGCGGGCTGCTGTCCGCAGACACGCGCTTCTCGTTGATGCGGTTGGTGAGCGAGATGATCTCCAGGCTAGAGGAGCGGCGCTTGGTCAGCGCTGGCGCCGGCGCGGCCACAGGCACGGGCGGGTGCGACGTAAATGCAGATGTGGGTTCGGGCATGGAGCTCGGTCCGTCGCCGCGCGACATGAGGTGTGTGGGCGTGTAGAGCTCGGGTTGTGTGGTGGTGGCGGTGGTGACTCTCTCCGTGGAAGAGGTTCGGTGCGGTTTGCGGAGGACTTTGCGGCCGTCTTTTGTGATGATCATGGGGTGTGTGGTGTGTTTTTCTTTCTTGTCTTGCTTGTTGGTGAGGTCCCTCGTGGCGGTGTTGTCTAGTGAGCTGGGGCGCGAGAAGTGCCTGTATTTTGTGTCGGAGGGGGAGCGGCCGGCTGCGTTGATGGCCTCGATGTCGTCGTATCCTGGTGGTGGTGATCTCGTCCTACCATTGCTGCCCTTGCTGGTCTTACCTTCGAGTTTGTTTAGTGCGGCTTGGACAGAGTCGCCGACGTCGTGGTCGTTGAAGCCATGGTTCTTCAGCTCGTATCTGCGAGTGGGCGAGTTTCGGTTGGAGGGAGGGTTGGGGTGTTCCATCTTAGGCACTGAATCATGGGGATGCAGCAGCGAAGACCTGAGTGGCCAGCTCAGCCTGGACGGGATTTCGGGGACGGGCGGGATGTCGTTGTCGACCATTGTGTTCCGGTCTACCCACGTCGATGCTCGAGAGCCGGTAGAGCTGCGCGAACTGCCATTCGATGAGCCCGACGCGCGCTTGACCTTCCAAGCTCCAGTCTGCTCGTCGATTGCCAGTGTCGAGGACGGGTATCGCAGCGAATCAGCCAGCGTTCCAGCGTCCTCGAAGATGGACGTCTGGTACGAGTGCAGAGTCTCGTTTGAACCGTTGGAATGGAATGAAAGCGCCTTCGGACGGGGACCCTTCTCGCTGACGTGGACATTGACGCTGCTACGGCTGTAGTCACCCGCCCGCTTCGCACCGTCCGGTACGTGAAAGCGGAGATCGACCCGCACAACGGCGTACACGATGATGACGAAGATCTCGGTGACAAAGTTGAAGACATAGAAACAAGCCTTGGAATAGTACCACGGTAGATCCTGTGGCCGGCCTTGAGCGTTCCTCAGCGGGAAGGGAGGCAACCAATTGATGACACAGCGGAAAATCTGGCCAACCGAAACAACCGCAGCAGCAAGCAACAGGATCGTGATGTTGACTCTGAGGCGGCCAGCTCCAAACTTATCAACCTCGTGGCGTGGAAGAATCAAAGAGATGAGGACGAAGATGATTGGCGCAAACGCAAAATAGGTAAAATATGTCTGCCCGGCGAGTTGGAAGTTACGGAAGATACGGATGGAGTTTGCGTTCAGCGTGAACTGTTGCCAGATGGATGTAACAACAATCATCAACAGGCTGATGACCAGCATGGCGAGGCCTGCGCGGTGGACAACACGGTAAGGCGCCGACCATCCGATCTTCGTGTGCTGCGCTCGTACGATGCGTTGCGTGAAGAACCAGTTCACCATGTACAGGATAATGGTGCCGACGTAGACGAAGATGTTGGCTGCCATTGCGAGCCCAATGTTGCGTTGGTGCAGCGCCCATGCTATCCTTAAAGACATGGTGATGACTCGGATTTTGCAAAGACCTGTATTGTATCAGTTGAATACAAGTGCTGTCAATCGCCCTTCTGACATACCCAGTAATGCGCCATTGAAGATGAATTTGTGCCCGCGACCCTTGTTAGCCTTGAGAATCTTGATGTGGACGACGCCGAAGATTAAGTAGATTACGAGGAAAACGACTGTGATGGGGACATCCGGGAGTACATCTGGAGAACCACCGAGTCCTGCGTTGACCGGCGCATATGGAGGGCCTCCTCGGCTTTGTTGACCCTAGACACATGTTAGATGTTGCTGTAGCCACTGCTTCACGCAACTTTACCGAGGGAGGACCGTTGCTGTTCGGAACCGTTGACATGTTCAATCTGGAGTCACACGCAGCAACACTGAGGGACAGGAAGGCAGAAAGCTAATCAAGAGACCTGACGTACGTGCGAGCATTGGGGGACCGATGTATATCATCTGAATATGCTTACGCATGGCTTAGAGCTAAGACACCTGGATCAGCACCATGAATGACGGCTGTACTACGACGACATTGAGATTATGGCACTCTGTTCCAATTGGCACGGCATGTGTTGCTGCAGATGGACTACAGTAGCTCCACGACACGGTGTGTCAGCCGATTTGGATGGAACGCATGGGTCTAACGGCAATGGAGCCATGTCAGTGAACACTACATGCAAGCACACATACCGTGGCTGTGGAACATGCATGACCTGCAGGGCGGACCTTGTCTCAAAAATAGTCCACGGACCTTTGTTTGACCTCCTGCCAGCATTTTTTTCTGCGAACGAGTCGATCTCATTGTAGTCAGTTGCTAGAAATAGGCCATCACAGCCATGTCTGAGATGACTTTCAGACGACCCCGGATTGTTGTGGTGCCGTCAGCTGCCTTGCACGGGAGGCCTGTGTTGACGTTGTGCTGCTTGTTCCGGCTCTCCTCATGCTGCCGGATGGTTGATGTTGATCTATGGAGGGCCGGATGGGACCCGATCTGACATGTCGGCGTTCAGAACCCCCGACTTTCGCTTACATCGCCTCATAGTGAATGGCAGCAATGGATGAAGTGACCGCGTCTGTGTGCAGCCAGTCTATGAACAGAGCAGCACAGCCAAAGGCCACGCGGTGGGTGCCGTCAGCAAGCTGGTGAATGCATCGACATTGCTGGGCCGGACGACACAAGCTGTGAAGGTTCGTTGCCTCATGAGCAAGGCATGCAACTTCTGCTGTCTGGTGGTACTAAGCTGGTCAGCTAGAGCCTGACTGGAAGTAAGGCGTGAATCAATGGGTGAACAGGAAAGGTCCAGGGAATCCAGGAGGTAACACTTTAAGTCGTGCCCTGCGACCACCAACCTCCTTCCCAGCCTGCGGCATGACGAATCACGGTACGGCCTGAGCATGTGCAGAAGCCATCAGCTTGTACAACATGTGCTGTCGTCTTGGCAAAGTTTTCGACGGCTGTCCAAACTTTCTGCATACAGTAGGTTACACGCTGCGCAACAAGATCCAGCCTGCGCACGTCTGCGGCTGTACCTTGGCCAGAATGTATGCACTCATAGCTCAATCAAACCAAGTAGAGGTTTGGCGTCTTGAGGTTGAAAAAATGGAAACACACACGTTCATTCAAAACGAGCATCCGGCATCTGCTCGCGTGTCAAAGTCGCGTTCGGCGCGGGCCGTCTTCAACCGAAGCTTCTAAAAGTATCAAACACCACGTCATACCCAACCATCCCTCAACCTCCCCAAACACGCGCAAAAATGCCACCCAAATCTCGTCAAAAGCCTACCAAAGCCACTCCAAACTCCATCCCCCCTCCCTTCTCGCCTGCCGACGCCTCCCTCGCGCCACTCCTCGAAACCTTCAACCCATCCACCGTCTACATAATACACACCGACACGCACCCAGCATGGTTCAAGAAGCGCATTTTCAGTGTGCCTGTAGGGCTGAACCTGCTCATCTCCGCAATCCTCGCGTGGCGCGCCTACGCCATCCTCCCATTCTACTACAGCATCCTAGCGTCACTGGGCGGACATTCGAATCACACGACGATATACTATGTTGAGCAGACGTGGGCCGGGCTGGTATGGAAGGTGATGCAGCGCATGCTGACGTTCTTCATCGACTACGTGTTGATAATGGTCATTGCACCGTGGCCGTACGGATTCTTCCTCGAGGCGCCAGGTAATCCAGTGCGCTGGAGGTGGAGCGTAGGGTTCAGAGATGAGGAGGTATATGTACGACAGAGCCGAGGATGGGGTGCCAAGGACTTGTTGGGCGAGGCCGAGGGGAGTACGGGGAAAGCAGGAGAGGAGAGCCCTTTTTTCAAGACGAGAGTTCTGCCTGCCATTGAGCCGCAGAGGCTGAAAGAGAAGACTGGGTATTTGCTGATGGATGGGGACTTTGATTTGGATTTCTATGGAATGATTGCCGCGACGACGCTTCTGGATAAGAAGGTTATCGCTGCAGATCTGCTGAAGAAGTGCGTCCTCGTTTTTGTTGGCGATAAGGAGAAGGGCGAAGGGCAGTGGGCTGTCTGGAACTGTGGTATGCTTGACGTGGACGAGCCGAGTGAGGCCGAGGCTAGGGAGAAGGTCATCGCCATCAAAGAAAAGCTCACAGAGATGGGCAAGGAGAGCTTGTTCTTCAAGTGGGTCGAGCTCATTCAGTACGAAAGCAATGCTCCAGGAGGATTTACACCTGAGAAGCAAGTCGCGGCTGCAGACAAGGTCAAGAAGATGTTTGAAGAGCAAGGCGTGGATTGGGACAAGTTCAGCAGGGAGATTGGAGGTCTTGAGGGGGTGCCGGGCATGTAGTCGGTGCTGCTTGCATTGCATTGTATTGCGTTGCGGGTTTGTTATCCTGATACCCAAAAGTGGTCGCTGAGTATGTCCATGAACGCATTTCAAGTACCATCGCACACTACCTACTCGGCAACTCTTTCTTCGCTTTTCTTGTCAGCACTATTTCATTCCGAACACCAGTGATTTTTCCAAACGCCAATCTATTGTCCCTCTGTTCTCAGCTTGAGCCCTTTGGTGCTCGGCCAAATCCTAGGAAGTTCATATCAGTCGCTATCCCCTTCTAGTATCGCGGTAGCGCTCAGTTCGTAAAGTCGTAAAGTCATTCAGCTACCGCCAGGGTGCCGGGTTCATTTGTTTCTCCACCCCCAAATATCCCCCCCTCCTTGCTCTCACGCTTTTTGTCTCAGAAGTCGATGCAGCGACAACGAGGCGCCCTGAGCATCCTTCGCCCTCCTGAAACCCGGGCTGGCATGTCGAGTGGACGACTTTGACGAGGTCGACTCTGGCGAGCTATCGCGATGAGATCTAGATGAACGTCTTGATTCAGAAGAGCCTGTTGAAGTCTTGGACCGCGACGAATGACGGGAGTCGGCTGTTCCCGTCGAGGTCAGCGTATCGCTTCGTGTACGCAGGCGGCGTGTTGGTGTTTGCGAGCGCTTCCTCTTCTCCTTCTCTTCACTGACTAATGTCCTCTCGGAAACTGGGGTGCGGTGCAGCACTGTCCTATGTGCACGGCGCTGTGGAGTAGCTGGTGACCGTGCCTGCTCATCTACAACCGAGTAGGCTTCCAACTCCTGCTCCAGCTCTTCTACGGACAGCTTGCAACTCTCTTCATGCTTCTTTTCACGCTCCTTCTCCTGTTGTCTCCCCCGTGCGTAGGCGTCTAGCAGTCTCTCTGCTTCCCGCTTGTTCGCATCTGTGCAAGCCAATCTGACGATTTCAAGTACGAAGAAGAAGGTAACAACGTATGAGATGAAAAAGCCGACTTTCGATGCAAACTCAAAAATCCACCACATGATGTCTGAGATACCGATTCGGATCGAATGGCAAAGCGGGGACCGTGAGTTCCAGATAATAGACAAGATATTAGGACCGACTAGCTGATGAGAAGCAAGATAATATCCTGTGCGGTATAACCCACGCGGTGCAATGTCGCGTGCAGCGTGCAGCTGGGCTCGAAAAAGCAATTGGACGGGATCTCGGTAGGCGTAGAGTGGAGAGTTACACAGCGCACAGCAGTGCTGAATGTGTCAGGTAAAGGAGCGACGATAACGAAATCTGCGTGTCAAGAAATAGCAATCTCACAAACTCCTCCTGCCACGGTGAACGCGCAATCTCGTTCATTTTGTATGCGATGGTTGGCGTTCGGGATCCGTTCGAGGCGCGCGACTGACAGCTGAAACGCGGTTTCATAAGCGTATGATGGACCCAACTCCGAGAAGCAAGCTAGCTGCATGGAGCATTATGCTCGCGCTTTACCCCCGGATAACGATCTTGAAGAATGCTGATTGGGTCCTTGACAGGCGATGTACAGCGATAAGATGGAATCACAAGCCAACTGGTGTTGGAGCATAGAGGGGCACCCCTGATTGCGGGGGACGCGCTTGAGAGCTGTGGAGATTGAATGCGAACGCCTCCAATAAATGACCTTACAATTTTTCAGGTGAAATCCTTCTGCTTTCGAACTTGTTAATGTCTTCGGCAGTGGGGTCCGGTAACAAGTTATCTGATCGATGTTCCTCGCTTCTACAACTTCACACAAGTATTGTACGGAAGAGCTCGCTGTTTTTGGCCAAGATCATCTCCACGCTCCTACTATAAACCACACCCCTTCAACACGAACAGCTTGATGTACAGATAGTAGCATGTGCTGGGCTTGTGGACAACCAGACTTCATTGATGTGTTTTGAGTTCTAGGCAGCGGTATATTTAAGTCAGCTCAAGAGTGTTTTTCTTAGAGGCCTCGGCTGAAGAAACAAGACCAATGACTAGGCGCCTTTTGCTGCTGCTGCCTGTATCGCAGCTTTTCTCTTTATCCTTTGCTTCACTTCCGGCAGCAACAGCAGTGACCAGATATACCAGCCTCCGAAAGTAGCAGCCATGAGCGCAATTGCAATGGCGAAGTAGACCCAAAGCTGACTATGCGTTACTTCTCCTGTAACTTGCGTGATGTTCATTCCTAAAATACTCTGTTCCGACGTCAACGAAGTCACCTTTTGGACTGATAAACGTACTGAAGCAAGCGTCAAAGGCAGATATATGAACGTCAAGATTGTGATTCGTTGAATGCTGCTTGTGAAGTCATTTGCTGCTCGGCTCTCTCGAACGGCCGCTCGAGACTCCTGCAATGAGGCAATGCCCAGAATCAGATTGATCAGGTTTTTCGTCCTGTCGACAGCATCTTCGCAACGGCGAAGCTGGTCTTCGATGACCGAGAGCCTCTTGACATAGTATCGATTGTCGTACACTTCGGGTGGATCAGGCCAATTCGGCTGGAAGCATGAGATCTTGTGTCGTGAAACCTGGGCGATCAGATTCTTGGTACCATCTAATTGTCTGCGCACTTGGCTCCAGAGTGGGGACAGCTGATAAAGCTCTCGCATATACTCGAGTTGTTTTTCGGGGTCGAGATCCTCAGCAAGGCAATTGCTACTCTGTCACGATCAGCCACACGTTACAACAGCTTTTCCGAAGCCCAGCTCACCAATACTTGTAAGTGCTCCAGGGCTTCATCTAGGAACTCAGTTCGAATGTTGGATAAGATGTAGATCACATCCTGGATAACTTGACCTAAGCCACAATAGACCTCATCTTTATGCGGAGCTTCTCGATCGAGTCCCACCAACCAGTCTCTGAGCTTGGTCGCTATGTAGTCATCACCCTCATCAAACATGTACAGACCTTGCCAACCAATTCGACCGCCTCGCGTCAAAAATATCATACGGATGTGGTCCACGTGCCATTCGTGAGGTCGGTGGCCGGTCTTGTCTCGGAAGCGGCAATGCGGCAAGGGACCAGAGGGCTGGTGGCCTACACGACACTTCTTCATGTACTGTAGTGAGAACATAAGGTCTGCCATTAATCATTTTGCAATATTGCAGGCAATGTAGACGTACAATCATCGCCGGTGATTACTCGTACGTGAGCAGTGGGTAAGGCAAAGAAATGTGGCGGGATGCGCATCCAATAGCCCAACAGTCGTATCGTCTGGTCTTGTAATGCCGATGCCAAACTTGTCCGTATCAATACCTGTCGTTGAGGTACATTTGTTACTACTTACAAGAATCTTCTGTCAGCTGAGATCTTGTGTTCCGATAATGGATCTAATGAGACCATGTCTTTGATGTCATGCAGGCTCTTGGTTGCTCGATCGAAATGCCACCCGTTGCGCTCGAACAAGGACTTTTCGAAGGAGTATTGTACGATTCGACATTGAGTGCCTTGCCTTTTCTGCAGTATACCCTCGAGTCCGGAGGGAATGTTGTACGAGTCTGCTGCATTCTGTGGCCACGAAAGGTATGAATCAGTTTGCTTGTCCTTGAGAAGCGGCTCGTGTTTCAGCCTGGGTTTAGGCGGGTGCATCCATTCAGGTTCAGACATGTTCGCAAAAGAAGAGTGGAAGATGGCAGGAGAACAGTAAAGCCATTTATGATTTTGAGGGCAGATCATCCTGGAAGGCTGAGGGCCAGCAGCCATGCATGCGTGGACAGGTTGTCGGCGGCTATGCTGCCAATGAGATGTACCGATAACCGAACAGCTCGTGAAGGCGACATCTAAGCACATTGAGGTGCCTACATGATGAGAAAGTGAGATTCAGATGTTTGAGATTTGCATGCCTTCCCAGCGATTTGTGTGTGCTGATGTCAGAGTGAGTACGACCGTGCGCGTAGTAGGTGGTTCGCGCTCACAAGACCTCGACGCGGTCACAAGCTCAAGCTGCAAGTGGCCTCTACTTACTACTATCGCTGAGCATTTGCATTTTTCAATCACGCATTGATGAAGAGGTCGTGTGTTAGTTCAGGAACGACGGCGCCGGAAGTGCGGTAGCGTGCCGTGGTTGTCCGTGATAGCTGACGACGAAGAGCTTCCACCGACATCATAGCGAGGTAGCTCCACCCTCAGAGCCGTGTACCCGACCTCAGCCTCACCCTTTCGATTTCTAATCACCTCTACCCTCCTTTACTTCCAACAACATTGATATCTGGAGCTGGCGCGACCATGTTCGGCTTCATCGCAGACGGCTTGACGTAAGAACCTTGCCCCGCCCCCACAGTCTCACAAGCTCCTTGCAAGTGCCTTTGCGAGCTTCGCCAGGGCTGCTTGAGCTTCCAGGCACTACCACATTATTTCACAACATGGCAAAGATGACTGACACGATGACAGCGTTGCGACCACTGTTCTCTTCCCTATCTTTGCATCATACAAAGCCCTCCACACCTCCGACCCTGCGCTGCTTGCGCCCTGGCTGATCTACTTTGTCGTTCTCTCAATCCTCACCACCATAGAGAACGTGTTCGACTTCATCCTGAGCTGGGTACCGTTCTACTCATGGATTCGCTTCTTCATCCACCTATACCTCATTATGCCAGGCTCGCAGGGCGCTTCGTTCGCGTATCAGGAGTACATTGAGCCGTTCCTGTACCAGCATGAGCGCGAGATCGACAACTTCATCAGCGAGAGCCATGACCGTGGAAAGGCTGCAGGACTGGCATACCTCAGTATAGCTATTGAGTGGGTCAGGGTCAACGTTCTGGGTTTTGCGCCCGCGAAGCCAGAGTCGCCTAGACCTGCAGGGCAGACATATGCACAGAACTTGATGAGCAGGTTTCAGATGCCAGCTGCTAGGGGTAGCAACGATTTATACGGACTGGTCAACCAGGCACTGAGCGGCGCAAGCGCTTTGTACGCCGGGAACCAGAGCGGGCAGGCTGGAGAGCTCAGCCGCAACGCAAACCTTGTCCCTGACAACATTCGCAACAACGATGATAGACTCAGCTATGTCAGCTCCCAACGTCAGCGACTCGAGACGCTGCTCCAGGCATTTGACCAAGAGCATGAAAACATACGTACGCAACAATCGAGCGGCAAGAGCTACTACGAAGGTAGCAGGACACCGGGAGGCATCTCCAGGAATAGAAGCGAGTCCGAGTTTGACCGCATAGAGCGTGACGAAGCCAGTCCAAGACCGCCCTACCCAACTACGCCTCCACCGCTAGGCAGGCGAACGAGCAGCGGATGGATGCCATGGAATTGGCAGCGTCCACCACCACCAGACCGCGATGAGCCTTTGGCATACGGAAAGGAGCCGGGCGAGTCGAGAAGGGCACATGCTACGGGATTTGACCTTGGTGATCGCTAGGGAACGAACCCTTGGAGCAGAGCCTCGCAATGAATGTGTCTCCAGCGGCGTTTAGGCATGAATAGGACAGCAGAGAGGAACTTGCAATCTACAAAAAGTGAGAATTGCTAGTCTAGTTTGTATTGGTAAACATAATCTTCAACCAGCCATGACTCGTGGGTCCGTGCCTTTGAATCGTGACTACGCGCCGCGATGGCGTTCCGCATCTATCGTAAGCGTGTCTGCATTGCATCATCCTCCACACCATATCTCACATCTCGACAAGATGGCAGCCACACCAGTCAAGAGAGGTGCCTTTCAGCTTCTCGCCAACTCAACCCGTACACCAGTTCGCAGCTTTTCTTCGTCCCGCGTCGGCGCCGCCTTCGCCAGCGCACCAAAAGCCCAAGCTACATCGACGACCACGACTACAGCCGCCAAGCCCGCCACCACATCTTCTTCCTACAAACCAGCTGCCCCAGCTACATCAACTGCAACAAGAACAGTGGTTCCCTCGTTCCCTGCCAAGGAACCACCCGTTCCCACAGCCCGCAGTACCTCCGCAATAGCCGCCACCAAAGGACAACGATCCCTCACCGACGGCCTGAGCGACGCGCCCGCTGAAATCGAAGGCGTCGCAGCGCACGACTGGACACGCTCCTATCATGGCTTGGGAAGTGTATCATTCTCCAAAGAGCAGGCCGACATGCTGCTTGCGCCGGTGAACAGCGAGGATGTCGAGGTCAAGCCCGACGGAATCCTGTATTTGCCTGAGATCAAGTACCGGCGCATATTGAACAAGGCCTTTGGACCTGGAGGCTGGGGCTTGGCACCTAGAGGTGAAAGCATCGTGACGGGTAAGCTGGTGACGAGGGAGTATGGCATGGTGGTTCAGGGTCGGTACGTTCACCTAGATGCGCTTGCACTCTCCACTTTAGACTCGCACAGCAGTACTGACCTTTTTTCTCAACAGCCTCGTCTCGATAGCACGTGGCGAGCAGCAGTACTTCGAGCCCGATGGCATTCCCACTGCGACCGAAGGGTGCAAATCCAACGCTTTGATGCGCTGCTGTAAAGACTTGGGTATTGCGAGCGAGCTATGGGACCCACGATTCATTCGTGAGTTCAACAACAAGTATACCAAGGAGGTTTGGGTTGAGCATGTGGCGACCAAGAAGAAGAGGAAGATTGTCATCAGGAAGGATGATACTGTGAAATATCCTTTCAAGGAGAGCAAGATGGGTATGTAGATTGCATAAATCGGGATCACTTTCTAGCACTAGGTATTTAGGGACGTTCCATATACGCACATGATGGCGCGAGGCAAAAGGTCCGAATTGTATATATATGTTGTATGATATGAAGCTGTAAGTATGAGAGTTACGTTTCAACACAACCCGTCACTGAATGCTGGTAGACTTGTCATTGAATTGACAGCCAATAGAACTAGCGCAACAATATAGCCTGAGCATTCTATTATTGGCTTTGCGGGCATATACACGTTGAGGCTTACGGGGTGCTGGTCGAAAAAAAGCCATAGAAATATGACACGAGGTTACGACCAAGTTCAAAGACTCTCATGCGCTCTCCTCCCTAGTACAGCCGTCCTACTCTGAAGTCCAAATTAATTCACAGACCTTCAACATAGTGAAGATCCATTCAACTACGCTTGAGGACACTTCGTCTGTCATAAGTAGTATGAGATCTCACGGCGTCACGCACGCTTCAACAACAACGACCTTGCTCGTCGTGCAGTCAGAGCTGTCGGAGTGAGGATCTGTTTCGAAGTACCCTGACGGTATGTACAATAAGGCCGATCTGCTTACCATGGGCAACAGCTATCGAGTCAAGGCCACGGTTCCAAGTCCAAATGCTGTACCATCCCATCTTACTACGGCTAGCGGAGTTGCGGCGACGGGAATTTTTATGTTTCTTGCGGGAAAATCGGTTTTCATATAATTGATCGACAAACATTTCATCCACGAAGTATTCTTGGAATCCCTGTGCCCAAAGTCCTTGGGTTGGTGTTCACGAACGGAAGAGAATCTTGTTGACGCTGGACTTCATCATGGAATAAGTTTAAGGATCCGCGTTAGAAATATTTAGCCGGAAATTAACATGAAAGACACATCTACTGCTGTGACATCCATCACTGCGTTCCATAGTTTGTGGACCTTAATTCCGTTCACCTAATACAGGAGTCTCTTTCTTTCGAAGGATCTTAGAAATATGCCCCAACCAATGACATTTTACATCAATTACAATGGCAGGAATATCGCAAATACTTGCTATGCAGTTGGTTCGTCGGTAGGGCGCTAGGGTTTCGATAATGAGAGAGCAATAGTCGACTTTGATCAAGGGACATGTCGGAGTACTAGTTCAGACGGAAAACTTTACCTGGCGGTGCTAAGAAAAGTCTTGAAAGCGTACTATGGTGTGTACAGACACCATAAAGCAGCATGCATCGACCAGCTCTCTGAATCGCCCAGGTCTCCAACCACCTCGTACAGACCAGGAACTTATCAACTGAAGAGAGAAAGGAGTGGCAAAGAGACCTGTATTGCAACCAAGTACTAACTTTTCGCTTTGACAGCATGTTTCCTTATCTGTCAACGGTGATGATCCAGCCATCACTGAGAACACTGTTGTCCGAATCGACGCCGCCCCAAACCACGCACGTTGCGCCATCGAACTCGCTTCCTTTAGCGACAGCAAAATGATACCTGTCACCAAGCCCACGCTGTGACTCTCCTGAAGTAACCAAGACTTTCTCGCCCTTCGTGTCTACATAATCATAGAGGACCTCGGCCCAAGTAGCCTCGTGTGTGTTCCGCTTGATAGTAGACCTGATGGCATCCTTAGCAGCTGCTGCTGTAGCATGTTCCGGAGGCAGCTGGAAGGTCCAGATGTCGTTGAGAGTTTCAGAAGTGTCTGCCTTTCCACCAATAGCGAGAAGATAATGCCGGCCTTGTCCAGTCGTGACTTCGACAAGACCAGCGTTTGATCGTGATTGTGGTACCGCATGGGTTCTAGATTCATTGTGCATTACCTCCTTCCAAGCCCAACTGCTTGACCCTGGCGCAGCTTCGAGATAGTCCAGAGCGCTGGGACCGGATGTATCGATCCCTTTGCCTCCGAAGCGGTACAGCCTGTTGCCTGCGATTGCAAGACTGGCGCCCTCGCGTGGCTGTCCCGGTGGTGCAGGAATCTCCGACCATGTCCGCACACTCACGTCGAAGGCTAAAGCGCTGGTCGCAAGTTCCCCTGAGATTTCACGCCCACCGACGATGAAGACAGTCCCCCAAGACTCTGCAGGCTCAGGGACATGTGTCGCAGGGTCCGCTGGCTGTTGTGGGGCCTTTTCTTGGTATGTGATGTAATTTGCAGCTGGCTCATCTGAGCTCGCCGAACTGTGTCCTATGCGAAGGCTTGGAGTAAAGGTTCCAGGAGCAGGATCGAGGAATGACCACTTGTTCGATTCCGTATGGTATGCCCACATTCTTCCATTTTCGTTGGTGACATGGTCTCCCTCTCCACCAAAAACATAAATCGTATCTCCAATGACTACCGCGGTGTGGCCTTTTCGTGGACATGGAACGTCGTCAAACCCATTAGCTGCTTGCGCTGGTTTCGACGTGTAGTCTGCGTCAAGTACCCCGCTCGATGGCAGTATTACGATGTGCATGTCATTGTCTGCTAGTTGCCCTGGCGACTTTTCACCTCCAAAGATGTAGGCTCGGTTCTTGACAATTGAGATTGTGTGCTGCGATCGTGGCAATGGAACAGAAGTTATGCGTGTAAGATTGGCTTTGATTGGGTGGGTTGGGTGCGTAACTCCCTTGACAAGGGCAGCAGCTCCCTCAACCAAGCTTTCAGCTGCATAGAAAATACCTGCGGCCGCAGGCTCCATACTGTAGAAGTGAAACTGTCGTTGAGATGATGTTGAAGGACACAATGGCTTGCCGATGCAGTGTCGAGTACGAATGGTGTTGAAAAAGGTAGTCAGCACAGCTGGAGCTTGGAATCGTATATGGAGCTTACGACAGCCACGTCATAGGTACATAAGCCCCACATAAACCTAGGACGGCATGATCAGCACGTGTGATGTGTGTAATGCAATTTAAGAGCACATTAACCTCGTTTCGACTCAATCAACTGCGAATCATGCAATATGCGCAATACTTCATGTTGTTTGCAGCTTTGCATTTCGCACAATTAGATCCAATGTGTAGATGTGAAGATAGCCTGGTAGTCAACTAGGACAGATGGCATATCCATACATGTGTGTGCTTTGAGTACCATCCTAATTACACGGAACTCTGTCTATATGTATAATTGTGTACACGGCCAGCCTCACAGCTTCACTTGTAGCCATGCACCTCGACACATTAGCTGCCAAGGTCCGACTTATATATTTGGCGACAATTGATCGTATCTGACGCAACGCTCAACCTACAAAATAGTCAGCAGGAAACAAGGCCGGGTGTTACTCAGAGACTCACTGTATCAATCGAAGCTTGTAAAAAGCTGCGTGCTTCTAAGCCAACCCATACTTTGAGCATTGAGAAGTCTCCGCCGCGGATCATCGAGCTGCCCCCTTGAGCTCCCAATTGTCGCAATATTGGAAGTGCACTAGAATGCGTCAGTACGTCAGACCTCTGGTTAAAGAATGAAGCATACCCGGCGAAGAGGTCCAGATCGGGGTTCAAATTCCGTCCAATGCCTTCCAAAAGCAGAATACTGAGAACGACATTGATAAAATCGCCCTCCAAACGGACGTGATGTGTTCGGACCATCGATAACACCTCATTAAGAATATCGCCAATCTTGATGTTACCGAGCGCAAAGGTTCGACTCTTGACTCCAAGAACCAAATGTTGCATTCGCAAAGCAAACACCTCGCCATCAAGAACAGCCTCAGGTTGCCTGCATCGCTCAACCATTAGGTGTCCTGCCTTGTAGCCGTCAAATTCAGCGACAGCCTTGAAAAGGTCCAGGAAGTTGGTGCGGTTCTTGCCATTAAGCTCTGTAACTAAACCTGCATCGATGAAGATAAGTTGTGGTCGGTATCCCTCGTTGTCGATTTCTTTGAGCCGCGCTTTCCACTGCTCAGGGTTCTTACGGTGTGGTCTCAGCCTCTCTAAGACTTCTTCCGTGACGTCCGGTGATTCTGTGGGACCAGTGGTACGGTTTTCCTTTCGGGTGAAGATCGGTACTTCGAGCTTCTCAGGCTTGTAGAAGCGGACCATGATGTTACCGGGGTGTAAATCAGCGTGGATGAAGTTGTCGATCAGAACCATGTTAAGAAAAGCATCAAGACCTTCATCAGCGATGTCCTTCTGGAAAACACCCCCACCATTTTGCAGAAAGTCTTCCATTGGTATGCCTTGAGCAAACTCTTCAATTAGGACGTTGCGCGTCGAGTACTCCGTGTAAGGATATGGGAACCATGCTGTTGTTCGATCCTTGAAGTTCTGGCGGAAGATTGTGAGGTTTGCAGCCTCAATGCGAAGATCCAACTGCAACCTCATCATCTCGCCAAACTGCTCCACTTCGTCTGGAAACGAGAACCACTCCATCGTGGGAACTGCATTGATGATAGCTGCAAAGAAAGCCATTATGCGCAAGTCTCTTCGCACTATCTTTTCGATCTTTGGGTGTAATACTTTGACGGCAACATGACTAGAAGGTACACGTTGTGGAGTACTCTTCAGCGTTGCGTCCACGTTTTTCTTAATCTTACGTACAATACCCTGCTCCTCTCGATCGATTGTGTTGTCCTGTAAGGTAGCAAGATCTGGTTTGAGCTTTGCCTTATAAACCTGCGCGATGGCGCCGACACCGAGAGGTTTCTCGTCGAATTCTTCGAATATATCATCGAAAGGGCGCCCCTCGAAGGCGGCTTCTATGGTGCGTTTTGAAGTTTCGAGTGAATGAGCCGGGGCATTGGAGTGGAGAGTAGACATGATCGAGCACATCTCGGTCGGGAAGATGTCTGTTCGAGAAGCGGCCCATTGTCCCAGCTAGCAAACGTCAGGAGGGTGAAAAGCAGCAGCCCATTGCAGATACGTACCTTGATGAAGGCAGCTCCAGCTCGCTCCATGGAGCTTACAAGAAAGCCATACCACCACAGCGTTCCACTTCTTTCGTTATCTCTACTCGCATTCCTTGCACCTATCCATATCGCAGGTATCGTCACAATGACAGGAACAAATATTATGACCAAATGTAGGAACCGTAAGCCAGTAGCTATAGGCTCAATTATGTAGTCTTCCAAGAAGAAGTAAATGCCGCGTCTGTACTTCTTCGAGTTCTCTAACGACTTTGGTACCTGCTCTGCGAGCTCTTGCCTGGAGACCTCAAGCATGGCTTCTTCGTGAGTCTTTTCTCCATTGCCAGACTGTTTATGGCTAATCTCCACAAATGCCAGTGGGGTGAGAACAGCACCACCAGCTGCAGCTGCACCAGACCATAGCACTGTTCTGCCACCTAAACGAGGCGTTGCGAAGTGCCGGCGCGCGGCGAAAAGGTAGGGGCGCGAAGACGTGCGATTCAGATGGGGCACCGAACGATGCACACTTTGTCGAAGACACTGTCTACCGAGGAGGAAGACTGTCCTCATGGTACAAGATACTGGGCGCGAAGGGCGCACGGAAAGTCCATGAAAGCGGAACGACGCGCTCATTTCGCCATCCATGACGTTGTCGCGGGTTGGCTTGTGACGCCGACTTGAGCACGGGCCGCAACACCAACAATTGTTTGCATGTGCACGTCAACAATGTTCAAACTTCACTCTCTGTAGAAAGGCATCAAAATATCGTTCATCGCAGCAAAATGCCAAACCGCAGTTCTAATCGTTTGGTATACACTCTTTCGTGTTCGGGCGCCAAGTATAAGCTCACGAGGCAAAGAAGAATTGTGGATACAGCAAATCAAAAGTGATAGATTGCATCGAAGTATGGTATTAACTGCAGAAACGCTCACTCATAAAATTTGAAACATTGGTTACTGATCATGCGGTGACAAAGCCCTCGAAGCCCTTGTCAAGCGAGGCTTGCGTCAATTCTTTGTACAATGGGAATCCTCCTGCAAAATTGAGCTGTTCGCGTACCTTTCCAGGGATGTTGTCACCCATATACCTGTGCAGCTATTAGCTCTGATAATGAGCATGAGAATCGACTGAGTGCAGCTTACCATGACTTCGTCTGCGGGAACAGCGTTTTGTCCGATAGCTCGGTGACCTTCTCGCGCCATTCCTCCTCAGCCTGACGGGTGGCATCGCAGTAATCGATCTTCTGGTCACGCAACATCCTCATACAGTTGACGATCCAGTCTCCCTGAACTTCAACGCACGTCGGTCCGTTCGAGAAAGCAGTAGGGCCTTGAGCTCCGTATAGGAAGAACATGTTGGGGAATCCAGATAGCGCCATGCCCATGTATGTGTATGTCCCGCCTTTCCATGTCTCCGACAACTCAACACCGTCAACGTTTCGTAGCCCCATATTCTTCATACCGCCGGTAACTGAATCAAACCCTGTCGCGAGAGCTATGACGTCGAACTTGTGCAGTTTTCCATCTGAAGTCACAATACCCTCCTTGGTGAACTTCTCGATTGGAGTCTTCTTGCAGTCAATGACATCGTTTTCCGGGCGATCAAGCATCTCATAGTAGTTTTGCTCGAGTGATGGTCGCTTGGTACCAAAAGCATGGAGCGGCTCAAGAGGGGCAAGGATCTCACGCTTCGCAGGATCCGATATCCTTGCACGTGTCTTCTTCGCCCAGAAGTTATATGCCTCGCGATTCGCCTTGTTGTCGAATAGAAGATCCTTGTAGTTTGCTAGCCAAAATTCAAAGCCTCCAGCTTCCCACAGCTTCTCGTAGAATTTTTCGCGCTCCTCGGGACTGTCGTCGAAGGTATTCTTCTCAATATAGTCGTACTGGAATCCAGCAAAGGTGTTCAAGCGGTTCTTAAAGATGGTCTCGTATTCTGTCTCCTTTCGCTTATCCTGTTCCTCTCGGGTGAGTGGCTTTTGCTGCATAGGAAGACACAGGTTGGGCGTTCGAACGAAGTTGGTGACAGAGGCGGCATCTTTTGAGGTTTCTTGGGCAATCTGTATGCCAGTTGAACCTGTACCAATCACAGCAACACGCTTCCCTTTAACATCAACACCGGCGTCTGGCCAGAAAGAGGAGTGGTGGATTTCGCCCTCGAAGTCCTCCATACCAGGCCAATCGGGAAAATGGCGCTTCGCAGCAAAACCGAGAGCAAGAAGCATGTACTTTGCTCTCGCAGTGCGGCCATCCTCTGTCCTAATGTTCCACTTGCCCGATGGCTTGTCGAAATCCGCGCCAACGACCCGTGTGTTGAAAGCACAATCCTTCTTTATGTCAAGCTTCTTTTCAACGTGTTCGAAGTACTTTCGAAGCTCGGCAGTACCGGGATAACGGCAGGACCAGTACCAATCTTTCCAGATCTCTGGCATTGAGTACTCGTAGATAGGTACTTGGGAATCGACTGTCCACCATTAGATGGCGCGATTTTCTCAAGGAAGCTAACATACCTCTCGCACCCGGATAGCAATTCCAATGCCAGATGCCCCCAAGCTCTGTACCGGCCTCGTAGATCTTACATTTGTAGCCCAACTGGCGCAGCTTATGCATCAAGTAGATACCACCGAACCCGGCACCGACGATGAGGACGTCCGTTTCCAGCTCTTTCGCATAGTTCTCATTTTGGGGAGAGGCATTCTCATGAGTAGCGCCAATGTCTGTCCTGAAGTGAACCATTATGCCTGCATACGAAAGGTTTGATAATGATTGACAAACTTCACAAACACGGTAGGTTCTTGCAAAGGAAGTTACGAGAAGTACTCAGTCCATTATATATGCGTCGACAATGCAAGCTACCCCTCCTGTTAGCTCGGTGAATGGAGGGTCGCAGGATCTACACCTACGCCAACTCCGGGATCGCGCAAGATGTATGCCTGTCAACGTGGATACCGGCGATCACAAGGTTGCCCGGAGCCGCACAGTCCATAAGTCGTTCCTAAACGCGTCTTGTTTGCTTTCATCCTGCCTTTCGGCCGGAAGGCCGATGACGTCTAATGGTTCGCATCTGTAAAAGGTGCACAACACACATGTACAGGCGCGGAAATAGTCCGGAACATGCCACACACCCAGACCTACGCCATTCGCAGAGTGCTATCCGACTAGCCCGCATCCGCGGAGGCTGCGGGGTTCTGGGGTACCCCGCATACCCCATCGCCAGACCAGTGGCTGGCAGACGACTTACCACATGCAGTAGCCCGGGACATTCGACGACGACGATACCTGCAGAAACTACATGGATCATACTGCTTGATGTGGCAGACTTCGACATACCGAACTCCATATCCATTATAGCCGACTCGGTTACGTACTTAAACAGCCAGAGGACATATCTCAGCCTCGTCAGCCATGATTAGACATAGGACACGTCTGGCCCATTCAAACGTTTCTCGGCCCGCAGAATCAACAATGTCAAGTCTCAGTTCATCGACGCATCCGATCGTCGCAGTTGTAAATCATGATTGGAGTCTGGACCAAAGGAGATCTTCCTCACATGAGCCTTCCATCGCCTCTGAAAATAAGGTTCACATGTCTACCACATGATCCGGGATCTCCAGGAGTCCAGGGCACGTTTCCTAACAGCAGTGAGCCACCATCGTCGATGTCACAGTTGGTTGGGTGTCTCAAGTTAGGTACGGTCGACCGGGTATCTCAACCCGGTGTGTACCTATCAACCAGGATCTGCAGATGCCATAGTCGCTACAGACGAACCGAGAAAGAGTCTGTTGCATGATACTATGTTGAATGCTGCCACCACTATTATCGTTAGCTTGGAAGCTTGCATAACAGCAGGTGCGCCTTTACTGGCGTCGGTATTGTCGGGTCGGTAAGACATTACGTCTTCGTACCCATCAGTGCAAATCCGATGCACATATATCGTTTCATATGAGCGAAAGCTTTGTCTAGAAATGATGGAGTGACCCTGAATCCGGCATAGCGAAGGTGAACTCACGAACTTGATCAACGTGCAAGATCCATCCTGGTTCCCACTGAGTCTTCACCAGTCATTATTACACTGCAAACGCAAAACGCCTATGGATTGTCTTCACCATGGAAGCCAATTGAGGCAAAAGACCAACAAAATGATCTAGACCGTACCACCGCGGCAACCAGCGACTGACTGCCGCCATGTTCTGGATAGAGGTTCCCTTCAACTTGACTCGCGTATTGTCGCAGTTAAACCGGGGCAAAACTGCAGATGCACACCTACAATTATAACCTTAAGAATACCTGATTGAAATAGACCTCTAACTACGCGACACGATTTATACTGGCAGCATTTGTCAAGGTATGAAGTACAAGAATCTGCAGTGAACGCACGAAACGCGTCTTACCTATCCTTTCATATTGCTGATAGAGGCGCCATGCTATCATGCAGCTGTCAAGATTCCTTCGACGTAATAGTCGCAAATAGAAGTACATTGTCCCCTCTTGTCCAAACCAGCTGACTTTGCAAAGGCTGTCAAGGCCTCGCGTCAGTGCTCGAGCGGACCAATTAGGGGCTGGCGAATGGAACTACCTTCAACGAGAAAAAACATGAGATGAAGACATTGAAGCTGGACTGATATTGCTTCTCAACCCTCCTAATGTGCAATTTCAACGCTCCAGGTTCTTGCCATCTCAGGATGGACTGTTTTGTAGTTGCACTATTTCTTTGGCTTCTTCGAAACCATGAAAGGTCAGAAAGAGCTTGCATGAAGACTCTTAGGTTCCGTGAGCTACACCCTACAATCATCTATCTATTTCGCCCTCTGCTTCACCTTGGGTCAAGATTTGCTGATGTATGATTCAGGGACAGGTCAAGTTGACCTCGCTTAATCGCGACCCCTGCCAACAATGAGGTTTGTCTGCAGGCTGACAGCATCGACCGAGTCCTCATACCTACTCCCAAAATTCATTGTTCGCGTGACGTTCAGAACAGAATGCCCTCTGGCAACTACTGCGCATCTATCGAATCAATTCGCTGGCAGCAAACCGCGTCATCAGGCCAGTGGCCGGACCATTGGAAAGCCGCTGTTCCTGCATCCTTTAAAAGATGGGGCATCCCAAGCACGGCACATCGTTTAAGCCTGCCAAGAAGTTTCTTATCACGTCTTGACATGCCATCTGCTCACCTTCGCACATAGCAGTATTGCAATTGGTGGGCATGCCTCACACCCGGGCTGGCATCCACCTTCACCATCACCAAAGAGGCAGGTCAGAGCCGCCAAGCATGCCAAGGACGCATCTTATACCGATTCCATGTGACGAACTTCTTGCTTGGTGCATCGCAAGATAATCCTGCAAGCGGTGGAGATGGTCCCGGTCGCTGGTAGCACAATGAGTACGAGTCTGACGAGGCGGCTTCCGTGACAGGTATAAATGGAGGACTAGATGGAAATTTGAAGAGCAGCTGCTTCTTGATAGTTCCGCATATTCATATATCTGATACGATTCAAGATGGTCATTGTTAAATCGTTGACCGCGGTCGCCGCCTGCGCAGCTACCCTTGCAGATGCTGCAGCTCTATCGCCTCGTGCAAATTCTACCAAGAAGCTTGTAACCTCGGAGGCCTTAAGACATCTGCTCTCCATTGACAACCTTTACGCCAAAGCCGAGCACCTCCAGGAGATTGCCTACAATACCGAGGGCAGGAATCGTGTCATTGGCAGCAAAGGCCACGAGGATACCGTTGCCTGGATCAAGGAAACCCTTGAGCAGTTTCCAGATTACTACACTGTGGAGCTCCAGGGAGTACCGCTCTTGGTCGGTATATCCGCGAATCTTACTGCGAACAACAAGACAATTGAAGTCTACCCTGTCACCCTAGCACCTGAAGGCGATGTTTCAGGCCCACTCGTAGCCATCCCAAACTTGGGATGTGAAGAGGTTTGCTTCCCAACAACTTAATATCGTTTCCGCTGACATGATACAGGCGGACTTCACTGAAGACTTGGCAGGCAAGGTCGCTCTTATCAACCGCGGCACCTGTTCCTTTGGTGTCAAGGTGCAGCTTGCAGCTGCCAAGGGCGCCCTCGGCGTAGTCGCCTGGAATAATGGTGAAGGTACGCTTGAAGGCTACTCGCTGCAGCTCTTTGAAGATCCGGCAAAGCCCTACATACCCGTTGGCGGTATCACCCTTGGCCAGGGTGAATCACTCCTGGCCCAGCTTCAGGCTGGTGTCGACATCAACGTTCACCTTACAACCGTCGTTCAGAATGCCACTAGCTATAATGTAATTGCGGAGACAATTGCCGGTGACCACGACAACGTTATTCACATTGGAGGCCACTCGGACTCGGTCACAGCGGGTCCAGGTATCAACGATAACGGTTCTGGTTCCATTTCAATTCTTGAAATCGCAATCCAGTTGACCAAGTTCTCCGTGAACAATGCGGTCCGATTCTCTTGGTGGACAGGCGAGGAGGCTGGCTTGCTCGGCGCAGAGTACTATGTCAAGCAACTTTCGGAGGCTGAACGTCAGAAGATCAATCTTTTCTTGGATTTTGACATGATGGCGTCGCCAAATTATGCGATCCAAATTTACGACGGCGATGGTTCCGCGTTCAACTCAACCGGCCCTGTCGGCTCTGCTGAGGCTGAGCATGAGTTTGCCGCTTACTTTGACAACCTTGGGCTCAACCACACGGAAATCGAATTCGATGGCCGCTCAGATTACGGACCTTTCCTTGAGGCTGGCATTGCAGCCGGCGGTATTGCAGGTGGAGCCGAGGGCATCAAGACTCAAGAGGAATTTGAGATGTTCGGCGGTGGAGCAGGTGTTCCTTACGATGTCAACTACCATGAAGACGGCGATACTGTCAACAATCTCAACCTCGAGGCATGGATCGAATTTGCAAGGGCTATTGCACACATGACAGCCACGTATGCGCGCAGCTGGGACTCCATTCCGCCGAGAAACGCAACAGCATCGGTGAAGAGATCGGAAAAGTACAATGAGTACAAGCAGGCCTTCCAGAAGACTAAGCGGTACCAGAAGTGGGTCTAGTGGTTTCGTATAAGGGAAGTGGTAGCACGAGCTCGTCGACGATAGTGGCAGGTGTGTGACGAACTAGCAGCTCGATTCTTCTTGTGAATCGAAGAGGAGCACCATAATGATCTCATATTACCGTCCACTGCCATCAGTAATTCATAGTAAAATATCACTACTCTCTCTTTGACTAGTGAATTGTATAGCGAGCTAGTAGTCATCAGTCTATCACGTTGCCCAGGTTTACAGCGAGCTCTGATACGTTGGCCACTGCGTTCTTAGCAGATGTAATGTGATGATGCATCTCAGAATATTTGCACATAGTCCTCAACACAGCAACCGAGCGTTTGACGTAGAAATGGCCGTGGCCCATGGTGTGGTGATGTGCGTGCTGGCTGGCTGGCTATTGGACCCTGGACGGAGTTGCAGCTGCCTAAAGCCGGAAGGTCAAGCGGTTGCTTTGATTGTTTGTGCTGTTTGCACAAGCCACCGCCCCAACTTTCTGGCCAGACAGCTCCGCCGGTTCGACACACGACACGACCAGCACGCCTTCCCGAACTTCGCCGTCTTGCGACCGCCTATATTTCACAGACCCCCCTATATCTATATAAACGTACCGAGCTTTCGATTGCGGCAGCACATTTCCTGGCGCCCAGCACGCCCTACCTCGATCACGAAGCGGCGCGAACATACAAGAGTACACATCATGGGCGGCTATATTTCCAAGTTTTCGTCGTTGATCTGGGCAAAGAAGGAGACCAGAATATTGATTTTGGGGCTTGTAAGAGCTATTGATGCAGGAAGACTTGAGCTGGGGCTTATCACCTACACAGGACAATGCCGGCAAGACGACGCTATTGTATAGGCTTAAGGTATGTCACCAGAGAGAAGCGGGGTGTGCTACAGCTGCACGCTTCAGCGGTCTGGAATCATTGTCTGTTATCAGCATACTGATGGACCTACTAGATCGGCGAAGTTGTCACGACAATACCGACCATTGGTTTCAACGTTGAGTCGGTGACATACAAGAACCTCAACTTTAATGTCTGGGTACGAGTTTTTGGACCATGAGGGCATGACGTGTGTAAGCTGACGGATCCAGGACCTTGGAGGTCAAACCTCGATCCGCCCGTACTGGCGGTGCTACTATGCCAACACCGCCGCCGTCATTTTCGTTATCGACAGTACCGATATTGATCGTCTATCGACGGCATCAGAAGAGCTCTCAGCCATGCTGAACGAGGAGGAGCTACGCGATGCAGCGCTGTTGGTTTTCGCAAATAAGCAAGATCAGCCTGGTGCTAAAGGCGCCGGTGAGATTAGCGAGGCGTTGAGATTAGGAGAGCTCAAAGACCGCAATTGGAGCATTGTGGCATGTAGTGCGGTAGACGGCCGGGGTGTTGATGAGGGTATGGATTGGCTTGTGGTGAGTAGCAACAAATCGATGCATCCACTTCCTGCTAACGCAACGCAGTCAAACGTGAACAATGATAACTAGACCGCTGGCCGGGAATATCTGCGAGACCATCGATTCAGTAATGTCAGCACGGACCTAAGAGAAGGGATAACAGCATATCGGCGTCAGGCGTCCAAACTGTGAATACTATGGACACTAGCGGTTGACTCACGACACAACTTCTGAGATATATACACCATTGCGGATGTCCATTCGCACTAATAACGCAAACTTCGTGTTTCTGTCGCATCTTCTTTTTAGCTCTTTTCTGACCACAGGTCCTCCGTCCAGGGAGGGGGTAGCTGCAAGTTAGCGCTGACACCGGGCCCGTGCTACCGCTGAAGTAGCTTGGTCGATCCCAGCCAGAGTGCTCTTGCTTCGGCTCACCAGCATGTATCACGGTCCCCCAATACATAGGTTGGAAGAGATCCTACACCGAGTGCGTAAAAGCGAAACGGAGATGCGTTACCGGGCAACCACACTGTGCTCGCTGTAATCGACTGCGTATATCCAGCACATTCTGAGCAATATCCAAGACCAACGAACAATTGACCTGGCCGTGACGACACAGAGTTGTCCAGACTACAAGATGTGGGCTTCTCGAATTCCATGTTTGATGCTTGGTGTTGTCCAAAGCAATCCTTCTCTTTGGTGACAACATGCGACACTTCAGCCTTGCCGAAGGTATTGCGGACCATTTAAAGGAAATTGGAAACACACTACTTGACTTGAGCAGTCGACGAGCGGACTTCCTCGATACATGACCATTGTGTCCGAGTGTGAGAGCGTAAGCAGCTTAAAAATCTGTGTATTCAGTGAGACTTTACGCCACACTGTCCGGTTGCTCTGTCAGCTCGTGGCCCTCGACCATATGCTTTTAGGGTGCCTGAATGAGGGTGCGCCGAGTCTGTTGCGAGATGAATACGTGACGCATCTTTGGCGAGCCAAAGAATGCATTAGGTTTTGCAACGGCTTGAAACGAGAACCAGCATTCTCTGATTTGTGAACTTAATCTCATGGATTTTGTCAACTTTAGTCAGCCGGAGGATCTCAATGAGTTCTCGAAGACAACGCGCATGCCATAGATGGCATCGACGATAGGACATCACGGTTTTGTGAAAGAGGCAGTGCTATGTGAGAATATATTTTAGCCTTGAGATCGCTACCCGACTAGGCCAATAGCCTTGCATACATCGCTGCTTACGAGCATCCTTGAAGTAAACACTCTTGATCTTTCAATTTCGGAATCATGGCAAGTTAAACACGCTACATGCTAGCCCGCGTACGATTTGTCGCGAACCTTGCTAAAGATGTCAAAGGCCATAAAGTCTTGACTATGAGATCAGTCTTGGTTCCGCCAATTTCTGGAAAGCATTCTTCAAGGGCTTTTGTGACCAGGTATCCATGTTCTTAGAGCATTTTTCTTTCATGTGGATCTATCCCTTAGCATATGAGCCAGGCTCAATTTTTCACCCGCCCCACTCTAGGTATATGTACGCCTGTCAACACGAAAATCATATTTTTGGCTGAAGGAAGCACAAGTAAGGGTTGTTTGGCGGTGGAATTCCTCATTGTCTAACTATATAGTTTTTTAGATATAACAATCAACTATCTGCTTATTAAGCAACTGGCCTAATGGCCCAATGGCAAGGCGCTTGACTACGATTCAGTCGAAATCAAGAGATTCCAGGTTGTAAGTACTACCTCTAGCACCACCGCAGGTTCGATTCCTGACAATTCCGCAGCGACCCCTGGTTAGGTCACAAAGACACTTTTTTGCTGCCGGAGGTGCCGGTGAGGCGACTGTGATATGATAGTTCAGCTCGCCATTACTTCACATTGTTTCACTCTTGCTCGCCTTTACCACAGCAATGATCACAGTGTGCTTCCTTACGTCGTCATAAATATGCACCTCTTCAATCTGCAGTCCTGCCATGCTCAAAAGGAAGTCCCATTCATCCCGGCTACGCTCACGGCCTCCAAGCGAAGCAGACATAGTCAGATCCATGAATGCGCATTGCCACGGTACCTTTTTATCCGGCAAGACTACTTCATCAATTACAATGCGTGACTCAGCGGTCAAGGCAGGCACAATGTTTTGAAGGATACGAACACTGTCCTCGTCGGTCCAGTCATGTAGTATATGTCGAAGGTAATAGAATTTCGCACCCCGGACAGGCTGCGTTGTGAAGAAGTCGTGCTCCTCGAAGTCAATGCCGTCAATTTTGGGAGCATGAGCCAATGTGGAAGCGACGTCCTGGACAACGATTCGACCTGAGTTGAACGACACCTGGGCTTTGAATGCGATAGCCTGTTGCCCAAAGCCACCACCGATATCGACGAGCAGCGCAGAGTTGTCTGCCGCTTGGAATCCGCTTATGTGACTGCTGATAGGGTAAGATTCCACCCAGCTATGCGTCCGCTCGATCCGCATTGCATGACCAAGCGCTTTCATTTGCTCAGGATGCTGCCTCATCCATTCAAAAGGTGGCAGACTGGTGCCTAGAGCCATATGGAAAGGTAAATCTTTGACGTCCTTCATGTCCTTGTAGTTGTGTTCACGGAGGTAGCGAGGCAGTACTTGAGCAGTCAGAGCATGCAGACTGGTGACGTGTGGAAAGGCGCCAACGACATCGGGGTGGGCAAGCGCTTTTGTGGTGCGGTTCGCAGCGAATTCATCCTTGGCGGTCTCGGTAATGAAACCGAAGGAGGCCATTGAACGAAGTAGACGAATGAGTAGTGTGGGCGCCGCATTGGTTGCAGAAAGGAAGTCTTGCAGCCCGATCTGATCTCTGCTGGCGTTAAGAAGCGTGAATATTTTGAGATCTATTCCAATCTGGATGAGAGCCCATTGCATGTGCTGCTATATTTTAGTATTAACATAAGCATCTTTTGTTTGCCGCACTTACACCAGATCCCAGGCTCCATACAAGATCAAAGTTGGACACGATCTCACGCTGCACATCTCGAAGTTGCTCTTGAATATGCTGTCGCTCTACCCCATCAGATTTGGCATACAGTGCCCGTATCTGGTCGAGGATCGCCTCCATGCTTTGTGCTCGTATGATGATGGTTGGGTCCGAAAGTCAAAAGGTGAAGTACTGAGGCATAAAACATCCTTCTGTCGATAGTCTAGCCTTTATACACAAATATCGCGGCTCTTCTCAAGGCAGTGACAAGACGCAAATATGCTAACATCTCGGCGTTTTGGGCATGTAGCAAAGGTGATTCGCAAAGATGAACAGCGAGATCGCCGGCAAAGACCGAGATGACCGGAAACACCGACTGCTTCTCTTATTCACCAGCTGCCTGTCGTTGTTCCTCTACCCATTTGCTCTCAGAAAAAGCCTTCAGCTCTTCACACCATTCCTGAAATTTCCTGCTGAGTGTCTTTTTGTACATAAACTTTACAGCATGCGCCAACGCACCGCCCATAACCTCCCATGTCCGTACTTCGCATTGATCCTGGCTTGTAATGATAACTTCGTGCAAACGTTCCGTATTTAGACCTTTGGCGAAGAAATCCACCTTATCACCCTTCCATGCGACGCGATACACGCGTGAGAGGTCTGCTGTGTAGACTCGAGATGCTTCAAGGATTTCAGAGGGAACATACGAAGATGGTGCCGAAGGCGTAGATATATCGCTGATGACCAGGTGTGTAGGGGTGTGCTTTGAGCCAGGGCTGCCCATAACAGCGAAGAAAGTGAATTTGGTGCCCGTCGCTAACACAGAAGACTTGCTGGCCACCTCCTTGCTGGGAGAATGAGCTGTATTGGAGGGCTGCTCATCGATCACGACCTTGGGTACAAACGTGCACCAGTCTGGATAGACGGAGGTGTCCAACAAAATGTCAAATACTAAGGAAGCAGGCGCGCTGATTTGGGCTGAGCCCGTTATTGCGAATACGCTCTCTTGCACTGATACTGTAGGGGTAGAGACACCTTCTTGCGGCGGCCATGCGCTTTCCGCCATCGCAGCGGTCTGTTCGCGAGACGCAGTGGGTCGGTGCGAGGTAACTAGCATTAGTTCTTTGCAAAACAGAGTTGATCAATACTGCCTAAGTTATGTAAGAAGGAATGGTGTTTGACTACGTCATATGCGGCAGCCACACGCCCCACCCCGATTCCGAGAACTGCTCAACCTCCGCTCACAGCCCAAACAATATCGACTCGCTCCCCTGAATGGCCTTGGTTTAACGCAGTCAGTAACGGCATCCCGCCGAAAGCCAAGGAACAGGGTGGCTGACAGAGTGCAGTAAATCCATTTGTGACTGACATCAAGAGCCGGATATGTGTTGTGTCACGAACCAAGTCGCATTACTCCATGGCATTCTTATCGATGGTCAAGCAACATACATATGAGATTGGCACCTGCATTGGCAGCTCAGTCATGGAGCTGCACAGTTTCTTCAACGGCGTGACCTGCAGCACCGTTATAGACGCCCAGCAACTAGCAGCACCGAGACCGGTCCTCAAAGCATTGATATACCAAGGGACAAGCTCGTTGGTCAGCGATTCCCCACATCGAGGAGATTTCTGGGGCTTCTTCTCCGGATGATGCGGACCCCAGCCCCCAGAGTATCTGCATAGCAATTCGATAAATAATTACCCGACCTCGGAACGACTAAGCTTCGAGTCCGGCGCTAGAAGCCTTGCGGCTGCCACGAAAACGTGTGCTTAATTCGGCCCGTTGGCTTGCGCCTCTCTAAACAATGTTTCAAGTGCCGGCCAAGCATGCAAGCGCAATGAAAAAGGGACGATCGCGGGTTATTGTGCGCAAGGAAGAGGCAGAGTACATAAGCTACATGCACCCCTCAAGACGAGATGATCGCCTCCCTCAATTTCTTGGTTGACCATGTTGCCAACACAAGCATTACTGTTTCCGCTCTTCAGCGGAGCTGCGGCTGCAACAAGCTTATATGCTGCACACTATTCCGGGACGATCAACCATCTTAAGTTCGAGAACAACTCCTTAGCTCTTGTCAGCTCTGACAAGACGGGTCAGACGCTGCCCAGCTGGATTACCTATGATCCAGTGGGCAAGAAGCTCTATGTTCCTGACGAGAACTTTATCGACCCAGCGAGCAATGCTTTGTTGGTCTCTTACTCTGTCGACGCCAATGGCGCACTGACCAAGGCTGGAAACGCTACAACCCCTCGTGGAGGAGTGTCAACCGTTCTGTTCGGCGGAAAAGATGGCAGGAGCTTCATCGCCAACGCCCATTACCACACCGCACAAATCTCGACATACAAGCTGCCCTTGAAAGATGGCAAGCCTCTCCAGACTTTAAACTACACTCTGGATGGTCCTGGAGCGGTTCCAGATCGCCAAGAGGCGCCTCATCCACACCAAGTCTTTATCGATCCAACAGGCGACTTCTTGCTTGTGACCGACCTCGGTTCCGACAAGATTCACATCAACAAGATCGATAAGAAGACCGGAACATTGACTCGGTGCCCTTCTGTGAATACCTTCTACGGTGCTGGACCTCGTCACGCGGCCTTCTGGTCTCCGTCCTGCTCGAAGTCGCGCGTAGCAAATGGCAAGGGCACTGTCCTCTACGTTGCTAACGAGCTCTCCAATACTGTCACTGGATGGAGTGTATCATACCCTCGCGGAGGCTGCCTCCAGCTGAAGCAACAACAAATCATCACACCATACACGGGTAACAGCTCTGCACCTGAAGGCGCTAGCCTTGGCGAGATTCGCGTTCAAGGCAACTTTTTGTACACCTCAAACCGTGGTGATCAGTCCTTCAAGCCGTACGACTCTCTTACTCAGTACAACATCGCCCCCAACGGCTCCATTGCCTGGACTGATCTGACATCCGCCTATGGCCTCCTTCCACGCAGCTTCGAGATCAACAAGGCCGGCACCTACGTCGCGATCGGTGACCAGACATCCGACAATGTGGCTATCGTCGAGCGCGACACTGTCACTGGAAAGCTGGGTGCTCTTGCGGCAAACTTGACCATCACTGGCCCATCAGACCCCAACTCGGGCAATCCCACAGGCTTGAATACCGTCATCTGGGCAGAGTAAAAGGTTGTTGGGTGCTTCCATGTCTGTTATGGAGGATGAAACGATACGCCAATTATGAGATAGTGTAAGCTGACGAGATGTCTTACGGCATGAGATATGAACACACACGAACCTCATCGAAGATAGAGAATCTATTCTGTTGCACAATGACCATGCCACGAACAATACGTGATGACATGCAGGCTTGTAGGCCGGTCAGAGAGGAGGCAGATGTCAAGAGTGACAGGCCTCACAGCTTTGTATGGGTGACTACTTACAAGTCCGCTCCCGTCCAGTATGCATTGTAAAACATGCAAACAGTTCTTATGAAGCCCATTTTGAAAGCGTCATACACTAAACTGTCTGTTTCCTCGAACACAGCGCAAGTCATTAAGTTCATGCATCAGCGGCCTGCAATAACAACAGGAACGCCGCCACCGTTGGCTACGGATGTATTAGTGGTGTGCTTACAGAAGTCAATGCCACAGCACACCTGCCGCGATGCTGATCTTCCAATTTTGGACAGCATTGTATCCCTGCCCATCATTACACATACCAATCGCCCTCACAACATTGTTACCGAAGGCACTGAAGCTTCCTGTCTCCATGACACACTAACACAGTGCGATGCTATTACTACCGTGCACGGCAACTTCTCGTGGGTGACTTTCGAACCCATCATTGACCCTCAATCGACATGACCGCGGGATAATTATGGCATCAATCCACGCGATACAACCTCGGTGGTGTTCAAGATCAAAACAGAGGCCTTGTTATTGCGCAAGTCTCCCAGATTGCCAGAAGGACTTACGAATCAAACTACAGTTTGGTGCCAATTTAGACACACACTGGCCAGTGACTTGCACGCATAAAAGCCTATCGCCCACTACAAGGCGGACAATCCATATATCTGGTGTATTGACTGTACATTGTAGGGTTACTCAGAAAAGGTGGCTGGGTGGTCATCTGGGGTTCAAAGTTTATCACAGATGGGATGCTGAGTGCAAGCAACGTTGCGGACGGACACAGGCTTGAGTATTGTTTCCTAAAAAAGAACAAAATTCATCACGAGGAAACCATCAGCTATGTTAGCTAATTGGTCATAGTGAGAGAAGTTGTAGTGGCAAGGCTTGTGCTGCTGCCATGCATGTGTGTTCATACCTTACCGTGAAGCCAATAGTGATAAGAAACAAGCGCATAAATCCAAGCTCTGTTGTCAACTCCCTCATCATCAGCATTTAAAGCGCTCATATTCACAGAGATGCACCTCACGTTTCACCGCTCACCAGGAGCTTGTGCGATACGACTCACTATATCAGCTCCCTATACTCGCGAGTCGTATCAGTCAGTCTCATCCACAATCTAACCAGCAGACTCAACCCCAAAACATGACAGAATCAATTGACATGCTTTCCATGGACATTGATGCAAACCCACCTTCCTCAGTCGCCAGCGACTCGACCACGAGCTCCTCCAACAAGAGCCAGAACGACCAGCCCTCCTCTCCCGACGAATACAACGGCCAAGAATGCGCCAGCCCTTTTACTAGGTACCTTGACCGCGAACAAGAAGGCATCTATCATCTGCAAGAGGCAGTTGCAACGACGCTTTTCAACGCCTCGCCCAAGCTCCTCGCTTCGTTCATCGACCCTATGGTCCCCACCTTCAAAGCCATCTTCAAGAGCGACAAGCAACTTGTCATCTGGCGCAAGGGCAACGCGGTGTTTGTGCGTTCCTCTCGTCTCAGTCCCCTGTCCCGAATTTTGTCAGACGGGAGATCAAAAGCTGGAAAGCAGCGACTGACAACCACCAGATAGGCATCTTTGAGAACCACACGTTGATCAAGGCGTTTGGCTTCCAGCACCTTGTCGGCGTGGCGATTGGATATGATGGCTCGTGGCGAGTTTTCAAAGGCGCGGGTAATGCGTTTTGTGAGCCGAGGTGGACCGAAGTGTGGACGGGCGTGTACCGGTGCTTTGGGGGCGTGAATAGGATGGTGGTGGAGGGTGAGGGGATGGAGGTGGAGAAGGTGCAACGTGCGGCTTTGCTGGCAGCTGGAATGCTCGAGGGCCAGTTTTGGGCGTCAAAGGTAGGCGTCAAGATGACGTGAGTGTGCGTAAGTGGAAAGAGAGGTTTGTTCTGGAAGGGGAAGCGGAATGTGAAGCGAGGAGTATCGCGCCACGAGTTGATCAGAGAGTAGCGCACAAACTCAGCGACATAACATTGGAAGGATTCGGATCAAGGTTGGGTACTACCCTGATCAGGTGACTGCGACATGAAGAGCTCTTCAAAATGCATTGGTGGCATATGTAATTTCCATCATGACAGTTGAGACTTGAACTTTAGTGCATGAAATGAGTCACATAGCAGCTGACAACCATCGATTGCTACGCAAAATGAGTTCTACTCAAGAAAACGAATCTCAATGCTCGGAAGAGTTACAAGACCCTTTGGTCTGCTGTTCTTGAGGCACTGAACATCTCCATTCTCAAGAATCTCCATGGCCATGGTTCTCGCCGACCTCACTCAGGTTGCGAAAGTCAGTGGTCAACAAATCGAGAAGACACTGCTGTTCCCGACGCCGTTTGTCTACACTTTCTACGGTGTAGTCACTATGCATCGTCAGAAGAAGAAGAAGAAGAAGAAGAAGATGACGATTGATAGATACAGCCTCGACTCAAAGGGTGTTGTGGTGATGGCTCGGCTGTAACATTTTGTAGTTCCTGACTAGAATCATTTGAGCCCTCGGAATTTTGCGAATTCTGGACTTCCAAGATATCTTGAATTGAGCCAGTGCTTCTCGAATCTCCGTCTGTGGGCGAACCGATTGGTGGAGTATCCTGCAGAGTATCACTGGAACTGTCGCTGTCCGAGCTGATTGAGTCCAGCGTCGTAATCTTCATACGTTCGGAAGCCATGTCGATGCAAATAGAGCCATGATTGTCAATCATTTCGCTTAACAGATTGATCGCTTTAGGCCACATCCTCTCGTGGTGACGTGAAGCGTCAGTCAGGTCGCGAAGAAGTTCAGCGAGTGTGGGATTGATGCCATCATCACCACCAAATCGTATAGCAGGATAATCATCCGGTGCTTCTTTGAGGCACATATCACGAATAGTCGTCAACAGCAATGCACAGTTCAAATGGAGTCTGAAGATGTCAAAACACAGCGCTTCCTCGTCGCTGTCGTATGTTTCTTTGGCAGCGATCAGGGTGCCGATCTTGCTGGGAGTGCCGTGGGGCGAACACCAATCCAGTTGATCGGCAGCGGACTCTTCTGTCGTCTCTACAATTGTCGAATGCCCTAAAGGATTGGGCGAGTGAGCATTTTTTCCTTGCGCGAAAATTCGGATAAGTTGTGAACAACTCTCCAGACGTCTAGGCAGGCCTCCATTGAGATGTATGTCATTCCGTACCCGCTTTGCTGATTGAATTCTGCGACCAGCGGTGAATTTACTCGGATCAAGGCCGTAAGCCAGGCAGAATTGTCGGCAATATTCTGTGTCGGTGGTCGGTGGAGCGCCGCCATATAGTGCACATTGGGATTGTCGGTCTATCACCCACTCCAAATCTTCCCACTTCTTCGTCTGCAGAGCCCCAGAAGATTTTGCGGCGTTGTAGAAATGAATGGCTGTCAAGATGTGTGCAGCGTCATTTGCAATGTCCAGGAAATCGAGGCCATAATCCACGCGATACCTGGTTACGAAATGGCCAATGAGAGAAGGGACGTGTCTGAGAAGCTGAAAACCCGGCAAGAAAAATTGCCTGCCGTACTCTTTTTCGAATTCTTCGATATCGTCCTGCACACAATGATGTGCGGAACTGATGGTAGCCGTGCAAAGGAAGGCATATCGTTCCAACATACGCCGTGTCCTCGAGGGACGAATTGCGCGGAATTTATCGTTATTCCATAAGGGGCCGTATTTATGATAGAGATTGCAATAATCCTTAGTGATGCGCTCCAGTATATCCTCTGTGGGCATGCGGTGTGGACTGACTTGTTTCTGGAGATCGTAGAGCATTTGCGCAGCAAATACGGCATCAGTATCAATGTGGCCCAACACAAGGGCTTTAGCGGCAGAATACATGCAATCACGTCTGAAGGTTGACTAGACCTCTCCTTCTGGGCGCTCAAGACAACGCAGCTGATACAGAGACTTCAACAGACGAAAGTTTTCGGGGTTTTCTCCCAAACCTTTGTCCTGATTGGCGAGGAAAGTCATGAAAAGCAGCCGAGTGGTTTTTACGCAAAGCAGGGTAGTTGCATAGTAGCCCAATCTCCGGGTTGCATGTCTTGCCAGATAAACATCCTCGCAAGTCGGATTGATTTCTTCGGACAGCGTGCTAGCTTCGCTTGCATCGTCGCCGCACTGCTGTCGAAGGAACGTATCAATCTTTGTATGCATACGAGTCATCCAAGTATCGTTGAAGTGGTCAAAGGTTCTGCGCAGCTCTTCTGCCAACTCCCCGATAAGTCCATCGACGCTGGTCAGGCAGTAAGTGGCTGTCTCGATTCCAATCGCGCCCAGGGCAAACTCGTGCCACGTCCGTGCTGAGAACAGCCGAAAATAGGTTGCATCTTGCATAAAACAGTACACAGCAAATGCCGTGTCTTCAAGGCATTCCTTCAGTTTGTAGATACGACGATCGTTTGTCCGAGGGAGGTTGATTGGCTTGGTGTAGTACAGCGATTCTGTGACCTCTACGCGCTCGATTCCTTCGAACATGCTGTCGGCGCGATTGCTCGAAGTTGCGAGTTTGTCAATGATGGCGGCCTGTTCGAGGCTGGGAGGTCGGTGCTGTAGGTCTCGTAAAAGATCTTCTAGTAAACGTATAATGCGGCGCCGCCATTTGTTATTCCTTTTCATCGTCTCCGTTACCACGCCTCTGTCTTGATTGCGGACACACTACGTAGCAAATATCTTCCGAGCGTGGATGATGCCTTTGAGCACGACCAAGACATTGTAATGCACCTCGACATCAGCTGCGTTCGCGATTGCATTTCCAAGGCAGGCTAGCGTCTTATAGGACAGTTCGACTGTCGGGCGTGGGCCAGCGTTGACCTTTGACTTGACCTGGCTACGACTCTTTCCCTTTGATTTGCCTATAAGTGATAGCGGCACTGAAGTCTTGTCCTTTAGTGCTTGGATGAGAGAACGACGTGCTGTTGATGCGTCATGATCAAAAAGGTGATCGACTGTTCCAGTTGCACGCGCTGTAGAGGCGATCCATTGCACCACATCATCGGTTGCTGTCCGGTAGGCCTGGAAGGTGTTGCCCAGAGGAGGCTCGAATTCCATTATTGAGTATGGAGAAAGCGAGGGGCAGGGGTTATGGATAAGATAAATATGGTAAGAGACTGGTCAAAAAGTAACAGCGAGCAGGCGGTTTGAGATGCAGGATGTTTCGTCTCGCTCCAAGTTTGGCACACGGTGGAGAGGTAAATGGAAGGCACGCTAGCCGTGGTAGAGCTCTTGCTCCAAGCAACAGGCCACGCAAGACTAGAAGCCATATCAAATGTGGCAAGAGGCAGGCGAGCCATGTCTTTCTGTAGATTTCGATTCACTCATCGAATTGGAAGTTCATACATAGCTGGCGAGAGAGGAGATGATTAGATTCTGTGGTTAGGGTGTCATGGTTGCCATGGGGTCTGACATATGCTGTTCACTGTACGATGAAACTCTGAAAATAGATTGCTTGTGCGATCCACAGCGGCATCGAAGACGAACGTTTCCATGAATTCAGAGGTCAAGACGTTGAGATAGTCCATTCGTGTGGCTCAACTCCGCTCTAGCGTGCTTGGCAGCCGGGAAACATTTCGAGACCTCAGCATTCGCAAACGCACCTGAATCAACACTGCGACCGCGCCGCCACCCCCCACACACAATGAATTTCCCGTCGTTGCGACCCGTCCTGCGGCCCTTTAGTGCTGCAGCTGCCATCTTCCGCACATCCACCACACAATGCGCCGTGACACGGACACCGGCGTCGACATCGAACTTCTCCTCGACAGCACGCCTGGAGAAGCGGGCTAAGAAGGGCCCAGGGAAAGACCCTCGAATCAGTACGTTTGAGAAGCGAGGCCTGCCAAGCTGTGCATTGGAGGGGGGGGACAATGGAGAGCTAACGTGTATCTGTAGCAAACATCCGGTACCATCTATCGCACCCTCTCACGCCGCGCCCTCTGCACTTCTCCCGCAACCGCTATCTCCGGCACTGGACGATCCACCGCGCATGGATGCTGTTTCTGCGCAAGCGGCGGTGGGCCGAGGAGCGCGAGCTGGAGCGCCAGTACATGTCGATGCGCGCAGCGTGCGAGCACCTGCGTCTGATGGACTCGAACGGCAACCAGGTCGGCGAAGAGGAGGCTGGCGGGCAGGGACCGGACGCTGGACGGCTGGGCGTGAGGGGTCGTGAGGTGGGCAGGTTGTACAGGAGTGCCATGATCAAGAGGGGAATTTGGGGCAGTGTGCCTGTCGAGTATGCGAGGGTGCAGACGGATTACCCAAGTCGACAGGGGTGGAACCATGAATGGACCAGGAACTGAGAGAGGGGGAGGGGTTGGATCAAGGGTGTATGATATTGTATATGAGTAAAGCATTACAAGGAGACGTTTGCTTGAGATTTTTGATTGTATCGCATGTTTTGCATTTAAGCGATGAGTGAGAAGTTGATGTATGATATGAATCTACTATGGTTTCAGTACATTGTTTGAGGAAATATAAGAATATCATGCTAGTTAAGAATGATTACAACATAAAATTATAATAGATCACTACACTAATTTAAGGAAAGCATACAGTCTGATGCTTACCCTTTAACAACCATCAGTAGGATAGAAGAAGAATAGGTCATGCATGATCAGTAGTATAGGAGAAACAGGTCATACATGATCAAGTATCGAAGAAAAGGTCATGCATGATCATGGTATAGAAAAATAGGTCATGCATGATGAGATTGGCGCATTAGGCATCGTATTACTGTATGCCACGTCTCGACCATGTCAGTGTGGCGAGCTATGCCTCGCGGCAACATACGTACATATGCACAGAGAGAGTAAACAATAACCCATCACCTTCATTAGACCGTCCGACCACATGTCTTCGCCGATTGGCAACAACCCTATGCTCAATATGTGCATGAGAACTGAAGCATTCTGCCCACCTTTACTGCAGGGATTTTCTTTTCAGACAGAAACGTAGCAACACAACACAAGAAGATAAGAAGAAGAAGAGAGAGAGAAAAAGAGAGAGAAAAGAAAAGAAAAAAAAAAAAAAAATGCAGCAGACGCTTAACAACGCCTGGCAATTGGTGGGAGCCCAAAAGAGATAACGCCGCCCAATGCTAAGAATGTGCGAATCGCGGCGACAAAAGGGAAAGCGTGTGGGGCTTATAGGACAACACAACCGCAGCCAGCGCCTTCTTTTTTGTCGACTGACAGCAGTGCAGCGCGCGTAGCAGCTTCAAAGACGTCGTCGACACCGTCTCCTGTCAGGGAAGAGCACTCGAGATATTTGCGAGCGCCTATCATCTCCTTCATATCGGTTCCCTGCTTAGGGGTGGTGAAGCGGAGAGACTTTTTCCTCATTTCTTCTTGGGCAAGGGGATCGTCTCGGAGATCCTTCTTCAGGCCGATGAGTATAATGGGGATTCCTTGACATCTTTCACGAGCCTCCTCTGCCCATTTGTGCTTTACGTTTTCAAGCGAGTCAGGTGAATCGACGGAGAAGCCAATGAGGATGACATGAGCCTTGCTGTAAGCGAGGGGGCGCAAGCGTTCGTAGTCTTCTTGGCCTGCTGTATCCCATAGGGCCAGCTGAACGGACTTGCCGTCTACTCTGCAGTCGGTGACGTAATTTTCAAATACGGTAGGGACATAACGCTACACAAGACATTAACAAGAGACACAAGCGGGCGAGGGCGAGAGATGGGTACGCACAGTAGGGAAATAGCCGAGGGTGAATACGCTGAGAAGACTAGTCTTGCCGCAAGCTCCATCGCCGATGATTACTAATTTCCTGGTGGTGTCAGATTAGCATGCTGTGTCGCAGGGGCGGACATGGGAATCCAAAGCGGCTAGCAACGGCGGAGTGGTATGGTATGGAAGGGGAGGGAAAAGCAAAGTGAAGTAAAAGACGATTGTGAGCCATACAACGAGGAGAATTGTACGAGCGTCGATAAAAGCGGACACGGGGTGACATGTGCGGTGGCCTATTTTTAGACCAGGGTGTTGTAGTCGGACCGGGGGGAGGGACCAATGCAGGTTACGGCTGAGCCGGGGTTGTGACAGCTCGCAAGCGCGCAGGCAGGGGAGCACGGCTCTGCATGAGCTGGCGAGTCTGTGCGGGGGGAGAGAATGCGGGAGAAGACGGGAGAAGAGGGAAAAAAAAAGGGAGACATGGCAAGATTGTGGGTTGAGGAAGGCGCGATGGCGCGAGGGTGGAGGTGCAGCTGGTTTGCGCGTGGGCGCACAAGCGAAAGATCGACAGAGGGCGTGGTAAACAAGGGTGGTTGAAGTGATGAACAGGGGGAGGAAGACGTCTGCGACTTACCTTCGCATGACGGGCTCGCCGCTGCTCTGCTGCTGAGACATGATGAGAGATGCGCCGTGTGCAAGGCAGCAGGCGTCGAGAGGCGAGGATGGGAGAGCGAGGGCGAGGGCGAGGGCGAGAGCGAGAGCGAGAGCGAGGACGAGGAGCGATTGGGTGTGCAGCTGGCGGGCGTGTCGTGGAGCACGAGAGGGCCGGCGACGTCTAAGCTGGGGGGGTAGCGAGTGGCAGGAGCGACAGGCAGGGCTGGCAGAGGGCGAGAGGCGCGAGGGCGGGCGTGTGTTTGGCGGCGAGGGGGTGAGTCGCTGGACAGGGCGAGACGGAGGGGGTCGAGGCGACTGGGAGGCAGGCAGGCAGGCAGACTGGCAGGCAGACTGGCAGACGGGCAGACGGTGGGCAGTGGTTGCGGGCAGCGAGCAGCGAGCAGCAAGCAGCAGCAGGCGTGGGGGCAGGCTGGAGCTTATAAGAATGGCGACAGCGGGCGCGATGTGGTCAGTCAGTCGGCGGGGCCGAGAGGCTCAATTATAGCAGAGCGTCGAATGGGCTGGCCAGGAAGAGGGCAGACGGGGTGACTGGGGGCGCTGGGGGGGGGGGGTCGTCGGGTCGATGGGAGCGTCTTGGGCGGCCGACAGGCCCTGAGCCAGCGGCCGGGGCGACGCTTGGCCTGCATGCAGCTCCCGCAGCCAGCACCGGCCAGCACCAGCCAGCCAGCACCCGCCAGTCAGCCAGTGCCAGTGCCAGCCAGTACCAGCCCGCGCCAGCACCAGCACCAGCACCAGCAGCCTGCATCCACTGCACTCGCACCCGGGCCCTGTCCGCGACCCCGACGACCACGACCACGACCACGCTGAAGACGCTGCTGCTGCTGCTGCTGCTGCTGCTGCTGCCGCCGCCGCGCCCCTCCCATAGGCCTGCCCAGCTGCCAGCGTCTGACGACAACTCGCCAGCACCGCCCTCGCCCTCGCCCTCCCCACCACCGCGCACACCACCGCGCCCACACCGCGCACACACCGCGCCCACACGCGCCCACCCCGCGCCCGCCCCCTGCCATGGCCGCCGCGCCCGTCAACCGCAAGAAAGCAAAGCGCCGCGAGAAGGAGGCTGCAAAGAGGGCCGCCCAGGAGCCTGCCCTGCCCGTCCACAACGGCATCGACACCACCCACTCGACGCATACCATCCACTCCACCCACACCACCCATGGCGGCCACACCTCCCACACCGCCCACGCCGCGTCGCCTGCCCCCCGCTACGCCGCGCCCGCCCTGGACCTCGACGAGCCGCCCTACGACGACGAGCCCGACTTCTACTCGGACGACGACGCCGACCGCTACGCCCCAAACGGCCACTACCCCCAGTCCTACGCCCATGCCCACGCCCACGCCCACGCCCACGCCCCAATCCCCACCCCCAGCGCCAAAAAGTCGAAGCGCAAGAAGAGAGCCTCACAACCGCCGCCGCCGCCGCCGCCGCCCCCGCTTGCCTACCCACAGCACCTCGCCCCGCGCCACACGCCTGCCCCTGCCCACGCCAGGCCGGCTGCTCCTCGCAAAGACCGCATATGGAACACGTCCACCCAGGAGGAGCGTGAGCGCATCCGCGAGTTCTGGCTGTCCCTTGGCGAGGACGAGCGCAAGTCGCTCGTCAAGATTGAAAAGGAGGCTGTCTTGCGCAAAATGAAGGAACAGCAGAAGCACTCGTGCAGCTGCTCCGTCTGCGGCAGGAAGCGCACCGCCATCGAGGAGGAGCTGGAGGTTCTATATGATGCGTATTATGAAGAACTCGAGCAGTACGCGCACCTCCAGCAAGACGTCGGCGCTTTCTTGCCACATGCTAATTACCGTCATGTCTCCAGTGCCCCTCACCCGCGCCCCCTCATGACCACCCACCCCCCGCCTGCCCACCGCCAGCGCTACCCCGACGCTGACGCCGACCAAGAGGACGACGTCGACGATGACGACGAGGACGACGACGATGATCAAGACGACTACTCGGGCGAGGAAGACGACTACTCCAATAGTGAAATCTCCTCCGAGGGCGACTACAGCTCTGAAGAACGCAGCCTGCCACCTCCCGAAGCCTCTGATTTCCTGCACTTTGGCAGCAGCCTGCAGGTCAAAGGTAAAATACTTGTCGCCCTGATTCTTTTTTTTTTCTTTCTATTGCAACCACGGCTGACCCCGACACGCGCAGGCGGCATCCTGACCGTTGCTGATGACCTCCTCAAAAACGACGGCAAGAAATTTATCGAAATGATGGAGCAACTTGCCGAGCGCAGAATGCAAAGGGAAGAAGAGGCCCAGTACCAAGCCCATCCAAGCATGTACCAGACCCACAACGCTCACAACCACGGCCCTCTGCCCGACGAAGACGACTTTGACGATGACGGAGACGAGGAAGAAGGCTACGAGGACGACGACTACGAAGAGGACGAAGAGGACGAGGATGTGCGTACGGTTGGCGAGATCGCTGCTATCTTGGCTAATGGATTGCAGGATACCATGACAGAGGAGCAGCGGATGGAAGAGGGGCGGCGAATGTTTCAGATCTTTGCAGCGCGCATGTTTGAGCAACGAGTCCTTCAGGCATACCGGGAAAAGGTGGCAGCAGAACGGCAAAAGCGCTTGCTCGAGGAGCTGGCCGAAGAGGACGAGCGCAAAGACCAAAAAGAGGCCAAGAAGCTGAAAGAAGCACAGAAAAGAAAGGAAAAAAAGGAGAAGCAACGGCTGCAAAAGGCTGAGGAAAAGGCTCGCAAAGAAGCAGAACAGGCTGCAAAAGAAGCCGAGCTCAAAGCTGCAGAGGAAAAGCGGCTCGAGGAGCAGCGCAAGAAGCGCGAAGAAGCACGGAAAAAGAAAGAGGCCGAACGCAAGGCCCAGGAAGAGGAGAAACAACGCAAGGAAGCTGAGCGCCAGAGACGTCAGCAAGAAGAGCGCGAGCGACAGCAGGAAGCCGAAAGAAAAGCTCGTGAAGCCAAAGCTCAGGAGAAAAAGGCAAAGGAGGAGGCCAAGCGCAAAGAACGCGAGGCAAAAGAGAAGGAGGCTCGCGAGCGAAGGATCCAGGAGGACAAGCAGAGGAAAGAGCGCGATGCAAAAGCAAAGGCAGACAAGCAGGCTGCGGCACGCAAGGCATCGCAGCCGCCAGTTGCGCTGCCACCTCAATTGTTGAAGCAAGCATCGTCTTCAGGCATGCCTTCACCCCATGTAACTCCAGCTCTACCCAAGGCACCAACACCCAATCGGCCTCGTCAACCCTCGCAGCAGGGCTCTCACGGCTCTTCCCCAAACACACCCCAGGCTGCTCCAGGCATAAGCAAATCCACATCACCGACAAATCCACATGGCCCTATTATGCCAAAGTCAATCCTCACCAAGCCAGCAGCTGGTCAGCAGCAAAGCCATCTTCAGCATGGGCAGCCAATGCCACAGATGCCTCCAATTGGTCCTCCTCCAGGCATGCAGGGACCTCCAGGATTGAACATGGGTGGAATGCCTCCAGGTATGAATGGCTTCCCAGGTCAAGGCTCGATGATGCCTGGTATCATGGCCCCTCGACCAAGTATGCCGCCATTCCCACCTCAACTTGGTACGCAGAACTTCCGGGGCTTCCCCCCACCGGGAATGCCAATGGGCCGTGGATTTCCCATGGATGGTCCTCCTGGCTTTGGACCGATGCCAGGATTTGGAGTGCCAAATCAGATTCCCGGATTTGGCATGGCCATGTCACCCCATTCGAGACAAGGCTCCGGATCGTTTGACAGGCTGCCAAGCGTTGACAGCCCCGTCTCGGGTTCTCAGGCACAGCCAATCCAGCGGCCAGCACCCATCAAGCGCCCTTCGAGCAACAAAGCGACCGATGAAGACATGCGCCCTGATGTCGACGACCTTGCGGATCATCTGGGAAGCAAGGCTCTGTTAGACGATGCGGAAGACATCCCGGAGCCCCCTGAGCGGCGAGCCAGCGTGCAGCAGCACGGTTCCTTTAGAGGCACTCCGATGGGTTTTGGGTTCGCAGAACCGCCCATGCCTTCCAGGAATGACTCGTTTTCTGCGTTTGGAGCGCCTGGTGGTAACATCTGGGGCACACCACCCATGCCCTTCTCCTTGGGATCTGGCACCTCGTGGGGCAATTCGCCCACATCTGGCTTCTTCAACAATCCTTTCCCCATTGGCAACGTCCGTACCAATGAGCGCGGCCCAAATGAGCAACGCATCGTATGGTTGCGTCGCATGGTCTGCACTGCGTGCAAAATAGTGGCCGCTCGCCAGCCTACACAAGACGGCTATGTCGATGCGTCAGAAGTGCACCAGCAAATCGACGGCTTACGGAATCCAAATGAGCCGGCTGTCACGCCCGAAGAAATCAAGGAAGCATGCGATATCATCGACACTGCACAAACCAATGGCGGTGGATCTCTCGAGTACAAGGAGTCTGGTCCAGGTCGCCTCTCACACATTAAGTTCGTGGATATGGCGGCGCCTGCGCCTGCAGCTTTGGGTGAGATTGGTAGCCCAGTCCCTAGCCACAGTGTGCTGGTTGGTGGTTTTGGCAATCCCAGGCCCTTTCCTGGTCTTGGCCCACAGGGCTTTTGAGCTCTCGCATCGAATGTCTGTTCCTTTTCTCTTGCCAGTAGCTTCATCAGTATCTGGTAGCTTCGTGGATCTTGACTCTCTTCGACTCCTTAATTCGTTTCTATCAAGGCTCCTTCTCCACAAAGGCAGCCGAGTTCATTTCTCCCACGAACAGTCTTGGTCTCAACGTGATGTGACGTTTGATATGCATGCTGACTACAGGTATCGCCCTCAGGCATGCACAAATGACGGGCATAAAGGCCTCATCTTACTTACGTGTTCGTGAAAGAAGCGGTCAAGCTAAGCGCATACACATCATGACCCCGCCATTTGGTCTGAGCTTCTAATTGCGCGAACCTCGACGAGTGGACAACTCACAGCAATCTGAGAGCAACGCAATGAGCGTGTGTGGACTGTAGACAGCTGTTGCAGACGCGCGAGCTCGTTCTGGGTGGTCAACGAAGCTCGAAGCTTGCGTCCACAAATAGCTCGCCAACCAGGTAGCTCGCCAGGTACGAGCAAAGCAACACCACTCAAAATAGCAAGCGCGTTGCTGATCTCAGAGCTGCCAGATCCCTGCACCTAGCGTAGTGGGGCACCGAGCAGCGCAGCACACCAGACCTCCACGCCGCTGCGACAGGTGTTCTGCTCCTCTCTCCCCCAATTTAACCTGCCTTGCTCTCCTCTTCGCTGAGTGTGAGCCATCTTCCTGAACCACCTCTACTTGACGCTCTTGTCTCCTGTCGCCACTAGCCATCATGTCTGACCCCATCGCCGACGTTGCGCAGAAGCACCCTGCGCCTGAAGGGCTCGTGTACACCTACGGAACTGCTGGGGTAAGTTGAATACCGTGGTATGGCCACAATAAAATTAACAATCTCTTTTGTAGTTCCGCACCAAAGCGTAAGCTTCTCCATCCGTTTTGCCCATCTTCTTCCACTCTCGCCCGCTGCTTGAAGCTGACTGCAGCAGCGAGGTCCTCGATTCGGTTCTCACACGCGTCGGCCTCATCGCCGCCCTCCGATCGCGCGCTCTGAAGGGCAAATGGATTGGTGTCATGATCACCGCTTCCCACAACCCCCCTCAGGACAATGGTGTGAAGCTGGTTGAGCCGTTGGTATGTGCCGTCCCGGAAGAATAGCAGATGCAAGGCTAACCAGGTCGCAGGGCAACATGTTGCAGGTATGAATGTCCATTGAGCCTGATGGAGGGATCAATCGTGGTTTTCTTGCGGAATCAAACAGCGCTAATTGACGTCGCTGTATAGGAGGATTGGGAAGTCATCAGCACCGAGATGGCGAACCAGGCAACCCCCGAAGACGTCTCCAAGTACTACCAAGATATCGCCGCCAAGTTTAAGATCGATCTGAACGCACCAGCCCGTGTTGTTGTAGCTCGCGATACAAGAGCCTCTGGAGCTAGGCTGCTCGGCTGCTTGCAAGATGGTCTCGCGGCTGCCAACGCTGAAGTGAAGGAGTACGGCTTCCTGACCACACCGCAGCTGCACTATATGGTGCGCTGCCTGAACACCGAGGGTACAAAGGACGCATACGGCACACCCACTGAGAAGGGCTACTACGAAAAGTTTGGGTCTGCTTTCAAGACTGCGCTTCGTGGTAAAAAGCCCTCGGGATCTTTGACTGTGGACGGCGCCAACGGTGTTGGCGGGCCTAAGCTGGCAGAGCTGATCAAGTACCTACCCTCAAAGGAAGAGGGTGGCCTCGAGATCTTTGTCATTAACGACAACGTCATCAAGCCTGAGAGCCTGAACGTCGATGTGAGCTCAGTGCCTTGGTATTCTGCATACAATTACTGATTATACTACAGTGCGGTGCAGACTATGTCAAGACTAACCAGCGCGCTCCTCCTTCATCCAAGGCTGGACCTGGCGACCGTTGCGCCTCTCTCGACGGCGATGCCGACCGTGTCGTATACTACTTCAAGGACGAGCAGAATGTTTTTCGTCTTCTAGACGGTGACCGCATCGCAACGCTCGTTGCTTCTTTCCTTGGAGACCTTGTCCGTCAGTCTGGACTTGCGGACTCGATCAAGATCGGCGTGGTACAGACCGCCTACGCAAATGGAGCTGCTACAAACTACGTTGAGCAGAACCTGAAACTCAAGGTTGACTGCACGCCTACTGGCGTCAAATACCTTCACCACGCCGCGGAGAAGCTTGACATTGGTGTCTACTTTGAAGCTAACGGCCACGGTACGGTCATTTTCTCACACGACACTCTTGACACGATTGAGAAGTATGAGCCAAGAAACCCGGGCGAGAAGGAAGCCAAGGAAGTGCTACAAGCTTGCATCAATCTGATCAACCAGTCTGTTGGCGATGCGCTCTCCGATTTCCTCTTGGTCGAAGTCGTCCTCGCGCACAAGCACTGGGGACCCCAAGAATGGCTCTCAACCTATACCGACCTGCCCAACCGCCTTCTCAAGGTTCTCGTCAACGACCGTACCATTTTCAAGACGACGGATGCTGAGCGCAAGCTCACAAGCCCTGACGGTGTCCAGGCACAGATTGATAGAGAGGTGCAGAAGGTCCGCCAGGGTCGTTCGTTCGCTCGTGCTAGTGGTACCGAGGACGCTGTCCGTGTGTATGCTGAGGCCGCAACCAAGGCTGAAGCTGAGGATCTGGCCCGGAAGGTCTCGGAGATCGTCAAGGCCGCTGGTGGTGCTTAGAAAGTGGACCGAATTCGCTACGACGAAGAGGTCATCATGAGGCTAGACAGAGGTTTGCCCTGAACGCAAAGCTGTGAGAAGGGATGAGTAGTTCAATTGAACAGACGTCAAATAGGCGTACGGCAAAAGGCGACGACTGGACGACATAACGATAGACAAAAGCTTGGATATTGATAACACACGGCATTGACACTGCATGGCCACACCACACGTGCGCGTTCTTAATATAAGGTGCTCACTTTATCGACAGTGAGGGAGGTCGGGCAGGGCCACGGTCTGATTTCACGGTATGTTTTGCACTGCTTTTTTTTTTCTGTTTTGCTTTCGAAAAGTGATGACAGAGCTGGTCGTGCGGATGGCCATACAGCAGTCCACACGACTGACTCACTTACAGATACTGCGTATCAGAGATCCCGCTGTGGACTCGGTGTGCGATACTTCACACAATGTCTGATTATTTGCAACTAGTCTGTGATCACAGCGTAATTGGACAGGACATATGGCTGACCTCCCCGCACAGTGTTTTGTTGGCGCTGTTCCCCAGCTGGACCAAGGCAGCGAGAGTGCGTGAGCAACGGTGCCTGGTGGTGCTTCGTCATCAAATCAAGGCCTGAAACATGGGCGTTGATGAGGCTGACTGGATATCGGCATCGTGTACGACGCGGCCAACCAATCATGAGGCGTGTATGGCCCCGACTCCGCAGGCCTGAGGGCCGCTAAAGCGGTACTTTGACGCGAAACGCAAGTCCATAGCGGAAGAATGCAGGGCCCTTCTTCGGTAAAAGCCGGCGGCTGCATGCCGCGGTGTTGGTTGCATTGCGCGCATCGTCGCCATGAGTTTGTGAGGCTGCGAAGCTGCCAGTGCTCATGCATATTGCGAGGGTGCAGGTTCGCAAACTCTGGTTACGGGGCGGCACGCTGCACAATACCTAGCGTACTGTGTAGACATTTGGCAGCTGCCCTCCGCAAAAGCGAATGTCGATCGTCTCCCCAAGCGGGAAGACGCCCTCGACCGCGTAGCGACGGCGGCGTCTGGGTCGAAAATAGCGCCTACTATGGTACAAGGTGCCAGGTAGGGCCAGCATCGGCGGGTGTGTGGCGTCAAAGCGGTGCTACTCGCCCACTCGTGAGCATGCCTGACTCTGCCTGTGCGCGTGTGCCCTTGCCTATCCAACGGATAACGGACGCGTCAAGGCTTAAGCTTTGTCGAACGCCGATCTGAGCCTGGGGCTCTGTCATCTGCATGCTCTTTTGTATGCAGCGGTCCAAGGCGGTTTTCTTTGTATCGCTGTTACTTTCACTGCCTGCTGTAGCCCGTGACGCCGACAGCTTCACCCTGCGCCAGCTGCGCGCTCTCCTCCCCACAATCGTTTCTGCGCCACAGTAGACGGGGCTGTTCACGCCAACACGAGGCATGTGCTGAGCACCTCCCTCGCTCGCCATACCCACTGCTGCCCGCACACACACAACGCGCAACCACGCTCGCTCGCTCTTCCGCCTGCGCCCCTACACCCACCATGGCTTCACCATGGCTGCTCTCGCGGGACGAGAGTATTGGTCAGAAGTTTGAGAATATCATGAACAATGACCCTCTGGGTGCTCAAGTATGCATTGCACCGAATGCTGTCCGTGTGGCCCACGCACTAACACCTATCCACAGGTGCAGTCAGATTCGGTCATTATCGCCATTGGCACATCGCTCGGTATCACCGGTGCCATCTTCGTCATCTTTCTGCTGTTGCGTCCTTTCAACACCATCGTCTACGCTCCTCGCCTGCGCCATGCCGACGAAAAGCATCGCCCTCCGCCGCTCGACAAGTCGCTTTTCGCCTGGTATAAGCCTGTCTTCAAGACGAATGAGGACTACTACGTCGATCGCATCGGCCTGGACGCCACCGTCTTCCTTCGTTTCGCGCGAATGTGCCGCAACATGTTCATCACCTTGGCTATTTTCGGCTGTGCCATCATCATCCCCGTCAACATCATCCATTCGATGAGACAGGGCAGGATTGGCCAGAATCTAGAAGACGAGTCCAAGTCCATCTATGTCCTGATGACCCCTCAGAAGCTTTACGGTGAGGTATTCTGGGCTCACGTTGTTGTGGCCTATCTCTTCGACATTATCGTATGCGGTTTCCTGTGGTGGACGTACCGAGCTGTTCACCGCCTGCGCCGAACTTATATGGAAAGCCCAGAGTATCAGAATAGCCTCCACTCCAGGACCCTGATGATCACGGACATCAGCAAAAACTATCGCAGCGACAATGGTCTGGTGGAGATCACGGACAGCATCAAGACTACCCAAGAAGTCCCGCGTACAACAATAGGCAGAAACGTCAAGGACATTCCTGATTTAATCGAGTCACATGAGGAAGCCGTGATGGAACTAGAGGCAGTTCTTTCAAAGTACCTGAAGAACCCAGACCAGCTACCAGCGGAGCGTCCCCTGTGCACGCCCCACAAGAAGGACCCGGAATTCACAGACAAAAAGCAGAAAGTCGACGCTATCGATTATCTGACTGCAAGAATCCAGCGCCTGGAGCTGAAGATCAAAGAGGCTCGTGAGACGGTAGACAACAGGGATGCAATGCGCTTTGGCTTTGCCAGCTACGAGACTCTCGAGTCTGCACACACAGTTGCATTTGCTGCGCGTAGGCAACACCCTCAAGGAACCACGATTCGCCTCGCCCCCAAGCCTAAAGATATCATTTGGAAGAACCTCCTCCTCGACCCAGGGCAGAGGCGCCGGCGGCGGTTCGTGATGAACCTCTGGATCACTCTGCTAACAGTTCTTTATTTCATCCCAAACGCCGGTATTGCCATCTTTCTGTCAAAACTTAGCAACCTGGCATCCTTTTGGGACGCCTTCAAGACCGAGATGGCCCTGCACCCGAAGTTTTGGGCCGTTGTACAAGGTATTCTGGCGCCGGCATTGACCTCATTGTTCTACTACTTCCTGCCGATCATATTCCGTCGACTGTCGATCAAGGCCGGCGATCAGTCCAAGAGCTCCCGCGAAAAGCATGTCCTTCATCAGCTGTACGCCTTCTTCGTCTTCAACAACCTGATCGTCTTCTCCATCTTTTCCGCTGTCTTCCAGATCATCATGAGTGCTTTGGCGGCACGTCAGGGGGATTCAAGCTTCACAGCTGTTGTCAGGTCCATTGAACCGTTTCAGCAACTCATGGGAGCACTCTGCAATGTCTCCGCGTACTGGATCACCTGGCTCGTCCAACGCAACCTTGGCGCTGTAATCGATCTGTCGCAGGCTGTTAACCTAGCCTGGGGATCCTTCTCGCGCAAGTTTTTGAACCCTACGCCTCGCGAACTCATCCAACGAACTGCACCTCCGCCATTCGACTACACGAGCTACTACAACTACTTCTTGTTCTACTCCACAGTCACTCTCGTCTTTGGATCTCTTCAACCCGTCACGCTCGTTGTCACTGCGTTCTACTTTACTCTTGATTCTTGGATGAAGAAGTATTTGTTGATGTAAGGGCATAACTGCATTGAACTGCTCCAGCTAATGCTAATGATTATCAGGTATGTGTTTTGTACCAAGAACGAGACAGGAGGAGCTTTTTGGCGCGTGTTATTCAATCGCATGTTGTTTGGCACCTTCCTTGCCAATCTCATCACCGCATGCTTGGTTGCAACGAAAGGTGGTGTTTCTCAAAACATGATGGCGGCTGCCATGGCACCTCTGCCATTCCTCCTGCTTGGCTTCAAGTTGTATTGCAAGAGGACATACGATCACTCAATGAAGTACTACACTCACGGCAAAAGCAACAAGGGCGCCGAGGCGCAAACACCGATCGATAAAGAATCACGGAGACGGGACCGCGTTGCGACCCGTTTCGGACATCCTGCTCTCTACCAAAAACTGACCGTACCTATGGTTCATGAGAAGAGTAGGCACCTCCTTGCTGAAGTCTACCGTGGGCGCCTCGATGGTGATATAGGAGACAACGCCGCATTCGGCGATGTCTACTCCATGAGACGAATGAGCAAGGAGAACCCGGGCAAGGTCGCCACCTCAGCAACGGGACCCTTCGAATTTGTCTCAGAGAACAACATGGATTACGAGAACTTTAAGGATCGTTCCGAGTTCAACTCTGATCGCGGTTCTATGTACGGTGGAAGCGTCCGCCCCGATTCGCCATCAACTCTGTGGGGTGACAATGGACATGGACGATCGTCAAGCCGTGGAAGCACGAGGGACGAACCTGGAGTCACCTATCCAGCTGGGTACCACCAAACCCCGAGCAATCTGCGCGAGTACAGCCCCGGTCCCGAACCGGGGTTGCGTCACATCGAAAGCAATTCAAGCCAGCCCTATCAGATCAACGACGACCACAAACTTCTTAGCGGCGCTGCGCCCATGGGACATCAGCCGTCACATGGCTATACCCCATACAGCCCAGACAGGGATGGCGAAGGGCGAGTCGATTACTTTAGGCGGTAGAAGATAAGGGTTTGTTTATTGTTCATTCTTTCCTTGTGTCCAGCTATGTTTCAAGGACTAGAGCGTTTCATTTGTATACCAGGCATCGCGGTGGATCTTTTGCATCTAGATGGCGTTTGGAGTCCTGACACACAGCTATCCCAGGCGGATAGTGTGTCTATTTTATTCGGCAGAATGTCAATTTTAACGCAGTACGTCAGGCAATCCATCTTTGCAAGCAGAGACCGTGTGGATGTATGCATAAGTGACAGCGTGTACAAGATCTTCACCACCGCTACTCGTGCTGCTGATGACTAATATCCTTCCATTGCTTCTAAGGCCCTGATGACTCGAGCGTGATATCCGTGTCAACAAGTTTTGCAGTGTATGTTTATGCTTTATCGCAACGTCTGAGACGCTGCACGGATCGTTCTTAGCATCACAAATATCGTCATAGCACCACACAGATGGAGCGCTAAGATAGGGGTATCGGGCGGCTTCCCTCGTTCACCCGTTCCCTCTTGTCCCAAGATGCCTCTCCGTATTTTCTCTTCGTGAGAGCGTTGCAGCCGCCGTGCGTGGCGGTGTGCAAGCGACGAAGAAAAATATCCTCAGTCCAGTCTCTCGGGAAAGTACACAAGTACGTCTTCAAGAGATGGCATCGAGGAATTGTAGCAAGATAGCAGAGCAGGATCGTTGCCAGCACTCAGAGACTACGTGGCAGATTTGCTCCCAAGTTGCGCAAGTGATCAGAGTAGAGCTGAGAAGTATTGAAAGAGCTCAGCATTCCGCCCTCTTTCTGTCTATAGACCGTGACCAAGCACATGGGATTGACGCTCTACGGCTCTCTCTCTCTTTGTTTTCTCCGCGCCGATTATGAAATACTGTTGCCTTGGGACCTGAATACTACAGCCTGTATGCAATTGGCTTCTCCTGCGGATAGGCTTCATAAGGGAGCAGATTCAGACGTGCTTAGGTTAGGAAGTGAGATAGCATAGACTCTGATTGAAACTGTGGTCGCGACTGCTACGTCTCCCGATTGGGTGAGTGGACGCAATGTATGGTATGAACTGGGCTCAATGCCAGGTGGCGGGACCAGGCGGGTATCAAAGATCATGTAGGTAAGGTTATAAGCATACCACAAACACATTGTTATTGCGAAGAACATGTGGTGGAACAATGGAAAGCATGTACATTTGAGTATCGGCACCCACAAACTATCTAAAAGATGCTATTATCTGAACAGGTAAAAGGTCCGTTAAGTGTTGAGTCGGGATCATTGAAAATATCAATGAGAGCCTTCAAACTTGTGTAGAGACCTCCAACGTTCAGGAACAGCGTCATGGCAAGAATGGCGTAGTTCAAGCATGCCAGCGCAATCTTTCGCGGAGTGCTCCATTGCTGCTTCCAGTTCAGGTGCAGCCACATGACGCTGGTCAGGCCGAAGGTGAACCAGGAAATGAAAATGGCGGAGCTGATGTTCAAAATGGACGAGAAGATGGGAATCGCGTTCGAGATGACAAAAGATACAATCCAGAACAGCGTGCCAAGCGCTACCCACAGCGTCCAGGTGAAAGTGTTGTGGACATTGACCTGCTCAGGCCTGACCTTACGCATGATGGCAATGTACATGTATTTGATCGCTGTGATACCAATTACGAGACCCGTGCCGAGAACCGAGGGAATCAAGATTCCGTAGGCAATCTTGGCGGGAATCGTGGGCGCGGAGCCGAGTGCAGGAGAAGTGACGGCGTCACCGGCAAGACCGTAGATGACGCATGCGACGACGATGTAGACGACGACTTCGAAGGACTTCTGCATGAAGAGGGCAGGCGGGAACTCTTTCTGTGGGTTGCGCATCTCAGCCATGACTGACATGAAAGATTGGTTGCCAGCGAAGGCAAAGGCGATGTTGAGGAGGGAGTTGACAGTTTCGACGAACGTTGGCTTGCCAACAAGGATGATCTTGACATCGAAACCCGGGGGCGCTTTTGGTCCTGCCACGCCAAGAGCAATCATAACGATGAGAACCGAGGCAACAATGGAGATTGTGCAGATCCAACTCATGGCGGCCGCGAAGGTGAGTTTGCGCGGTAGACAAAGCAGCCAGCAGGCAATGTGAGGAATGGCCATGAACGCAACAGTGCAGATGGCGTGAGAGGAGAGTGTGTTGAGCGCGACCGACATGGTGATGTTTGCCGAGGCACAGATGAGTACCAGGTTGAAGATGAAGGCCACAGCGAAGAAGCGTTCAAAATTCTTTCCGCCGATATAGAGCGCACAGTCGACCAGGTTGGTGACCATGGGGTATCGCCTGTAAAACTGAACCATGATGTAGCCGCAGTAAGTTGTAAGGGAACCGAAACCGAGAATGGCGATGATGCCAGGAATAAGACCAAGCGTTTGAAGCGCAGAAGGCAAGCTGAGAACACCAATGCCGACCTCGATGGTGATCAGAATCACACACGCTCGCCAACGTCCTAACGTCCTGTATTCATCGCCAAGGCCTTCACGCTGCTGGGGGTATTCGCTAGCGCCAACAAAGCCATCGCCTGTCCACCCGGTAGTGATGTTGGTGTTTTGCCCGTACTCTTCGTCGAGGGTTGACTTCTCAGACCCAGGGTACGGTGGAGTCTCGCCCAGGGTTGGCGACCCCTGCATTTCCTTCTTCTGGAAAGGGTTCTTGAGGCCCATGATGATTGACTGGAAGACCTCGACACAAGGAAGAACGATTGAATGTCAAATGGCAGTAGTAAGTGGCCAAGTGCGGCGAGCTCTGGTCTTTTAAACCTCCAATGCTCCTAAGATCGGCCCTCTGGTCTTCCCCAACCGCCCAATCTCCACTAGTCTCCGGATGCATCCTGGCAAAGTTGCCTCTTCGCATGTCAATGCACTTTGTAAGCCTCGGCCCTGTCCCCAAATTATGTGCACGCCTGATGCGCTTCTAGTGTCGCCAATACGCGGAGTGCATGCAAAAGATGCGGGGAATGGACTTGATATGGCTATCCTCGGATCTCCAGAGTGAAGACAATACCACGCCAGAGCTTGTGCTCCCCGAAATTTTGGCAGTTCAATGCAGCGAGTGGGTCGTCGTTGCTAATCGTTGGCCAACTTAAGGTAACTGTAACTCTGATGCTCCACATTATCACGTAAAATCTTCGAGAAAACTTCTTAGGCCGGGATTTTTCCGCTTGGCGATACGCTTGAGCCGCTTGGATCAGCCGCATATCGGCTTACAAGAATTTTTGTGGACGGAGTCATGCTCCCGTGGAACTCTGACTTCAGGGTCAGATGTTGGGGTTGAAGGATGATGCCATGCGAGGTTGTCCGCCGCGGGACGTTCTGAAGTGCGGCTCAGCCCTACGCGGACGCTACTGTGGCCGTGCCGCTAATTCCGTTCGCTTCGCATCCCGAAATGAGGAGGGGAGCATCACTCGATATTGCCAACGCACTAAAAACTACGCCTCTAAGGTCGCTGCAGTCAAGTTCCGAGCTGCCTATTCTGTCCATCAGCAGAGCAGATATTAGCTATGACCATGTGTCACTGTGGATCGACGACAGAGTCAGTTGTCCACACTTATGGGGCCGTAGATATTGAGGTGGCGAAGATCTCCATCCTTCACCAACTTCCATTGATAACGAAAAGAACAGCGTCATCATCCAATTACAAAGCTATAACGGCAAAAGGCAGAGATCACACTGTGACGGAAATACAACAGTAAGCGATCTAAGCCGAAAGACGTATTGTACTAGCTGAAAAGGATCGGATATATGCATACACCAAAATAACAAGATCGACTGCCATGAGCCGTCGAAGCCTTGACCAGGTTCCTTTCCTCTGCCTTCAAGCACCGAAAGCCCTATGCATCAGCTACTGTTTCTCTTAAAGCAGTGGGTGCGCTTTCAGTGGCCACCTGAGACTGGGTCGAAGGCACCGAATCTGTTTTACCCGGAGGAGACTCGGTCTGAGCAAGGGGGGAGTTCTCTGTTTCTACTGGGTTTATGGTCTTGATCTCCGGTTTCGCGTCTCCTTCCTCATCGCCATGAGGGAAAGCACCTGGAGCGTCCGAGGAATCATGAGTAGTTCCGACAGTCTCGTCCTGCGTCGTCAACGAGGGAAGCGCATCGGCGATTTTGCTCAAGATGCCAGACTCGTCTTTGGCTGCGGGATTGGACGACGTTGCCTGTGAAGGTGCGACAGACTTGACAGCCTCGACAGCAGGAGCTGCGACAGACTCCAGGCTACCAGCGACCGAGGCCTCAGTGTTCTCGGAAGCATCAGAGACCTTGGGACTATTTGTATCATCGAATACATCAGGATCCTTGCTTTCTTTCAATGCCGCTGACTCGTCCGTCGCAGAACTAAGCGAGCTTAAAGTACGATGAAGCTGAGAGGCCATCTGTGCAGCGGGCACGTCCAAGGCACCATCCTCGCCAAAACTCCAGATAGCAGTGACTGGTGCAAGTTCGAGCTTGGCCCTCGGCACTGCAACCTCAGCAGTGACAGTGGCCGCAGGAGCTGGTGATGCTGCAGGCTTCCGTCTTTGGGGCCCCTTTGCCCTACCCTTGCGAGCATCTGACAAAGGTCGAGCGGGCTCGGCTTCTTTCTCCTCTTCTGGCTCTTTTACTTTTGGTGCATGCGGGCCAAGGCCCAGCTTACTATTAAGGTCTTGCAAGAAGCCGGCTTGAAGCGCGGCGATCTTAGAACCAGCAGGACGAGCAGGAACTGGTGGTTTAGCCTTTATCTGGGGAGCGTCGTTCTCGATAGTGCGCTCTGCGCTCGGAACTTTCTCCAAAGGAGATTGCGAAGCCTTGTTGGGGCGTGCTGGAACTTGAGGCTTGGGGCGGTCAGGAATGATAGGGGCCGTCTTGTCGATAGAAGAGCTTTCCTGTTGTGTCCTTTGTGGACGAGAAGGTACCGTTGGGCGGGCTGGAATGGTGGGCTTTTCGACGATGGGCGACTCGGGGGCATACTCATTAGTATCCGGGGTTTGCGGTCCGCTAACAGTCGTCTCGAGGTGACCATGATCTGGTGCATCTTCCCAAACATCCTGACTAGGAAATCTCTGTACTATAGGACGCACGCCACGCAGGTGCTTGTTCTCGACAGCGAATTGCTTAGTGTGCTCGGACAGGAAATCCTGCTGGTTTTCAGCGGTGATGGTATCTTTGCGCTTCTCTTCTGTCTCAGGCGGCTCAAAAACCTTGGCAGCGCTCACGTCTGCACCACCTGGAGTCTCTGGTTCTTCGGAAGCCTCGGGAGTATCGACCGTCGTTTCCAACTGCAAGCTGCCTGGCGCATCCTCCCAGACATCTTGACTGGGGAAGTGGTGACGAGCGAGAGTCGGTCGTTTGACCTTGTCAGCGAGAGTCTTGGGCCTCTTATCATCCTCTTCGTCCTCGGGAAATAGAGGTTCGTACTCCTTGTGTGACTCGAGCGGAGTGTTGCTCCTGTCTCCGAAATGAGCAGGACTGCCAATGGCGCGGTGCTGCTGAACATTATTGTTCCGGCTTGAGCTCCTGCTATGGGTACGTTGCTTTGTAATGTAGGCGGGAGTACCATCCTCGTTGACCGTGTATTCACCGTCGTGGCGACGCTCCAATTCGGGGGAGATCGCAGGCTGTCTCCACTCCGCATCAGGGTGTTTCTGTACCTCGTCAGAGGCAAGGATGGGAATGCCATAGCCGCGCTCGGTAACCCAACCACCCTTTTCGTCTGTGTTACCACCTTCAGGACCGAGATCCTCAGTTGGCGGATTGTAGCCTCCGCCGTGAACCTTGCTGCGTTGGTGCGCTGGAGGGTCGATGTGAATCACGTCGCCATTGTCATCAAGTTGCTCAGCTGACGCCTCGTGGCGCAATGAAGACTCCTGGTTCGCGGCCTTGCTAGTGGGACGACTCGCGGCGGATGATGGCTTCGGCGATGCCATTCTCGAAGCGTACTCATCAGTAGCTCTATAACCGATTTGCTCGTCTGGTGTGCCTACAGCTTCGCGTGAAGTGCCTACCAGTGCGTGTTAACTTAATCGCTAGCTATTAGAGCTGGTTTGCAACATACCAAAGCCAACATCAGAAGGAGCCCCATGAACGACCTTGTTGAGATCATCGGCGCGCCAATGGTAATCCTTTCTGTTTTCCTGAATATGAGGACCGTACTCTCCAGCTTTCTCCCGCTTTAGATCGTCGGGGTGTTTCTCATACCACTTTTTCTCGAACTCGTCATTTGAAATCTTGCCGTGTCCATGCATACCATAGCTGCCAGGGGGGCCATGGAAGATCTCACGGCCGCTCTTGGTACGTCCATGGTGGCGGCCACCAGCCTTGCTGTGGTAGCCAATGCCGCTTCCGCTTTGCTGCTCATACGGGCTGGGCGTAGGGGCTTGAACATCTCCAGCATTACGGAACATTGGCACCTGGACACCGATCTCGGGAATGCCTGCATGTTCTTTGTCATTGTACAGCGATGCTGGTCGCGAGCCGATGGAACTGCCAGAGCGGCCTTTTTTTGCACTCGAGGCAGTGTTGTCTTCCGGTGCCAGCTTGCCAAAGCCCGCTGCAGCGGCCTGGTTTGAATCGGTGCGTGTGACAGCTTGTATATTGCGCTTGGCTGTAGAGCCTGGCACCGAGGCTGTCGGCGCGTGCAGAGGCAGATCAGTAGCGATCGAAGACTGCTGAATGGAGCCACGACTTTCGTTTGTGAGCGTCTTCGAAAGGTCTTCGAAGCTAGCATACTCGCTGCCTTCTTGGCCTATCGAAGGAAGCGAGACGCTCGGTGGACGAGCGGGCACTTCAGAACTGAGGCGGCGATTGTCCTTGGAGGTGCCACCGTGTGCATATGTTGGATCATTGAGCGGCGAGCGGTCAAATCTGTGAGGTGACTGGGAGCGCTCGATGCGACCCTTGGGACGCGGGGGCACCTTTGGCAGGTCGAGGGAGCTCGCTGGCGCAGGGGCAGCACTGCCCTGACCCCGGACGGGACGGGGAGGTATCGTTGGCGGATTACTCATTGTGTGTCTGGTGTTGTGACTTGTAGCTTGATGTGTGACGATGTGGTGTGGGGATGCCGATGCTGCACACGAAGTCGTGGTTAGTGACGCACTTAGACCATCAGACGCTCGAAACGCTGGGCGTAAGATAAGCTGCTCGCTGCACTCGGCCAAGGATAAAGCGTTGATGGTCAAAACCACAAGCTGCGTTCAGCGTATGCCAGGCTTGTCCAGTCGCTACTATGCGTCCATTGATAGCAGACGTAGGCCAATGAGCGGAGTCGTAATCGGAGCTGGCGGGCAGCCGAGTGGGCAGGACAGCAGGGTTGGGGACAGGAACTCACCGACTTCACAATGGCACAGTATTTAGTCTGTCTGAAGGCAAGGAAAAGGGATGCTTGTAGGATCGAGTCGATCAGGGCGCAAATATGGCTCGTAGCGGCAAAGCTGGGGCACTGCCTTTATGTGCCTATCGACGTGCAGGGCTGGCCCGCATTTGGCGTCACTCCAATCATCCAATGCAGCCCGTCAACCACAAAACTTGTATCTTGGCCTCCTGCCTGTACCCGAAATCCGGGTGCTCAAACATCATATCAATGATTTGTCGGAAAGAGTGTGGGCAAGACATTCTCGATCTGAGGAGGGATTACGCCGTTGCTGCGTGGTTTGTGCCACACAGCCTACAAAAGCTGTCAATAGCACGTTTGCCATTGTCTCAAGCATGTTGCTACGTTTTTTGCGGGCGTACACGGTGATTACGACAAAAGCATACATCATATCCTCGTTCTTTTCCAACAAATTGTCAACTCTGTTGCGCGGAACCTTCTATGCTCGGCTAGGCTGATAAGGACCTTAGCTTTCCCCGCGATTCAATCAGCTGCAGTTGTTCCTGGCAGATCACTTGCGTTGAAAAAACTCATCCGCTACATGCTTGATGCATCATGTTGCACCGTAACCACCTCTGAGAACCTTAAGGAGTGCGCTTGACGCACGCTACTAAAGCTCGTGCGAGCTGCACATTGATTTGGCTCTGCTTGCAGCAACTAAAAACCGTTGCAATGTCGTCATGTGGGCCCTACGTAATCTTAGCTGAAGGCAGAAGACATGCAAATGTGGATGGCTCCACAATGTTGGGAGCTATGAGGCTCTATAGCAACAAGATCTAGGCAGCACCAACATGCTAGACAGCACAGATTCATTCGTGTGGATCTCGTTATATCAATAGCTACATATCAAACCAAAATAACGCCTTGGTATCAAGTGGTGGTACACAACGCTTCCTCTGGCTCCACGGATCACTGTAACAGTATCCCCTGCGTACGTCTCGTTTTGAGCGCTTACATGCTCAGCCTGACCCATGAAAACTTCGATCGACAACTACAATCGCCCCAAAATGACTCAAAAGCCATTGTCTCATCATGTGTGCTGTGCATCTCTTAGATTATCATCTGAGCAACGCCCTGTCCGCCCAAGGTCTTGCTGCCTTGGAAGGCCTGGCCCTTGAAGCCAGCAAGCGCGTAAAAAACGGCGGCGAGCGTGAGGAAAATGGCACACACGATTAAGCTTGTTGCCTGCGGCCAAATGCTGATCCACTGCACAGCACCCAGCACTGCATAGAAAGCAGCGCGCGTGTAGTTTGTCTCAATTTTGCGCATGAAGCCATCGAACTTGGCGGACGTCGGACAGATGCGAAGGAGCAGCGGGATTTCGACAAATATGATGAGGAACGCAGATACTCTGTAGGCGTGGTCAATAATGTACAAGGTATAGATGCATAAATCGGACGTACAGGCAAACGATGCTAAAAGCAATGACAAACGTCGCATGGAAGATGTTTGCGATTCCAAGCGCAAAGCAGAGGATGATGCAGAGCACTCCGGTCCTAGGTAAAGGTTAGCATGGTATGTAAGGCATGGCTCGTCTCAGAGCCTGAGTATAGCATTGGTCGATTGTTGCCGTGCAGCTTGGTAACATGTCTTTAGCGTAGCTCAAATGCATCGCAGGAAGACATCGCACATCTTTGTCGTACAGGTTTACTGGGGTGACAGGAGTGACCGACCATTGACCGTAGATACCTGGAGTTGTATCGTCAGCACCAGTTCCAAAGCCTCCATCGGCAAGGCATCTTACTGAAATTCCTCGACTTGAATTCCTCTGCAAGCGTCATATTTGCGGGCAAATGTTCAGAATAAATCTGTCGGTGATCGTGGTGCGCGTGTGCTAGTAGCGGAGAGGATATTCGCAGATTGCTGGAGACAGCGTTGTTGACTTCCCAGGCTGAGGACAGCTCTCAAGCTAGTTTGTCAGGCGACTTGGCTGTCGGCAACGCGGATGCTGGGGCTGGGGCACAGGCAGGAGCGTACGACTTGCGTTGCGTAAGGACTGGGCTATGCAGACGAGGGCAGGCGTCTGTTCTCAGCAATTGCAGGTGGTGTGGCGGTGCTGTTGATTGCTGGATGTGAGCAGTCGGCTTCTCTACAAGTTCCACGTCACCTTGCCGAAACGGTCCTGGTCGGAGCTGCCACCCGCAGTTCACCGACAGCACCTCACGTTTTGGGAAGACTGTTTTGTTTTGGACGACCTTTCTCATGTTCACCAGAGTACGGCAGGAGCCATGGATCACTGCTGTGATCGCCTCTGGCGCCCTGGGGCTGGCGCTCTATTACCTGCGTCCACGACGCCCATCGCCCGCAAATATTGCCAAACAGCAACCTGCGTGCCAGAAGCCCAGCGAGATCTCCAAGACAGACTTCGTAGCAGAAGAAATGACTGCCGAGGACCGAGCTTATCATGAGCGCTTCATGCGGGAGGCCATCAGCATGGTGAGTCGCTGTGCGGGTCTGCTGCACTTTTGCTGCACTATTGCTGCCTTCTTGCTACCCTTTTGCTACACTGTTTCATTCCATGCAGCTGACCAATGACGTGCAACAGGCTGAACTTGCACTGACCAGCGACGAGACGCCAGTCGGCTGTGTCTTCGTCAAAGACGGTGAGATCATCGGTCGAGGCATGAACGAGACCAATCGCACTCTCAATGGCACCAGACACGCCGAGTTTGTCGCCATTGCAGGCATTTTGTCCAAAAATCCTATCAACGTCCTCAACGAGACCGACCTCTATGTCACTGTCGAACCCTGCGTCATGTGCGCCTCGATGCTACGCCAGTACGGCATCCGAGCGGTTTACTTTGGATGCTGGAACGAGCGCTTCGGCGGCACCGGTGGTGTACTGAATATGCACTCAGAGTAAGCATGCTTTGCACCCACTTGCTCCAGTCCTGACGATCTGCAGCCCCAGCGTCGATGAGCCGTACCCGGTCACGGGAGGTATCTTCAGGGAGGAAGCCATTATGCTGCTCAGAAAGTTTTACGTCCAGGAGAACGAGAAAGCGCCAGAGCCGAAGCAGAAGAAGACGAGGGAACTCAAGACGGAGATTCTGCCCATGGACATCCACGCTCCCAAGTCGACACCATCACCTGCTCTGTCAAAGCCCACGCCTTCAAAGCCTGTTGATCTGTCTTCGCTTGTTGCAGTTCCTCGCATCCCAGGGCTCACTGCAGCGACTGCACCTTGAGCTGCAGCGCTACAGGGCTGCTTGATTGCGTGACTACCTTGCAGCTACACTGAACAGTGATTGTTCGCTGCTGTGACTCTATGACGGTTTGCAGTCGGTATTGACGGCAACATGGCGTACCCTGGCGTGTCCTGGCTCGGCTTTGTTGCTTTGCCAGTCTTTGCTTCAGACGAGGTATGTGGAAGACGGGGGAAAAGAACGCGAGCATATATCGAGATACCCAGCACCACATTAGCATAGTATATGTTTTTGGGTGAACTCCCTGTACGGACGAACAGGACGCTTGCTCCATTACAAAAGACCGCATTCTGAATTCAGCTTTTGTAATCATTGATATGTTGACTTTGTGGTGATGATCAATGCAGAAGCTTTGTGAACAAACATGCGATTGGGTATATGGGGACTATGAAAGCTTTTTACTAAAATGTAGATGTGTGCACCATGACCCCTGCCATTACTTGCTCCCCACTCCAACCAGTCCTTACGAGCTCAGCCTAGGTGGCTGGACTCGATTCGATTCCTCTGACCGAGCTTCTAGGCTGTCGCTGTGAATTTCATACCTTGACCAACTTCAGTGAGTGGACCCTGCGTGCCGCCGTATTCCTTTGGAATGCTCTGACCTAGCTCCGTGGCTAGCTGGGAACCGTAGCTAAGGACTGTGAACTTCTTGACGGTCTCCTTGGCAATGAAGAGCTTAGTGGCGTTGAAGAGCCAGCCCATGACTACAGGGACGTTTACGAAGAACTTGCGTGACAAAGTCTCTGGGTAGTAGCGGCCCAGGACTTCGATCGTCTTCTTGGTAGCGGTCTTGACGAGCGGGTCCTGGCGTAGGAACGACACATGCAGGTAGTCGTGCACCTGGAAACCCTGGTAAGGGTCCGGGCCTTCGCCGAAGTTGGGGATGGGCTTCGTAGCGGCGGAGAGATTGAGCCTTTGAATCGACTTCTCCATGAGAGCGACGCGCCAGCGGAGGAATCTAGGTGTCTTGTCAGTACCTAGTCGACGAGACAAGGAGTCCACTACTCACGCGTCAAGATCGCCGAAAGTGGCCTTGTTGTCCTTGACAGCACCGTAAATGTTGAATGTCACAACATCCTTGTTGTTCTCACTGTCCGGCACACCCTCGACCTCAATGATGTAACCCAGACCATCGAACTTTGTCTGATCGAACGACTCGCCGGCTGCTTTTGTAGGGTCAAATTCCTTTCTCCATTGCAGTGTCTCGAGAAGCTGCTGCTTGGCCTTGTCGAGATCGTTTGCGTTGGCGCGTAGGAATTTTTGGAGGATGAGCTTGGTGTGGAACTCGTGGGACCTGTCGAGCTTGACGCCGTAGACTTCGTCGTGGCCGGCTTGCTGGACGAGCTCAGCGAAGGAGTCGTAGAACTTGGTCAGTGGATGGTCAGCGGCGGTCTCGGGCCAGGCAGACGCGTCGACGACAGCTCCAGTAGCAATGGTGGGCACACTGGGCGCAGCGCCAGCAGCACCCGCAGCTGTGCCGCTATCGGCGACTGTGGGTACGGTGCTCGGCGATGTGGTAGTGATGGGCACCTGGTCCGAGGCCTTCTGCGATGCCTCTGTGGGTAGGCTCTCGAGCGCAATGGCGGGCTGTGGAGCAACGGGCGGCAAGGGGTGCTCGGGCTTGTTCTCGTCGAGGGCCAGACCAGCGGTGCCGCTGATTGCGGTGTCAATAGCATTCTTCTCGGTGGCAGTCTCGAGAGCGGTGTCGCTGGTCTCGGTCGACTGAGCTGGAACAGGGTCGGCCTGCTTCTCTGTCGAGGCAGGCAGGGGAGCATCGGCGGCCTCGACAGGGGGAATGGGCTTGACCGTGTCTGCCATGGCGGGGGGTGGGTGTGTGAAGTGTGTGTGAATGTGTATGAGGTGTGTGCGTGTCCGTGATGAAAGTTACACAGGAGGCCATCACCAAGGGCGTAGCGCTGAACGCGTGTGCCACGCCATCACGTGCCCATGGTCTGCAGGACAGCCGACGAGCGACGTGTATGGACGGCTTGCGCTGGAGAGCGACGTTCTGGGCGAGTCAGCACGCCTACAGGCTGCCAGCACTTTGTACCTACGTGCCTCCTTTGTACACAGTACGCATCAAGCAGACGTGGGACCTGCCGCAATTGGCCAGCCCGCCGGCGACATGTGTCCTGCCGAGGCACAACGCAAGCAAGGTTGCACCGTTACACGGCGCTGTCGCCCACAGCGATCCCCCGGCTCTCCCGCGTCTCCCCCACAACAGTCCCAGTGTCCCACAAACAATGGTGTGCGGCGCTGCGCCTGCTTCTGCTCCTGCGCCTGCTGCTATCCACGCCACGTCAGTCCGCCATCATGTCGTCTGCCAGCGCCTCGCGGTCCCCTCCACCGGCTGACAAGCTGGACCCCGTGCTGCGCAACGCCTTGCGCTACACCATCAGCCCGCGCGAATACCAGCTGCTGCACCAGTACCTCCTCGCCCGCGCCCCCGCCGTCCGGGCGCGCTCTGTCCACCCGCGCCGCTACGAGGCTGCCTCAAAGGGCCCAGACGACTACAATGCCGCCGCAGTCCGCGCGTCGCTGCGACTCGGCCTCGCAACGCTGGCCGGCCTGAAGGCGTGGGAGCTGGTCAGCGCAAGGCTGCGGGCGCGAGGCCCCATGCAGAGGTACACACAGACACGCCCGCACAATGCCCCCCGCCGCGTCACGTCACTGATCCACGTGCAGCACGAGACCGCCCAAAGCACCACTGTGGACTTCACCAAACGTCCGCTTGAGCAGCTCCCTCGCGTGCATCCTGCTCTTCCACCGCCTTCTACGCCGCTTCTTCGTCCGCCTGCGCGAGAGCCTGCTGAGCAATGAGGCCCGTTCCTTCAGGAAGCGCAATCCCCGCCTCTCCCGTTCCTTGACCTCACGTCTGGCTCCAGCCATTGGCTCCAGCTTGGCAGGCTTCTTCCTTGCAGTCTACCCGGGCGACCAATTGCGCATCACCATTGCCATCTACGTCTTCACACGCGCACTCGAGTTTGGCTACACCTACTTCGAGGACCGCGGCTACTTTAGAAACATGCCATCGTGGTTTGGCTCGTGGATGCTCATGCCCGTTGCCTATGGCCAACTGCTACACGCCTTTGTCTTTGACCGTGACTGCTTCCCAACCGGCTTTGGCAACTTCATCATGGGCAACTCTCCCGAGTACATCCAGCGGCAGCCTGCCGACCTCCCTCCTTCAGTCCGCTGGCCGGGCCCCTATGACATCGTAGATGGGCTCGCAGGCATCTCCAACCAGCGCTGGCCGCCGTTCGTGTCGCCCATCCTTTTCCCGTCACACGAGACACTTCCTAAGAGTCTCATGGCTATATCCCCCATCACATCTCCTGCACATCCAGCCATCAAGTCGCTTTCATGCGCTCTGCTTCATCCTCACGACCCTTCTTGTTTACGGACCTACGTCCAATACTGGATTCAGGCTTTTCCAAAAGTCGCCCGCTTCTTTACCATCTTTTTCACCGCCATGAGCATCGCGCGCTACAAAGCCTTCATCGCATCACCTTCCGCAGCGCTCAACAAACTAGCGAAAAGCATTCTACGCATGTCGCTCTTCATCTCTGGCGCCATTGGTACAAGCTGGGGCTCGATATGTTTGTTCCAGAACTTGTTCCCTCGCAACTTCCTCCCAACGCAGCGCTGGTTCCTTGGTGGCTTCATCGGTGGACTCTGGGCATTCTTGGAGCGCAAGGGTGGTCGAGGAAACTTCCTGTACTGCACACGCGTGTCAATTGATTCAGCATGGAAGGTTGGCGTGAAGAGGGGCTGGTGGCGCGGAATCGCAAACGGAGACGTGCTACTTTTCGTTACTAGTCTTGCCACAGTCAATGTGCTATACGAAATTTCACCGCGGTCGGTGAGCAGTGGAGTCGCGCGCAAGGGCTTGGGTGTGCTACGAGGCGAAGGGTGGGTCGACAGAGCTGCTACGCTTCCTGATGATGAGAGCGATAGCAAAGTGAAGGATGTCCCTCCACGAGCTGATTAATGGTAACACGTACACTTTGTCCACGACTCATACGACGATTTTTCGCAAGTAGGTTGATACCCCTCTTACAGTCTTTGCAAAAGTATCTTACAATAATCTCTTATAACGTGTTTCACCACCGAGCGGCGCACTCTCGCTACCAGAACGCCTGCACAGCGCTGTATCACAACACAACGCTGGTAAATAATTGCTTGCAGGCCTAGATAGTATTATTTAGAAGCTTTGCTATTATCTGCGTCCTCTGTTTCTACCTTGTATGTGCAGGAATTGTGCCTAATCTTAATACAACGCCTGCAGCGTTGCCTAACGCGCACCCTCTTTGCAGGCGTCTTACTCTTACTATAAACTTTACCCTCCTTTTTAGTAATTAAGTTAGCTACCTTACTAACTAACGTACTCTACAGGCAAGTTAGACACACAGGTAAGTTAGACACTTTTACTAAGACCCTACTAAAATACCCTTACTACACTAATACCTGCTTAAGAACGCTAGTTAGGCACATTAAAAGAAGTTTAGATACAGCTTATGCTTTAAGCTCTTAAATAAGATATAAATCTTTCTCTATAATACGCTGTAGCTATCTATAAAGCTCCCTTACAGACACTAAGTAATTAATGCGCTAGATAACCTTTATAAGCTAATTTTATACCTAACTTATAGAGCCTAACTAATACTAAGGAGTAGGTAATTATTAATTATATACTTAAGCTAGACACGTAAGAATTCCCCTTTTACTTAGCTACTATAGCTAATATAGCTAATTCCTTATAAACTAAGTATAAAATAGGCTATATTAGCCTAAACTAGCTTAGTATATTTATTAAGTACTAACTAGATCTTATAGTAAAGTTTAATTATAAGTATAACTACAAAAGAGCTCTTTATAAGAATTCTAAGGTAATTAAGGGCTAGTTTAGCCTAGTAGCTAATATTAAAACTAAGTATAGTATCTAGGATAATAACATATATAACTTTAACAAGACAGGCTTTATAATAGGCTAGATATCTACTAAAGCAGTTATTATAGCTTTAGAGAGATAAGGACAACCTAAGTAAGTCTAGCTAGGCAATTAGGAGTAAATAACAGTTATTAAGGGTATTAATACTAAAGGGTAGGCTATTCTACCTTTTATTATTTTCTAGGGCTATAACTACCTCTTAAACTAGTATAAAGAGAATAATCTGTTACGAACCTGAACAGGAGCCTGGGGAAGGCACGGTTATGTACGGTGGAAAGTATTACAGGACAGAACAACAACCTTATTAGAGGCTGCACCCTACCTAGACAATAAAGGTGCATAGGGATAACTAGGCCTAAATAGGTAAAGTATCTTAATAAGATAAGTTATAACTAAATCTAAGATTCTAAGATAACAGACTAATAAGAGTTACTCCTTATCTTACTAGTATTATAGTTTTATAAGATTAGGTCCTATAAGACTTTAGGACTTTCTAAGACAATATAGTATATAGTAAAGTAGAAATATAACTTTTATAGTTTATATTTAACTTAAGTAATAATCTAAGTTATTAAATCTTAATTTAACTTTTAAGCTAGATAGTTTACTTTACACTACTTATTATTACTCTTACTTTTAAGATAGATAGATAGTATTTATACTCTTTATTATAACTTATAACCCTTTTAGTATCTTATTACTATATTTATACTTAAGAACTAATTAAAAGTACTTATAAGCTTTACTTAAAGTATAACCTTAAAATTTTAAACACCCTTAAGATATTTATAACTTTAGGTACCTATACTACCCTTAGTAGCTCTTATGTGTCTTACTGTAATTATAATAATAATACTAATTTAGATAAGAAGGCTCTAGCCCCTACCTATACTAGTGTTTACCTAGTAGCTAAACTTATATCCTTTAATAGAACTTATAAGAAACTAGAAGACTAGCTAATAAAGTTTAACTTCTTCTTTAAATTCTAAAGAGACTATATCCTTAAGAAAAAATATATAATATTTGTCTTTATATTTATAAAAGATAGAGTATTTATATAAATTAAACTATTCTTCTACTATTACTATAGAAAAGGTAACTCTATAGATATTAACTCTTAGATTAAGAACTTTAACTTATTTAAAGAATAGATTTATTAAATATTTAGAGTATATAATAAACTTATTATTATATACTATAATATTTAGCACCTTAAGTAAACTTTATTAGCTACTAACTATACTATAAAGTTCTAAAAAATAGCTACCTTTACTAGATTTAATAATATAGCACTTATAACTTTATTTAAATAAAGCTTAAAGCTTAAAGTTAAAAAGGAACTTATACACACTACTATAGTAACTAATACTAATAATACTTTAGTTAATAAAGCTATTAATATTAATATTAAGCTATATAAGCTCTAGATAAAACTATATAATAATTCTTAGATTAAGACATCTACCCTTACTATACTAAGGAACCCCTAGTATAATAATAACTAGTAACAAGGATAATGTAGTAACTACTACTTATCTAACACGTCCTAACATGTCTATACTTATGCTAATAACAGATATAATAGGCTAGAGGCTATAGACCTCTCTAATCTTAATTAAGAACCTGTTAAGAGGTAGAACAATAAAGGAAAGTGTAATGGGTTAGACCCGAGGTTGGCATCTCGGCAGCCTGTGCCTCGAGACACAGTTAACAGATTGGCTAAAGTCCGGCGTCAGAGTTAAGAAAGTCTGCCTTAGACTTATTGTTAAAACTCTACTCTAGGATAGACATAAGATCAAGGGCAGCTCCGTCCTGGAGCTGAGGGCCATTAATCCATCTAGTTTCTACCTACATACAAGTCCGCAGCGGCTGTACTCTTACAGAAAGGGTAGTTAAGGGAAGAACAAGCCACTAGTGACTTGTTACAGCTGTAGCAAGACAGGCTACTACACTTAAGACTACTGCAATAAGAATAAGGTTGCTAGGTAACTTAACATAATTACTAGCAGTTAACAGAATAATACTAGTAACTAAGAAGTAATTACTGCAGACATAGACTATCTTATAGAAGATCCTAAGACAGCCTCTAACAGTAATAATAATTATATTACTCCTAACAGAAACAAGAGAAGTATATATATTAGGGCACTAACACCTTATTAAACTAATAATAGCACTACACTTCTTAAGAAATAAATATATAAGGAATAACAGGAATTACAGGTAAAAATGCAGGCTGTACTCTGCGCTTAGATCTGCTTACACACAGAGGAGCATAGGCAGCTTATAGATAATATGTTAGAAGTTAAGAGGAATAACTACTAGAAAGAAATTAGCTACTACTAGCACCTTATAAATATTACTAGGGCATAGTACTATCTTAAAGGAGACTTAGCAGCACTTAAAAGCTTTAAACAATAACTTATATACTTATAATATATAGATATAGAGTAGCATAAAATTATATAAAAAGTATAGGAATAAAATAACTTTAGACTATAACTATGTAACATTTTACCTTATAAGCTAGCTTAGGAGATAGATAAGAGTGCTACTCTTATGCCCTTAAACATAATATATAAGTTCCTTTAGGATATTTAAAATATTAAATATTATATCCTACTTTAAATATATTATTACTATAATTAATATAAAGCTTATAAAGAAGAAAAGCTAAAAGTATTATAGTTCCTAAGCTAGATATTAGAATGTAAATTATTATAGTTTAAATACCCTTTAACCTAATGTATAGAATATATCTAGGATAAACACTATATAGCCTATTTCTTAGGTGCTATAGACATTAATAAGATTCTTATAATATACTTAGTGTATAGTAAGATATATAATAGTAATAATTAGGCTAAATACCTATACCTAAAGTGTAAGAAGCACTTTAGCTTAAAAAAACTTTACAGCTTTACTATAGTAAAAAAGTCTTTTTTAGACTTATACTTAGATACTAGAAAAAAAGAAATAAAATAGAGTACTACTTTAATAGTATATAAAGCCCTAGAAGTTAAAATAATACTACCTATAGAACCTACTTACTTATCTAGATACTAATTATACTAAATAGTAAACAGATAATAGTAATAGTAGACTTAGGAGTATAAGGAAATTTTATATCTTAAGCTATAATAAGTTATATAAGTATAACTATATAAAAAAGGAAAAACTTATACTTTTTATAAGTTACTAATAAAAAACTAATACTAAAAGAAGTAGTAGTAACTTATAAAGTAGTACTATACTTTTTAAAGATATAGAAACACTATAAAAGGATAACTCTTAATATTTAAGGAATAGCTACTTATAATATTATACTAGAAGTACTATAGTTAAGAGAGTAAAACTTAGTAATTAACTAAAAAAATAATAGGATAATACTTAAGTATTATAAACTAGGTATACTATAACTTAATCCTGTATAGCATATAAAGCAGCTAGTAGATAAGAAAGAAATTAATAATATCTCTTTACCTTAAATATACTAAAATAAAGTAGTTTACTATATAAATACTAACTTGCCCTTAAATTATAAAGTAGCAGTTAAGGAGCATAGTGTACCTCCTAATATCTTAGACAAATATAGAGAGTTTAAAGACCTCTTCTATAATAAGAAGATAGTAAAAGTATTACTATAACACTAAAACTAAGATTATAAGATTAAGCTTAAGAAAGGGAAAGTTCTACTTTTTAAGCCTATATATTAAATATTAAAAAAGAAACTTAAAGAACTATATAAATACCTTAAAAAGAACCTAGAAAAAGGTTTTATTAAATAATTAGAATCCTTTATAGAATTTCCTGTTCTATTTATACTAAAAAAAGATAGTAAGCTATAACCCTATATTAACTACTAGAAACTTAATAATATTATAATTAAGAACTAGTACCTACTACTAGATATTAGTAAATTATAAGATTAGTTAGCTAAAGTAAACTACTTTACTATATTAGACTTATAAGAAGTGTATAACTTTATCTATATAAAGGAAAGTAAAGAATAAAAGATAGTATTTAGAACCTGTTATAGTTATTATAAGTATTTAGTTATGCTATTTAGGCTTACTAACGCACTAGCTATATACTAGGTACTTATTAATAATATATTAAGAGCACACCTAGATATTACAGTAGTAGTATACCTTAATAATATCCTAGTGTATAGCAAAATGCTAAAAGAATATATTACTTATATATAAGAAGTGTTAAAATACTTATATATAGTAAATTAATAACTAAAACCTAAAAAATATAAGTATTATAAAGATAAAGTAATATTCTTTCAGTTTAGAGTGAAAAAAAATAGAGTTAAAATAAACAGAACTAAGATACAGGTTAAAAAGGAATAGCTTACTTTAATAATAGTTAAGGGAATTTAAAAATTCTTTAAGTTTATTAACTTTAATTAATAATTTATTAAAAACTACTTAAAAAAGGTCTTACTACTTATAAAGCTTATATAGAAGGATATACCTTTTAGAAAAGGAAAAGAATAAGATAAGACTTTTAAGTTACTTAGATAAGTATATATTAACTTTTTAATACTTATAACTTTTTATAGTAATAGACTACTATAAATAAAAATAGATACTTTAGATCTAGTACTAGGAGTATGCATTATGCAGGAATAAAATAGATAATAGTACCTAATTACCTACTCCTTATATAAGTTCTTAGGACTAGAAGAACATTATAATATATATAATAAAGAATTACTTATAATTATTTTAGCCTTAAAATATTAGTAAGTATATACTAAGAGTTACTTAGAGCTTATAATCTATATAAAATATAAGAACCTAGTATACTATATAATAACTAAAGTATTAAATTAATAATAAGTATATTACTCTAGAACTCCTAAATAGTATAAATTTAAAATTATTTATATACTAAGAAAAGATAATAAAAGAGCTAATACTTTTAGTAAAAGATAAGATCTTATAGAATTAAAGACAATTAATAGATTAGCTATTCTTAAGATTAATAAGGATAAATACTTAAAACTTTTTTAGTAGCTTAATAATATAATAATTATTTAGTAAAAGGGATAAATAACTATAAAGGTTCTACTAGAGTTAGAAACTAAAATTATTAGAAAATGTTACAACAACCTATTACACAGACACCTAGGTGTTACTAAGATAATAGAACTTATTAAATAATATTATAAGTTCTTAAATATAAAAGATAAAGTTATAAGATATATTAAGAACTATATTAAATACTAATAAAATAAATATAGTACACATAAAGTATAAAGAAGTATAGGCTATAGAACTGCCTATTACGCTATAGACAAACATTATAATAGACTTTATTACATAATTACTAAATTTTAAGGACCTAGTTATAAAATATAACTATAATTTAATATTTATAGTAGTAAGCTAATTTATAAAAGCTACTAAGTTTATACCTTCCTAATATATTTATACTATAAAGTAGCTTATATAAGTATTTCTAATTAAGATTACTTAATACTATAGTATTCCTAAATTTATTATTAGGAATAGAGATAAGCTCTTTATATTAAACTTTTAGATAATATTACTACTAGTAATAGGAACTAAAAAGAAGCTCTCTACAGTATACTATCTATAAATAGACAGACAAATAGAATAAGTAAACTAGATAATAGAGACATACTTCTGCATCTACTATAACTAATAGCAGGATAATTAGGTTTTACTCTTACCTATAGTATAGATTGTATTGTTGAGGTTGTACTTTAAGCAAAGCTCGTAAGCACTATTTAATTAGTTCTTAAGGATAAATACAGTAACAGGAGGCTAAAGGGGTAAGGGTTGCAATAAGGAGTACAGATACTATCTGTCTATCTTAAGAGTAAGAGTAATAATAAGTAGTATAGAGTAGACTGTCTAGCTTAAAAGTTAAGTTAAGATTTAATAACTTAGATTATTACTTAGGTTAAACACAAACCTTAGAGGTTGTGTTCCTACAGTGCTATATACTAATAATGTTCTATACTAGTTCTAATGTTCTAGTATTATTCTAATTTAGTACTTTATAGAATATTATAGAATTCTCTAGAATACATATAACATGTTCTATTATAGCGTTCTACTAAGAGATTAGAATAGGTAGGGTAGTGCGTTATTAGTTCCTGTATGCTGACCTTCTTAAAGACTATTAGGTTGTCTCTAAGTGTTATTAATTCTTCCTCTTCTTATCTTTTGCTGTGCCCCCTTCTAAGGTTTATAACACTATCCTCCCCCTTTAACTTTTATATCCCTATAAACTAACTCTATAGTTTCTAGAAGTACTGCCTATTATTATTTTATTAGTAATTATATTAATTATATTAGATAACTAGTAATAGTGTCTTACTAGTACTATATAAAGAGGGGTTAGGAGTGCTAAATGTTGTTATTAAAGAAAGAGTGTAGGAATTATTATTATATTAGCAGGTAGAAGTGCGTTCTAGTTAAAGTTCTAATTCTGAACTTTAAGAAGATTAATTGCAAGCTGTGTTGCTTAGAGCAACAAGAGGCAGAAGCAGATAAGGCTAAGTCTACTGCTCTAGAAGCTATACTAGCTGCGCGTGTAAAGAAAGATTATGTTTATAAATAAAGGAAAATGTTATAATGTTATAAGAAATAGTAAGTAGATAAGACTAGAAAGTATATTAAGGATCTTAAGGCGCTTAAAGCTGTTAAGGGCATTAATTAGGATGTTGCTTAGCTAGAGAGCGGTCTAATGCCTAGGTCTCTAGCCCTTAATTAGAGCGCTTTTATGCTGTCTGTCCTAAAGAGTAATCTAGACTTCTTCTCCTTTAATAATATAAAGACAGAAGCTATTAGCAGTTTATAAGGTATATTTTTATATTTTCTTATTTCTTTTATTTTTTATTATTTAATTTTTAGTTAAAGTTTATTTAATTAGAAGTTAGATAAGCTTTGTTACTTAAAAGTTTAATTCTTAGTAGTGTTTTTCTTTTTAATATTATAGAAGTTACTTTCTATAGTTATTAAGATTTTTCTGTAGTTCTTATATGTTTTCTAAGTGTAAGTATCTTAACTATTTAACTAGATACTTAGTGTTTTGTCTGTTTCCTTAGTGTTATATTATCTTTTTAACTTCCTATTTGTTATTACTATTATTCTAGTAGTAGAAGTCCTTCTAGGTTAGCGTTCTTAGATTAGCTAGTTCTAGTAGCAAGATGTAGAACACAGGATAGATTTTTACATCCTTTAGTAGATTAAGCCTATAATTTATAGGACTAATCTGTTAAGAAATAAAAAATAGTCTAACTTTAATTTTGTCTAGTTTTTTTATTAGTTACCTTATACATAAGTTTTTTATAAGGAGATACACTTTATCTCCCTTCTTTAGTAGAGGTGCTATTTTTCTTTTCTAGTTAATATAGGAGATTACTTATACCTAAGCTTTAGCAATATTTTTAAGTAATTTTTAGTATACTTCCTTTAGTTTGTCTACTAAGAATATTACTAATTCTGTTTAGATATTACTGTTAAGACTTTATATAAAGAGATTTAGATATCTTCTATAGTTTATAAAGAATAGTATTAAGCCTATTACTTCTAAAGTTTTATTATTATATGTAATTTATGCTATAAGTAAGAGTAAAACCTAATTATCTTATTACTAGTTGTAGTATATGCAGAGATACGTCTCTATTGTTTAGTTTACTTATTCTGTTTGTCTGTCTGTCTGTAGGTAGTATACTGTAGAGAGCTTCTTCTTAGTTCCTATTACTACTAGGAATATTGTCTAAAAGTTTAATGTAAAGAGCTTATCTCTATTACTAATAATTAATTTAGAAATACTATAGTGTTAAACAATCTTATCTAGAAATACTTGTATAAGCTACTCTGCAGTATAACTATGTTAGAAAGGCATAAACTTAGCAGCTTTTATAAATTAGTCTACTACTACAAATATTAAATTATAGCTGTATTCTATAACTAAATCTTTAGAGATTAGTAATTGTGTAATAAAGTCTATTGTAATGTTTGTCTATAGTGCAACAGGCAGTTCTATAGCCTATACTTCTCTATACTTTACGTATGTACTATGTTTATTTTGTTAGTATTTAACATACTTCTTAATATATTTTATAACCTTATCTTTTATATTTAGGAACTTATAATATTATCTAATAAGTTCTATTATCCTAGTAATGCCTAGGTGTCTGTGCAACAGGTTGTTATAATATTTTCTAATAATCTTATTTTCTAACTCTAGTAGAACCCTTATAGTTATTTGTTCTCTTTACTAAATAATTATTATACTATTAAGCTGTTAGGATAGTCCTAAGGACCTATCCTTATTAATTTTAAGAATAGCTAATTTGTTAATTATCTTTAATCCTGTAAGATTATATCTCTTACTAAGGGCGTTAGCTCTTCTATTATCTTTTCCTAGTGTGTATAGAATCTTAAATTTATATTATCTAAAAGTTTTAGACTAATATACTTATTATTAATTTAATACCTTAGTTATTATAAAGTATACTAAGTTCTTATAATTTATATAAATTATAAGCTCTAAGCAACTCTTAGTATATACTTACTAATATTCTAGAGCTAAAACAATTATAAGCAATTCTTTATTATGCATGTTATAGCGTTCTTCTAGTCCTAAGAACTTGCATAAGTAGTAAGCAATTAGATACTATTATCTATCTTGTTCTTGTGTAATATACGCTCCTAACACTAAATCTAAGGTGTCTGTTTCTATTTATAGTAGTTTATTACTGCAAAAGGTTATAAGTATTAAGAGGTTAATACACACTTATCTTAGTAACTTAAATATATTATTCTATTCCTTTCCTTATATAAAGGGTGTGTCTTTCTGTGTAAGTTTTATTAGCAGTAAAGCCTTCTTAGAATAGTCCTTAATAAACTGTTAGTTAAAGTTAATAAATCTAAAGAACTCCTAGATTTTCTTTACTGTTGTTAGTGTTAGCTAATCCTTAATAACCTGTATCTTAGTTTTATCTATCTTAACTCTGTTTCTTCCTACTCTAAACCCTAAGAATGTTACTTTGTCTTTATACTATTTGTATTTCTTAGGCTTTAGTTACAGATTTACTGCGTATAAGCATTTTAATACTTCTTATATATAAATAATATGTTCTTCTAGTGTCTTACTGTACACTAGGATATTATTAAGGTATACTACTACTGTAATGTCTAGATATACTCTTAGCACATTATTAATAAGCGCCTAACATATAGCTAGTATATTAGTAAGCCTAAATAGTATAACTAAATACTTATAATAACTATAATAGGTTCTAAACACTATTTTTTATTCTTTACTTTCCTTTATACAAATAAAGTTATACACTCTTTATAAATCTAACACAGTAAAGTAGTTTACTCTAGCTACCTAATCCTGTAATTTGCTAATGTTTAGTAGTAAGTACTAGTTCTTAATTATAATATTATTAAGTTTCTAGTAGTTAATATAAAGTTGTAGCTTACTATCTTTCTTTAGTATAAATAGAATAAGAAATCCTGCAGGGGATTCTAATTGTCTAATAAAACTTTTCTCTAGGTTCTCCTTAAGGTATTTACGTAGTTCCTTAAGTTCTTTTTCTAACATCTAGTATATAGGCCTAAAAGGTAGTACTTTCCCTTCTTTAAGCTTAATCTTATAATCCTAGTCTTAGTATTATAGTAGCACTTTTACTATCTTCTTATTATAGAAGAGTTCTTTAAACTCTTTATATTTGTCTAGGATGTTAAGAGTTGCACTTTGCTCCTTAACTGTTGCTTTATAATCTAGGGGCAAGTTAGTATCTATATAGTTAACTACTCTATTTTAGCGCGTCTAGGGTAAAGAGATATTATTAATCTCCTTCTTATCTGCTAGCTGCTTTGTGCGCTGTGCAGGATTAAGTTATAGTATACCTAGTCTACAACACTTAAGCATTATCTTATTATTCCTCTAGTTAATTACTAAGTTATGCTCCCTTAACTATAGTACTCCTAATATAATATTATAAGTAGCTATTCCTAAAACATTAAGAGTTATCCTTTTATAGTGTTTCTGTATCTTTAAAGAGTATAGTACTACTTTATAAGTTACTACTACTTCTCTTAGTATTAGTTTTCTGTTAGTAACTTATAAAGGGTACAGTTTTCTCTTTTTTTGCATAGTTATACCTATATAACTTATTACAGCTTAAGACACAAAATTTCCTTATGCTCCTAAGTCTACTATTGCTGTTATCTGTCTGCCATTTAGCATAACAGGAATCTAGATAAGGGAATTAGTGCTATAGGCATTGCTGTATTAATCCCTAGGGCTCTGTATATTGTTAATATAACACACTGTCTTATATCCTTCTTTATATTGTCTAGTTACAGTCCTAAAAAAGACTAGTTGTACGTAGTAAAGCTATAAATTACTTTTAGGCTAAGATACTTCTTACATCCTAGGTGTAGGCATTTAGCCTAATTGTTGCTATTATATTCTTTATTATGTACTAAGTGCATTGTAAAGATTTTGTCTGCGTCTATAGCGCCTAGGAAGTAGCCTATGTAACGCTTGTCCTAGATATATTCTGCACATTAGGTTTAGGTATATTTAAACTACAGTAAATTGCATTATAGAGTCCTACTTAGGAACTATTATGCTTCTAGCTTGTCTTCTTTGTGCGTTTTATAGTAGTTATAGTAATAATACATCTAGAGTAATATGTAGTGTTTGTTATTATAAATATCCTAAAGTATTTTATTAGTCTTACTAGAAGGTGTAAGTGCAGGACATTACTCTATGTTCCTGGCTAGCTTGTAGTATAGTTTGTTAGCTAGTTACAATCTAAAGTTATTTTGCTTTTATGCCTTCTATATAATTTTATACTACTCTATATTAGTTTGTTACATGTAGACTAGGTGCTAGTTAAATAACTATAGTACTAGGGGGTCTCCTTCTAGGTAATGTTGTGCCCTGCTAATATTGCTAGGGTGTTAATATTGTGTTACCTCTTCCTTGTAGAGTTCTTAGTATAGTGTTAGAGCCCTGCTATGTACAGTGCGTTGTCCTTTGTTAGAGGTAATGCAATCCTCTGTTCTAACAGAGTCTGTCTCTAGATCCTCTATTAAACGTCCTATATCTTTAGTAATTACTTCCTAATTACTAGAATTATCTATATAGTTACTAGTAATTATATTAAGTTGTCTTACAACTTTGTTCTTATTACAACAATCTCTAGCATAGTAGCCTGTCTTGCTACAGCTGTAACAAGTTACTAAAGTCTTGTTCTTCCCTTAACTACCTTTTCTTTTATTGTTCTACCTTTTAACAGGTTCTTAATTAAGATTAGAAAGGTTTATAGCCTCTAGTCTGTTATAACTATTATTAGCGTACATGTGGACACATTAAGATATGTTAGGCAGGTAATAGCTACTGTGTTGCCTGCGTTAAACGTTGTTATTTTACTAGTAGTTCTTAGGTGCTAGAAAGAGGTTGCTAACTTGTAAACACAAGTTATTCTTAAGTTCTTTAGCTAATTTAAATAGTTAGATATTAATATTAATTACCTTATTAACTAAGTTATTAAGGGTGTTAGTAGAAGCAGCAGTGCGTATAAGTTCTTCTTTAACCCTTAGTTTAAGGCCCTATTAGAATATAGTTATAAGTATAGTGTTGTTAAAACCTAACAGTATTATAAGCTGCTAAAATTCTATAGTATAGTCTATAGCTAAAGCTATCTGTTAAATACGCTAAATGTTGCGTCTAGCAATTATAGGTTTATTAGATACTCTAAACATAAGTTAGATCTGTTCCTTAAACAAATTAAAGTCCTTAAACTAGGACTTAATATTATTAAAGTTACCTTTACTATAGTAGCGTTAAAAAAACAGCTTAATCTATGTAAGGGCTCTACTATATATATAACTTACAGTAAGTAAGACCTTCTAGTTATTAAGGACCCTGTCTCCTTAAAATATAAAGTACAGATTAAACTGTATAAGCTAGTCTTCTAGTTTCTTTTAATCTCTGTTAAAGTAGTTAGGCTTAGCTATAGCTACAGTCTATTTATAACTTCTGTTGTAGTTATTACTTATATTAGTGTTGTTAGAGCTATTGCTAGGGGTAGCTTAGGTACCTAAAGTTATAGACATCTTAGGGGTGTTTAAAATATTAAGGTTATACTTTAAGCAAAGCTTATAAGCACTATTTAATTAGTTCTTAAGGATAAATACAGTAACAGGAGGCTAAAAGGGTAAGAGTTATAATAAGGAGTACAAATACTATCTATCTATCTTAAGAGTAAGGGTAATAATAAGTAGTACAAAGTAGACTGTCTAGCTTAAAGGTTAAGTTAAGATCTAATAACTTAAATTATTACTTAGGTTAAACACAAACCTTAGAGGTTATATTCCTACAGTGCTATATACTAATAATATTCTATACTAGTTCTAATATTCTAGTGTTATTCTAATTTAGTACTTTATAGAATATTATAGGATTCTCTAGAATATATATAATATATTCTATTATAGCGTTCTGCTAAGAGATTAGAATAGGTAGGGTAGCGCATTATTAGTTCCTGTATGCTGACCTTCTTAAAGACTATTGGGTCGTCTCTAAGTGTCATCAATCCTTCCTCTTCTTATCTTTCGCTGTGCCCCCTTCTAAGGTTCGTAACACGTATATAATAATAAAACTTTAGAAGTAATAGGCTTAATACTATTCTTTATAAACTATAGAAGATACCTAAATCTTTTTATATAAAGCCTGCATAGTAATATCTAAACAGAATTAGTAATATTCTTAGTAGATAAGCTAAAAGAAGTACACTAAAAGTTACTTAAAAACATTACTAAAGCTTAAGTATAGGTAATCTTTTATATTAATTAGAATAGAAAAATAGCACCTCTACTAAAAAAGAGAGATAAAGTGTATCTCTTTATAAAAGACTTATGTATAAGGTAACTAATAAAAGAACTAGACAAATTTAAAGTTAGACTGTTTTTTATTTCTTAATAAATTAGTTCTATAAATTACAGACTTAATTTACTAAAAGATATAAAGATTCGTAATACGTTTTACCTCTCACTATTAGAACTAGCTAACCTAAGAACCCTAATTTAGAAGGACGTCTACTACTAAACTAATAGTAATAATAAATAGGAAGTTGAAAAAATAATATAACACTAAGGAAGAGAATAAAACACTAAGTACTTAGTTAAATAGTTAGGATACTTATACTTAGAAAATATGAAGGAACTATAGAAGAACCTTAATAACTGCAGGGAGCAACTCTTATAGTATTAAGAAGAAAAACACTACTAGGAATTAAACCCTTTAGTTAAAAAAAAGAAAAAAAAAAACTCTTCTTACTCTTAATTAAATAAACTTTAACTAGAATTTAAATAATAAAAATATAGAAAATAAAAAAATATAAAAACATACCTTATAAATTACTAATAGTTAAAGGCACCTTACTAAGGTTCTATAAAATAGACTAATCTATAACCTCTACTAGAGTAGAAGTGTTAGAATTTATAGAAGCTACAGCTTTATTAAAATAAGCTTACTGCTCTAGCGCCTTAATATCTATAGTGTCTTAAGCCCCTATGTTAAATATTTGCTATTTATACTGTTTTAATAATACTCTTTACTTATATAACTACTAGGCTTTTAAGCAAAGTGCCTATATCTTTGCTAGTGCTGCTTCTATAATTACTTATTATGCCTTAAGCACTTTATCTGTTTCTTTTTCTTACTTTTAAAATTTTTTATCTCCTTATTAATCTAAGAAAAGTTAGGTATAGGGATATCTATAGGAACACATAACTCTACACCTACCTACTTAGAGTTACTACACTTCTTACTTAATAGTAACAACTTGTATAACAAGTTCTTCTTTGCATAATACTTATAGGTAACTATAGCTAGGCTACCTTTATAATTAATATAATTACTATACTTATAATAAAAGAAGGTGCTATATAATATTATAAAGTTAGCTTATAAAAATATAAGCTAGAAAAAGGGAAGGTAGTGTTACAAACCTAAATTAGAGCCTAGGGAAGGCACAGTTATATATAGTAGAAAGTTTTACAAGACAGAATAATAACCTTATTAGAAGCTACACCCTACTTAGTTAATAAAGATATATAGAGATAGCTAGGCCTAAATAGGCAAAGTATCTTAATAAGACAAGTTATAACTAAATCTAGGATTCTAAGACAATAGACTAATAAGAGTTACTTCTTGTCTTACTAGTATTACAGTCTTATAAGATTAGGTCCTATAGGACTCTAGGACTTTCTAAGATAATATAGTATATAGTAAAGTAGAAATATAACTCTTATAGTTTATGTTTAACTTAAGTAATAATCTAAGTTCTTAGATGTTAACCTAACCTTTAAGCTAGACAGTCTACTCTATACTACTTATTATTACCCTTGCTCTTAAGACAGACAGATAGTATCTGTACTCCTAGTGTAGCACTTTTAAAGCTTATTAAAATATTTTTTAGTATAAATATCTTCTTAAATATTACTTTAAAGGCTAGTAAGAAGGTTTTCTTATTAATATAGTAGATATAATTATGCACTAAAGCTAAAAGCTTATAACTATATAGGCGCTTTAGTAGTAAAAAGAAGGTAATATTAAGTAGTTATAATAAGTATAATAAGTATAAAGATATATAAAGAGTAATTATCTTCTTTTCTTTACAAAGATCTTAGGAATCTACTAAGTAGTAGCTCTTATAGCTACTAATAATAAGTAGCTTATAGACTTTAATAAGCTTTATATATATATTAAAGTAGTAAAGCTAGAAAAGTGCTAAATTATTATTAGTCTAGCTAGTAGAACTTATATTAATAACCTAGTTGCATAAGAAGTCCTTAGTAAACTAGTTAGAGATAAGGACCTTACTTGTAAGAATAAGGAATAGTAAGATAACTTTCTCTATTAACTTACTACCTTATACTAGGGTAACTTACTTATAATTACTAGGCTAGAGTTTCTTTACTTTCTAGGCTTCTTAGAGCCTATTACTACTAGCTATAATAAGATTCTACTTATTAAGAAGCTAGACTTATCAAAGTTATATATATTTTTATCTAAAATACTATACTTTACTTTTATTAACTAAACAAGTGTAAACTAAGGCTAGATAGCTGCTAGGTTCTTATAAGCAGCTTACTAGTAATTATATAGATAAGTTTATTATATTTGTAGCTTAAGTATATACTAACTAAACTTATTAACTTAGTTCTTACTAATAGTATTACTACTATACTCTCTTAGTAGTTTATCTACTAACGTGTTTCACCAGCGAGCGGCCTACCCTACTAAGCAGCCTACTCTTGCTAGGGAACTGCCTGCGCAACGCTGTAGCACAACACAACACTAATCAATATTATCTTACAGACTTAGATAGTATTATTTAGAAGCTTTACTATTATTTATATTCTTTATTTCTACCCTATATATATAGGAATTGTGCCTAATCTTACTATAATGCCTATAGTGTTGCCTAACGCGCACCCTCCTTATAGGTGTCTTACTCTTACTATAACTTCTACTCTTTTCTTTAGCTATTAAGTTAGCTACTTTACTAACTATAAAGGTCTTCTTTATGTATATATAATATTACTTATAGGTCTTATGCTTTATAGACACTTCTATAGCGTCTTAAAGGTAGCCTATTTCTTTCTGCACTCATACTCTATTATAAGCTATCTACTAAGCCCCTTTTACTAACTGTTAAAGGTACTTATCTAAAGAACTTACTACAGATCCTTAATAGATTTAAATTTACTTTTAAATTAAAGTAAACTACTTTCCCACTCTATAAGTGTTATGTAGTGTCTTTAGCTCTTAGGTATTATTACTATATTTTAGTAGTATTAGTGTATATAGGTGTATATTAAGCTTTAATAATATAACCTCTAAGTTATACAAAACTAGTTTAGTACCTCTAAAGCTTAAATAAATATGTTTTAGTGTAAATATCTTCTTAAATATTACTTTAAAGGCTAGTGAGAAGGTTCTTTGTTAATATAGTAGATGTAATTATATACTAAGGCTAAAACCTTATTACTATATAGGCGCTTTAGTAGTAAGAAGTAGGTAATATTAAGTAGTTATAATATGTATAATAAGTATAAAGATATATAAAGAGTAATTATCTTCTTTTCTTTACAAAGATCTTAGAAATTTACTAAGTAGTAGCTCTTATAGCTATTAATAATAAGCAGCTTATAGACTTTGATAGGCTTTATATATATCAAAGTAGTAGAGCTGAAAAAGTACTAAATTATTATAAGTTTAGCTAGTAAGACTAATATTAATAACCTAGTTACGTAAAAGGCCCTTAGTAAACTAGTTAGAGATAAGGACCTTGCCTATAAGGATAAGAAACAGTAGGATAACCTTCTCTATTAATCTAACGCCTTGTACTAAAGTAACTTACTTATAATTACTAGGCTAGAGTTTCTTCTACTTCTTAGGCTTCTTAGAGCCTATTACTACTAGCTATAATAAGATTTTACCTATTAGGAAGCTAGACTTATTAAAGTTGTATATATTCTTATTTAGAATACTATACTTTACTTTTATTAACTAAATAAGTATAAACTAGAGCTAGATAGCTACTAAGTCCTTACAGGCAGCTTACTAGCAATTATATAGACAGGTCTATTGCGTTTGTAGCTTAGGTGAATGCTAGATAAACTTGTTAACCTAGTTCTTGCTAATAGTGTTACTACTACACCCTCTTAGCAGTTTATTTGCTATATCTTATACATCTGCCTTTAAAGAGAGTAGTCTATAATTAGACTTCTTAAGTATATGTAGTATAACTACCTCCTCTTTTAACTTTATAAGGTGCTTTATATTCAGCTTATAGTTATATTAAAAGTATATTTAATTATATTAATATTAGAGTATTATTTTAGGGACGTTATAAAGTTTTTTAGTATATTAGATACTTTTATTATATAAAGATATTTAGTACTGTAAGCTATATATTAGCTTTAGTATAGGGTGTAGCAGCTTATAATAGTTATAATATAACGTGTTGTTGTTGCGCAGGCAGTTCCCTAGTAAGAGTAGGCTACTTAGTAGGGTAAGCTGCTTGCTAGTAAAACACGTTATATCTTATATATCTGCCTTTAAAGAGGGTAGTTTATAATTAGACTTTTTAAGTATATATAGTATAACTACATCTTTTTATAGCTTTATAAGGCACTTTATATTTAGCTTATAGTTATATTAAAAGTATATTTTATTATATTAATATTAAAGTGTTATTTTAGAGACCTTATAGACTTGTTTAGTATATTAAATACTTTTAATTTATAATATTAAGATATTAAGTACTGGAAACTATATATTAGCTTTAGTATAAAGTCTAGCAGCTTATTATAGTTGTAATATAATATATTGTTGTTGCACAGGCAGTTCTCTAGCAAGAGTAGGCTACTTAGTAGGGTAGGCTGCTTACTAGTAAAACACGTTATAGATTATATAGTGTTATATAGTATTATTACGCAGGCATGTTAGTAGTATTAGGTAGCTATCTTACTTAGGTAGCTAACTTGCCTATAAAATATATTAAGGGTTTCTAGTAATTTATTAGATTGGTAGGTTAAATAGTTAGTAAAAGGCACTTAGTAGATAGCAAATAATATAGTGTTAGTGTAGAAAGAGATAGGCTGCCTTTAAGACGCTATAGAAGTATCTATAAACTATAAGACCTATAAGTAATTTTATATATATAGAGAAGACTGTAATAATTAGTAAGGTAGCTAACTTAATTACTAAAAAAGAGAGTAGAGTTTGTAGTAAGAGTAAAACGCCTGTAAGAAAAGTGTGTGTTAGGTAGTACTATAGGTATTATACTAAGATTAGGCACAATTTCTGCACATATAAGGTAGAAATAAAGAATATAGATAATAGCAAAGCTTTTAAATAATACTATCTAGGCCTAAAAGTAATTATTTATAAGCATTGTTTTATAATATAGTACTATATAGGTATTCTAGTAGTAAGAGTGCGCTGCTTAGTAGAGTGCACTGCTTAGTAGTAAAACATGTTTTAGGTAAAACCTATAGTATTTATAGAATAGAGTAACTCTGATTATTATTTAGTAAGAGTTATTATATATAAACTCTACTAGTAGTACTAGTCTTACTTACTCTTCTTATTTAATCTCTATATATAAGTATAGGTATTATTTTAGTTTCTAGTTTTATTACTCTATTTATCTACTAGTTTAGAGGTAGAATATAGTACTTAGCTAGCATTTTATCTTTGCTATAAAGCAGAGGTCTACCTAGAACTATAATATAAAGACACTGCCTTAGTGAAATACTGTTTTTACTAGAAGGCTAAAGAAGCGCACTATATACTTTATAAATAGGTTAGCTAACTATACTACTATTATAGTCTTTTATATAAGAACATATCTTTCTATCTTTATATAGTAATCTATATATACTAGTATTATATTATAATTCTATTACTATACCTACTTATTAGCAACTCTGTAATAAAGTCTATTATTAATTCTTGCTATAGCTTCTAAGATACTAGCAGTAACTATAGAACGCCTACAGGTTGCTACTTAAGCAACTTTGCGCCTTAGTAAATAGCATAGAGGTTAAAGTACTCTTTTAGTATCTTCTTTATATTTAGCTAGTAGTATAATATATTTTACTACTAAGCACTCTACTCTACTAAGTGCTGTACTTTTAACAGCAGAACGCCTATACAGCGCTAAATTATAATATAACACTTTTAAATTATTACTTGCAGACCTAGATAATATTATTTAGAGGTTTTGCTATTCTCTATATTCTCTATTCCTACCTTATATATGTAGAAATTATACTTAATTTTACTAGAATACCTATAGTATTACTTAACCTATACTCTCTTAATAGGTGTCTTACTCTTACTATTAACTCTACTCTTCTTTTAAGTAATTAAGTTAGCTACTTTACTAAGTATAAAGGTCTTGTTTATATATATATAATATTACTTATAGGTCTTATACTTTAAAAACAGTTTTATAGCATCTTAAAGGTAGCTTATTTTCTTCTATACTATTACTATATTATAAGCTATCTACTAAGCACTCTTTGCGAATTATTTAACCTATTTATCTAATTAATCTACTAGACACTCTTAGTAGATTAAAATTTACTTTTAAATTAGAGTTAACTACTTCTTTACTTTAAAAGTATAATATAGTATTTTTAGCTTCTAAGTAATATTACTAAGTTTTAGTAGTATAAGTGTGTATAAGTATATAGTAAGCTTTACTAGCATAACTTCTAGGTTATATAGAACTAAACTAGTACCTCTAAAGCTTGTATCAATTTTTTAGTATAAATATCTTCTTAAATATTACTTTAAAGGCTAGTAGAGAGATTCTATTACTAATATAGTAGATATAATTATGCAATAAGGCTAAGACCTTATTACTATATAAGCGCTTTAGCAGTAAGGAGTGAGTAATATTAAGTAGTTATTATAAGTGTAATAAGTATAAAGGCATAACGTGTTTTATAAGCAAGTCGGCTACCTAAGCAAGTTAGCTACCTAATACTACTAACATACCTGCGCAATAACGCTATATAACACTACGTAATCTATATATAGCCTAGAAGTTACAATAATACTATTTAGAAGCCTTGCTATTATCTATGTCCTTTATTTCTACTTTGCACATACAGGAATTATACCTAATCTTACTATAATACCTGTAGCGTTTCCTAACACACACGTTCTTTACCTGTTTCTTACTCTTACTCTAAACTTAACCCTTCTTTTTAGTAATTAAGTTAGCTACCTTACTAACTATAAGAGTCTTCTTTATATATATATAATATTACTTTTAGGTCTTACGCTTTATAGACACTTCTACAGCGTCTTAAAAGTAGCCTATCTTTTCCTATACTAACACTATATTATAAGCTATTTACTTAGTGCCCTTTACTAACTATGTAACTTATTTATTTTATAAACTTACTAAAGAGTTTTAGTAAATTTAAATTCACTTTTAAATTAGAGCAAACTACTTTTTTACTTTATAAGTGTTATATAGTGTCTTTAGCTTTTAGATAATATTACTAAGTTTTAGTAGTATAAGTGTGTATAAGTATATATTAAGCTTTAATAGTATAACTTCTAAGTTATATAAGACTAGGCTAGCACTTCTAAAGATTACTTAAATATTCTATAGTGTAAACATCTCCTAAAAGGTTGCTTTAAAGGCTAGTAGAAAGGTCTTCTTATTAACATAGGAGATATAATTACATAGTTAGGCTAAAACTTTATTACTATATAAGTGCTTTAGTAGTAAAAAGTAAGTTATATTCAGTAGCTATAATAAGTGTAATAAGTGTAAAAGTATATAAAGAGTAACTATCTTCTTTTCCTTACAGCTATCTTAGAAATCTACTAAGTAGTAGCTCTTATAGCTATTAATTATAAGTAGCTAATAGATTCTAACAAGCTTTATATATAAGTTAAAGTATTGAAGCTAAGTAAGCACTTAATTATTATTAGTCTACCTAGTAGGACTAATACTAATAACCTAGTTACGTAAGAAGTCCTTAGTAAACTAGTTAGAAATAAGAACCTTACCTATAAGGATAAGAAATAGTAGAATAACCTTCTTTATAATTGAAAAATAGCAGTTAACTCTAACCTCTGAACAGGGGATCTGGTTTACCCTACTGGAGGTACTTAACCTCTAGCTAGAGGTAACTAACCTCTAGTACAGAGATTAGAAAGTGACTAGTGCTACCTTAGAGGTATTAGTAAGAGTGTATAAATATATAATACCCCTTGTAAACTACACTATTATAAATAGAAATAGAATTAACTATAACAGAGGTCTCTATAAGACGTCTAAACTGCATACTTTAGTTCTAATTATCCCTAAGGAGCTTCTAATACTAGCAATTTATTTTAACTAGTTATAAGCCTAAGTTTTATAACCTTAAAAGATAATTAAGTGTATATGTGTTGTATACAGTAGGTACAAATAGATATGTAGTAACAGCAGTAAGTTGCTGCTTAAGGAGTAGGTAATAACTCTGTCCCCTAGATAGCAGTAAGTTGCTACTTAAGGAGTAGGCAATAACTCTATCCTACCTACTTCTGTTACTTGTAAGTTACTATTAAGGTAGGTAATACTAATAACATTACAGAGGTAGTAAGTTATAACTAAGACAGTTAGTAATAACCCTATACAATAATAATACACTAAGCTAGTAAGTTGCTATAGGACCTGTAGGTAATAACTGCACCTGCTACAATCTAGGAAGGTACTAATACCTACCTACTATTATAATAAGACCTTACTAGAGGTTACTCTAAATAATAATAATTTAATACTAACCTAATTTATATTAACTAGTAACTATTATAAAAGTAATTACTATAAATATATATAATAGCTATAAATATAATAAGTTTACCTATAAATAAAGAGATATCTTAGTAAAGAAAGGTTACAGTGCTCTTAAAGAAGATCTTAGATGCGTAGTTTAAGCAGATAAGAGACTAGCTAAAAGGTAAAGGTCTATTCTAGGTAATTAAAACTACTACACTACTTAGCTCTACAGGGTCTACACCTAACCTAAAGGGGACTACTAAGGGAGTAGGGAATCTTTCCTTAGACAATCTACCTCCTAGAGGAACTAGCAGCCTCCTAACCTTTAGGTAACTAGACACTAAAGCAAAATATACTATTAGACTCTTATTAAATAAGTTTAACCTTAAGTGTGTAAAAGATGCTAATACAGCAAGAGAGATCTAAGTAATACTCTAGAAGAAGTATAAAGTAAGGCTACTAAGTGCTAGAAGGCAGTATCTTACTAAATATATTAATTATAAGATAGACTTATCTATAATAATAGAGAGGGCCTAAGAGGAGCTTAGTAAGCTAGGGCATAGGGTAGTTAAGTAAGATCCTTCTTTAAAGACCTTAAACAGTACAAACTAATACCTAGCTAGGCTCTTAAGCGCACTACCTGCAGAATACAGCTTATATTAAGCTACACTTAATGCCTGCAGAGACATAGACATAGAAGAGGCTCTTAAGATTCTTATAGAAGCTAAACACACTATCTACCTAGAAATAGGCATGTCTGCTAAGAGACCTACTAGTGGCCACAAGCCTTAGAGGTCCTAGAGCCCTCTCTAGAAGGAGGGCTAGGATTGTTATCTATGCAAGGGGCACAGCTACTATCTTAAGAACTGTCCCTACACTAAGGCTGCAGTCTAGGCAGCCTCTAAGAAGTAGAAAGCTAAGACCTCTAGCTAGAGGTTAAGTAATAAAGTAGAGTCTAAGATTAGTAAGCTTAAGAAGACAATTAACAGCCTAGCTAAGGAGCTTAAGGAGGTTAAGTCTAAGTAGAGGTTAAAGAAAGCCTACACTGCTAAAGCAGTAGAATTAGAGTTATTTAACAACAAAGATAAGCATTACTCTAAGAAGTGCTAGAAGGAGATAGTAACCTTCTATAAAGAAAATGTTAGTACTACCTCTGTAGATACTTAGATATTAGACTTTAGTATAAGCTTTTATATAACTAATAACTTTAAATTCTTTAGTAAACTTTTATAGTAAATAGGCTAAATACCTGTTAAGGTTAGTAAAGATAGACTATACTTAACATAGAAAGAGATTATCTAAATCTAAGATAATAGTAGGAGTTAGATTAAGCTAAAGAACGTGCTTTATATACTAGAGCTAGGAGTTAATTTATTATCTAGAAGGAAGCTCTGCAAAGTAGGGTTAATAGGACACTTTAATAATAGGAAGATATATTACTAAAATAAGTTAAGAAATACTATTATTAAAGCTACTAAAAGAGATAGAGTGTATGTCTTAGATAAGATAAAGGCAACCTACAGTAACGCAGGTAAGCTAGAGGAGATTAGTATAGGCTATACCCTTAATAATTAAGTAATTAAGAAAGAATAAAAGAAGGCTAGTAATTTTAAACTAGAGGTATAAGATAAGAACGTAGTCTAAATATACTAGTTATACTACTACTACTTTGCTTATCTTAGACTAGCTAAAATTAGAGTAATTTATAAAATAACTACTTATACTAAGCTAGTAAAGATAGCTAAGTATAAGTGTAAGGTCTACTAGGAAACTAAAATAGTTAAGTAAAAAAGAAAAGTTACTAACTAAGCAGAAGTGCTACTTAAGCAAGTGTTAATTAATACCTGTAGGCTGTTTCCTGCCTTAAGAGAAGGGTATACCTAAGCCCTAGTAATTAAAGATAACTACACCTAGATGTCCTAGATAATCCTAATTAAGGACTAGAAGGACTGCTCTAGGCAGCTCTAGCTATAGAGCATTAAGGTAGAGAGGCAATTAGGACACAGACTTTAGGCAGTACAGATTAACAACGCAAGTAAGCTAACAAAGCACTTCTAGAACCTAGAATAGGAGCTTAGAATTAAGGTACAGACAGCAGTCCCTTACACCTTAACCTAAAACAGGTTAGCTAAGAGAGAGAACTAACAGATTTAGGCAGACTCTTGCACCCTACTAAAGGATGCTAAGATGCTGCTAGAGTTCTAGGTAGATGCCTGCTAAGCTAGAGTATACATCTAGAACTATATTAGAAGTAGACCTATTATTAACAACTACTTAATTAGCCCTTATAAGGTATTTATAAGAAAGGTACTATCTATAAATTATATCTAAGTATAGGGATGCAAGGAACACTCTTACATAGAAAGAGAGTTAATACTGTATAGCTTTTAATATAACAAGCTAATAGATAAGTTAAGAGTAGGAGTATTTATTAGCTATGTAGGAGACACTAGTAAATAGTTCCTAATCTAGGCACCTAACTAAAGGGACATTATAAGGTTAAGTAATATAGTATTCTATAAGGACTAACTAGGCAGGATAATTAACTTAAAGTTCTAGAGCTAGCACACCCCTAGCACAGCACTAGACTAAAATACTAAGGGGAGACTACAGCTAGAGAAGAAGGTTAAACTTCTAAGATTAATAAAAGATCTACTTAACCTATCTATCTAGAGGTTAGTAAGAGCTAAGGCAGAAGTTAATAACTATACCTAGAAGCTAACGTTAGTAGGAGCTAATGTGTTAGCTACTAATTAGACTACTAAGGTAGCTAGTTAAGAAGCTCTAGGACCTGCCTAAGAGGAGAAGCTAGAGTAAGAAGTACTAGCTAAGTAGAAGCTAAGCTAAAAGGTAGAGGTTATTATATTACTAAACCCCTAGAAACAAGCTAAAGAAGAGGACCTAGCTAACTAGGAAGTTAAACAAGCAGCTAAGATGCACTAAGCACTAATAGCACTACTTATAGCATTAGGCATTAGTAGCGTATCTAGAGATAGAGTTAAAGACACCTACTAGGAGGTTCTAGACCTATTCTAGCTAATAACTTATAAAGTTAAGATAGCAGAGTCTGCCTTTAGTATTATAGGCAAGAGGTCTATCTCTATCCTACAGAACTACTATAAAGCTATTATAGACAATGTCTAGGGAGAAGGCTAGAAGGAAGCAATAAAGAAGGAATTAATTGCACTTGCAACAAACTAGACCTAGAAGGTAGTAACCTCTCTAGTTAGATTAAACCTAGTTACTAGTAAATAGGTATTTAATACTAAATTTAACACTAACAGCCTACTAAACAAACTAAAGGCTAGGCTAGGCTAGTAGCAAGAGGCTTCTTACAGAAGCTTAGAGTAGACTACTTCTACACCTTTGCACTAACTCTATAATATAATACACTTTAAGTATTTATAGCAGTATATATAATACTTAATCTAGAAATATACATAGTAGATGTAAATAACACCTTTACTAAGTTATTCTTAAAGAAGGTAGTTTATATAAAGGCTCTGCCTAGAGTAGATATACCTACTAGGCAGTGTCTTAAGATTAACTAGAGCTTATATAGGCTAAAATAGGCAGCAAGAGACTAGAATAAGACTTATGTTCTAGAACTACAGAAACTAGAGTTTATTTAATTAGACTTAAACCTATGCCTCCTTACACACCTAGAGTAGGGAATTATTCTCCTAGTCTACATTAATAATATTTTACTAGGCGCTAAGAAGCTAGAGAATATTAGGTAGTTTATAAAGGAATTAAGTAAAGTTTTTAAGATTAAGAACCTTAGTAAAGCTAAAAAGATTCTTAAAGTAAGAGTTACTTAAGATTAAGTTAAAAAAATAATTATACTTAACTAAAAACACTATATAAAGGACATTCTAAGTAGATATTAGATAGAATAAAATAAGGTAAAGAAAGTAAATATCCTAATAAACAGCTATAACTTATTAAGGCTAGCTAAACTATCTAATACTAGGACTAATTAACAGGTGTACTAAACTCTTATTAGGAAGCTCCTGTACTTGTTAATCCTTATAAGGCTATATATTAGCTTTACCCTTAGGAGGCTAAGTTAGTACCTCTCTAACCCTGCAGAGTTCTATATAATTACTCTAAGGAAGGTGCTAAAGTACCTCTAATTAACTATAGACTATAGAATTACCTTTAGCAGAAAGGATCCTAAGAGGCTAGTAAGATACTCTAACTTAGACTTTACCTCTAACTAAACTAATAAACTATCTATCCTTAGTAATATATTTATACTTAGAGGTAGGCTAATTAGTTAGGCTAGTAAGAAGTAGAAGTTAGTAGCTACCTTAACTATAGATGCAGAGTATATAGCAATATGTAAGGCAAGTAAGCAGTCTTAGTAGCTATTACTTATACTTAGGGAGATAGGAGCTCTAGAACTAATAAGTAATTATAAGTTTAAGCCTATAGTAAAGAAAAAGACTAAGTTAATAATTAGTTTCCTAGTCCTTATATAAGAAGATAACTAGGCTACTTTAGGGCTTCTCTAAGATGCTTAAATGACCCTAAGATTAAAGCACATTAATATAGTATACTACTATTAACATAACTTAATAAGGAAGAACTATCTAAGAGTTAAATTTATAGGTACTATAGAGATAGTAGCTAATAGTATAATAAAGCTACTTCTAAAGACTAGGTTTAACTAATTTCTAGAGCTGTTAAGGTTATAATTAATTAGTCTATATACCTAAGTAGGAGAGTTAAAAAATAGCAGTTAACTCTAACCTCTAAACAGGGGATCTAGTTTACCCTACTAGAGGTACTTAGCCTCTAGCTAGGGGTAACTAACCTCTAGTACAGAGATTAGAAAGTAACTAGTGCTACCTTAGAGGAATTAGTAAGAGTGTATAGATATATAATACCCCTTGTAAACTACACTATTATAGATAGAGATAGAATTAACTACAACAGAGGTCTCTGTAAGACGTCCGAACTGCACACTTTAGTTCTAATTATCCCTAGGGAGCTTCTGATACTAGCGATTTATTTCAACTTTTATTAACTTAACACCTTATACTAAAGTAACCTACTTGCAATTACTAGGTTAGAGTTTGTTCTACTTTCTAGGCTTCTCTAAGCCTATTACTACTAGCTATAATAAAATCTTACCTATTAGGAAGGTAGACTTATTAAAGTTATATATATTCTTATCTAGAATACTATACTTTACCTTTATTTACTAAATAAGTATAAACTCAGGCTAAAGAACTGCTAGGTCCTTACAGGCAGCTTGCTAGTAGTTATAAGGGCGTGTCTATTATGTTTAGAGCTCTAGAGTATGTTTTATAAAGTTATTAACCTAGTTCTTACTAATGGGCTTATTATTATGCTCTTTTAGCAGTCTATCTACTATTTCTTATATAATAAGCTTTCATAGCAGAAGCCCTCTTAAAGATTACTTAAGTATATACTTTATAATTACCTCCTCTTCTAGCTTTATAAGGCACTTTAAACTTAGCTTATAGTTATATTAAAAGTGTTATTTAGTGTATTAGTCTTATAGTATTAATTAAGGCATGATATATACTACTACAGCATATCTTTTACTATAAATTTGCTGCAAACTAATATTAGTAATAGCAAGAAATATATTACCTTTAATATAGGTATTTTTTATGTTATGTTATTAAGACATTCTACTGTGTTATTGCGTAGGCATATTAGTAGTTTTAAGTAGCTAACTTGCTTAGGTAGCTAACTTGCCTATAAAACACGTTATAGAAAGTAACTAACGTGCCTAGCAAGCAAGTCGCGCAGGCAAGCAAGTCGCGCACCCTACTTACTTTACGCACCTCTACAAGCGTATTTCTTAACAACGTGATAATATAATATATAGATAATTATAGAGTAGATAAAGCAGTACTCTAGGTATCCTTTTTACACGTACGTAAGTTATAGCTAGTCTTTTTGCACCTCTTGCAGTGCGCAAGAGCCTAGCAGCTACAGCCTGACTGCTCTCCTCCTTAACGCTCTTTATGAGCAATCTGCTGATCAGCCTTACGTTAAGCAAGTAGATCCTCTCTAGCTCCCTTTATTAAGACCCTACAGTACTGTATACGCTTTTTCTTACGCTGTTTACGCGCTAACACTGCCTTATTAGCCTTCTTAAGGCTAGTAATCTAATTGCGCAATAGCTTAGCTAAGACTATTATTCCTTTAGCGCCTTTCTTAAGCTAATTAATTACTTTAATAATAGAAGCAGGTAATAAGCTCTTATGCTACTAAACGCAATTACATATTAATGTTAATTAAGCCTTAAGCTTATGTACGTTACTTAGTGTACAAGCCTCCTAGAGAGCCTCTAGCAGAGTGTCTAGAGTAGGCGTACGCAGCTGCACGTTAAGCTTTAATAGAACAATATCTAGCTAAAGAGGCACAAGGCCTGCGCCTTAAAAGGCTAAGCAGATATTAACTAAGGTAAACAATTAACTAAACGCTGCCTTAAAGGCTGGCAGGAACTTAAGCTTAGTGATATAGTTAATGTAGTGGCAGATTAGAGCCTTAATCTTACAGCTGTACGCGCGCTTTAATAGCAAGAAGTAACTAATATTAAGTAGCTGTAGTAGGTATAATAAGTAAGGCAGCATACAAAGAGTATAGATGTTATTCTCCTTGCAGAGCTCTTAAAACTTAAGAGAGTAGTAGCTCTTGTAACAGATGGGCGCCCTGCCCTCGACATCTATACTATGAGACATCTCTGCCTATACTAAAAAGGTAAGCACAAGAATTCTAAAGCTAGAATTCTTAGCGTAGTATAATATATATAGTACTAGAGTAAGCCTTGCTTCTCTAGCTACATGTAACTAGGTTGTTACAGCTCTTGTAGCTGTTAAGGACAAGCAGGCAACGCACGCTAACAACAAAAGTCTTTGTATAAGCGTTAAAGTGCTTTAGCTACTCTACTCCTAGCTTGTTGTTAGTCTAGCTGTTGTCACTAACTGCGATCGCCTAGTTGCGTGGGATCTCTGCTTCTTTATACTAGGCAGATAGATAATACTAGCTAGTAAAGATAAGGAACAGTAGGACTGACTAGCTAGCAGCGTTAATAGTAGCAATCGCTGTTACCTATTTACAGTTGCTAGGCTAGAGAGCCTTTACCCTGCCTCTTTTCTCTAATCTTATTATAATAAGCTTTGTTATAATCTTGCCTATTATAAAGCTAGCCTTGTTAAAGTTGTAGATGTTATTATTGCAGATGCTGTACTTAGCCTTTGTCTCCTCTACAAGCTTAAACTAGCTCCTAATTAGGGCTAGATCCTTATATAGAGCTCGCTGCCTATTATATGCTTAATTAAAACGTGTTGTAAGACTGTCTATACGCTTAACAAATTTAGCTAGCTACTTCTACCTAACCTAGCTAGTGCTGCGCGTAATAAGTAGCTTATTAGCTATATTATGTACAGCAGTGTACGTAGGCGCGAATCTACGTGTATCTAGGTCTAGTATATGTCTAATAATTACTTCTTCCTCTTGCTAGGTAAGCTTCCTTAGGTTAGGCTAGCAATTGTGTTAGGCAGGTTTCCTAGCGCGTTAGTTACGCAGTATTAATTTAGGAACGTTAAACGTTAATACAGCACGTCTAACGTGTATTATTTAGGTAGTGTTAATAGCTAAAATAGCAAGCTAAATATTAGCTTTATTTTAAGGCAAAAGAGTACTTATTTGTAGTGGTATTATTATTAGAAGGTAGAATGTTAAGAAAGTTGGCAGGGTGCGCGACTCGCTTGCCTGCGCGACTTGCTTGCCAGGCACGTTAGTGTAGAAGGAAATAGGCTACCTTTAAAATGCTATAGAAGTATTTACAAAGTATAAGGCTTATAAGTAATATTATATATATATAAAGAAGAGCCTTAAAGTTAGTAAAGTAGCTAACTTAATAGCTAAAAAAAAAAGTAAAAGTTATAGTAAGGGCAAGACACCTATAAAGAGAGTATATATTAGGTAACACTATAAGTGTTATAGTAAGATTAGGCATAATTCCTGTATATATAAGGTAGAAAGAAAGGACATTAATAATAGTAAAGCTTCTAAATAATACTATCTAGGTCTGTAAGATATTATTAATTAGTGTTGTGTTGTGCTATAGTGTTGCGCAGGCAGTTCTCTAGCAAGAGTAGGCTACTTAGTAGGGTAGGCTGCTTGCTAGTAAAACACGTTAGTATATAATTTTATCTACTATATTAATAAAAAGACCTTCTTACTAGCCTTTAAAGCAACTTTTAAGAAGATATTTATACTAAAGAATATTTATATAGGCTTTAGAGATACTACCCTAGTCTTATATAACTTTAAGGTTTTACTATTAAAGCTTAATACGCGCCTATGCACGTCTATACTACTAAAACTTAGTAATATTACCTAAGAGCTAAAGACACTATATAACACTTATAATATAGAAAAGTAGTTAACTCTAATTTAAAAGTAGATTTAAATCTACTAAGGGTTTTTAGTAAATTTATTAAATAAATAAGTTCAAAAGTTAGTAAAGGGCACTAAGTAGATAGCTTATAATATAGTGTTAGTATAAGAGGAGATAAGCTGCTTTTAAGACGCTATAGAAGTATCTATAAAGTATAAGACTTATAAGTAATATAATATATATATATAAAGAAGACTCTTATAGTTAGTAAAGTAGCTAACTTAATTCCTAAAAAGGAGTGTAAAGTTTATAGTAAAAGTAAGACGCCTATAAAAAGAGTATATATTAGGTAGTACTATAAGTATTATAGTAAGATTAGGTATAATTCCTATATATGTAAAGTAGAAACAGAGGACACAGATAATAGTAAAGCTTCTAAATAGTATTATTGTAACCTCTAGGCTAAATATAGATTATGTAATGTTATAGAGCATTATTACACAGGCGTGTTAGTAGTATTAGGTAGCTAACTTGCTTATAAAGTATATTAAGGTTATTAAAATATAAATAAAATAGCTTTACTTAGAAAGTTAGTTCTAGTAGAATAAGAAGCTAGTTGTTAAAGTTAGAGTCTGCTTATATATTTATACTGCTATAATTTAATACTCTGCCTACCTTACTAGAAGGCTAATAGCGCAGCATATTGCTCTTGTATCTACATTACCTACAGGTCTTCTTTCTTTACCTACAGCACTAAAGTAGTTATTAATTCTGCTAGAGTGTTATACACTTCTTATTCTTATGCTACTTTTTAAATACTAGCTCTAGAGACTCTTTACGCAAGAACTATAGCTTCTATATTAGTATATATAAGAGTTAGAGTATAGTAGCACTTACTTTGCAGCTTGCTAGTATTCTATAGTAACTACTTAGAAAACCCTCTTCTAGAGGTTAAGGTGCCTATTCTTTATTAAACTATTCTTTAACCTTTCTTCTTTATTAACTCTATATTTAAATATTTAACTTAGAGCCTAGCTAGCAATAACTTCTTTTATAAGGTTAGTATAATATCTATTACTTAGACTTCTAGCGCCTTGCTAGTGCTAATAAGGCGTCTTAATAGCCTGTCTATAGAGTTTAATTTCTTTAAGTAGTGTTTAATCTTAAAATTATATACTATAAGCTTTAAAGCCCACTGAGCCTATTTTCTTAATAGAGCCTAGGTTTCTATAAACTCTTATAGGTCATTATGTTTAGTAAGTATTTTAAATCTCCCTACTAGGCCTTTAATATAGTAACACTAATATTTTACCCCCTCTATAATAGTAAGAAGTTATAGATAAAATAATTTACTTTAGCTAGTATAAGTTTATATAACTAACATACTACTAAGTACTAGTTTCTATTGCTATAGAGCTAGAAGAAATTACTAGCAATTTCCTAGATTAATGTATTAGTCTCTAGGCAGAATAGGAGCCTAGGTTAATAATAAAAAAGTATTAGAGCTGTTGTAAACCTGTTGCATAGAGTGCGTTTTATCTACTTTATACTGTTAGGCTATAGAAATAGCTCTCTTTTTTTCTTTAAAACTAATTCTTTAAGAAGATTAATAATTAAGCTTATAATAGGAGGAAAAATATAGATAAATCTCTAATAGAGATTCGCAAATCCTATAAAGATCTAAATATTCTTAAAGAACATTAGTATACGCTAGTTCTTTCTAGTTTCTTTACGTGTTAAATCTATAAAAATGCTATCAACCTATATAATAAACTCTAGGAACTTAACTTACTTAGTAGAAAAAGTACATTTCTTTAGGTTTAAATACAGGCTATACTACTATAGTCTTTCTAACACCTTCTAGGTATAATTCTAGGAATTCTCTCTCTTTTAAGAGAAAATTAGAATATTATTAAGGTATACTCTATAGAATATGTTAAGGTAACTTAAAAACTTAGTTAATATACTTCTAGAATAACGTGTTTTATAAGTAAATTAGACACCTAAGCAAGTTAGCTATCTAATACTACTAACAAACCTATATAATAATATAGTGGAATATCTTAATAACAAAACATAGAAATACCTATACTTAGAGTGATATATGTCTTACTATTACTAATATTAGTTTGTAGTAAATTTATAGTAAAAGATATACTATAGTAGTATATACTATACTTTAGATAACACTATAAGACTAACACACTAGATAATACTCTTAATATAACTATAAGCTAAATTTAAAGCACTTTATAAAGCTACAAGAAAAAGTAATTTTAAAGTATATACTTAAGTAATCTAAAAAAGAGCTTCTACTATTAAAGCTTATTATACAATAAATAGTAGATAGACTACTAAAAGAGTATAATAATAAGCCTATTAGTAAGAACTAAGTTAACAACTTTAGTAAATATACTTCTAAGCGATAAGTATAATAAATACACTCTTATAACTACTAGTAAGCTACCTTTCAGGACCTAGTAGTTCTTTAAACCTAGTTTATACTTATTTAGTTAATAAAAGTAAAGTATAGTATTCTATATAAGAATATATAAAACTTAAATAAGTATAAGTTCTTAATAAGTAAGATTTTATTATAGCTAGTAGTAATAGGCTTAAAGAAGCCTAAGAAGTAGAAGAAACTCTAACTTAGTAATTATATATAAGTTACTCTAGTATAAAGTATTAAGTTAATAAAGAAAGTAATTATACTGTTTCTTATCCTTATAGGTAAAGTTCTTATCTTTTATTAGTTTACTCAGGACTTCTTATATAACTAAGTTATTAATATTAGTGCTACTAGCTAGACTAATAATAATATAGCACTTACTTAGCTTAAACACTTAAATATATATATAAAGCCTATTAGAATTTATTAGCTACTTATATTTAATAGCTATAAAAGCTACAACTAAGTAGATTTCTAGAATAGCTATAAGAAGAAGAAGATAGTTACTCTCTAAATGCCTTTATGCTTATTAAACTTATTATAACGTGTTTTATAAGCAAATTAGCTACCTAAGCAAGTTAGCTACCTAACACTACTAACATGCCTGCGCAATAACGCTGTACAACACTATATAATCTCTACATAGCCTAGAGGTTGTAATAATACTATTTAAAAGCCTTACTATCATTAATGTCCTCTATTTCTACGTTATATATATATAAATTGTGCCTAATCTTACTATAACACCTATAGTATTCCTAATATACACCCTCTTTATAGGCGTCTTACTCCTACTATAAACTTTACTTTTTTTTAAGTAATTAAGTTAGCTACTTTACTAACTATAAAAGTCTTCTCTCTATATATATATAATATTACTTGTAAGTCTTATACTTTATAGACACTTCTATAACATCTTAAAGGCAGCCTATTTTCTCTTATACTAACACTATATTATAAGCTATCTACTAAGTACCTCTTACTAAGTATTTAACTAATTATTTAAATAAATTTACTAGAGACCTTTAGGAGATTTATATCTACTTTTAGATTAAAGTAAACTACTTAAGTATTATAAAGTATCTTTAGCTTTTAAGTAATATTACTAAGTTTTAGTAGTATAAAGGTATATAAGTATATATTAAGCTTTAAGAGTATAACCTTTAAGTTATATAAAACTAAATAAATACTTTAAAAGCTAATATAAATAATTCTTTAGTACAAATATTTTCTTAAATATTACTTTAAGGGCTAGTAAAAAGTTTTTTTTATTATAAAGTAAATATAATTATATAATAAGGCTAAGACCTTATAACTATATAAGTAATTAGTAGTAAGAAGTAAGTAATATAGAGTAGTTATAATAAGTATAATAAGTATATAAGTATACAGGGAGTAATTATCTTTTTTTCTCTATAAAGATTCTAGAAATTTACTAAGTAGTAGCTCTTATACTTATTAATAATAAGTAGTTTATAGACTCTAACAGGTTTTATAAATATATTAAAGTAATAAAGCTAAGTAAGTACCAAATTATTATTAGTCTAGCTAGTAAAACTAATATCTATTTTTTAGTTATATAAAAAGTCTTTAGTAAACTAGTAAAAAATAAGAACTTTACTTATAAAAATAAAAAATAGTAAAAATACTTTTTTTACTAATATGTTTTATAAGCAAGTTAGCTACCTAAGTAAGTTAGATACCTAACACTACTAACATGCCTGCGTAATAATGCTATATAATACTACATAATCTATATATAGCCTAGAGGTTATAACAATACTATTTAAAAGCCTTACTATTATTTATATCTTCTATTTCTACTTTACATATATAGGAATTATACCTAATCTTACTATAATACCTATAGTATTACCTAATACACACTCTTTCTATAGGTGTTTTACTCTTACTATAAACTTTACTTTTTTTTTAGTAATTAAGTTAGCTACTTTACTAACTATAAAGGTTTTCTTTATATATATATGATATTACTTATAAGTCTTGCGCTTTATTGATACTTTTATAGTATCTTAAAGGTAGCTTATCTACTCTTATACTAATACTATATTATAAGCTATTTACTTAGTGCCCTTTACTAACTATTTAACTTATTTATTACATAAACTTACTAAAGACTTTTAGTAAATTTAAATTTACTTTTAAATTAGAGCAAACTACTTTTTTACTTTATAAGTATTATATAGTGTCTTTAGCTTTTAGATAACATTACTAAGTTTTAGTAGTATAAGTGTGTATAAGTATATATTAAGCTTTAATAGTATAACTTCTAAGTTATATAAGACTAGGCTAGTACTTCTAAAGCCTACTTAAATATTCTTTAGTGTAAATATCTTCTTAAAAGCTGCTCTAAAGGCTAGTAGAAGGTTTCTTTATTAATATAGTAAATATAATTACACACTAAGGCTAAAACTTTATTACTATATAGGCACTTTAGTAGTAAGAAGAAATAATAAGTATAATAAGTATAGAGGCATATAGAGAGTAACTATCTTCTTTTTCTTATAGCTATCCTAGAAATCTACTAAGTAGTAGCTCTTATAGGTATTAATAATAAGTAGCTTATCAAATTTTATAAGCTTTATATATATATTAAAGTAGTTAAGCTAAAAAAGTGCTAAATTATTATTAGTCTAGCTAGTAAAACTAATATTAACAACCTAGTTGTATACAAAGTCCTTAGTAAACTAGTTAGAGATAAAGACCTTACTTATAAGAATAAAGAATAGTAAGATAACTTTCTCTGTTATCTTAACACCTTATACTAAAGTAACTTACTTATAATTACTAGGCTAGAGTTTTTTCTGCTTCCTAAGCTTCTCTAAGCCTATTACTACTAGCTATTATAAGATCTTACTTATTAAGAAGCTAGACTTATTAAAGTTATATATATCCTTATCTAAAATACTATACTTTACCTTTATTAACTAAATAAGTATAAACTAGAGCTAGAGAACTGCTAGGTCCTTGCAAGCAGCTTACTAGTAGTTATAAGAGCGTGTTTATTATGTTTGCAGCTCTAGGGTATATTTTATAACGTTATTAACCTAGTTCTTTTTAATAAGCTTATTATAATACTCTTTTAGTAGTCTTTCTACCATTTCTTATATAATAAGCTTTAATAGTATAAGCGCTCTTAAAGATTACTTAAGTATATACTTTATAATTACCTCCTCTTTTAGCTATATAAGGCACTTTAAATTTAGCTTATAGTTATATTAAAAGTGTTATTTAGTGTATTAGTCTTATAGTATTAATCAAGGTATAGTATATATTACTATAGTATATATTTTACTATAAATTTACTACAAACTAATATTAGTAATAGCAAGAAATATATTACCCTTAGTATAGGTATTTTTCACGTTGCATTGTAAAGACATTCTGCTACGTTGTTGCGCAGGCGTGTTGGTAGTGTTAGGTGGCCAACTCGCTTAGGTGGCCGACTCGCCTATGAAACACGTTACTTCTATACTTATTATACTTACTATAACTACTTAATATTACTTACTTTTTACTACTAAAGTGCTTATTTAGTAATAAGGTCTTAGCCTTAGTATATAATTATATCTACTATATAAATAAAAAAACCTTCCTACTAGCCTTTAAAGTAAGATTTATAAAAATATTGTTACTAAAGAATATTTATATAAGCTCTAGAAGTACTAGTGTAGTTTTATTTAACTTAGAAGTTATACTATTAAAGCTTAATTTATACTTATATTTACTTATACTACTAAAACTTAGTAATATTACTTTAAAGCTAAAAATACTGTAAAATATCTATAAAGTAAAGAAGTAGTTAACTTTAATTTAAAAGTAGATATAAATTTATTAAAGATCTTTAGTAAGTAAAATAAAAAGATAAGTTAAATAGTAAGTAAAAGGTACTTAGTAAATAGCTTATAATATAGTATTAGTATAGAAGGAAATAAGCTGCCTTTAAGATACTATAAAAGTATTTATAATATATAAGACTTATACGTAATATTATATACATATAAAAAAACTCTACTTTTTTCTTCATAACTTTTAAATAGTAGACTTTTTACTTATATTAAACCTAACTACCACTTACTAGTCTAAGTAGAGTCTTAGCAAAAGTAACTAGCTTGCCTATAAGATATATTATTAGTATCACTCTAGTTATTAAATACTTGTAAGATAGTCTTTTATAAATAGAATGTACAAGTAGATATGTGTTGTTTATGATAGCGGCTTAGTATCGCGGCAGAGCAAAGCGACTGCTTATGGGGCTGCCGTTACGGTCCACAGAATGACATCACGAACGGCACTTAGCTCAACGTATCTGCTGTGCCAACACGGTACCTTACTCTTTTTTCACATAGCTTAACTGCTAGTCACAGAGCTTGTTTTCAGCCGCATGAGATTGACAGCTCTTGAACTTCCTAAGCTGCCGTGCGAGGGCTAGAACTGGTGAATTTTCTCGTTTTGCGCCAAGCTTGTCGTCACATTAAGCGGGAATAAGTGGAACGTTTACCTCCAGCAAACCATGATCGTCGAACAACACCATAGTCGTGTCCACCGTTTCCACCTTACGATACAGAGTGGATCTGGCTCTGCATGACAGCAATGGAAACTCACCTCAGAACCTCTGACGTATTCATACGTGACCGTGAGGTCCACAATGAACAGTGGAGGTGTGTCATGCTGGGCGTTGAATCAGCGAAGATCTGGCGAAGATCCTTCTGAAAAGTTTCTCTAGGACATTCTGCGTTAAATAAGGTAGGCTCAAGCATAAGCCCTTGCGCCCATCTGTATTCTCCAGCTTTGCCCTGTCAGCATGGCCGAACAGCAGAGGTCCGCACACGCTTCCCCTGCATCAGCTAATTCACCACAACATCCATCGAAGGATGCACCGCAGCCAGATTGGCGGAATTTTCTGCACGAAAAGAGTAGTGATGATGGAAAATCGGACAACGGCCTGGGAGATGTAAATTACCCTGAAACGCAGAACCCGCCAATACACCCACCCACTGTTCCCGACTCAGGAGGTCGTCGCGAGCTGAAGGAATGGGAATGCTGGGACAAACTCGCCTACTCCTGGCCTAAGTGGAAGAAGGCCATGTATCTGATGTCAATCGCCGGAATCCAGATCTCCATGAACTTCAATACCTCTGTTTATCCCAGTGCGGTCCATCCTTTAGTCGAACACTTTGGTATTAGCGACCAGCAAGCACGAGTAGGACAGATGATTTACCTGGTCATGTATTCCTTTGGCTGCGAACTATGGGCGCCATGGTCTGAAGAGTTCGGTCGATGGCCAATTCTACAGCTGAGTCTGTTCTTTATTAACATTTGGCAAATTCCAAACTCTGTAGCGCCCAACTACGCAACAATCGTGGTCTGCCGCGCTCTTGTGGGTAATTCCAAACATACAAGCAGTATGAATACTGATAATCACGACAGGGAGGCTTGTCTACTGCAGGAGGCAGTGTAACCCTAGGGTTAATCGCAGATCTGTATGAACCCGAGACTCAGCATTGGCCATTGTGTTTCATTGTGCTGTCATCTACCATCGGAACCAGTATCGGCGGAGTCATTGGCGGACCAATTGAGAAGTATCTTACATGGCAGTGGAACTTTTGGATCCAGCTCATTTTTGGCGTCGTAGTACAAGTTGTACATTTTTTTATGCCTGAGAGCAGATCTACCATCCTTATGGATCGGGAAGCAAAGAGACGCCGTGACAGTGACGAGGATCCCAACATCTATGGACCAAACGAGCTCAAGAAGCCCCGAATATCTCTCAAGGAGGCCGGCAAGATCTGGCTGCGACCATTCGAAATGTTCGTGCGCGAACCCATTGTCCTGTTCCTGTCTCTGCTCTCAGGTTTCTCCGATGCTCTAATCTTCACGTTCCTGGAAGCATTCGCCATCACATACCCCGCCAACTTTGGATTTGGGACTCTTCAAGTCGCCTGGGCGTTTATTCCCATCAACGCGTCTTATTTCTTCACATACTTTCTGTATTGGCCCATCTTTTGGCGAGATGAGGCCCAGAAGAAGAAATACGGTCCGGACTATTTTGCCCCCGAACGACGACTCAAGCCGCTCCTATGGCTTGCGCTTCTCGAACCGATTGGTCTAATTGGATTTGCGTAAGTTTCTCTTAAGTCACGTCCCTCCCAGCATACTGACAAGCCACAGGTGGACCTGCGTGGGACCTCCTCAAACTCACTGGATTGCACCAATGATTTTTTCCTTCCTGGTTGGCCTTGCAAACTTCGCCATCTACTACTCGTCAGTGGACTATATGATAGCTGCATACGGCCCTTACTCTGCGTCCGCTACAGGTAACTCAATGCTTTTTCTGCTTGTTCTCTCACATACATTTCTAAATGTTCGTAGGTGGTAATGCTTTCGCCCGAGACTTCCTCGCAGGTGTATCTGCAATGTACGCTGCGCCGCTTTACAACAACCTCAGCCAGACACGACCATCCGAACTGGCTACCACGACACTCGCCGGCTTGTCATGCTTGGTTGTGGTGCCTATCTATGTGTTCTACTGGAAGGGACCAGAGATCAGAAAAGCAAGTAAATTTGCTTCAATTTTGGCTGAGGACCGGAAGGCTGAAAACGTCCGGCGACTCAGCAAAGCCGACAACCTTCCAGCATAAATTGTTGAGATATCCATAGCTCAAGTTTGGAGATAGAACATACAAGATTAAGGGACATGCCCTGTAAGACATCCGTTCACCAAGGTTACCGATGAGCTTGAGCCTCGCCTTGATGGCAATATGAATAGCATGTAGGATACCGCCTAATCATGATGCCTGGTCGTCTCGATGATACCCTCCCCCGAATGCACTCAGCTTACGAGATCACGATGTGGCAGCCACATAAAGGGTCATGTTGTTTTTACGGACCTTCCTTGAGTGCGCCTTTTTCTGATCGCAACAGATGTCCGAATTAGGCGAAAGGAACATATTGTGATAGTGCATAGCAACAGCAACTGTGGGCAAAGGCAAACTCGTCTACTGGCCCGCCCCTGCTGGTACGCGATATCGCCACATTGGCCCTGTTGCAGGCTTTTCACCTGCAAAATCCGGCGTTCCAGTTGAGCAGTGCTCTCCCTGCAGACAAATGCCATCTCAAGACGCCCACGCGGCCATCTGAACGTCTCCCGATGATTCAATGTGGCTTTGTAGCCAATAGTCCCGGTGCACCCATGCTGTGACACAGTATCTCGCAACGGGCAACACAGACGCCAGTACTGACAAACTGCTAGATACTACGCTTCATCGATTATACACATCACAATTGAGGGTATGCGAAAGCACGGGCTCTACTGCATATAACTGACGCCTTACTAACAACACATGGTCCCGGGTATCATAGTACAACGACTCGACTCCACCGATACTAACGTTATCACAGATTCGTTCAGAAGTGGATGTGCACCTCGGTCGAACCGCTTCGGTGCCAGGTTGCCAGTAGCACACCACAGCGACCACACTTGTGCGTGACGTCCTTGAGACTGTTCATAACGTAGGGAATGCATCCCAAACAGCAGAGACAGCAGAGACCAAAAGCCCAGGCACTAGATGGAGGCGTTAGGTATGTTCCAAAATGGTAGATCGATCCTACTTCGCAGACTACTTACTGCGTGCTATTGCCAGTTTCAAACGCACAATTCGTCATGCTCCTCTGTCCACATGCAGGGCAATCTGCTGGGGCGGGACCACGGCCCAGACTCGCAATTGGAGTGGCATTTTGGTATACAGGACCTGAAGCCTGCTGGGGAGGCATGCCGGGCTGCTGCGGATGCGGGTAGGCTTTCTGCTGCTGCTCAAAGGCGCTTTGAGGCTGGCCGGGCTGCACGTCTTGTGGCGGCGGAGATTGGGGGTGCTGTGGGTATTGCTGAGCATATTGATGGGTGTACTGTTGTTGATGATGCTGCACAGCGGCTGGGTCTTGGTAATAGACAGGCGGTTGAGTTGCGCCTGTCACGTCGGGAGATTGTGGATACTGCTGCATGGGAACTGGATGAGTTAGCTTGTTGAGCTACAAGAGTGCATCGCAACACCGCGAATATTTTTCAGCACACATCTCACAATGCTGACGAAACCAAGAGACCAATGAGGCGTTGCGTCCTCAGATTCTGATGAGTGTAGAAATTGGCTCACCGCTTTGCTTCTCCATTTTATTGCTTTTTGTATAATTGACGAACACGTTGAGAGTAGCGCTTGGATGTTGACGACGATGGATTTTGACACCAGCTCGAGGCGAACCAAGACGTTATGAAGGCAGGAAGCTAGAAAAGTAGACCTCCCAATCTCCACCGAACTCACCGGGGACATTTATATCATCAGTCATCCTGGTAGCAAGGCGTACCGCGATCGCCCCTGACCACTCTTAGTCTACCATTTTAAGGCTGCGGGGGCAGCACAGCCCTCATTCGATGGCGATCATGGGTGAAGCGTTCTTAAATGCATTTTGGGATAGCGACGTGTGCTGCATTCCCGGCCCTCATTGGATGTTTTGCTCCCCGCCTTACCGAATAGCGGTGTTGTGAACTGAGGCTGTGCGGGAGCATCAGAACTTTGTCAAGGCGGCGCAGGGGATGGCGAATCTCGTGAGTTCGGCCCAAAAGTCGTGGCAGACTAAGCCGAGACTGGTTCTCGGCAATGTCGCCTGCGCAGACAGCAATACGCCAGACTGTGCAGGCGCATGGATGACATGAAATTGTGACGTATCTTCACTCTGTTCACAATCTGAAGAGTGGTGGTCAAGGGATGTTGTGGAGATGGTTATTGTGATCAATGTGACGCCACCGCAAGGCTGCGAGTGTGCTTACCACCAGATGATCTGCACCCCGAGGAGTGCATTTGACACTTAGCGTGGTTGCAGTGGTCCTTGACTCCTTGGAACCGTCAGCTGTTTTTGTGACATGCGCAAACTAAGATCACAACCAATGCACGCAATAGGTATATGGAAAATTGTGAGGCGGAGTCCGCATTATGCAACATACATAAGCACTGCCGTGCGTTTGCACAGATGCAGTTTCACGCGTAGCTGGCTGGACGCGGCGCTCAATCGTGCATAAGACCAAATTTGGTCACCGGTGAGGGGTCAGTATCGCTCATCCATATCATCGAGATCAGCCTCTTCCTCCGATTCTTCGGCAGTCTCCCTTGACTGAGGGTCATCGCTTCCGTTCAACTCCTTCATCTGCTCCGGCGTCAACTCGACGACAGTCGGTGCATAATCGCCAGACTCATCATCCTCATCTGCATCATTTACATCCATTTCAATGCGCTCGCCGTCCTCGAGGTCCAACATTCCACGCTTGACAAACGAAGCACCACGCTCCCAGCCAAATTGTTTCTGCAAGAAATCTTCCAGCTCGTCCAATTCGTCCATCATATTTGACTTCCACTTTCCGTCAAAGTCGTTCAGGTTGACTCGGAACTTTTTCAACAAAGGCCGCAGAAAGCCTCCACCAACCTCGCCCAAGTCGAAAAGGCCATCCGCGTCAACACAATGGCTCAACTGAATGCGCAAAGTCCTTAACAATTCAAGAAACAGATAGGATTGTTCTTGAATCGCTCGTCGACAGGTGAACAAAAGCGCCAAGATCCTCTTCCATTGCTCCAGACAGGAGTTGTTGTTAAGTGTGATGACCATGAGGAACGCAAATTGCAGTTCACCAAGCACTTCAAGCTCTCGGCTGCGCTTATCACCTGCCTGGCTATGGTTGCCGATCAGATCTCCCAGGTACCACGATCTATCCTGTGCAGCCTCGGTGCGCTCACGTCCTGTCGCTCCTACCCTCCACGTCCGCGTCAAATCAATGGGTAGAAATTTAAGCTCTTTCTCCGGGTGAATCATCGAATTACTGGATTCCAGCCCTGGAATCGGCTCCAAGTCCATCAGCCCAGCCGAGGCAGATGTCAGACTCCAGTGGTCGGGATTCAGGCCACATATACGCGATAACAACGTTTGTGTGATTCTTGATGTAAGCTCATCCCAGTCTCCGGACTCCTCCTGGTAGTCGTTTTCGGTAGCCGAGCTTCCTGCTTGCACAGTTTGTCGATATGGAGTCAGTCCATCTTTCCAGATGCTTCCCAGGTTGGCTTTCCACCTCAGGACCTCCGTTTGTGATGTCTCGGCAACCAAGTCCTCGGTCCTTGAGTTCCATCTTTTGACGAAGACTTGCGGGGAGCCTGCACCAGGTGACACGTAGAACCATGCTCCATGGCGTACTGACAAGGCGCTGTCACTCGCCGCGAAAATGAAGTGTAAGCCAGGCGGTAAGTTTTTGACGCCCTTGAACCTTGGTGATGTTGTAAAAGATAGCAAGTCGATACCAGCGAATGCCTTCTCAGAGAGGTCGAGAAGCAGCACACAGCTGTTGATGGAAGCGGCCATCGGGGAGCCGTGAAACAACTCCTCGAAGTCCGTGTGGCGCAAAATGGTGAATGGCGCGGGTTGTGTTCGGTTGTGTGCCTACAAAACCATGCCAGAGGGGAAGTCCCAAAAATGGAAAGTGGCGCCTGGATACGTATGGCAGGCTAGCTCGACATTGCGCGAACAGTGCCTGTAGAATTCTTGCAAGGTGGATGATGAAGGCGGACAGGACTGGGGAGAAAAAAAGTCGAAGGAGGTTTATGAAGGCGCCTGCAGGCTAAGAGAATGCCATGTACCTTCGTAGGTGGACCCAAGGCAATGAGTAGCGTTGACGAGTGGTGGACAAACGGGAGGAACCGCCGATCGCCGAAGAGGTGCATCGAGCAGGGCATCCTGGCGCTCAAAGCAAGCGTCTTGTGCCGCCGTTGATGGACTTTCGGTGTCCTGAAGAGCATGGCAAGCATTGATTTGTCCAGAAGAAATCAACACATTTGGGCGCATGGCGATCTGCTGCGTGTTGCTGGCCCCGCACTGCATGCTCAAAGGATCGAGAAGCAGCTGGATCAGGCAAAAAGTCTAGGTACTTGCTGACAGTGCCATGATCAATTTGCAGGGAGAAAACGGCAAAGTCACAAATGCACTGCAGCGCGTCAAACGGCGGGCCCTAATGCATTCTGCGCCCAAGTATAAATTGTTACGCAGCTGCCTTTTCCTGAGATGGAGTGCAGAGCGTCCGCGGAACCAGTCCGCCCGCACGCCACGTGAAAGCTTGAGGCTGCTCGAGCCGGGCCTGCCCTTGCACCTGTGGCCCACGTCATGTCCAACTTGAGGGCGACAACATATAACCAGCGTCGCCAACCAAACACGCCTTCTGCTCCTTCCTGAGCTGTTTTTTTTTTCTGTTTTGTTTTTGGCTCTTTTCCTTTCTTTTTTGCTCTTTTCGAAGACGCCCTCGACCGCGCGGGAATTGCAGGCCCCATCGAGTACATCAACACGTGCCCGCGCTGCCTACTACCGCCTACACATGCTCCCTCCTGCACCCACCACCTGTGCTGTACTGCACCCGTCCCTGTCTCCATCTCTCCACGATGGACCGCCGCCGCACCCCAGGACTCTCCTCGCTCTCCTCCAATCGACTTCAGACACACCATTACACCTCGCACGGCGCGACCCTGCGCTCTCGCAACGCGCAATCTCTCGAAACGCAGCTTTCCGTCTTCCAATCTCTTGTGCACAACTTCGCCCTCACACACTCGAAAGACATCCGTGCAAATCCTGCCTTCCGCGCAGAATTCGCGCGCATGTGCACCGCGCTGAACATCGACTTCCTCGCCTCCTCATACCACAAAGACGGCGGCGGCAGCAGCAGCAGCAGCAGCAGCAAAACAGCGACAGGATCCAAAGGTGGCAAGGGTGGCGAGAGCATCTGGGCGTCACTGCTGGGCGGGAGCGTGCATGACTTCTACTTCAACCTCGGCGTGACCATTGTCGACATCTGCAGGTCTACGCGCGCGGAGAACGGAGGCCTGATTTCGCTCTCTGATCTGAAGATGCACATCAGTCGCGGCCGCGCAATCGGGTCAGCGATGAATGTCAGCGACGCGGACATTGAGCAGGCGGTCAGAGCGCTGGAACCGCTGGGCAGCTGCTTCAACATTGTCAAGATTGGGCATCGGAGTTTGATAAGGAGTGTGCCCAAGGAGCTCAATACGGACCAGAGCACCGTGCTCGAGGCAGTGCAGGTCATGGGATATGTGACGGTGAGCATGCTGCAGCTGAACTTGGGATGGGGCCGACCGCGAGCAGTGGCTGTGGTAGAAGACCTCATGGCGGATAGTCTGGTGTGGGTTGACACCCAGGCGGGCGAGAATGAGTACTGGAGCCCAGCCTTCATCACCGGTGGAGGGCTGAAATAGCAGCATGAAGAGAAACTAAAAGCGAAAGACATAATACCCGGCAACTGCCACTCAATGCAACGACTTGCACGTTTTTGAAATGTCATTTCAAGGTTACATTGGGGCCTGTGCTACATAATATGCTACATACACTGTGCGGCTTTGATATGGTGTGCAACGGTCTGTCTTCAATGCCGGCCATCATATTCGCCGCTCACCACAAATATTCTGCCTGCACCCATCGCTCCTCCTCGGCCTCCTTCCACGCGCCCTTCCGGTCCTTCGCATCAGGAAGCACGACACGATGCCACAGCCCTGCAAACCGCTTCGCCGCGTCTTCATCATCCAGTTCGACAATCCACCGATTGTACACGCGATTCATGATGAGCTGGCTGGTTTCTTGCTGGTCATGTGCATCTGTCTTGGAGCTATCTAACCATGTGCCTAGGAACGCCGAAATGTGTGCATCTTCGTAGTCAAGCCTGTCTACCGCAATGTTGCTGCGGACCTCGGGCGAGCTAGCAGCACGCGGATTCGCTGTCGAAACGGTCTGGAGCTTGGTCTTTGAGATCGTCTTCAAGTTGATGCAGTCGCGCAATCGGCGCAGCGCTCCCGCATGCTCGTTTCTAAACGGCCAGAGGATGCCACGCGCGTGCGCGTGCCTGCTGATAATCTGCCATAGGTCCCAGTGGCTTGGCTCGTACCCATCAATGTGAAGCAGGACACGGTGTATCTTCTTGCCAGTCTCGTCAACATTTGGCACAATGGGAGTGTAGCCACCAGCGTCAATAAGGGCGCGTAGGGCGCGATTGTACGGCTGCATGACCGTGCGCAGATCGAGCTGATGGCCTCGCGGGTGCAGTACGAATGACGAGGTGACGGCGTGAATATCTTCGCCATCCTCGAGAAAACCAGCAGGGGGCATGATGGCCGAATGAATGCTATTGGGTGCGTGCAAGGCACTCAGCTTGCTCAGTCTGGAAGCATTCTTCTGGTATGCAAGCGCTGATTCTGAAGAGTGAAACAAGAGGTAATAGACGGGCAGGCGTGCGAGCGAGAGCGGATCACGCCCGGGGATGATCTTGTAAAATTCGCCATCTCGTGACCAGGTTTCAATGTGTAGACCGCGCGGAATCAAGCGTCGGAAGTCAGATTCGTTCAGGGCGGTGCTGCAGTTGGAGAGCTGGAGGATAGTAATTTGCTCGCCGCGCGCGCGGAACGCATCAATCGCTTTCTGGCGGTCAGTGCGGGCGTCATAGGGCGCGAGTCGAATGCGCGAATCGGTGTCTGGTGCAGGCAGATCAAGTTTGGGGGGCGAGGGTCGTTTGTCTGGCAAGTCCTGTTGATCCTGGCTGTTGGCTTCTGGAAAAAGCTCATTGAGGAGCGACTGCTCGTTGGGCTCCTCAGAGGCTTTTGGAGGCACTCGAGATGCAGGGCGAGGGGGCTGCAGATGACCATACGACTTGGTGAACTTTGACTGCACCTGAATATGCTGTAAGACGGTGGTCGTATCAGACTTGGACGTCTGGGCGGACTCTCTTGCTGCTCGCTCGATGTGGGGCTGTACGGTCGCGACGGTACTGGGGCCCTCTACAGTGGTCTCGCCAGGCTGGGACGCTACTTGTACGCTATTTACCTGTTTGTTCCGGCCTGCAGGTTTCGTATTTGGAGCAATGCTGTCCTTGGTGTGCTGTGCTTCGGTCGCTGGAGGCTCTATTTCTACGCTGTCGCTCTTTTCGGCACTGGGCGTTGTCTTTGTGGTTCGAGGCGAGCTTTTGGTTCTTTTCTTGTACTTGTTGCTCTTCTTGGGCCGTTGGCCAGCTTGCTTGCTGTCGGCCGCAGAAGCGTGGGTTGTCTTGGCGGTCTCTGGTGACAGCGGTTGCTCAGTCGAAGGCACATTCCTGGCTGGCAGCTTGTGCAGCAGCGCGGAAAGCTGCGCCTCGAGGGCCTTGACCCGTTGACGGAGCTCACGCTCGGCGTGTGAGGACGTGTCCGACTGCTGCGCGTCCTGCACCGAGTGCTGTACTGCATTGGCTTCGACCTTGTTGGCCAGGTGCGTGGAGATTGCGCCCTGTGAGCGTTGGGAGCCCAGAGCCCTCTGGATCCTCGGCGCTGGTGGCGTGCTGGTGCTGGTGCTGGTGTTGGTGCTGGTGCTGGTGTTGGTGCTGGTGCTGACAACATTGGAGCTGCCGTAGACCTGGGCGCTGCTGGCATTGGAGACGCCCAGCAGCATCCTCATCCGCTGTGCCTGGCTTGGGCGTGCGCTGCTCGGCGCAGTCCCCTGCGCACGCGCGCTCGTCGCAGTGTCATGGCCGGCGCCGGCGGTCGAGGGCTTGTCGGAGGCGAAGCGGACCTGACGGGCGCTCCATAGAGGTCGACATGGCCGCAGATGTCGAGGAAGGCGCGGCGGTGGCATCAATTGTCGCTTCGTCACATGGCACGCGCTGCCAGATACACGACGCATTGCGACTATGGGAAAAGCTGCCAGCACCTGTCCGCATCGAGCACTAGCGCGGCCCGCTTAGTCAAGTCATGCACATTTTCCACCACGACGAGCAATGCTCCAAAGCCACAGACACGATCCATTTCTTCTCGATGAGTGTGGCCTTTACTCTCCGGCCGCTGGAGCGCAACCCGCCAAGCACGCCCGGCAATGCTCTTGAGGCTGCGTTTCGAGTTCATCTCTCACCAAAAGAGCTGCGGAACCACCGTCTAGCCAATGGCGACTTGATCAGACTAAAGACAATGGCCGGCTTCAAAGGATATGGAATTGCCTGGACTGCCGCCGGCACAAACCCGGCGAATAAGCCAATAGCGAAAGTCACTGATCTGCTGAAAGAGCAGTGTGGCTTGTCACTGAACGACCCCGTCTTCGTTGAGAAGGCAATCGACTCGTGGAAGCCGCTTGCAACTGTGCGTATCTCATATCCAGACGACATCGAGCCGAATGCAAAGTTCCCGTCCACCGATGAGCTGCTTTACTGGGCTCGCTATGCACTAGTAGACGTTGAGCTCGTGTTGCCTGGATGCAGCCTTCAAGTCCAAGCGAAAGGGCCAAAAGAACAACTGAGAACGCCCAAACTGCGTCTGACTGTGCAGAGCATTGATCCCCAGCCAGATGAGAAAACAGCATTATACTTTGATCCAGTCAATACCCAAGTTGTAGCCTCCGACGAGCCTCTTCCTCAGCAGACTCCCCAACCTTTCACAGAACAGCTGGTGAGACCTCAATCGGAGGTATTCACCCTGAACCGTGACGGGATTGGCGGCTTGTCAGATCACATTACGTCCATCAATAAGAGCCTTTTCTTCTTCTCGCATGTAGCATTTGCTCTTCCTGATCAGCATCTCCTTGGACCGACAGCGTTTCTCTTCCACGGCCCGGAAGGCACTGGTAAAAGTATGCTCCTTGAGCGTCTTGCCGAGGCGCCGTGGAAGGGTGTCCATCGTCTGAGTCTTGATACTTATCCCAAGAACCAAGCTGCCGGTATCGAGGACACTTTCGAGGCAGCAAAGGAGAATCAGCCGAGCCTTGTGCTGATGGACAATCTGGACAAGTTTCTTGAGAAAGCCGAGACGCTCGTTAGCAAGCTTCGTGCTGAGCTGGCAAAATTAGAGGGAAGCAAAGTCGTAGTCGCTGCAGCCGCCCGTAGTATTTACGACGTAGACTCTAGTCTACGTACAACGGCTGGATTCAAGACCGAGTTGGAGATCTTCCCACCAAACCTTGTTCAACGCGAGGACATACTACGCGAGATCCTCGGCCCTGCAAGAGCAACCTCGAGCGTCAATTTTGCCGCTGTGGCTGAACGCGCGCATGGCTTTGTAGGTCGTGATATTCATAAGCTCTGCGGTCTTGCGCGAAACAATCGCGTTCGAACTGTTTATGATGGCTTGGACGAGGAGAAGAAGGAAACTTTCAGTGAGGTACTTGGCGCTAGTGATTTCGTCACGCAGGCAGACTTTGATACCGTCATCGACCGGGTCCAACCAACTGTGCTCAAAGACAGCATTCTTGAGGTGCCGAAAGTAAAATGGGACCAGATTGCCGGTCTAGATCACGTTCGTGCCCTTCTTGAAGCCATTACCATTCGTCCGTTCAAGGTTTGCACTATCTTCGCCAGATCATTCGTCAGCATGCTGATGCTTTTAGTACCCCGATATCGACGTCAAATTCGGCGGCCCTCAATCCCGCAAAGGCGTACTCATGTACGGCCCACCTGGTTGCGCCAAAACACTTATCGCACAAGCTGTCGCGACCGAGTCCAACCAGAATTTCCTCGCCGTCAAGGGCTCCGAGCTAATCAAGATGTATGTGGGTGAATCCGAGCGCGCAATTCGCGATGTCTTTCGCCGTGCTCGCGCCGCGAAACCCTGCATCATCTTTTTCGACGAAATTGACAGCATTGGCAAATCACGTGAGAAAACGCAAGACAGCGGTCTGAATGTCGTTGCGACTCTGCTGAACGAGATGGATGGTATTGAGGCACTAAAAGACGTCTTTATCATTGGTGCAACCAATCGACCGGATATCCTCGACTCTGCATTGATCCGCACGGGCAGATTCGACGCACATATACACATTGGTCTACCGATGCTAGAGGCCCGCAGACAGATCCTCGAGATCCACACGCGGCGTCGCCCACTGGCGACAGATGTGGACCTTGGTGTTATAGCTGAGCGCACAGAGGGGAGCAGCGGCGCGGACATCAAGGGCTTATGCGCAGTCGCAGTTGAGATGGCGATTTCGGACTATGAAAAAGAGCCCGAGACCGAGCCCATTATTAGAATGTGCCACTTTGAGAGGGCACTGGCTGAGCATCAGCCACATACGCTGAAAGAGGAGGCAGAAAGATATAAATACTGGAGGCCAGGAATGAGTCTGAGTCCAGGTGAGGCATGATGAGAGCCTGGCAGGGGAGATACTTATGGGCAAGATACAGAGTGACCGTCTAAAGAACTATCGAACTATATCTCGTCTTTGCCCCATACCTTACCACGCATATGCAAACAAGGCTGAACTTGGCGTGATCAATTGTTGCTTATTCCAACAATGACAATCAAGAAGAGCGCTACTGCCAATGCATCATTCACTATCATCGTTGAATTAAACCAATACAAAAAAACTACAGTGATATCTCGCAGGATCGTGTGAACATAAGTCAACCTCGAAAGCCGTTAACAGACACCCATCATCAAAGCGAGACGTTGATCATCGCAGCATGTCCCTGTTGTACGAATAAAACACAACGTGGGTCAAGGGCCCCTCTTACACCATTTGCTCACCACGAACACCATGGTCGTGGCTAAACCTGCTGCCCCCAACAGGCTTCCTCTGCACGTTATGCCCTGAAGCTGGGCTGACACCTGTACCCATAGGTCCCTCAGACTGAGGTGCCATTGTACCACGTGGACCATCAGCTGCATCGAAAGGCGCTCCAGCCCAGGCACTGCTGTTGTGTGCACCCCAACCAGCTTTGCGCGTGAAGACGGCATCATGGAAGCCGTCAAAAGAGCTGGGTCCGGCTCCGTAAACAAATGGAGCATGACGAAGCACAGGGATATGGTTGAAACGGAAGTCCCACACCGACGCATACACCATACGGTAGCTGCTGAATGCCATGACGGTGCCAATTACCGCACCAGCAACAATGTCATACCAGTTGTGATACTCATCAATGGTGAGGGCACCGCCGATTAGACAGGCGCCGAGAATGGGTGCATAGATGGCGGCAAGCTTCCACATGGCTGGGTGGTAATTGGCGAAAACTTTGAGCTTGGCATTGAGGTACAGGTACAAGAACACGAAGCCAGCGAACGCTGCGGTGGTATGGCCAGAAGGCATGGATTCGAGTGAATCGTTGATCTCTTTCTTGTCGCCTGTGCATATGCTGCGGTCAAACATAATAGATCTGTAGCCATTGGCGACATTGGTACCGGTGGGACCAGCGGACTCGAAGGTCTCGGTGTCGTAGGCAAGGTTATCTGGGATGACGGGCTTGCATACAGCGAGGAAATGCGGGCGGAGACCTTGGTTGAAATCAGCTATGGAGTTCTGCGAAGTTTGAGTGGCGTGACATACCTCCAATTAGCCACTTAATGAACACTTGGAAGACAGCAGCCACGATCAACGAGTATAGCAGACCGATAGTTGCGTTGTTGACATCCCAGAACGAGCGCACTCGAATCTGGCAGATGAGGAAGACGACAAATGGGATGAAGAAGGCCATGAGGGCGGCGGCCCAGATTGGAATAACCTCGTTGCGAAGAGGGTAAGCAAATTGAGGATAGACAATCTCGCCATCGCGGAAGGTAACTTGATAGCTGTCAAAAATCGCTCGAATAAAAGTTTCGTGAAAGACTCACCAGGAAAGCTACGGCTCGGTGCGGGGTCAGCGAAATAAACGCCTAGCCCAATGGCACCCAGAATGGCCATAGTGATGATATCGAGAGCTGTCGCTTTGATCCAAGCACCGAAGGTAGGGCGTGAGTTCCATGCTCGGGCACCACCATGCTCGTTCTTGCTGCCAAATATGCCGGCTTTCTTCTCGCGATGGTGAGTACCGGTGGCTGTGGATGTATCTGCAGGCGCAGCGGTGTTTCGCTTGTTGAAGAGACCCATCGTGGGTGGTGTCAAGAATGTCGAAAATGTGGTGACTTGTTGGTGCTTGAGGTGGAGCAACACCTTGGTCGACACTAGATACGAGTGTCGACTCACCTCTATATACTTTGTTCATAATCTTCCTCGTCGTCATCGCACAACAACGACATCATTCCTCGCTCTTCGCTTGCATTCACCTAACAAGCATCCAATCAGCTAGTTTCCTTGGAAGCCACAAACCGGTCCTCATCCCTGTTCCCGGGAGAACGGCCAGTCAGAGCGTGTCGCAGCACACTGGAAAGGGAAGGGATGGCACGAAAGCCACATCACAATGTCGTTTTATTCCGCTTCGAGACAGGTGAGGAAAAGTTGGCACGGATTGGCAAAGCTTGGTTCCCTTGCGCCAGGAGCTTGTTTGAGCTTGTGGACCTCTGTGTGGCTGAACACACACCGTATGATGACATGATGAGTCTAGATCGCAGACCAATGCTGCCGACTGCCGCAAATGTTGCGAACTTATCGAGGGAGACGTTGCAACGTGGTGTTCGCGAAGTGACGTCACGGCTCACTTAAGTAATGCTTAAACACTACCGTAACTCCACGCTTTGGGTCCTGCTGTTCTCCAGCCACTTGTCTCTGGTGGTCATGCTTCTCGAAGTGACCCCGTACAACACGCAGTCATGTACAAGCTGTGCGGCCTTGCTTCGTGCCTTGCCCAGGCACCCCACCGATCGATGTCAGGCCGCAAATTGGCGGAAATCGCTTTTGAACGCCTTGAACCAATATTTTGCGCAGAAACTACCGGCCCTTAGAGTCGAGGGGCATATGTGTTCTCACTCTTACATTCTTGACCAGTAGCTTTGGGTAACATTGGTAACTCCAAGATGGTGGGAAACATCAGGGAATTGACGATAAATGTGAGGGGATTGACAAAATGTGTAAAAGGTAGTGGCCTTGCATTGGATTGCCCTATGGGAAATCTCGACCTTTCAAGACCATCTCTTTTGATAGCGTACGTAGGTCACACAACTCAAGCGTCAATCTAGGCACTAGAAGGAATAAAGTCAATCGTCGGTGCCCTGTGGTAACAACATGATTGGTGTTTCAAGGAGCAAGAGCGGCAGCCTTCCGCGTTTTGGGAGGCTGCAGTCTGCACCCTCCCACTTACACCACCACCATCAAAATATTCAACACGTGTCGCTGTTCTTCCGCAACGCTGACTACTAGAGCCTTCAGTACTAGACATGAGTCGACACTCAATCTAGGCCTAACCAGACGCATTTCTCATCTCGTCTTTGCTGCTCAAATTCTTCCCAAAGTGTCCAGCTGGTTCTCCGCGAAAAAAAAACCCCCCACAGCAACAGCTTCTTTTTGTGGCGGCGCATCACAGCCACACATGACCCGATCATCGTTACGGTCTGAGCGCTTGATTCCGGATACAATCTCATAGTCTTGCAAGAGCGAAACGGTAGCAAAGTAGGCGCATTGCAGAAGTCGAGGTGAAAGCCATTCGGTAAGAGCAACGTATCGTACAGAAGCCCGCTACACCATCTGTATGCCTAAGGCAAGCTCTTATCTGGTCACACCTAATAGCTTGCGGGGTCAAGGAACCTTCCATCTCAGCCCGGTGATCATGACCCGGCCATGTGCTTCATGATTGAGCCCAGACCGACCAGTTCGCATACAACGCATGTAAGACGTCTGTGGCTTTTTTGGGGGCTAACAATCTCTCGGACCTTCTCTGCTCTACTCGCAGTCTCGCAGGACCATGATGACTGGTGCTGGCAAATCAGAGAGTGTAGTCTCAGCTCAGCTCTTGGCTATGCTGCAGGGCTGAGGAGCTTGAAATGCAACTAAGCAGAGGCTTCAGCTGTGTAAACTCGATGGCTGATCTCTTTCCAACAAAACGTACCACGCTAATTAGCCAATGCAATTGTTGTAGAAACGGAGATCTTGAAGCATGAGCAGCAAGTATTTATGCTTCTCTGCTCATGCTTGCACTACTCAAATGTGGACTGACCTTGACCATGACTGCATGTTGTCAGATCAGCGTCATACACAAGTAATTTAGAACCATACGAAACCCAATCAAGAGACAACAAATGCGAGACGCTACCCATTGTAAGTTACTGACCCTTTTGACTGCGAGCTATCGATTGGACGACCTTACTGTTCGCATCCGCCGGTTGCTTACGGTCACGCATATGTAGGTACTGTCCCATGCAAGTTCGGGATCTTCAGAAGCCTGTAGACCTGCATTGGTGTGTTGTTCAGCTCGCGTTCGCCTACAGAACTCGCTACGTGAGCCGCGCTCGCAAAGTCTTTTACGTGTGGTCTGGGGTATATGCACCTGTTTGCAGCGGAGTAGCCAACAATCCTGGTTCTCCAGATCTTCATTTTACCTGAAGTCTGATTTTGCACATCTCAAACCATGGAGAACCGTGACGAGTACTATGAGCACATGAGCCGTCACAATCGCACTCCTTCACACAGTGAATGGAATCCGCCTCCTCCGCAGTTCGACGAGCATGATCACATGTATTCGGCCCAAGAATCACCGCATGTCAACTCCCCGCCGTCGCCATATTCGTCAGCCCCACACTCTCCTCCACCGCCGCTCTCTCCACCGTTACATGCTCGTCACAGTGCACCACGACAAGAGTACCAGCAAGAGTACACCGACCATCCGTAAGTCTTCTGCTCAGATCAAGTGGGCGGAGTGCAGAGCTTCCTTGTGTTTGGAGATCGAGCTAACTGTCGTAGACTTGGTATATCGACAGTGAAAGAGACGCCCTATGCTACTCACGTAGCCATAGGCACTCCCACCCCTGATTACTCTGCCCCACAAGTTGTACCTGGTCAGCAGTCATACCCATTTGGTAGCCGCCCATTCTCACCATCGTCTCATGGGGGCAGTACAATAGCCTCGCCTCAAACTAGACAGTATGCCTTCAAAGAACACGTCGATCCTGACGAGCACATATCGAGACTTGGGTCTGTCGCACCGCCTGTGCCTCCAAAGGATGGTAGAAAGTGTGGAATGAAGAAGCGATCCTTCTGGATGCTGATGGGATGTGTCGTTTTCTGGCTTCTCGCTCTTGCCGCAGGTCTTGGCGCTGGTTTGGGTATAGGTCTGTCGAAAAAGAGCGAGTGAGTTGTGCATCCTTCTTGCTCTTGTCAACAAGACTGATCACCAAACAGCCGTAACAGCAGTAGCAATAGCAACGGTACAGGCGGTAACGAGGTCAAGATGGATCCATTCTGCCGTGATCATCCTAAGCTATGTATTGGTGGCTCACTGGATCCCGAGTATTTTTCAAAGCAGGGAGCTTTCAACGGATCTGGTATCGCCCTGGCTGGAGAATCATGGAACCCGCCCGGCACCGCCGGAACTCTGTTTACTTTGTATTTCCAGCATCATACAGGAGCCATCCGATACTTGAAGTATACAGGTGGACAGAAGTGGATCGGGGGCGGCGTCACAGAAACGGTTGCCACTAATGCGAAGAATGCTACGCCAATTTCCGCTGTTGCTTATGCTGCCAACGCAACTCAATTTGTAAGTTCAGTCGACTACTTCGTAGGGACTTATTTAATCATGCTAGTTTCATGTCTTCTACGTAGGGGATGATGATATGGTCAAGCAGGTCACACAGACTAATGAGTCAACTGCTACGCTGATATGGAAAGATGGGCCTTTGAGCAGCCAAAACTTACAGGTCTACTCGGATTCTCCATCTACTGGTCTTCAAGCGTGTTGGAAAGGGAACTTCTATGGAGACGAAGACTACAAGAAGTTTCCTACTGTCAGTGGGGAAGTCAATGAGATACCTTTCGACAACAGACTGGGCATGAATATATGGTACGCCATGGACAACTCTTCGTTCGCGCAATATGCCTGGTTCGCTGGCAGCCCTGATTGGAAGTTTATTCAGAAGTGGCAAGGTTTTAATACTCAAGCCGGGGTTGGCTGCTACAGCTGGGGAACTGGCACAACACAGTACGCAATGATGGTCAGTAAAAGCGATGATGTCGAGTTCTATTGGAAGGACACCGATACGAATTCAAGCACCAGAGTCCAGGACGAAGATCATCCTTACAACGTTTTTGTGAATGCCTCTGCAGCCGCCATTCCGGACGTCTGGCCTTCCACGTCGCTGGGATACACTACGTTCTTTTACGCACAGTCTGCAGACAGAAGCATACGAGGCTACGACATGCATTATAGTGCCGAGAACACATCGTATCCTATGGCCGAGAATTTTACTATATCAACACCTGCTGCGCCAGTGTTTGCACTTGGCGGCACGCACATGACTGTCTCCGCTGTGTCAGAGAAAGACGATGCTGGAAAGGTACTGTACGACAATTTGTACGTCTTTTTTCAGGGAAAGGGTGACGACATCACAGCAGCGACGCGAAGAGTTGCTGGTGGCGAGTGGACAATCGCACCACTCAAGATTCCAGACTCATGATTTGAGACTTCAAGTGTAGCTATGACCAGCAATTGCCGCTTGTTTCCCTGGGCGCGTTCTGTGGGCTGTCGAAAGATCTTGACTTGATCTGTACACATTTTTCTTGTCTTTTTCCTTCACCTTGGTCATGCAATGCGCAACGATGATTTACATGCAATCGCTTGAAGGACAGGCGTTATGGATTTTCTTTGACTGTTGAAATAGTGGCACGCTAAATCAAAGGCTGCATGCACGCTGTCGTGAGTCTGAGCATTTCTTAGAGGCGACGCACCTCTCACCAGAGCAAAGACAACATGACTCTTGAGAACACTTGTATGCATGCTTCATAAGGTTCACCGCACAAGCATCGTGTACTTCAGCACATCTTAGGCGACCTGCGTACAGCACGTGTCCTTCAGATGCATGATACTGTGTGCTGTATACATGGGTTGTCGTCTCGACCTGCTACTTTTCTCGTGCCAACGTCATTGTAATTTCCTCTCTTGCTCGCCATCGTCCACAATCACGACCTGAGAAGATGAGGGCAAATTTGGGTAATTCCGAAAAAATCTGGCCGGCCGATGCCCTGCATTAACCCCATGGCCCGTTCAGTTCCCCACGTTACACAGCAGTCTCTCGGACTGCGATGCAAAGGCTGGCGCGGGATGATGCAACGGAAAATCCGCGCACTACATGTGTCTAGCGGTGTCGACAATCGTCGACGAACGACGAACGACGAACGACTTGAGAGCGATTTCATCTCGTCCAGGTCAGCTTTGGCGTTTGAGATCGATGAGAAACCCTTGGCGGCACATCGTGAAATTGCTGATGGGGCTGAAACTCCGGCCCGAGCGCACGACACTGACCGCTCACATCTTCAATGTCCCACAAGCATGACACACAACGAACCGTGGACGCAACAGCGATATTAGATGGACGCACGCATGTGCGCTGAGCTGATGCGGGCAGGCATGGCTTATTAAAGAGCAGCGCAAAATGTCGAGTAGGTATTCGCGCCGACAAGGCGCCACGCAACCACAGGACTGTCGTGCGGCCCGCGCGTCAGCTCATCTCCACTGCTGCTTTAGAGTCTCCCAACTGCCAACCGCTGACCGCTGTTGCGATAGCCCTTATCTCCTATGGCTGCCGTCGTTGCACGCGGCAGATGCAGCCAGACAGAGCGTCCCGCGTGTGCCGATCACCCATATCCTGGTCTTGACCCTTGTCGTTCGTCGGGCCTTTGACGTCTAAATCCTGCGCAATTTGTTCCTGACAGCCCCAGTTGCGTCTGGACGTCTTGATGACCGCTGGCATGAGAGAGAAATGTGGAGAAAACGTTCGTTTCCCGGGGACTAAGCGTCCTGATGCCGGCGCAATTCTGTTCATCGCTGCCTCTTCTTTGGCTTTGCTCCGATCCACGAACCTGTCTCTTACTGTGTTACTGTTTGCTCTGCGGAGCTGTCCACTCCTTTGGCCGCGCATCATTTTCCTTATCCACCGTTGTCGTCTCATCCTGCTCAATTTCCTGTCTGATACCCACTAACACTGCACTTGAAACACCATGCCGAGCTTGCTCACGAGATCAAAGTCGCTCCGGCTTCTGAAGGGAGGTCGGAGGGGCGTACAGCAAGAAGAATCTCAAAGTGTGAACTCTGTTCCACATCTGATCGCCTCCCCAACAGACTTTGACAGGTTCAAAGCAGCTACACCAGTGCCCAGGGCTGAAGGAACGCTTGAACTACCCGAGATGGTAGCCCGGCCGAGTACGTCAGGTGGACCGGGAGAACGCGCAATACAGTTCCACAAGAAGACATTGCCCGCACCTTCCGTATATTCAGAAGATCGGTTCCTGGCTTTTTCTTCGCCTACGAATTCGAGCGCCGTGCTGCATGCTGTGGAAAGCCCTGTGGACGTCATTGGCATCGCCTTAGGTAGTCCTACTGTTGGCTCCCACTGGACATCTACCCCTCAGGCTACCACCGAGAACCTCATTGCCGACGCCCAAATGTCATTACAGAGCCACGCAAATGCATCAACGACCACCATTACCGGTCCCCAGGTACAGCCCAAAGCCAAGATCAGCCGTTGGAAGTCGTTGTTCAGGAAGGCAGCACCGCCACCAAAGGAGAAGCCTGCGTTCTATCAACTTGCACAGCAGGTAGCCCCAACACGCGCTGACAGCCATCATGACACTTCGCCCCGATCCAAGTCAGGGCCGAAGATGAAGACAGAGGGAGGTGTGACACTGCCGGTGTCTGTTTTCAATCCGGAAGTCAGAATCTCTTGCAACAAGTCACAAGAGAACGTGTCGACGAGGGAGGTTCAACATGGAAGAAAACGCTCTGCAACACTTGACGCTAATCTCTCTACCCCTCGTCACCGGTTCCAACGATCTGCCACAACCCCAAATCCACCACCGATACAATCCGGGTTACCTGGAACAAATTCCCTTGAGGATCCACCAATACGGTCCGGTGGGTTACTGGACGTGGACATACCTGACACAAAGCTGGACAGATACAGCGTCATGTTCAGCGGTGTGCTAGAACCGTCACCAAGCAGGTCTTCGTTGTATCAGCGGCGACAGGAGAAGGCTGAGAGCGAGAAGGCGAAATCGTTGGAGAATATCCTGATCAAGGTACGTAACGCAAGTCATAGGCATCCGAAGTTGGCACAGCTGACACCAAATAGAACGAAACGGAAGACTTGCCGGAGCCAAAGATTCCACGACGAGCGACGTCCCCGACCGTGTCAAATCCTTCATCTGCACGATTGTCGTTATTTCCAGCGGCTGGCCGTGCTACCCCAACAATACGCTCTGGTACACCGACGTTGCGAGCGGGTACGCCAGTGCTGAGGGCACCATCCCCACTCGTTTCCAATTCACCTCGTGCAAGATCGAAGACCGCACCAGCGAGGTCCCCGACGCAACAGACCTTCAAGACCCCAGAAGCTAGCAAGAGCAAGCCGCCATCTACCAGCATCACTCGCCAGTACACCGAATCGTCGAGCCTGAAACCACAGCAGTCCGACCTAACGCCCACTTCAATCCGTAGCTTCGACACCTCTGACAACGAATCGGTCACGATTGTTGTCGGCCGCACCACTCCAGCTGAAGCAAAAGCATGGAAAGCCCACGTCGAATCACAAGAACCGGAGTGGGAAATCCTTCCCAAGCCCAGGTCTGCATCCGCATCTGCATCCGCAAATCGCTCCGCTTCTGTCGAGCGCACCCTCTCTCGCAAACAACCACGCGTAACGGCCGCCTCGGCACTGTCCTCGCACCCATCTAACACATCCCTTGAAGTCTCCTCACCACTCCAGAATCTGCAGATGCTCCTCTCACCCCCTCTCTCCGCTGAGCCTTTCGACCAGCTCACGGTTGATAAGCCTGTTATACGACGCACGAATAGCCAGCGCAAAGCCAGGGTTATGGGCAGCAATACACAGACAGCGACAGTAGGGATTGCGAGGAGTGTCAGCGTGAGCAAGGCAACGAGGCCGAGGACGCTAATCCGCACGCCAACCGATTTCGGGAGAGGCTCGCAAAATCCAGAGAAAAAGCTTGGAGATGGAATGGCGTTGACACCAATGTTGGTAGAGATCGGGAACCGGAAGAGTCAGAGAGTACAATTAGTGGATGCTTGAGTCGTCTGCCAACTTACTCACAAACAAAGCCACCATCAGAGCACGACCCAATAAACCCACCGCCATCAGCCCCGTCCCTTGTCTTTCTGACGGCTCCAGCTTCAATCTTGACAGCTGTATCAACATCTCTGCTGTTTTTTTTTTCTTAGGGCAGGTAGATCCTGCTCTCTTCTAGGGAGACATTCATCTGGAGTTATGACAGTGAAGGAACGTTTCGAGTTTTAGAACGGCCGTGATCCTGTTAAATGTCATTCAGCAAGGCGCTTCATCATATATTCATAGGATAGGTACACGTTTCCCTTTGTCAGCCACAGCCAAGAGGCATCCAGGTCCTGATGCGCTGCAGAGCAGTCGCTTATCGAAAGTAGAGGCATCTTTGCTCTCCGTACCCAGTGAGCTAAACGATCACAGCGACGCTCAGTTCTAGAGAGTCATACCGCACCAGTCTGATTTACATAGGTCAATGACAAAAGTGAATTACATCAATCATGGTTCAGCCCACTGACATGCCAGCCAAATATGGCAGCACGTGTTAATTTACACGTGAGCACTTTTCTTTTCTAAAGCACCCCTGCATCACTCTAGATATCATCAAGTCTTGCATGTTGAGCGTGACTGACACACCTTCACATCAACTTGCATCATTCAGCTTACTTCCTGGACGCCGGTCAGCCAAAGGAGATGCCAAAGAGGGCTGTGCTTCAGCCTCCATGTCGATGACGTCGCGACAAACAAACGAAAATGTTCACCCTATGGCACATTGTTGCGCAACGTGAACACCAGGCTTCGCGGCCTCGACCAAGCTTCTTCATACATGCCTGGGATCTTGGGTACTTCTAACACGTTGTGATTTTGCATCGTCAGTGGAGAGGAGACGGCATCTTGGACCCCGCATTCCGCTCGCGTGTCCTTGCCGTCTCGCTCCACTTGGGCCAACGAGACACAACGCTTCCGCGTTCTCGTGAGCCATCGCCGCTCTAGTCGCAGATATGATTGCACAGAACTGATAAGAACACCGCCACAGCTTCATTCTATTGGCGAAGATGCGCATCTCAATAGTCAGAGCATGCACCGAGGGTCAAATCTGGCGGCAAAGCTCAGGCTAGCCTGCACGGCTCACCAGAGGACGAGGGGTGGGTTGAGGCTGAGTACGGACTGTAGCTGCTGACCTATTTTGCGTTGACCTTGGCTACCTTCTTGTCTACTTCTCTTGCCATTGCTCTCCGTAAGCCTCCCCACGCGGTCTATCCCTGCCAAAGATACTTGCTGGCTGGGCTGCTCGCAGATAGTAATACATCTACCTATTCTGCTGCCTGCACACCTTCAACAAACGCGTAGAATTATCGAAGAGGCAACCATCAGCTCCGGCTCAAGTGTTTCGTCGTGGCGTTTCTGTTTACCAGGCTTTCCCTAAGTACCAGAGATACCGACCACGCATATGCTATTGCGGTGGACGTTGGCGGACGCTGCTAGCAAATCACGTTGTTGCCACCTGGAAACTGCGTCACAATAGTCACGATGTCAGGCATGGAGGTATGGCGGATATTTTTACGCTTGCACATGAACAAAATATCATATTGCAAGCAAAAAAAAGACGAGAGCTGACGGGTGAAGGTCGTCGCCGCTGTTGCTGCAGTTGTGTCTGCATTCCATGGAGGTTCTGAACTTGTCAAGATTATCAAAGAAAAGCGTCGCAAAGCGCGTCAATCACAGCAGGAGTTTGAAGAGAAGCAGCTGCAAGACTGTCTTGTCTTGGGCGAACAGCAGATCGGGTCTCGGTATGCACAAGACATCAAAGAGCTGGGCGATATCATGGTTGTTGGTGACAGTATGCTTCCCATTTGGTCCTTAAGAGTATTGTCTGACGACCACAGCGCTTGCCAGAGATCTTCTTCTACACATCGCTGTCAACATGCAAGCAGAAATCATCAAAGGCCTACAGATGGCCGTTCAAAATCCGACCGTTATTCTGAACCTGCGACTGCTCCACGAAGCGACGATCACAAATCGGAAGGACACGTTCGTCACACTTGATGAACTAAAGCATAGGCTGATCTTCGTGCGGCAATTGCCTCGTCAGGTCCAAGGTTCAGCATTCCATCGTGCAACCACAACGACAGTCCCATTCACGCGATCCAATACTTTCGATCTTGATAACGCAGTTCCCGAAGACCATGTGCCATCGGCTGTATTATTAGGCTCGCAACAGGAACCGAAACAGCCGAGATCATCGCTAGCACGTTACTTACAGTCGAAGCGCAGCAACAGCAGTTCTACGAAGTCGAGCGGAAGTACACCTACGGAACGACCAGACATTAATTACTGTCAAGCTTTCGAAGAAATGGTCAGAATGAAGGAAAAAGACCGCGCAGCACTCATGAACGACATTGATGAGATCAATATGCTGTACAAAGGTCTCGATGTGGGGCCCCGGGCCCAAGGTTTATCCCGGAATCACAAGCAATACCCACCGCTTTTGCAGCAGAGACAGAGCACCCTAGGCGTACACGGGGGTGGCAACATGGTCTATCAAAACACCGGTGCCCAAGATCAGGATCGCTTCCATCCATCGAATTCACCGACGCCGCCTCAACCTCGGACATCCTCTGGTCACCAGGATTACTCTTTATTCAATCAGCATGTGTTCAACAATTCGCCTCAACATGTGACATACTCAACACCGTATTCCTACCTCGACTGTCAGGCCCAGACATCGCATCGATATTCTGACAGCTCTACCTCCAGCACACCATACTCAGAGAGGGATCGTCATGATTCAGACTCATCTTGCACATCATACGGCTCAAGTGATCTCCGCTACCCAATCCATTCTTCTCCAATGATCACGTCAGCGTTTGCTGTATCAAGTTCTCCCAATGTGTCGTCGGCACAATGTAGTAACCATTACAATTCTTACGCATCATACGTGTCAACAGAGTCAACACACATGACTCCAGTTGCGCCACTTAACCTACCAGACAGACACTCTCAGAGTCCATCTGTGCAGACTCATGAGCTGGCGGATGCATCCGATGAACTCTACAAGCAGCTTTCAGACTCGCGGCATGTAGAAAGAGCATCCAACGCGATCGCGCCTTTTGCATCCCTTCCAGATTCACCAATACCTATAATCGAAGATTGCGGCAAAATCGAGCCTACACGCCCAAGAGCGCTCCCACTTGATACACAAGGGTCCCCCAATTCCCACAGTAGCTCCAGTGGACAGACCATGAAAGCGGACAGCTTATCAGTAACGTGGCCAAGAAGAATTTCCGTCTCTGCTGTTGGCCGCATTCGACAGCCCTCTGTTGCATCGACGGACAGTGGCAGTTCAGGCAAACTCGGTATTCTTCCACGCTCAATCACCACCATCCCCTCGTCCACTATCAAATCTCCCAAACCCGGGCAGGAGCAAATGATGAACGGTCGCCCCTGTAAAGATAATAACTACTGGGGCTTCTGTAAAGGCTCCTGGGCTATTCGCGAAGAGCTCAAGAAAGGCCTCACTATTCGCACCATGCCTTCGGGAATGTATAACACCAAGGAGGTATGGGAGTGCAAGTCATGCAACTTTCGCGGAAGCACTTACAACATTACCCATCCAAGCAAAAAGTACAAGACGGAGACTATCGTAGACCCAAACATACACACTTCGAAGTCCGGTATACGGTATCGATGGATCTTCCTAGCCAAAAGTCATGTGAAGAAAAAGACATCTGACATCGCAAACGAGGAATGCAATTATGGCTGTGTTATATGTAGTGTGGAGCTGAAGGTCACAAGTATTTTTGGCAATGTGGACACACTCATGTTCCACTTGCATGAACATGCAAGCGATATGAGTCAAACGACGATGAAGCAGACTAAATGCGTGGTTGGTAGAACTGCAGGAGTTGATGAAGATTGGGATATCAATATTCCATTGTTCGAGGATATCAATGAGGTAGAAGGATGAAGGAGGGAGTTGCGACCACTAGAGACTGTACCACAGCAGCTCGGCCATCTATGATCTCGTGATCCCTGTGAAGATACATTGAACCTGCTATTCAAAAAGTAAGCTTGACTGTTATCGGCAACCAACTGTGACTCAAGTCTGGCAGTATGCCTGATCTGGCTAGTGCAATGAATAGTCATAATAAGCACTCACAACATCCTGTGGAATCGTCCTGTATTGCGTCAAACTTTCTCCAGCACCACGTTTTATAATGAAGCTCTCATTTACTACTGTCGATGTATTCACTACTACGCCCTACGTCGGCAACCCGCTTGCCATCGTACGCGTACCGTCATCGGTGCGCGCCAGCCTCACAGATGATCAAAAGCAAAAGATCGCAAGAGAATTCAACCTCAGTGAGACTGCCTTCATCTATGAGCCCGATGATGAATCGAATAATGATACGGTGGTTTTCGACATCTTCACGCCCTTAGCTCATCTCGCTTTTGCTGGACACCCAACAATCGGCACAGCACTGTACGTCGCCTCGACACCATCCGTCTATCCGGGCGTACATCAATTGAAGACACTGGCTGGCTCTATCCCCTTTGTATACAACGAGAAAAATGGGCGAGCAAGCGTCGCAGTCCCGCACGCATTCCGCATCCACCAACAACGCTTACCTCATCCGTTTTCAGCACAAGAAGGGAACGCGAGCGGTAGCAATACAGTGCCTTTAGTAAGCATAGTCAAGGGTATGGCGTTCAATCTCGTTCCTCTGGCTTCAATTGAGGTGCTCGGGCTACCCAACAAGGGCTTGTTGCCCGTTGAAGAATGCTACCGCGCAGAATATCTGGATCAGGGTTCTGGTTGGGACGTAGGATATACGGGGACATTCTACTACACAGAGCTTGGTCTCGATTCTGAAGACGGCCAGGTGAGAGCGTTGAGAACAAGGAGTATTGGAAGCCGTGAAGATCCGGGTACAGGCAGCGCGAGTTGTGCTCTTTGTTGTTATCTGGCGGTTGTTTCGCGTCGGTCGGGCGCAGAACGGACACAAAAATTCCATCTGACGCAGGGTGTCGAAATGGGGAGGCGCTGCGACATATACATATCTGTAACACTTACCGAGGATGGCGAGGGTGTGAAGAGTGTGGAGTTGAGTGGCACTGCTGTGCGAGTCATGGATGGTGTCCTTACGATTGAGTAAGCCTGATATCCCTTCATCTGTAATTATGTTGAGACTATTTGCATTGTTATATTGGCTAAACGTGGAGTTGCTGATTTATAAACAACTAGTTTATGACTTCTTGCCCTTTGGTACAACAGCCCAACCAGGCCTTCCAAAGACACCCCCCAATGTCGCCAGACGATTGACGAACAGAAAAACAGTAATAGCAATGTTTCCCCACATGACCTCGTTCCAGTCCCTCCACGCCCAGAAGAACCTGGCCTCCATGCCTGCATAGTTGGCTAAGAGATGCCCTACATCCCCACAAGCGGCAAACAGCAAGTAATACCTTGTGACATTTGCATCATTTGTGAGTACTGTACATGTCAATATGTAGCCAGCGAGGACGAGAAATAGGCTGCCGAGCGTGTACGCAAGGATGATTACAGCTGAGGAGGCGAGTTCTGCAGAGTCATGGCTGGGTAGCTGGGAGGCGACGAAAGTTGCGGGTGATGTGGTTGCTGCGTGAGCTCCGATTATGAGTGATACTGTTGACGTGTTGGTAATGAAGCAAGCGGAACCCTTGCTGATAACGTTTGTGCTTACGGGGCTCAAGGTAGGAGAATAGAATAGCCGGCCAGAAGGGGAGTGCTGCTGTTCCGAGCGTACCCGGCCTTGCGAGCATTGGTGAGATGTTTGTCATGAGTAAGACTGTGCATACAATTCAGGGCTGAACTGATTGTGCCTGAGGCCACCGAATGAGGAGTGTTGTTGGTGGAGTCGGGTGAACACACACGAGGTGATGTCATCATCAGCATGGAATTTGAGTATGAATAACCAACAACACTATGAAAATTTGAGGCTTAATTTGCGCATGCAACATTCTCCATGCGGTATAATCAATCGACCAAGTAAGGTAAGGCAAGAGGAGAGGTTGATGAGCAAGTCAAAATAAATGCCAAGCCTCCAACATGTGACACCGCGTGTTCGCGACTTCCTGCACTTCTGATGATCAAACTGGCCGAGCCACCGCCAATACACAACACAATGCCGCCAAAAGGCTCGCGGAAGTCCGCGCCGTCAATACGAAACACGCTGGTACTTGACAACGGTGCCTACACGTTGAAAGCTGGACTTGTCCCCACGCAGTCCGCGTCTCCCAGCTACGACCAATGCAGCATAATACCGAACTGCATCGCACGCAGCCACCGCGACAGATGTACTTACACAGCCTCGGAGCTCGACGACTGTAAAGATTTTGGCGAGCTAGCTTTCAGAAGACCGGTAGAAAAGGGCTTTATTGTCAATTGGGAGGCTGAAAAGGCAATATGGGAGCACGAGTTCATGGGCGCAAAGGAGGCGCTGAGGGTAGGTACGCCATATCAAATCACGGTGGCATAAGAGCATACAACGCTGATCGATCACAGTGTGACCCCAAGGAGACGAATCTCCTCCTGACTGAAAAACCGAATTGTCCCAAAGAATTGCAAAAGAACTGCGACGAAATAGTCTTTGAACAATTTGAGTTCGCAGCGTACTACCGTTGCATTGGTACATTCGCCATCCAGAATTACAGAGTGACAAGACTGATGTGTGCAGGCCCAACTATGGTCGCGTATCACTCTACGAACGCATCGGCGCCTACCACTCTTCCGCAAGAATGTATGCTCGTTATCGATACCTCATACTCGGATACTACGATTCTCCCCCTCTACAACGGAAAGCTGTTGCAGTCAGCAATGCGCCGTCTTACTGTTGGGGGCAAGCTGCTTACAAACTACATGAAGGAGCTCTCATCACTTCGGCATTACAACATGATGGAGGAAACATATTTGCTCAACGAGATCAAAGAAGCTGTCTCGTACGTCACGCCTTCGCCGCAGCAGTACAGCAAAGACCTCGAGCGTACCTGGAAAGGGAGGTTAGGAGAAAAGAGGCAATTAGACAGCACCATAGTGGTAGACTATGTGCTGCCTGATTACGAAAACGCAATACACGGGCACGCGCGACCACACGATCCTGCAAAGTCAAGAATGAAACGTGGAATGCAGCCAGTGCAAGGGCCAAGGGAGGATCTGCTGCCTCTGGGCAATGAAAGGTTCGCAGTGCCAGAACTGCTCTTCAACCCTTCAGACATAGGCATACAGGAATCTGGTATTCCTGGCGCCGTCGTGGAATCGCTCAGCATGCTGCCCGAGGCTTTGCGGGTGGGGCTTCTGGCAAACGTAGTCGTTGTAGGAGGCAACTCGCTGATTGAGGGCTTTTTAGAGAGGTTAGAAGCTGAAATGCGGATGCTCGTTCCAAGCGACTATCTGCTGAATATTTCACGGGCTGAGGATCCTATCAGGCACACTTGGCTAGGGGCTGCCAGGTTCGCGAGTCGACCGGAGCTGCTAAAGGAAGCACTCGTCAGCAAAGCGGAGTACGATGAGAAAGGGTCGACGTGGTTGGCGAGACGTTTCGCAGGCGAGAAACTTTGATAGAGAATTTTAAGATGATATTTACAGATCTCTTCATGTTTGTGTCTTTAAATGTGTGCTCAGAGTCACGGGCGGAAGTTTAACGGCGCTGATTGGACAGTCGTGCGGCGTCTTGGCGTCTCGATCGAACATTTCCAATGTTGCGGCGACCGGTCGTGAGCGACGTCCATCTCAACACGGTCGCCCCAATGCGCAGGATACCGCGCCCCACGCGGGCAATTGATGCTTCGTCAGCCTTCCAGTGCTCGGTGCGACAACGGGCCGCATCGCCCTGTACACTCCTCCGCGCCTTCTCGTCGACTCCTTCAGCCGCGTTCCTCCTGCCAGCCGGCAAGCAGGATAAGAAGAAGCATCAGCAGTTTGTGCGACGATGGCAGAAGCGCCTCTTAGGTGAATCGGAGCCCATCGGTGCCCACGTAGATCCCTACGACCCAACTTCGCCTGTGCGAATAGCGCCTGAGGACCAGGGCGAGGAGATCGAAGTCCTTGAAGAGGATACCAGCGCCTCTTTTCCGCAGTACCAGAAAGCCGAACATGGGCGCAAGCTTAGGCATGTCGGTGGCGAGGAGTGGCTAGCTAAAACAGAAGAGGCTGAAATGGCCAAGGAGTTTGAAAAGCTCACGCTTAGGACGTACACACCACTGAGTCTGGATATGGCGGACCAGATCGAAGAGTGGACAGGAACACCGTATACGCTACACGATGAGAACTTGTTGATGGCGCAAACGGTCCACCACGTCACAGGGCGGCCATACACTCAATTCAAGTATGTAGCAGCAACTAGCTTATATCATGGGCCAACAACTAACGAGGGGCAGCTTTGGTGTGAACAAGAGGATCACCAACCCTGTCAAGTTAAGGAAAGCCTTTTCTCAGGCCGTGGCCGAGATCTACACATTGAAGCAAGCTGGTTTGAGCCTGGACCTTTCTAAATTGCCCAACAGGGGCGTGTACAAACGTCCATCTTGGGTTAAGAACATCAAACTCTATAATACCTCCAGTGGCGAGCTTGCTCTTGCCTTTCCCGAGTATAGAAGTGCTGAGCAATTTCTCAAGCTTATCCAGGACACACCAGAATGGGATGCGTTTGAACCAAAGACCTTCGAAGAAGATGAGCTTCTTGTTGAGGACTTTGTGGCGCCTGTTGCATCTGAGGCCTCAGCTGCAGTTCCTGTCATGGATCCTGCGACGCCCGAGTATAAGCGAGCGGCTGTCGTGAAACAGGACCCCGAGAAGAAGTTTGACTTTATGTCCAATCGACCTGTCCCGCGCGCGAAGCCTACCGAAACTACCATCGAGGATGTTGAGGCTCCAGCTGTCGAGGAGATCGTCAAGCTTGAGCCGTCTTCCTCGGCCCAGCCCGTTGACGCTCCATCAGCACCGACTTCCTCTCGCCATGTCGAGCTCGAAACGCGCGCACAAAGTCTCACTGATGCCATCACCGCGCTGAGGAAAGAAGCGCACTTGAATGCCGAGAACTCTGCTTCACAGGTCAATGAAGTCATGTGGCGTCATGTCCCATTAACTGATAACGATATCAAGTTTGCCGTGAGTTCACGTTCTACTCCTCAAGACTCTCTAAGCATACTAACCGGGTCGTAGCTGTTCAAGCGTCTTCTGCAGCTCACCGGCACCCGCATTCCCGATCCGCTTCTCTCTTCTTCTCGCACTCTCGGCGACATGTATGGTCATCTACGTGACACCGCTAAACCGTCTCCAACCTCTTTGTTCTCTGCAGTGCACAGCGAGGGCCAATACCTCCGCGAGAAGGCCAAGGCCCAGGTGATCGCTTCTGATGGTTCCGACCGAAAGAAACGGGCAGATTTGGGTGATCTATTGATACTGGGCAACGTAGAATTGAGGAAGACCAAACCTACAATGACAGAGAGGAGGACAAAGACAGGTATGGAGAAAGTGGTTCAGTATGCTCTGTGGGAGCGTGGCCTGGATACCAAGGGACGCAGAAGAGGGGGGAGGAGCAACGTGGATGTACCAGTCGGCACACCGCTTAGTCAGAAGAGCGCGAAGTTCCTGGTTGCTAAGAATGCGCAGGCAGCGTAGCGTAGTCTATGTGTAGATCTGTTGTAGTTTGTACATTATGTAACATCCAAGAGCTTACATCTAGGTTGTACAGTATGCAGTAAGAGGAGTACAGAGTGTGTAGGAATTCTATTGTACCCTCGGAGCAGCAGTCATTCAGAAAGTTGGCTAGGTATCTTCTTGCATCGCGCAGCCGTACTGCAAATGTTCGGTGACTAATGTTCAGGTGATCTTTGTGACCTGACTTAATTCCGATAATTGCTGCTTGCTGTCTTCAACTACACAAAGACAAAGGGCTGCAACGCTACATACAAAGCTTTGATGGAGCCATGAGGCTGTGCACGCTCCCAACGACACGACAGCAATCTAGAGGACTTCCGATTGTTCCATTCATTGAGCTTCGTTGAGAGTAAAATGAAGTTGAATTCGATATAAAACGACCAGCTTTGAGAATCCTATCTTTGCGACCGATCCGGTCCAAGGGTTTCGTTCTTTGGCCACTTGCCTCAATTATGGTTCATACCTCATGCGACTGCAACTTGGGGCTGATTAACACAAAGAGCATGTAGATCAGATGCAATCGCCCAGATGCATGGCACGTGCTACTCACTATAGATTGGGCTATTCATGTTAGGTCAGGGTGGCATCAGATCGATCTGAAGTAACTAGCACAGAAGGATAAATTAGAGTAGCATACATGTATTCAAATGGTTAGAGAGAATGAACTCTTTCGTAACCGAGGAAACTGGCTGTGGTTGGAATTTGTCAAAACTCCTCGCCATAAAGGGGAAGTGTCGATGAGGTGCCGTGACATATAGCTGAAATACTGGGATCACAACCTACACACGACAAGTACGACACGGTAGTTATATAAAATTTGCCTGGCCGATTGTGTACATTCATCAATCTTGACGTAGACAGTAAAACTCCACGTGAAAGAGCAAAGGAGAACAACCTTGATTACAAACACCTCCATATCAAATGGTGCAAGGAAGAAAACAAGCAAGCAAGATATGGCCTCGAAATCTACAATCACAACCCCTTCAGCAGCGCTAGCTTCTTGACCACCCTCTCGCCGAACTCCCACTGCAGATTCGCCCCTATACCTGCCTCCCGCTCATCACATGCCTCAGGCAATCCGAACCCGCTCGGCCCCTGTAAACAAGCCCAGATCACATTCTCAACTGTAACCCCCAGGTGCGCCCTGATGTGTCTTTGAAAACCCTCTTCGGGTGCCAACAGTCTATGCCTGACGCCCTGCGTGTGCCGGGGCCGAATCTCGTTCATAGTTATTCCCAGCACGTCTTCGATGGGCTGCCAGTAAGCGATTTCCAGAAGCACGACACCGAGCGAGTACAGATCAAAAGTCTTCAGGAAACCTGCGGCGTGGCTGCCGCTTTGAGTCTTCGGGTGACGGTAGAGGTCTGCCGCTAAATCGTCCGAGGGCCGTTGGGTCATGTCTTCACGAGTCGCAGGGCGTGAGTACTCGAAGCCGGAAATGTAGGGATCAGCGAAGTTGATTTCGCCGGTGGAAGTTCGGAAGAAGAGGATATTGGCGGAGCGGAGACCCTTGTGCAGCCAGTTGACGGCGTGGAGGCGCTCGACTGTCTCACTTATGAGCCGCATGATGGCGATGCGGTCGGCAAGTGGAGGCATTGCGTCGGAGAGCAGCTCGCGGAGCGTGGTAGGTGCTTCACTTGCGGGAATCGAGGGCGATTTTGCGAAAACAAAGCCGAAGCGGCCGTTGTCTTTGTCTTCAAAGTAGCCCAGGCATTCCGGGGCGCGGAACTGAACAGTCTTGTTCATTTCCTTGAGAAGTGCGGCGAGTTTGCTGATGCGCTCGTGTGTTTTAGTTATGATCCCGTCCGAACGGTCGTAACCAAATTCATCATCCTTCCATTCAATCCACACGTTCCTTCCTTCGTACTGCCAGAGAGTGCGAACATCCACGTCGTCATCAGGGAGGCCGTTTCCACCAATCCTGACGAAATCAATCTTGGTCTGGCGGATGTCGCTTGCCGAGTGGTTCAAGTCGATCTGTTTTGCGAAGGTATCGTCGATGTCGTCAATCCTGTTCGAGCCCTCAATCTGTAGATTGATAGCCTTGAACTGCGCGAGACCTACCAATTGGCCTGTCTCAAGCCTGGATGTATTTGACCGTTCGCTAAAAGGCTCCGTAACATAGTTCTGACCATTTTGGAGGACAAGGTAAGACGCTGGAGTTGTAATGCGTTGCGCCTGAATAATCTGCATCAAATTTGCCACATTTTGATTGAGTAAGACAATCTGGTAATTCGTGCGTGTTTGAAGCTCGAACAGACTATCCCTTTGGTTCTTGTCAAGCACTTCATCAAGTTTGTTGTTGAAGTAGATGAGGTTGTTGACGAGCGCGGTCATTTTGTCTGCCCCGTCAATGGCCCACTTGAGCTTCTTCGGCGCGATTTTGAGCTTATCGGTAAAGATTCGGACCTTATTGATCAACTCATCTGTGTTGGGGAACCGTATGGCCTTGTCGTCGCCACCCTCGAGTAGCCGATCAGAGTTGAAGTTGAAGACCACCTCGGTCTCTATCAGATCAGGCTTCTCAAGTGCCCTGTACGATTTGTCCAATTTCCCGAATGAGACAAGTAGCTTCTGCTGTTGTTCTAGAATGCCCATTATCAAGCCTTTAGACATATGGTTGAGCAGAAGTTGATCGTCTGTGAAATCGATTCTGACCGATCTCCCCCAGTCGAGCAGACGATGTTCCTCGACCTTCAGCTTGATCAACAACGTCTCATATTCCTTCCTTGCATGGCAAGCGTCCGAGATGAGCTCGTACGCTGAGAAGGGTCAGGGTTTGCTGCTCCAGTCTTGATGTGTGGCCTACCTTGTATGCATCCTGCAAACGCCTGGAACGTGAACGATACCGCACCAATGACGAGTTCAGCCATAGTCGTGAGTGAGCAGAGATGGGGCGAGGTGATTTGACGAACTCAGCAGTGATATAGATGACAACCAAAGTAGAGAGAAGGGGCGTCGATATTTATCCCATCTTCTTCAGACAAGGCTAGGCTTCGTCGCCAACACCGCATGAACATACGCGCTCAGCCCCGCAGGCTGACCTCTACTACAGACCTCATAGCGCCAAATCAATGCTAGGTGCGGTCTGGTGAATCCCATCGACGGGCAGTCTAGCCGGCAACAGGCGCGTGTGGTAGCCTATATTCTCAGCTTCAAAAAATATGGATCATATCATTGTTGCGCTTATGTTGGTGGAGAGAAAGTGCAAGAACGCCTCGAGTCCGCCGCCTGCTGTGGCACGCACTGCGCCACACCCTGCAGCCATGGACTCTCGGCGTGATGCTGTCATCACTGTCCCTTACCTACAAACTTCCTTCGCCAGGCTCCGGTGATGGTCCTCGAGATTCTAAGTCCATGGCGCAGTCTCGATGACGAGTTCGAGCCGGTCCCGCTCCCCGTGCGCTTCGTCCAAGCTCCCATGAAGCTTCTCCTGCACCAGCTCTACCACCTCCTTATCCGCTTGCGTTCTACGCCAACGCCCTTGCAGCCACCGATCCGTGTCGTATGCATATCCGACACACATAATCACACCATTGAGGATGTGCCCGATGGTGATATCCTCATCCATGCGGGCGACATGACGAATGGCGGGAGTGTCGAAGAAATCCAGGCGCAAATTGAATGGCTCTCTTCACTCCCTCACAAAGAGATTATTGTAATCAGCGGCAACCACGACACGTATCTGGACCCGCGCACACGGCCGTCTCTGTCGCTTGCACAGCGCGAGGGCAATCTGGACTGGGGCCGTATTCACTATCTGCAGCACAAATTGCTCACGCTCACGCTCACACCGAGAATACGTACTTCAGATTTGCACACACCACTGCTCAGGCATGGCAGCCAAAGACGATTGAGGATTTATGGCGCACCGCAGATACCCGCTTGCGGGCCGACGAGTGTGCATGCATTCCAGTATCCGCGCGGTAGCGATGCGTGGAGCGAGACGGTGCCCGAGGATGTTGATATTTTGGTCACACATACGCCGCCCAAGTACCACCTGGATCTCTCAATGCCGACAGGACTAGGATGTGAGCATTTGCTGCAGGAAGTTCAGAGGACAAAGCCTGGGTTACATGTCTTTGGGCATGTGCATTGGGGTGCAGGCAAAGAGGTGGTGCATTGGGATCGTGCTCATGAGGCGTACGTGCAGGGCATGGGGACTGCTTCCACGTACACAAGGGGCCTGCTGAACCCCGGTTTGTGGTGGGACGTGGTGCGAGTGCTATACAGAGGGGTAAGAGAACTGCTGTGGGACAGGGTATGGGGTGGGCAGAGTGCATTTACGATACTGGTGAATGCGGCACAGACAAAGGGCAATACAGGTAGACTGGGCAACTCGGTGCAGGTGGTCGACATGTAGCACGACTTACATTTCACGGCCGAGATCATGCTAGTAATCGTAATGATAATGCATCAAACACAACAGCACTTCATTGTCAGGAATCTTTTCGAACAAGAAAGGATTCTGTTGCTTTACCCTGACTAGGACCATATATCTACGGACTCGCCAAGTTCAACAAGGAGACCAGGCATCTGCCGTTCCCCGCGACTTTGTTGTGATTGAGGTCATGAGACATGAACCGTAAATCGTGCTGCCATTGCATACGCCAGTGGCTGGGAAATGCCAGGCCATGCTCCACCAAGCCAAACACATGCTCTGCGCACATGCTCAGAGACGGCGACCACGGCGACCACCCTTCCTGCGTGTGGAGTCGGAGGGTGTGGGGGTGACGTCCTCGATGCGGCCAATGCGCATACCGGCACGGGCGAGGGCGCGGAGGGCAGACTGGGCACCGGGGCCGGGGGTCTTGGTGCCGTTACCACCGGTGGCACGGATCTTGACGTGGAGGGCAGAGATGCCGAGCTCCTTGCAGCGGGCGGCTGGTGATTTGTTAGCTAGCTGTTCCTCGAGATTCAGCACAAGGCGTGTACGCACCGACGTCCTGGGCAGCCAACATGGCGGCGTAGGGGGAGGACTCGTCACGGTCGGCCTTGACCTTCATGCCACCGGTGACACGCGAAATGGTTTCGCGACCAGACAGATCGGTGATGTGGACGAAGGTGTCGTTGAACGAGGCGAAGATGCGGGCAACGCCGAAGACGAGCTCGCCCTCACGGACCTGGGGACCAAGCTGTTGCGCAAGTCAGCATGGCGGCTCGAATGATCGCGCAATCGCAGCGGGCGCGTCGAGTCGCACCTGGATGTTCTCCTGCGCACCGCGCTCGACCTTCTTCTTGGGAGGCATGTTGGCTGTGTATTAGTTGACTGGCTGACGTTCGTGAAGAGGCCAGAGTAGTCGTCGAACTTTTTGCAATTATTGAGGTGGGCCCCCACGCATAAGCGAGCGCTGCTTAGTCACGCCCGCTAGCGCTGCAGAAAAGTGCCTCTCTTCGCGCGCCGCACCTCTACCAAACCTCCACCATGGGCTGAACACCGCGCTCGACACACGCACCGCAGAGTGCGACGCAATCACCATGGACGATGGCAATGGCAAGAGCAAGAGCAAGAGCGTTGGCATCATCGGCATGGGCGACATGGGCAAGATGTATGCCCGTCGTCTGAGCGCCGCCGGCTGGAAGTGAGTGCGCGGCACGGGTCCTGCAGTTTTGCACCTGGTAAGTGAGCTCCTGCTCCCCAATTTCCCTCCCCTCGTATGATGACTGTGAGTGCATTTGGCTCGAGTGTGGCGCACGGCTACACTGTCACCGTCTTGGTTGACAGTAATTAGACGTGTTGCTGCCAATGATGTGAATTCTCGCTACCTTAACTTATACAACTCTGATCCCAACAACCTCTCTGCACTGTTCAAAGACACACTCTCTGGACCTTGCTGACCAATGCCCACAGACTAGTTACGACTGACGCGCTGCCAAGGGTCAACGCTTGCGATGTCCCGGACAAGTATGAAACATTGGAGGAGGAGTTCAAGGACCTTGTAGGATAGACTATGTACCATCACCAATAGAAGCATGCTGAGACTGCTCCAGCCCAAAGTTGAAATCATGCGCAGCGGCCACTTTGTCTCCCGGTGCAGCGACTACATCATCTACAGCGTCGAGGCCAAGAATATTGACGCAGTCGTGAAGGCATTCGGACCATGTATGCGCTGACTTCGCACCCTCATACGCCTCGACTGATTGCGTGAACAGCCACCAAGGTCGGTGCCATCGTTGGCGGCCAGACCTCCTGCAAAGCCCCAGAGATTGAGGCCTTCGAAAAGCACCTCCCTCTCGATGTCAGCATTGTCTCGTGCCACTCCCTCCACGGGCCTGGCGTGGACCCGAAAGGTCAGCCACTCGTGCTAATCAACCACCGTGCATCAGACGCAGACTTTGCCTTCGTCGAGAACGTCTTGTCATGCCTACAGTCCAAGCATGTCTACCTCACGCGCGAGCAACACGACCGCATCACCGCCGACACACAGGCTGTGACGCACGCTGCCTTCCTCAGCATGGGCGCCGCCTGGTCCGCGAACAACCAATTCCCATGGGAAACTCCACGCTACATCGGCGGCATTGAGAACGTCAAGATCAACATTACACTGCGCATCTACGCCAACAAGTGGCATGTGTATGCTGGTCTCGCAATCCTCAACCCAGACGCCCGCAAGCAAATCAAGCAGTACGCCGAGTCAGTGACCGAGTTGTTCAAGCTGATGCTTGCGGGCAATCGCGAAGAGTTGTCGCGTCGTGTGTATGCAGCGCGCGAAGCCGTCTTTGGCGGTGCGCACGAGAAGAAGGACGGCCAGGAGTTGCTGCTACGGGATGATCTGCTCGACCGGTTCAGTCTCGGCGAGATGCCGGAGCGGAAGCTGAAGAACAATCACCTCAGTCTGCTGGCTATCGTGGACTGTTGGTGGAAATTAGGCATTGTGCCGTATGACCATATGATCTGCTCCACACCTGTATGTCTCCTCCCGCTCAATGTGTTGCTCTAGTGGCTAACGTGAACAGCTCTTTCGCATGTGGCTCGGCATCACCGAGTCGCTCTTCCGCAACTCAGCGCTTCTGGAGGAAGCAATTGATACCGCCATCAACGACAACACTTTCCGCGCTGACGATCTTGAATTCACCTTTGCTGCACGCGATTGGAGTCAGAGGGTCAGTCTTGGTCACTTCGATGCATACAGGGAGAAGTTTGAGGGCATCCAGAAGTACTTTGAACCGCGATTCCCTGAAGCCACCAAGATGGGAAATGAAATGATCAGGGCGATCCTGGAGAAGACTAGGGATTCATGAGGTGGAGCGTGTGTTCTGGAAATGACTAGAACTTGCGCTTTCAGGTGCGAGAGACCTACGCAGTGTCAGAAACCGAAGTATAAAGATGCAATTACAGTGATGTTTGCTGTGAGAGGCCGTCCATGTGAAGCTTCTACCCACGTGTGTAGCTGTCGTGCGCTTTGACCTGGCCCTTTGATAGTCGAGAGCACATAGATAGCCTAGCTTGGATATCACAGAATCAGCATGATCTGACTCGATCACAGCGATACCCATCTCATCGCTGGTCAAAGGTTGTACCGTCTTGAAATTTGTGCGCACTTTGAGGAGAGTCAAACACACTAACAGCGGCCAAATTTCGAAATGAACAACAAAACAACGCAATGGCCGCATTGCCCGTTTACATTAGAATGTGGATATACTGATTGTCTTTAGGCCTGGTGAGGTCATTCCCACGGTCCATCTGATACAGCAGCTACAAAACAGATGCAACAAGTCCAAGCTGAAGGCCCTTCTCCGCCCAGAAATTCGTTTCCAGAAACGAGAATACGCCATGCAGAAGTCTTCGTTTCAGGTTGCTAAGCAAAGCTGCGAATGTGTATTTTCTTTCTAGCATCTAAAGCACTTATCGCGAACCATGCGATAGCCATGCAGGCACGGTGTTACTTCGTTCGAGAAGAGTTAGAGTATATTCGTTCCTCGCTTAATATTTCGATGACCGTGCACCAGACCCACGCAGGACGTGACCGGTGAAAGAATCAAAGATCATTGCTCAAAATCGTTCTCATTATAAAAATATATATTATCTTCATCCGATGATTTTCATCTGAACGATACAAAGGAGGGGATATAGCGCAGTGGTAGCGCGTCCGCTTTGCATGCTCTTCGCATGATTGCGGAAGGTCCGGGTTTCGATCACCCGTTTCTCCATTCGTTCGCGTCTATTTTTGCGTTTTGCTCCATCCAAATACTTCTCTTGGGCCATCGCATGAAGGCCGACAGTGACCTTTTTTTTCGGACCCTGCATATAGTCCCTCATGTCTACCAAGGAGATGTGCCATTGGCTTACATACGTACGAGCTCTGCGATGGAGGCTTTCACAGTTACTGTGTGAATGCTTCAAGGTTCAACAAATGTCTAGACACCCAACAGAATTGTTTGACTTGCTCCTTGGTATCGCAACGTGGGCGATAAAATTGGGCTTGTCAAGATGGTTGCCTAACCTGCTGTAAGCGACGAATGCCACGAAGAATCTCACGCAGCTCTCCGCTCAAAACGGTTCCCACGATTGTTAGACCTCCTCGAGCTGATCAAGCCGTGTTCGATCGTAATGTGGAAAGCACTCCGCGATTCCACGATCAAAGGAACAGGCAATGAACCGCAAGACAATAAAGATGGTGACATTCAGACTCTAGAACGTCCATCAGAACCACAGACAAGCGCTGGGGCGTAAGATACTCATTGATGAAGACTGCTCCCGCATGCTTACCTCCGCGCAGAACCGCAAAACTAAAGCAATGCCACTTTTTGCGCCTCCCCACAGAAATTCGTCTGCAAATATATGCCTACAGCGACATAGGCGGGCACACAATCGAAGTGATCCATCTCCCTACCATCCAGACATCAGGGAGCACGCAATGTTTCCGCACCTACAGCACTGACTCCATCGACCACGAACTGTTCTACCGCCTGGAATGCCCAGAAGACAAGAAGTTCGCAAAGCCATCCCCTAACGACGCCCCGCACGAGCCAACACGCAAATGGGGCCTCCTCTCGAGCCTCATTGAGTGGGTTGCACACCGCGCACAGGGGACTCCGTATAGCAGCGCAGAACCTCTGAAGCGGAAGCGTTGCTTCAGTGTGCACGAGCTATTCGCGCTGACGAGTGTGTGCAGACAGATACGGGCGGACACACAGGTGCTGGTATACGAGTTGAACGCGTTTTCGTTTACAGATGAGAACCACAACTGCGGCCGTGCGACACGAGCCATCTCCTCTTCTCTGACGTCGCGCGAACTAGCGGCTGTTCGTACCATATATTGGCCGTTGATGAGTGTCCTGGTCTACCAGCAAAGCCTGCACGGTGTGGAGCTTGAGGAGCCTGGTCGGAGCTGTGTGGAGGAATTAGGTGCTTGGACGGGGGTTGAGAAAGTGGTCTTACGGTACTTTGGGTCGGCATTTTATAGCGCAGTGGTCGAGTACGGCGAGGGACAGGCGCAAGAGCTGAAGGATTTACTTGCAGAGCCCAGTGCGAGGAAGATTAGTGTTGAAAGTGAGTATCGAAGGACGTTGGCTGTGAGGGCTATGAAGGCGCTGGTTGGAAGGAAGGACGCCGAAGTGCATTGTGAAAGGTCGTGGCGAGCAAATTTCTGAAGAGAGACTTGATCATATCTGAACTGAACAACTGCACGAACCTGTGATATCTCTGTACACGTAGAAAGCTCTCAACGCTGACGTGTCAATCTCGATCTGTGACTGGAGTGAACGGAGGAGAGTGACAAATTTTGTCGTTTGACAACAAGGTCTTGTACCTTGGTCCAGCTACAACGAACACAAGGTTTAGGCAGATTGATGCCTACTGGTTATGAGGTAGTGATGTTTTGAGTGACCATATATATGACGAGCAGCTGGGTGTTTTCGAGAACTTTCGAATTTGCTCCTAGTTGTCGACATAGTAGGCTGCAACGTTCCATGGCAAGCTCGTCATTGGAAACTTGTAAGGCTTACTGTATGGACCAATGGCTGTCTACACAACCGCGTTGTATTCCAGCACATGTGATTGCCTCTTGGGACAATTCAACAACTTCTGACCTAGGCAGGTAACGAACAAGGTTGACTACAACAGTCATGCTCACTGCTCACACTCAACCTTCTCAAAGTCACAAAAGAGCGTTAGCTTCGATTTAGAGAGCAAGTTTACCTTTCTGTCTATGATCGCAAGGCTCAATGTTCCTATGACATAGCCTTTTCCCAGAGAAGCGATTCCGGTAAGACATCTGAGTTGAAGGGGTGTATTTCAAACAGCAAAAGGCTATCAGAGGGCCAGCGGACTTCAGAGCACAGTCAGTTCGCGCTGCCGGAACGCGAGCCTATCCGCTGGCGAGTCATGTCCAAGATGCTCGTGGAATTGTCTCGGCAGCGGACAGGTCGGCATCCGAGACATCACTCATTGATGTACGGTCAAAGCATATCGTATTCTGGCGACCCAGATGCGGCCTTTGCTTGCATCTCCGGACAACGCAAGACCTTGAGCAAGTACGCTCGGGGAGTTGGTCGACCACCTTGCACAATAGAAGCCCACCCACTCTTTAGTGGCACCTGCGACGGATCAATACACCTGCTCGTCGCTGCTAACTCCCTTAGGGAACGATGAAGCTGGGTAGGAACGCTTGGGCGGTGAAGCGAGTAGGTAAAGCTGTCAGGTACCAACGCTTTGGCCGGACGATGATGGGCGACTTATTGGCAAAAGTCAGAGCGTAGGGCTAGGTACAGCAGACCCTGGTGTTTGGTCAATGTGCTACCAGAGCGTTGGGCTTCTAGAAAATTGCTTAAGACGGCATAGATCTGCGGCCCATGCGCTCCATCCTACGGAGGAACTCATCTCCCCTGTCCGAATACCTACCAAACCTCATGTTGGCTACAATATGTTACTTACTACACTCACGATATCTCAAGCAAGAGTATTGCATGCATGCATGCATAGCACATGATGTTGTTTACAGCCTATATCAAAGGCTTTCTGTGTTGGTTCCTCGTGGTAAACAGAATAAATCGGCGAACAGACCCAATCTCATTCGTAGGGCGCGAACACGCTGTTGACCCAACTCTTGCGCCAGGGGCCCTGTCTTTACATCGGGCATTTGGGCTTGCAGAGGGGTAGATGGCACTGATGGATACGTTTGCCGCCCAAGAAAACCGGTCAATGCGTGTGCGTTGTTTGGCTACGTTACATACGTCGCACATCACCAGGAGGCTTGTGTTGGCTCAATGAGGACTACAATCTGTGACGACTTCGTGGCTGTGTTACATTCCAGTCAGCATGCATACGGGCTTCGACTCATACGGGCGCGCGACGCCGAATCGCATTGTAGTATTGCGTTGTATTGCATTCGCTACACTGCGGCTGTGTGCATACATTTCGAGCATTGTCGGCGTGCGCAGTGCAGCAATCAGCCTCGCACAGAGCCAGCGGTGAGCAATGAAGGGCAACAATGTACTCGTAACTAGCTGTCTGCTGCACTTGGTGTAACGATGGCTGTGCAAGGACGGGCGGACCGAACGAGGGCTGACTGGCGCTTACCGCTTCAGGCATGACCATCAAAGAGGGCGTGAACCTGTGGAGTTGGCGGGGAGACGGTGCGACGGCTGTGGTGTAAGTTGTAACGCATTTGGCAAGATTATGCTCAATGTCCAAAGTAGAAACTGCGTAGAAGGTCCAGCAGGATGTATTATCAAGATGCCATGGTGAGTGATTGGTGGTCGACAGGGGACAAACAGAGGCTTTCAAAGCTGCTGTGCATACATCCCAAGAACTAAGAGTCTCACGTAGATGACCACATTACCTTCGAAGGTCACAGGATTTCTGGCTGGGAGACCAAACCTGCTGGCTGCCAGGGTTGACGATGCGATTGATTGATTCCTAACTTGACAAGTACACCCATCGTCACGATCAGCGCGCTTCAGTCATCAGGTTCCAAGGTTGCAAAGGGTTCAGAATTATTAACGTTATGGCAGAAACTACTGCACGCTTAGCGGAGACGTTTGTCAGACACAGATTGTTCAGCATGCCTGACAAAGCAGGCTAACTCCGCCAATCAGATGTGCAGCTGAGCGAGTTACCAATCGAGAAAGCAAGCGACCCTATCTACATGCGAGTCTAGTGACGTGCGAGTCACACCTGCGTGCGCCCTTCGCAGGCGCAAGGATTGTACTGGAGTCTGGGTCTGCACAGTGCAAACAATCTGATACTCACAGTCCAAAACTCATGACGTGGAATAAAGCGAGATGACAAGACTGTATGTTCTGGCCTTTTCCCCAAGGCTGCAGGTGATTGCCCGGGGAAGCAGGAGTTCCAAAGTTCCGAGCTCCCGCTCGCTGGAGTCACAGTTCGTCCGCGCAGGGTGATGACAACATGTACCTTTGTCGATCATGCGCACCCTTAAAAACTAACACAATGTTTTACGCCCGAGGCCGAGCAGTGGTATCGTGGCCTTCCCATTCGGGGCGGAGCGTTCAGTCACCGGCGGGGGCTTTGTGGCCGCAGGCCCATGGGCATGCATCAGCTTGTCGAGAGTAGCAGTTGGTGCCATTGTGGCCTACTACTCGCATTGAGAATGTCCAGCCAATTTTAGGAAATTGTAGGAATGCTCATCTCAGCTGTCGCAGAGAGCACAGGCGGAGCTAAACGGACAAGAAAGAATGGATTTCTCTAGTCGGGTCGCGTTGCAAGCCAGGGAAGGGTAAGCGGGAGACGGCTGCCCGAACGTGTTTGACAGCCACAGATTGAAGGGCTGACCGCTCTGCCTGCGGAGCAACGTGGATGTAGCGGAGAGCCTTGCTTGTGCCAGCAACCCCAGCAGGCAGCCAGGCACCCTCCAACCTCGCGCAGCACCCCTGTCAGCACCCAAGTGGGCACTCAGGCAGTCATCAAGATGGATTGTGAGAAGACGAAAAATCGCCAGTGCGTAGGTGCTTGACCCAAAACCACGCAGATGATGATGGCATGCCAAATGCGTCGTTATGAGTAAACACCGACAAAGAAGGAAAAAGACTGCAAGCGTGATGGGTAATCGTGCGAACCATGAGTCCGTCTTCTCCGTCCGCTCCAGTGCGGTGAGCAATCGCCGGACCCACCGAGACGTTTTGCTGGCGCTGGCGTTGGCCGAGTCGGCGGTGAATTCTAAGCGACAGGGGTCACGATTACGCTACCAGCTCAAGGGCGGTGGAGTGGAAACAACGCCAATAATTCCGAGATGCCGTTAAGCTTCGTGGTCATCCTCCGAGCGTCAGAAACATAAGAAACACGCTTGCCCACTTCCTGGGGAGCACCAATCCAGCTTCACACCAAACAACAAACAAATACATTTGCACTTGACTACATTTACCTGACATATCGGGCACATCATACAGCGACTTGACAATCACATCATACACTTCGGAGTTACCACGCTCGGATCACCTTCCACCCATTGGCTAGCACGTTAAGGTTCGTGGTCCCTCGTTCTGCCTTCCAGTCACCGAACTGACTCATTTTCTTAGCCATATATTCATACCAATCCATACATAACAAAGATGCCTTCCACATCGCACCTCCGCCTACAACACGACTTTGAGCCGTTCACCGCTGAGAGCACCGCCTCCCACTACATCTCGTCGCCGCCCCAGAAGAAGCAGAAGATGTCTCTCACTCAGACCTACTACATTGCCGCCTCTGCCCGCTCCAAGCTGGGCAAGGAAGCCTGCAGGGCCGACCACGACCTCCGTCTTCTTGTCGGACACGCCAACCTCCTCGACAGCCTCATGATCGAGCTCCAGGACGCCGAACGCCAGCAGGAAGCATGGTTCAACCAGACCATGGCCAAAGCCTCCAAGGCTGAGGAACCCCGACACATCCAGTGGGCCGACAGCATCGCCGAGGAGGAGGATGAGTCTGACTCTGACTCTGAATCTGACTTTGACGACGACTTCGACATGATTCCCATGCCCCGCCGCATCGCACAAGCACCCATCCAGATCTCCACAGTTGAGATTGACGAGGATGAGGACGAGGAGGAGTACTACGACGATATGGAGGATGACGCAGACCTTACACTCACCCGCGTTCCCTCGCAAATCCAATCACCACCCGAGCTTGTCTACGAGGAAGACTCCGAGGACGACTCACCACCCACATCGCCGCCCACAGCATCGCTCGCGTTCTCAGAGAAAGAGGCCATGCTTACTACCACATTCTACACCGGCAAGGCACCCTCGAAATACCTCGAAGACGATCACCCGCTATTCATGGACTCAAATGCTCCTCTCATCACAAGTTACTAGGCCACCATGGCGACCTTTTGATTTGTCATTGCATTTGATCCAGCATTTTTAGCGAGCAAGTCTTTTCAGCGTAGCATTCTCGAGCATTATACCTATTTTTCCTTTTCTTCTTCACGCAAAGCATGGACAGCGGGACGGCACGAACTCTACTCAGATCTACGGAATGTTATACGAGGGTACGGATTGGGAAGTTGGTCGCAAGGCGCGGTATGAGATCTCCCCCATATTGGCAGGTTGAGACTCCCCCCTTGCAATAGCTAGAGCTATGAATCAAAGTGATCATTTCACCAAAAAAGCATCCTTGGCCTCAATTTTTCACATGTGACGTTATCAGGACGATTCACACGCTAAAAGAAAAAAGCAGATCATTAAGCATCGGTCATGAGGTGTCATAATTGCTGCGTCGCATGCAGGTCGCCGAGAAAGGGTTGCACCATTTCCTCGCAGTCATAACAGAGCTAATGAATAATTTCTCAGGCCGTGAACCATCTCTCACAGGCTATGGCGCGATTCGGAAAAATGGCCAGAGACTTCTGCCTGACCGACTGTCACCGACTTTTAGCAAGGTGCGGCAGCTACTGCCTGTTGCGGCACCAGGCAGTCACGACCAGCACGGTGCACACGCGGCAATCTTGTGCACTGCGCACGAGAGATCTGCTCCAACCGTCGCGTCGCCTGCCAGACGAAAGTGCAGTTCCGGTGAGTTTACTGCCACACGAGGCCAGCAGTGCCGCAGCACTGCCCTGCCAATCCGTTCGATGCGAGGCATTGCGACGCGTCCCACGACAGCAGCACTCCGCCGACCTGCATGCTGCACATCACCAGATGACGGTACTGCATATTCTGCTAGTGACGCCCAGGAATCGCTGCCTGGGCGAGTTTGCGTGTGCCAGCCACCGGCGTACTCGCTACGAGCGCGCGTTGCTGGTCGGCTCCGTCGGCGTTTACTTCACTCCGATCGGGGTAGGCATCGTGCAGCACCGTGAGTGCGAACGGTTGCGGACAGTACCTTTCCGCCGTCGAGATTCGGCCGAGGCACTATTGGTGCGCAGGCCGAACCAAAAAGGGTCAACAGCGGAGATCAAGAATTCCGTTATTGTCTCGTATGACTATGACAAGGGAACTGGCAATTTGCATCTGATCTCTGGCCACCATGGACGATGGCAACATCGCATTTGCCTTGATGATCCTTACACGTCAAACACCAGATCTGAGCAAGGGCTCCCGTCTCCACGCTGTCCATGCGAAGAAGGTAATGGCGATGCCGATCTCCCTTTTCTTCTCCACGCTGCAGCTGTGCACACCACGACACCAGCATGACCTCCCGTGCCTCGCCTTTCTTGTCTCAGTTGGCACGTCTAGAGGCTGCATGTTGAGTGCGCTGTTGGCATTGCCCAGGGTCCGCTCAGTGTTTCAAGTCTGCGTCTGCATTTCCAAATATCATATGCACCGCTCCTTCCTCATGCGGTGTGCAGTGTTGGGATATGGAGCGCGACAAGCGTCGCGTGGTGACTCTGTTTCGCTCACCGACAATCTATCGTGAAACAGGTACGCTTCTAGTCTGCATCGCTTGGCCCAACCCAACAACTGCAGTACGGCGTCGTCCAATCGCAATTGTTGACAGCAATGTCTCGACAATGAGTTTGGTGAGCTGGCAGCACGAACATCTATTGCCCCTTTCGCTGTGATGATTGTTTGCGTGTCTGAAGATGGATAGTCTGGCCAACAATTCTCCACACAATCTCCACGCATGATCAACGTGAGTTACGTGGAGGGTCAACTCGCCGGATAGGGGCAATGCGCTTCAGTCAGCCCTTTCTCTGAGCATTGTGGGCCAACCGCTGATGGTCTGGAGGCCTTCACGTTGCAATGAGGCGGTTGCTGATCATGCTCAGCCGCCTGCCAGTCCACAGATGCTCGAGTGACTTCCCCGAGGATAATTTCTTTTCTGCCAGTAGCTACTCGCTGACGTGGGACGCCCACGCCTGTCAAGCTGATGTCGAGCTGATGCGCTGCCATGTTTGAGCCTCATGCGCTGGAATTACGGGTGCAGCTCGACCGATGCAGCCACAATCAGCCACATCTTATCAGTCTTGGGAGGATCTCTGTGCGCACAGCGACACCATGCTTTCTCCCAGACGCTGACCGGGGCCACCGGATTGACTTTCTCACACCATTCATCACGTCGCAGACCCTGTGCTCTCGAACACTTCTCAGACCTTATTGTCGCGTACTGTGTCGAAGACAAATCACGTTTCATGACGTCTATGACCCAACGTTCACGGCCGGATCGGGAGCATCCTTCATCCTGTCACCGTCCAGATCGAGGGCCCTGATCGCGCGTACACCCGAAGTGTATTTCAGCAACAGTCGTTCTAGAATTCACATGTAAGGAAGGCGCGGGTGATGAGGCCATCAGGCAATGCAAGCCCGGAAGAGTCTGCAATCTCAGGCGTCAGTGTCTTGCCTGGTGAGCTGTTGTGTCGACACAACACCAAGAATGTGCACAAACAAAGGTGCAACACCCTGTCAATCAGCCTTTGTTAGCACAAAACCCCACCCTCTGAACGTTCGAGAAGACACAAGCTCCTGCAGAACACGCCAAAATCTGCATTTCAAGCGAGCGGAGTGGGTCCCAGGTCGCATTTTCGCATTTTGCGCGCCGAGCCGCTCCTCGGCAAAATATTTCTTGCATTCCAGCAGGAGCAGTGGGCGCAAGGCTGCCTCACGATGTTTTGGTAGCAAGCCTGACTCGACGCACGGCCGCCGGAAGGGTTCTCAGGCCCCGCTGTCAAAATTCCTTCGCACACTTGCAGCGGGAAGCCCAGTGAGCCCCACCGGCAGAAAAATGACCTGCGCAGGGTTTTGCTGCCAGTAAACACCCACTAGGAAGCTACTCGGACAGCTGACAATGCAGAATCCGAGGCATCGCAATTTCACTCACTCGCTAGCGTGCTCTTCGTTGTACAGTTCGTTGATCACCAGACCTGCGACCAGGCTGATCCCCGAGCAAGCAGCGGCAAGCCTCACTCGCTCTCGCACTCTGCGGAAAACAGTCCCGGGTGCTGGCGGACGCAGGAGAAGTCGATCCCACGCATCCCGTGGCAGTCTATACGCCGTAGGTAATACGCTATACGCCAGGGCACATGTTGCCGTCCATTACCCGGCGAACTCCTCGCGCTCACCGTATCGTTCGTCAGAGCTTCGGTCGTAAACGGTTTGCGGCTAGTCCAATACGCGCTCTTTGCACACCGTATGTACATCGTGAGCGCGGCTGACTCGCCTGGCGTGGTGTTGCGCAGACGGATACGGCTGTCGGACGGTCGGCATAGCCACATGTACATTGGCTTGGCAAATTGGGTGGAGACGGTCGGGCGCGAGGTTTTTTCTGCCAGGCATGGGGGGCTGGCATGTAGCTCGTGTGCTGGTGGAGCGCTGTGTAAGATCTACAGGTACGTGGTACAGAGCGGGTGTTTGCGGCTTTGCAATTTGTGCTGCGAGGGTTGTGATTTGGTATGACCGAGGAATGTCAGATTCTTGTGCGAGTCTGTTGGTAGAGTGTACATAGTAAGAGCGAGAAGATGAGGTTCCGTGTGTATCGAAGCCTCCAGGTCAGAGTTGTTATGCAGGCGTGGTTGTAAGCATGTACAGTGAGCGCGTGTAAGCACGACATATGGGCATGACGATATCATATGACAAGCTCGGCCTGTGGTTTGAATATGTTCTCAGTGCCAGGACATCTTCTCACGTTTGAGAACAGCGGATCAACAAGCTCGTTCAATTCTCAATTGGACAGATAATCATATTGTACAAACAGATTCCCATAGCTTTGGTATGTTAACAGCACTGTGTTACCAGACACGCACTATGATTCGCTACACTGGACTGGACTTTTTCGACCCTGCCCTTGATGCAGGAAAGAACCTTGCCGTGGTCGACTGACCCACCGCGTGCTCATCATCAACCGGAAGTTCCTCATCTTCACTACTCGAATCGTACATATCAATAATATTCGGCATGCAAAGCCCCATCTGTGACCATGCCCGTCGCGCCTGCGCATCGAAGACCGAAGAAATCCAGGGACACCGATGCACTCGCTCCAGCAAACTGTGCGCACTCACAAAGCCATTGTGCTCCATTGTCAACGTGAATGAGAGCTGAGAATACTGCGCAAAGACTTCAAAGTCAGAGGTGTTGGTTTGCTGTGTTCGAGGCAGGCCTTTTGCAGCTAGGGCACCCATTGTCAGAATCCAGAGAAATGCATCCGGCGCCGTCGCCCAGTGCGAAATTGGGACTCGTTGCAGAGACTGACGGAGTTTGCGTACGGTCTTTGACAGCCGTGAGCCAAATGAGTGAGCATGTGGCTCTGCGGCCATGACTAGAAAGATGAGATGCGCTAGGCATATACTTTGGTCGACTGGCCGTTGTGCCCGTCGATCAGCGACTTCAATAGCCTCATCTGTTTTGTACCAGTCGAAAAGCCGATACATCAATAGGCACCCGTGTTTCTCGAGATCGAAAGGGTCGAGGAGGTGCGGTGTGCGTCCCGTGTCGTACCAGTTGGTGAGATCGGTGATGAAAAGATTGAAAGATTGTAAAATTTCGACTAACGTCACGTCTGAGCAAAGGCGTTGGAAAGGTGTTGCGACGCCAATCTGAGTTATCCCGGGATGTGATGTTGTGATGTAGTCCTCGACGCGACCTAATGAATCCAATGGCAGTGCATATGGACGTTGAAACGTCGTGATGCATCGAGCGATACTATGCCTGGAACTTTTTGTCAGTCCTCTGTCGATCTGAACAACACTGAAGCAACATGCTCAAAGCGGGAGCGCATGAGAAGATATAGAAATTCCGCAAGCGATGAGGCCGAGGGTCACCAAGCACTTACATCAATATGAAAACCTGCAAACAACGATTCGTCTTCAATGCACCTAGTCCACCCCTTTGATATATCATGGTCTTCAGTCCATTGAGATGAGCACTGTTGGCAGTCAAGCTCCGCTCTCTGTCGTTGCCTTGCTGCGCTGGATTGGCCAGATCTGATTCTTCCAAGGCCAGCATGATCAGAACAGAAGCAATGGTCGTATCTTCAATGCTAGTTCTTGGGTCTGACAACAATTTGTTGATCTCAGTAATGGCCTGCCATTTGTAAATTTCCGAGTCAAGCCCAAGTGCACGCGCGGAGGCTGTCAGAGCTGCGTAGATATATGGCGCACCATTCGGACTCTGGATACATCTGGCCATCCAATCTGTCGCGGTGACTGAAGATGACTTGTGAAGATCCACTGGGAGGAGTCTTGGAGCGGACCCTTCAACGACTGCGAGTAACCTTAGTAATTGTTAGATGCACAAATATGGACTTTACCAACATTGATCTAAAAGAAGCTGCATATGTGAATCTAACTGGACTGAAAGGCAATGTAATGGCTTGATGAATCCAACATCGAAGCCGTCATAGTTTGTCACAGAGGTCCGTTCTCCATGCAAGATGTCATGTGTGTGATTAGCATGACTGTACTCCGCAAAGAGGGGCATGTGACTTGACTGCGGGCTGTCGCATATGCGGATGCTGCTATTAGTGGAGAAAACACTACCAGTCCTACTGCTTGATGGCGACGCGACAGGATGAACATCCCACAATGAATCCTTGCGATAAGCTGTCGGTGACCAAGACGTGGGGACGACAACTACTTCATCTCGAATATGAGAATGACCAGGATGTTGTCTTGCAGATCCTGTCTCCAAAGCGTCCTCCTCCTTCGGACTTTTTGGGCGAGTGCTCCAGGTTTTTCTGTTCCTAGCCGACTTCATAACAAAGGACCGGACAACACGATCTGGCTTTGCGTTTACTCCGCCATTGCTCGAGTCGATGAACATAAACTTGGTGGGACGTCTCCACTGTCTTTTAGATGCCGGTTGGTCGGTACTCTCGCTGCCCTCGTGGGTGTCTTGCGCGAGCATTTGGTTGTGGTGTCACCTTGTAACAGTGTTGCTGTAGATCTGCAAATGCAAGGATTGCACATTGGTCGCTGGAGTGAAAGGAGTGGGTACCGTAGTGAATGATTTGCGGTGGTTCGGTGATGCTAAAAAGGAAGTGCATAGTGGGTTAAGAATGTTCTTTTATCCGCAGGTCTGGGCCTCGCGTCGGCGAAATATTTCGATGATGGGAAAAGGAGTGGCCGAGCGTCAAGACCTTGACCAGCTGAGTGCCTGAAGTCGACCTGCTATAAGTTCGGTATCAGCGAGATAACGCTGGTTTGAGAACTAGTCTTAATGCATGCGCGAACGTGCTGACGCTGGGCCTAATCCGATAGGGCCGTCATAGGGAGTCAGCATGTGAGGGTGAGGTATGTGCCTCATCACGAGTGGGCTTGAGACCAGGTCCGCCTTGTGCAACACCAGAGCTCCGGGAGAACGTAACGTCATTCGGATGCGCAAAGCTCCCGAGCGGAAAACGCCACGGAGTCGCCGAGGGGATCGTCGCGAAATCGATGATCTGTATCCCGACATCATGGAGCCGAATGCGAGGAGGGACAGCATGCACGTGATACCAATATATTCTTTATGTCTGCTCTACACCTGTCACTTCCCTTTGCATCGCCTATAATTTTCGACCGAAGCGCAGCCGAGCTAAGCCAACAGCTTGCCGCATGCATACATAGCAGTGGGAAACTCTGTTGCATGGTGTTAGTCAAGCTCGACACCTGCTGTGCTAACGACAATATAAAAAAAAGAGCAAATCAGATGAAAGATGAAAAGCATTACGTTTTTCCAGCATCAGCCCGGAGGCCATAGGAGTTAGCATGGAGTATTTTTAACATCATGCGAACGATAGAAAAGAGAAAAAATTGCGTACGTACCTCTAGGGTGTGGACTGTTGGCTGAGCGAGTAAGTTTTTTGTCAATGAAAGAGCCAGAAAGTCTGAATTCATGTCAGTCTCGCACTTCGCCAAGTAGCATGTACTGTGCTCGAGCATGTATAAAATTTCAGGTAATCGAACTTGTTATGATCCCCATTGATAGGTCGGCATTTGATAGTATATAGGTTGCTCATCATTGAAGGGGGATATGCGGGCGGTGCGAGAGTTGGACTAACATATGGAGACATGTCGTAGCTCAGCGACGTCCATCTAGCACCGCAATCCAAACGGTTCTTTCGACGGACAGGGTCCGCTGAGCTACGATGGCCGAGGCCCAGTGGGCTGGCACATGTGCAATACGCATGTTCTTACGAGCGACCGGAGTGACCGTGCATGTCTACTGACAGCTTTGACGAGTTAGCGAAGAGGTTCAAAAAAAGTGTTCTTGTGATAACTCGAAGTGCGTTTGAAAGCTCAGTCATCTCGTTTGGCTTGAGTGGTCGGATCACCATATTACATGTAAGATAGGGGCGACACAAATGTTCCTCATGAAGTTGTGAATGGGAAAGGTGGGAGCGCGACTTACCTCAAGCTGTTGTGTTGTGCAGGAGAAGTTCGCAACTCAAGGATTTATGAGAAACTGCTAGCGGGGACCGGCGCCGAGGCCCCGGCGAACCGTGCGCGTTGTGCCTTCCAGTTGACGCGCCTCCCAAGTTGGGCTTGCTGCTTGACACGCGCCAGCCTTAGTCACTAACACATTTCAGCACCTGCGACCTTTATTGGCAAACATGGCTGACTTTGCTAGCTTCGTCAAGGAATCGCGTGAAAAGAAGAAACAAGAGAATCTCGCGCAGCAATTCCTGGGCTCCCGCAGTCGCACAGCAACACCTACATCTGGCTCAGGCGCGAAGTCAAGGCAAGCACCAGAGAAGCCGACTCTGCTGAGCCGCATCAGCGGAGGCGCTGGCATCCAGAAAGGCCGTTCTTCATCAGCGAAACCTTCCGGTAATATTGAGGGGAAATGGCAACATGATCTGCACAAGGTCAACAACCCCAAAGGGCCGCCTGCCAGAGCTGCAAAGCTGGGCCGTACGGCTTCTGCTTCTCAGATCGACCGTAACAGCCGGACATACGACAAGTTCGCCTCGACTCTGAGCAGGAACCCGAACGAACGGAGCGACAGTGCGCCTGGGTTCAGCATTCGAGGTGTTGCAAGCAGTGGCCCTTTCACAGTAATTGCAAGTAACTTCGCTCCTGGAACAACGGCTTCAGATATAGAGGCTGTAATGGCACCCCATGGAGGAGAGTCTCTTGGCTGCAAGATGCTAACAGCATCTCCCACGGTCATGGTGGAGCTGACGTTCGCGACACGAGAGGGGGCTGAGAACGTGATTGCGACTTTCAACAACCAGAAGGTTTGTAAAGCCGGTTGTAGCTGTCATACGTCACTAACATATGCCCAGGCTGACGGAAGGACGCTTTACGTGTATCTGAAGGAGACAACCACAAGCAACGCGAGCAGCGCCATTGCCAATTCTCGACCACCGCCCTCTCGTTCTGTTCAGACAACTGATGGCATGGAGATTGATGGCGCTCGTGGTGGAAGTTTCCAAGATGGAAGATACGGCTTCAGCGACGGTGGCTGTCGTGATCCGCCGCGTGGGCCTCGCAGACGCTACTAGACGCTCGACGACACGCATAAAACTCATATACGATACCCTGATATGGACAGCGAAATTTCCAGCTCGTTTTAGAGCACTTGGCGATAAGAGCGACAGGCAATGCTGTACATCGAATTTCGACAGGATAAGCACGGCCATGGTCTATCCAATTCAAGGATAAATGGGGTCGAATCGAATCCAGATCAAGGATAATTGGCTTCTTAAGACCACCCGGGAATACATCTTGTTACTTCCTTGCATATATTCCCCACATGTTTCACCGACGCGCGTGATTCGGCTCTATGAGCCCGTACCTGAACTTTGACCGTTCACCACCAAAGAGAAGGACTCACCATGGCTGCTGTACGGATGAGTGTTGAGTCTGGCCTTACACAGCACCACACTCAGCATCGCACATAGAAGACCGCCCATAAGGTCCGAGACACTGACATGGCTGTGCGTGGTGAACAACAATATGCAGACGCAAGACAGCTATGTCAGACAAATTTCGAGCGACGTGCTCGGCCTATGAACCACTTCGTTCTGACAAGCACCCAGAGATCAGATTGATAATTCTGCACCCACGTAGCGGCAACGATGTGGTTCATGCTCATCTAGAAACTCAATGGCACAGAAAAGTGCAACACAAACTACGAAGCCATATTGCACACGTGAAGTAATCTGCTGCATCTTGGTTGCTTTGTACCCCTGCATCTTGGCCCCACGTACACAACGAACGGTGCCGTATGGTCACTCACGCCTACATCTATGAGGTCATGGGCGAAGAATCTCATCCCAAGCTTGATGCATACAACATCACATTAGAATAGAGGCTAAGTCGTGATGCAATAGGTAACTTTCTGTTACTGCATGCATTCCGCGGGTGTTTATTTGTCGTCCCCTCCACTTGATACTAGCTGCACTACCAGGAAGAGAGCAATAGCCCACCAGTACCTGAAACAAAATCAGTCTGAGTCACAGTCTTCACGTCTGATGGTACATACTTTTGCAGAAATGTTTTCTCGGGCTCCTTGTCCTCCAGCTTGCCCTCAGCATTCAGCACTATGGGTTTGTTCAGCACAGGCTTAGGGCCCAAGCTCCTCTTGACGATTTCGACCTCCACTTCCTTCCCAGGACCTTTGACGCTTGTTCCAAAGCCCACATGGTATGGCTCGCCCTTCTCATCGACGTGCACGATGAACTTCTTGTGGTATTGGTCCGCGAAGTTGGCCGCTGAGGTAACGACGCCCCGCCATGATCCGGTTTTTGGGTCTGTCAGCCCAACGCGCAGAAGGTGGTCGTCAGAGTAGGAGCCAGTAGGGGGCGTGTAGGAGGCTAATGTGCCAACGGATTGGTCTGCATCGTAATCGATCTGAGCAAGAGGGATTGCTGATGGAATGACCGCAGTGCCTTCGGAGACGGGCACGGACGAAACGTATAGCGTCACGGTCGATGCGACAGCGAATGGCAACAGGAGAAGTCTGGCGAGGAGCATGTTGGCGTTGGCGGTGATACGGTAGTCTGGATGTGTTCGAAGTTCGGGTTGCGCCTGGCCAGAGCTCGAAGCTCGGCTGACTAACCATACACCAACTTTTCCACGGTCGCTATTCTCTCTAGGTCGACGCGTCGGCTCGCGTCGCAGTGAGGTCTGTCAAGCCCTCGGCGATGCGCCGAATACTCCCGTTGCGGTGCTCGCCCAGAAAATAGTCTGCGCGGTGGCGTCTATCCCAGCCAACAACATGCGGGATGCCAAAACAGGTGGATCCGGGGTCTCATGATCTCCACAATTCTCCATCTGTTCTGGAAAAAGCTCAGACAATCACCGGTGCTGGTACGAGGAACAACAGCGATGCGCGGTCTCATTGCTGGAAAGCTGAGGGTCACTAAGTCATTCAATTGCCCCGCCCCCACTATGGTGCTCAGGGTCTCGAGAGCTATGAGCTCATCACGCAGCCGAAGCTGTACATTGTTCTCAACACTATCTGAGAGCTCCCAGCTTGATTGATAGCCTTGGGCTTTCCTCCCTTACTTCCCATCCATTACCAATCGACAGCTGTACACTGTTCACCATGGCAGCTACAATCCCCTTCAGACAAAACTCACGGAAGCCATCACGTCAGATGACTGACCCTCGTAACGAGATCCGACCTCAGGTCGACCATTACATCGGCATCGATGTTGGTACAGGCAGTGCCAGAGCCTGTATCATGAATGATCAAGGTGATATCGTCGGCCTGGCATCAGAAAACATCGGCCTGTGGCAACCGCAGACTGGCTACTACGTACTGCTGCCTCGCTTGATTGCGGAAATGTGAACTGACAACACCAGGAACAATCTACAACTGATATTTGGCGATGCATCTGTTCCTCGGTACGCCGAGCTATGGACCAGCACGGCATTGATCGAGATTCCATCCGCGGCATTGGATTCGATGCTACGTGCTCACTTTCTGTCTTCTCAGAAGACACCGATGAACCCGTCTGCGTCACTGGGCCGCATTTTGACAACAGAGACGGTAACGATCGCAACGTCATCCTCTGGCTTGACCACCGACCGGTCGAAGAGACCGAGAAGATCAATGCAACCGACCACAACCTCCTTCGCTATGTAGGAGGGAAGATGTCCATCGAGATGGAGATCCCCAAAGTCTTGTGGCTGAAGAACAACATGCCGAAGGAGCTGTTTGACCGCTGCAAGTTCTATGATCTTGGCGATGCTCTTACACACTTGGCTACTGGTAGCGACACTCGAAGCTACTGCAGTGTAGTCTGCAAGCAGGGATTTGTTCCTGTCGGCGTTGACGGTAGCGTGAAGGGATGGCAAGAGGACTTCCTGAAGGAGATTGGATTGGAAGATCTTTGCGAGGACAACTTCAAACGTATGGGAGGTGTCGACAAAGTGGTTTGTCCTGCATCACTACAGGAGCGGGCGTTCGCTGACATGTGACAGAATGGACGCTACTTGACTGCTGGTGAGCTTGTCGGGACTCTTAGTGAGAAGGCAGCCGCAGAAATGGGCCTCAACCCCGGCGTTGCAGTTGGCAGCGGTGTCATTGACGCCTACGCTGGCTGGATCGGCACCGTTGGTGCCAAAGTTAAGCTTGACGAAGATACACTTGACATGAGCCATGCGAAGAACGATGTCGAGCAGGCCTTTACACGGCTAGCCGCCGTCGCAGGAACTTCTACCTGCCATCTGGCCATGTCGCGGGATCCAGTCTTCGTACCGGGCGTGTGGGGTCCTTATCGAGATGTCCTGCTGCCCGAGTACTGGATGGCAGAGGGAGGACAAAGTGCAACGGGCGAGCTGCTCAAGCACGTTATCGAGACACATCCTGCATTCAACGAAGCCTCTTCCGTTGCTGAGACCTTCAACACAAACATCTACGACTATCTGAACGAGCACCTCTGCGAAATGGCAGAGCGCGAAAATGCGCCACACATCTCATGGCTTGGTCGTCACTTCTTCTTCTATGGAGATCTGTTTGGCAATCGCTCTCCCATCGCGGACCCCAATATGAAAGGCTCGGTCATCGGATTGAGCTCTGACAAGAGTTTGGACGGTCTGGCGATGTACTACTACGCTACGCTGGAGTTCATCGCACTGCAGACACACCAGATTGTTTCAACGATGAACAAGTCTGGACACGTTATCTCGTCCATCTTCATGTCTGGCTCGCAATGCCAGAACGCACTTCTCATGCAGCTTGTTGCCACCGCGTGCGACATGCCAGTACTGATCCCTAAGTATGTTCATGCTGCTGTTGTTCACGGTGCAGCTATGCTTGGTGCGAAGGCCGCGAGTACAGACAAAGACGGCAACAGTGAACCTCTTTGGGACATTATGGATAGATTCAGCAAGCCAGGCAAAACGGTGAAGCCAATCGCAGACAAGAACGTCAAGAAGCTCCTAGAGGCAAAGTACAATGTTTTCCTTGAGCAAATCGAGGGCCAGCAGAGGTACAGAAAGGAGGTAGATGCTGCGGTCGAGGGCTGGGCGAAAGCATAAAAGCGTATGGACATCGCAGCGTGTACCGCTGGGGACACCGCATCATCGTAGCACCAACGAAAGAATACAACAGTTACAAAGTTCAACTCGCTCAGAATATTCAAGCTCTCTGTAACAATGACGTGGAGGCTATGTTTAATTGTTGTCGCCTGATACGCATTTGCCCAACCTCTGTATGCACAAACTTGCAGGGCGCTTTTGCGTGAGGCTGTATACGCGTACCACTTGAGCCAAGCTGGACGCACTTGATTGCGGCTATAGAGCTTGCGTGGTTCGCAAGTGAAGACACATTTAGCCTAGCAAGAGTAAACCGCATACTATCATTTGCACGTGTCAAATGTTCTGCGGGTTGCACTTTGATTCGTGAAGATTCCCTCTGCGTTGTTTGTGCGGAAAGTCGCCACATCGTGGCTGTAACATGCGGGGCGAAGGAGCGACGTCATCACCGCCCATCCTTCTTTCGATGTGAACACCCCGCCAACGCAAACATTCCTCCCTACAAATACTGCCATCGACCTCAACTCGTACCAATTCACACACACAACTCCCACATACCTTTTTGAAAAAACCCTTCACAATGACTTCCACTGTTCACGTCGAGAATATCAGCACGAAGACGTCTGAGGATGAGATCAAGTCCTTCTTCAGCTTCTGCGGAAAAATCCAGGACATCTCCGTCAAGTCGACCGGCGGCGACACACAGTCTGCGTCGGTTACTTTCGAAAAGGCAGCCGCTGCGAAGACCGCACTCCTCCTTGACAGCACACAACTAGGCCCCAACTCTGTTCACGTCAAGTCTGCTGGCGGTGACTCTACTGATAAGTCAGCCATCGACGACACTCACGAGGGTGACCACATCTCCCAAGAGCAGAAGCCTCGCGCCCGTATCGTTGCCGAATACCTTGCCCACGGCTACGTCATTTCCGACAAGGCCATCGAGAGCGCTCTTGCTGCCGACAAGCAGCACGGCTATAGCAGCAAATTCCTTCAAACTCTTCAGAACATCGACTCCAAGACACAGGCCTCGCAGAAGGCACAGGCTGTTGATCAGAAGCTTGGTCTTTCTAACAAGGCATTGGGTGCTTGGGCTGGCCTCACCAGCTACTTCGACAAGGCTCAGGGCACGCCTACCGGCCAGAAGCTCAGGGCCTTCTATGATCAGGGCAACAAGACCGTTATGGATGTACACAACGAGGCTCGTCACTTGGCCGATCTCAAGAAGAAAAGCACCAGCAGCGATGGCAAGCCCAGCAAGGAGGAGGCAGATGTCCACAGTATCGGCAATGGCAAGACCCAGTGCAACTGCGGCTCTGTGTCGGGCAAATGCCCATGCCCTGACGGCCAGTGCGCTTGTTCTGGCTGCGCGAAGGCTGAGGACGGTGGTAAGCCAAGTAAGGAGGAGGCTAACGTCCACGGTGTCGGCGACGGCAAGACTCAGTGCAATTGCGGATCCATCTCTGGCAAGTGCCCCTGCCCCGAGAGTCAGTGTGCATGCTCCGGTTGCGACAAGGCTGAGGGTGGCGGCAAGCCCAGTGTAGAGGAGGCCAACGTCCACGAGGTCGCCAACGGCAAGACTCAATGCAACTGCGGCTCTGTCTCCGGCAAGTGCCCGTGCCCTGAGGACAAGTGCGCTTGCTCTGGCTGTGCCAAAGACACTTCGGCTGGTGGTGCTAGCTACGCTGCGGTTGCTGATTCCAAGCAGTAAAAGCTCAGTTGGCTTTCAGGCGTTCAGAGGATCGAGGTCATGAGCGATGAATTCTATTTCCTTTTATTCAGCATGTGTTAGTATGAGCTGCCAAGCAGTCAAAGACATGGAGTTAGCGGTGGTGATGAGAAGAGATATCCCGTAGTCTAGTACCGAAATTGATACATTCACATACTTGTCTCTGTCTCTGTATACATACATGCTCTCCTGTCCAATACGGTACTCAAACAATGTGCTCAATTGTGCAGCCGATCAAACCAATGAGAATTTGCCTACCAACCAGGTTTTCCGCCAGTGAGCAGTCGTCATGTCACGTCCGCCGCTGAAACTACCTGATATTTCTGAATATCGCCTGACACCGATGTCGGCGTTATGCCCTGCCCGCGTTACAGTTGCTGGGAGTGGAGACTCAAAGCGGTTGTGACGTCGGCGGATTGAAGCATATGCGACATCAGCGGCGAAACTCCAGCTCGCAAAGTTGAGGAAATAAAGCCAAAAAGCACGTCAAAGAAATGGAATACCACCAGCAGGAAAACTTCACGAGGCGGCGAATGAAAGCAGCATATGCAAGCGGCTAACCATTAGCTTTGCCTGAAGTTGGTCAGTGATGGCAAACCCACGACTGTTTGCCTAGGTATGCGTCATGGTTTCTCTAACCTTCCCCACTATGCCGTACCTTCTCTCAACTTCACTTGTGGAGGAAGCCTTTTTTCTCTCACCGGCTACCACCCTCTGCGCAGCGAAGCCTACCTTGTTTTCCCTCTAGCGTTAATCTGCATGCAGCAGCCTTGACAACGCACAGATAGCGCCCTGCAGGTGTAGCGCCGCAATACTTTCTCAAGACATCACTGCAACACCACTGCCTGGACGTAACACAACACCGCCAAGATGAGCACAGGAGCAAAGAAGAGGATCATGAAGGTGGATATACTGAGTGCTGCGCTGAGAGATGTGTACTGACATTTTGTGCAGGAGTATGGCGAGTGCATGGCGGACCTGCCGCAAGGCATCAAGATCAACTTTGATGAGCAGAACATGACCAAGTGGGAGGTGCTTATGGACGGCCCTGACCAGTCTGTGTATGCGGTATGTTCTTTCTCTCTCGCTCATTCTTGCTCTCTCACACACTCACACTCGCTCACACGCATACACACACACACTCATCACGCGCTCACCTGCAGTATGAAGCTAGGCTAACGATGCGCAGGGCGGGCACTTCAAGCTCGAGATCACATTCCCCAACGAGTACCCCTTCAAGCCGCCAGTCGTATCGTTCCGCACCAAGATCTACCACCCTAACGTCAGCAACGACGACAAGGGCTCCATGTGCTTGGGTCTGTTGCGCCCCGATGAGTGGAAGCCGCCGAACAAGGTTGTTTCGGTCCTTCGGCTCATTCAGACGCTCCTCATTGAGCCAAACCCAGATGACGCTATTGAACCGTCTATTGCAAACGAGTACAGGGAGAACCGCAAGCAGTTTGAGAAGAATGCGCAGGACTGGGTCAAGCGGTATGCAAAGTGAGGATGTCATTACGCGACAAGAACGAGCAGGGCAGCTCCGGTTCATGAGCCGAGCTTGGAGGAACACATTGCATTTTGTGCGTTTGGCGAGGCTGCGTCACGCGGCTGGCGATGGCAGGAGGGGGCGTGTGTTTGTGTACGGGAAGAGCAAGTAACGAATCTATATCAATATGGGATGGTTACACGCGATGACGGTTGGTATGGTGGAGGGAAAATCTCCGAGCCGCCCGGTAGCAGGATGGCAGGATGGCAGGATGGCAGCGGGCTACATAGACTATGGATTGCACGTTCGGATAGTTACCCCGGGTAAGGGATGCTCCAGGATGGGTTGGATGGACAGATCCATGTCTGTCTAGGCATGTCGTCATGAGAGCAAATTCCTCGACGGTGGTTTTTTCCTGGTTAGGTTACTTAGGTAGGCCAAATGCAGAGAAAGAAATGAGAGGACCGGGATGGACGCTCTGCAAGGCCTTCGAGAACAAGTCGTGACGTACCGGCAGCCAGGTGGAGCACAGGTCCGGGGAGAAAGGATTGTGCCACTGCCAGGTACAATACCTAGGTATCTACCTAGTACCTACCTAGTACCTACCTAGTTCCTACCTACTGTGTACTTGCAGTGCTGCTGCTGCTGCTGCCTCCTGGTGCTCGGACTGCAGCACTGGCATTGCTGGTGATGCCAATCTAACGAGTCAGCTCTGCGCCCAAGGGCGTCTCAGGAAGCGGCAGCAGGTGCAGCGGCCAAACACGTGCAGGAGACGATGCCGGCAGCAGCGTTAGGTTAGGCCCTAGGTAGTTCAAGTTGCAGGCGTCCCACTGGGCGGGTGCCTAATGGTGGTGAAGCAAGCAGCATGCAGCGCCAGAGGCACAGGTGCAGGCGCCCTCGCTGCCAATGAGAAATGGCCGACTGGCGGACAGGCGGGCAGCAACATGCAGGGCCGCTGTCGAGGAACCGTGTGCAGCATGCCAATCTCGGTAGTGGAGCGTAGCTAGCTGCATTGGCACGCGTGAAGGTTGCGCCGTTGCGGCGCGAGGAGGCCTGCTCGAACAATGCTGCAGACGGCGCACTGGATGCAGACAGCGCTTGAGCCTCTGTCGACCCACGCCGGACGGGGATGCGGCAGCCGGTGTTGGCCTAAAGGGCTAATGGGACGATGCGCTGTCTGCACGACCAGGCTGCTGGTCTTGCTCTGTGGTCAGTGGTCTGTTTGGCCATTACCTACATAGTACATGCTACTGTGTACCGTGCAGGTCCAGTGTCAGGGCAGGCTCTGCGACGCTGCTCCCTTCACCACCACCGCCGTCCCTGGAGGCTCTCTCCACGCACTCCAAACAAGACGTCGCCGTCGCCGTCTCGCAGCAGCTGGCGGCCGCGCCCATACCTCGCACCCCAGTGACGACCACGCTCATTAACCGCCCCCGTTGCATCCCCGTTGCCGCCCCCGTTGCAACTTGCCCCATCCCCTCGCTCGCCAAATCCTGCCCTGGCCAGTCACCCAGTCTGCCCTCCTGCCCACCGACAGCTGTCGTGTGGCGGTGCCTGCCTCGAGTCTGGGACACGACCTAGTGCGTTCTTTTTGAGTTTCAGCCAGCACCAGCACCTGCACCTGCACCTGCACCCAGCAGCCTGAGCTCTGCTCGACCACCACTACCCTACCACCACCACCCTCACCCCTCTCGACAGCCCTCGACAGCCCTCGACAGCCCTGGCCAGCCCCTCGATAATGCGGCCGCTGCACCACGCCACAACGACCGAGCTCCCTGCCCTCCCGCGCGAATGAGCACGTCTGCGCGCTGCTTCGTCCGCCGCTATGGCTGATGCCCTGTACCGTGCTGGCACGACGACCACCCTTCCCTCCCACTGGACCCCCACCGACGACGTCCCCGGCACCGCCTTCCGCTACGACACGCCCACCTCGACACCCTCGCGCCTGCAGTACCTCGCCTACCAGCCCGCGAGCTGCGACACCCCGCCTGCCTCGCCGCCGCCGCGCGACCTGCACGTCCATGGGCCGTATGCGAAGAGAGAGCTGCTGCCCGTGCGACTGAACATGGACACGGCCGTCGCCCCGGCCTACGAGCGCCGCGCCTACAGCCCTGCGCCCGAGAGCCCGACCCTGCAGTCCATGGCCCTGCCCTCTCCCAAATTCCCCCCGCCGCGACAGCGCGCCCCCTCCCTCCTCCGCCACGCCGCCGTCACCTCGCCCAAGTACCAGCAGTTCCCCCCACTCGACGGGCCCACCTCATCCCCGGTCATGTCTCCTGCAATGCGACGTGACGGTAGCGGGCCTGCATCACCGGATCTGCGCGCCATATTCAACCCGCTTGCCAGCAACCCCCCCACGTCCAGCGGGCCACACTGGGACTCGTCCTCGGAGGACCTGTCTGCCTCCATGTCCTCCATGTCGCCCATCAGGGCCCGCGGCTACACCAGCTCGTCACAGGCCTCGTTCAGTCCCAATCTACCCTTGCGCTCCGTCACCTCGATACCCGACTACGGCCAGTACCGCAACGGCGAGCGCTCCAACCTCTCCGGCACATACAAGCCTAACCGTGGCGTGCCCAACTGGTCGCACTCGGACTACTACCCCCCGCCGCAGATCCGACAGCTGCGAGGCGAGGAACCTCGTTTCAGTTCAAGATCAGGCTACACAAATACTTCCTCGGGCGTCATGGAAGCCGGCACACAGCGTAGCAGCGTGGCCACTGCCCGCAGCTCCATTGCTAGCGACCGCCAGAACAGCATCTATTCAAGAGACCAGTCGACAGACCGCTTGCGCGACCGTGACGACTCCCCAGAAACACTGCAGACTTCCGAGGTCGCTGAAGAAGACGAAGAACTGGATCAGTTCAGTGCTGTCGACGACGTCATCGATGCCTACTGCTACGACGAAGATGTGCGAGGCTACTCAATGGTTGACGACAAACCTCGAGATACCTCCCCAATGGCTTTGGATCTGGAACCTCCGGAGCTGTCCCAAACGCCATCGCGCGATATTGACTCGCTCTCTTCGTTCCAGTCATCTGAAAACCTCAAGCAATGGGACAATTCCCCAGCACCACCACCTCTCAACGGCATGATGGCCAAAGCCGGATTGAGAAAGCACCGTCTCTCCATACGCCCGCCTTCTGCGACCGACACTTCAGACCAGAGCCTGCTAGATGATGATACACATGGTGGAGCTGAGGGTGAGTTGAAGCCAGGCGAGTTACCTCCGCTGCAAACCAGCCCTCCTTTCCACGCCGCGTACACACCAAGGACAATCGAGGCCGTCACTGCGTTGACCAATAAGAAAAAATCAGATGAGCGGCAACGATTGAGTGGGGAAGTGCCCCGACGCATTTCAATGACCTTGCAAGCTCTGTCCCTCGGAGCGCCTAACACACTAGTTCAGACCCCGGATGACGGACTGCCTGCTAGGGTACCGAGCGCCAAGCGGGCCCAAATGTCGGAGATCAATCGCGATATTGCTGCTCTACCGCGACTGCCCTCGAACAAGGCCCGCATGTCGCGGAGAGATTGGGCAGATATCGAAGCGTACTCGAGACGGCATTCGCAACGGCCGAGTGTGTCTCGACTGGTGTCGACTGAGGCGGCCCAGAAAGTGGACCTTGCGCTGCAATCACCACTACAAAAGTCTCAGCCATTGCCAGAGGTAGACGAGGACGAAGCTATCCCGCGCCGAGCATCGACCAGCGTGTACGACCGAAAAAGCGGTTTCGGATTGGATTCGTTTCTGAAACCAACAAGAACCGCCGAGGCAAAGTCCGTGGCTGCACCCGATCAAGACGGGCACCCGGAAGGGGTCGCGCCGGCAGTCCGTAAAATGGTGGAAAAGGCCGAGCGTGATCGCTACGGGTTCAAAAAGGAATCATTAAATGTCAGCGTACAAGAGCACAACACGTGGGCGGCGAGATATGAGGAGCACATCAGCAGGCGCCGGAACAAGTGGATTGCGTTGATGTCCAAACAGGGCCTCCCCACTAATGAGCCAACCAAGTTTCCTGAGATGAACGAGAAAGTCAAGCGCTATGCTCGCAAAGGCTACCCTCCGGAGTGGCGGGGAGCCATGTGGTGGTACTACTCCGGAGGCCAGCACACTCTCCAGCAGAAGGAATTCATTGGCTTGTATGCCTCGCTGGCAGCACGTGTCAGACGTGACGAGCTGAACAAGGACGACAAAGACGCGATTGAGCGCGATCTTGACCGCACGTTCCCTGATAACATACACTTTCGCCCTGAGCCTGCGACCGATCTGCTGGACGGAGAGTCTGACGACGAGCCAGCCCTGATTCAAGATTTGCGCGAAGTCCTCTCTTGCTTTGCTCTCAACAACCCCAGCATTGGGTACTGCCAATCGCTGAACTTTATTGCTGGTCTTCTACTACTTTTCCTCAAACAAGACAAAGAGAAAGTATTCATCCTCCTTACAATCATCACGCAGAACCACCTACCAGGTGCGCACGCTCGGTCGCTGGCCAACACAGAGGTCAATGTCTTAATGATGCTGATCAAAGACTACCTTCCGAAGGTCTGGGCCTCCATCAACGACACGGATCTGATCAATTCGGGCGCTGGCTCGCACGCCCATCCGAATTCCAAGTTTCAGCGTCAGCCTACCGTAGCGCTATCTTGCACATCCTGGTTCATGTCCCTCTTCGTTGGTGTCCTACCCATTGAAACCGTACTGCGTATCTGGGATGCCTTCCTTTACGAGGGGCCCCGAGCACTCTACCGCTACGCACTTGCCATCTTCAAGCTCGGCGAACCGGAAATCAGGAAGTACAACCCAGGCGACGGCGAGCTATTCATGCTCGTGCAGAACTTGCCCAGGACATGCATTGACCCCAACATCCTGCATGATTTTGCGTTTGTCAGGAAGGGCTTTGGCAGCCTCAGCCAGGCGGTCATAGACCAGAAACGCCTTTTCTGGCGCGAGCAGAACAAGACCATTGCGCATCAGAACTCAGTCAAGAGCGCGCGCCAGAACCAGCACGGACTCGTTGTGCCGACCCAGAGGCTTGAGGGCGACGACACTGACGGCGAGAGCGTGCGCCGCGCAATGGGCGGCCTGAGAAGGAAAGCCTCCCGTCGCTTTCGTCGGATGAGGAGTTGATCAACCAATCAAGGACCTCACTCGGCAAGCACAGCACACCATGTCGTGCACCAACCTCTCCTCCTGTTTGATCTTTTTTATTTTCTTTTTTCATCACAGCATCTTGTCGTCCATTTTGCAAACACACACACAATACACAACACACAATACACACACACACACACACACACACACACACACACACACACACACACACCCATGGCGACCGGCGTCCAGCGTTCAGCATTGCAGCGTACACACCACTACATACATACATCACGCGAGTGGCATATTCTTGGCCCCCTTCCCTGGAGGTCGAGTTCCAAGGCAGGGACATGAGGCGTACAAAAGGCAGTGCGAATCTTTGTCGTTTCTTGTATAGTAATTACCATATACCCTCTTTTTGTGGGGGTAGGGATGGGGATTGTAGATTTATTTAGCACGAGTCGTCGTAGTCGTAGTCGTAGTCGTAGTCGTAGTCACAGTCGCAGTCGTAGCAAGATTGAGATTATGAGGGCTAAGGGGAGAGTAGGAGGAGCACGAGGAGCGGGCAAAGGAAAAAACGGAATGGGATTAATTAGAACTGTGCGGATAGCAGTGAGCGGGCAACCAGTAGCTAATGATGACACATGACACGACATGCATATGATGGAGTTTCAAGTCTTGACGATTTCTTCTTCTTCTTCTTCTTCTTTTTTTTGTTGTTGTTGTTTTTGCTTCTCTTTGCTCAATTGAGATCCTTCTTTTTTGGGTCGTTTCTCCCCTTTCCTTTCCTTTCCTTTCTTTCCCCTTTTTCATTTTCCCTTTTCCTTTTCCTACTTTTCTTCTTCCTCCTCTCTTCCTGAAGCAAAAGGAAAGGAAAGGAAAGGGGGGATCAGACAAAGAGGAAACGTCATCAGTATCGAGTCTGTTAATCTTCTCCTCCCCCTCCTCCCCTCCTCCTCCTCCTCCTCCACCACCACCACCTTTCCCATACAAATATATGTGCCAATTACATTATCCTCATGTCAATTATCAATGCCACCAACATCACCACCAACATGACCAAAAAAACAGGACCATGCGTTGATTAATTAACACTTTTATGGTTTGGCGTGGATAAAATAAGAAGTAAGAAAAAAAATAGAGAAAAAAAAAAGACACAGTCTCTCATGCATGCTTGATTGGTGGTGTGGTCGGCTGGGTACAAGGTATAGTAAGTGCGGCAGGTATAGGAGGTATAGGAGGTACAGCAAAGCAAAGCAACCAGACACGAATCAGCAGAGTCAAAACCAGGGCCAGAGTCAGAGTCAGAGTCAAAATCAGAATTAGAGTCAGAGTCAAAATCAGAATTAGAGTCAGAGTCAAAATCAGAATTAGAGTCAGAGTCAGAGTCAGAGTCAAAGTACAGTCAGGAATAAGAATAAATTCGCATGGAGGATGCGTGGATATCAGATGAAGCAATGAGGTAAAAAAAAAACGAACAAGAAGAAAATGGCGCCATGAGCTGCGGCGTTTGATTTAGATAGCCTCCCCCGTATATCGTGTACATGACAACAAAAAATCTGCCTAGGCATGGAAACAAAGCGCTAGCCTCCGAGATGACTTGTGGCGAGTCTGCAGCATTTACATGGTGCCGTGCTGTATAAGGAGAGGATGAGAGTGGGTATAGTGAGTGAGTAAGAGAGAGAAAGGAATTGGATAGACGGCTACTGCAGCCTCTTCCTCTTACGTGGATCCTCGGGCTCGTCCTCGTCGGCACGCTCGGCGGTTTCGGCGGGATTGAGGAGGGAATGTACATTGGAGGCCATGCTGGAGCGGCGAGTTGGCGGCCCAGGGGTGTCGAAGCCTTTGAATGGGAAGCGCGCGCCGGGGAGGGACCAGCCGCTGTCTGGGTTCAACGATAATGAAGATGGAGGCCCGTCTGGGGGCGTTCCTTGTCTCGAAGTCCGCCCGCGCGACGCCCGAGGGAGTTGATACGACTCAAGAGCGTTGCGGAGTTGCTCGTCGCCACCACCGATTGGAGCTCGGTGGGGCGAAGATGGCCATTGTGTGGAGTTATGGCCAGATGCGTACGGTGAGTGCACTGGTGGTGGCTGTGGCTGCCAACCTACTGTCCGGATGTCTGCAGATGTGTGTCGTCGCTGGAAATGATTGTAGGGCGGGCTTGCGGCGCTTGCCATGTTATTCCCTCCATTTCCAACGGGGGCTTGAATGGCGGGAGGAGGAGGAGGAGGAGGAGGCGGTGGAGGAGGAGGTGGTGGAGGCTGGTGTGCGGCTGGTGGTCTGGCAGAAGAGGGAGAGTAATTCCCGGCGCCAATTGAGCCATAGCGTCGTGGAGAAACGGCGAGATGTGCTGGGACTGCAGGTTTGATAGGCGTTTGTCGCGAGAGACCAGCTAGCGATCCCCGGCGGGAGTCTGGATACTGGTCGTGAGGCATTGCGCGTGGTGAGAGAGGTGGGCCGTTGTTGTCCACTTGGAGGAAATACTGTGAGCGAGCGGAAGGTGGCTCCTCTGGCTGATCTAGTGTCCGCAGCATGTCAGTATATCGGCCGATATCCCGTTGCATGGTGACAACATGCTTATGCACAGGGTGCTCTGGGTCTGGGACGAGGTCCATGATGGTTTGTGTCAGCTCTTGGTTCCACTGAGGGGCGGTCAGCATAAGAAGACGAGGTGCGTGCAACGCAAGCGTACCTGATGGCAGCGCATCATGCCTTCCATCAACACTGCAGCCTTCTGGCTGAGGTATGCGCACGTGTCTTCGGAGCGCTGAATCTGCGAATGCATGTTATGCATGTTGTATTCCAGCGCGTTGAGCCGCGACTCGACCGGATCTGGCATCTGCTGCTCGACAGGCTGTGCAGGGGGCGGACCGGTCGAGATTTTGGGGGTAGAGAACGAGTCTCGGTGGATGAGTGCGTGGCGGGAAGCGCGTCGTTTGATTTCGCGCAGGCCGACAAGATCGCCGCGTTTGAAGTTTCCGTTTCCGTGCTTGAATTCCCAGAGGGGCGAGTCTGGCGAACCGGTGTGGAATACATCGCTGACTGGTCAACGTTAGCAATTGGGTTGCAGAGAGCGTGTGTGGGGGTAGCGGACCTTTATGGAAGCCGTACATGTTCAATTGGCGAACAAAGGACGAGATGTTGGTGTGTTTGAAATATGAGCTGTGTTTCAGTCAGCATTGCACGACATGCGGGAAGGCGGAGGGAGGTGGTACGCACGATAAGACTTTTGAGAATTCGCTGGAAGGAGACATGACGAAGCTTTCATTGGTGCTGGACCACGAGATCAGGTGCTGGATACTCTGGTCTTCGAGCATGCTGGAATGTGTTAGTAGGTTTGCAGGATGAGTGGGCAGATCTGGGTGGGTAAGGCGCACTTGTAGAGTTTGTGAATAAAGGCCGTCTGGACAACCTTTGGCTGCTGGGCGGCTGCTGCAGCGCCGACTGCGGGCGCAGGATTGCCACTGCCGCTGCCAATGCCAATGCCATTGGTGTTGTTGTTGGTGTTGTTGGTGTTGTTGCCATGGCTGCTACCAGTAGTGGTGTCTGGGTCGCCGTTGGCGTGCGGGTGCGTGAGGTGCTGTCGATCTGCACTTGGCGCGGCCAGACTCGGGGGACCCATGGGCAAGGTCGACGAAGGCGTCAGGTCCATTGGGTCTCGCGGGGGCGCCAGGGAGGAGCCGGAGGAGGGCAGGATGGGGATGGAGCGGTGCATGTTTGGGTTGTGCTCGCCAGAAAACGGGCTCCGGCGAGCTTCAGCGACCGAGGCCATGGAGTGGAGACGCACGGCGGCGGCCGCGGCGACCGGTGTTGGGCTGCTGGGCCAGCAGGGCAGGGAGCGAGGGGAGCTGGCGAAGAAATTTGGCGACGACGAGATGTTGGGACGGGAGGGTGGACGAAAAGACTGCTGGGCTGGCTGCAGGGTCCTCGTGTAGGCCCTGTAGGGCAGATGGGCGGAGCGACGGCCGGAGCGCGGATGTCTTCTTCCAGATCAGGTCCTTGAGCAAAGACAGCAGCCGCCGTTGCAGCTACTAGGTGCTCTGCTAGCACTGAGCAGTCGAGAGCTGCCGAGGCACAGACGGCGGTTTGTGGTGGTGCTGGGCGGGCAGCAGCAGGGAGCAGGGCGCACGCAGCAGGGACTCGGAGCAAGCAGCAAGCAGCAAGCAGCAGCTCGGGGGCGAGGCGTGGACTTGTTTCTACACTATTCTACAGGGCGCGAGGGCAGCGTCGAGTCGTCGTCGACAACGGGCGGGCGACGGGCAGCGGGCAGTGGATGGGGAGGGGGCGACTACTACTAGGCAGTGGGCACACACGGCGGCGGGCACTAGCAGCAAGCAGCGGGCGCAAAGGGAGCTGCTGAGGGCCTGAGACAGTCGAGGGCGTGTGTCGCAGCAGTATCATCTGGAGGGTGGATAGGAGATGGCAGGCACAGGCCATGCGCGGCGGCCAGCAGCGTGCACTCGAATCTGGCACAGACACCGACACAGACACCGACACAGACAGACACAGACACAGGCAGAGCACAGACGCAGGGGCCTGCGTCGATGTGAGGGGAGCGAGGGGAAGGGAGCAGTGGCATCGCAGTGTACCAGTAGGCAGAGCCTGCACGCCGGCGACCAGAGCGCCGTCGAGCAGCGAGCGGGAGGGGCACCACAGCAGTGACTACAGTGACTGCACATGCCACATGGAATCACAGATGACGAGCTCATCGTCAGGAATTAACCTTCAGCGCACAACTGCTCAAGGTTTGCCCAGCACACGCCGGGCCACATGTGCCTCGATCAACTGAAACGGCCGCCGCACTCTAGAACAGTCTGATCAGGCCCGTCACGTGCCCATTGCTCGGGATACAGGATACACCAGCCCTCATGGCATTTGTGCAATCGCCGTGTCCCCTGTCCCATGTGCCATGCGCCATGAGCCACGCCACCATGGCCACACGGCCTGCACAACGTCGTGACAGCTGTTGGCGCATGGCCCTCGGCGCCCTGTGTCTGTCAGAAGCTAGGTAGCCATCTGCTCGGAACATTTCGACAATCACCACACAACATGCATACATACAAAATTATATATATATACATAGATAGGTACATACACATGCACATCAGCGTTCATGCAGTGAACTCCAGCTACCGGCGCTAGTCGCCACGAGCATGCCCCCAGCCAGTCACCGCCTGCAGCCTCCATGCTCCATGATCCATGATCCATGATCCATCGAGCGAGATCGATCATCGTCAAGGGTCCAACCGTGCCACTTTCCAAATCCTCTTCCAGAACACGTCCACTCACGTCAACAGGCGCGCTGGATCGGCAAACTCTCTTCTCTTGCTACCAGCCGCTGTGCCACTCTCCCAGCTGACTCTACGGCGAGCTACCCGGGACCTTCCTCTCACTTGCCCGAAATGGCCACCACCAGCGTACTAGTTGAAGCGTTCGCGCAACTGACATCCTCTGACTCGAAGCTTGACGCCCTCGAAGCCTTGATCCAGGAACTGACGCCCTACCAATGGCGCTTTGTCCAGTCCCGCATCAACTCGCGAACCTTCCACTTTGACATCATCCGACGCCTGCCCGTAGAGCTCATCTCCCACATATTTTCCTATCTTGATACAACCGCCCCGTGGCAGCTGCAGCACGTAGGTCAAACTCGTACCATGTCCCACTTTAAAGAGTTTGCGCTGCAATTCCTCTGATTCTAACCGCTTACAGGTATCGCGGTCGTGGTTTCACAACTTGCGAAGCTTAGCAGTACTCAAGCCTGGCCTCGACCGTTGGTACCATGGCACAGTCGACTTGCACGGCGTTGATGTGCGCTTCTGCTGGCACAAAGCCTGCAGCATCCATGCTTTCCGCAAAGCAGCCCTGCCGGACAGTAGCTTCAAGATAGTCGCACCATTCATGGCAATGCACCACGTGCTTTGCGGCGACCACCTGGTGTGGCTCGCTGAACACCGTCGCTCAGTGCATGTGCTGAACCTCAGGACCTTGCACACCAAAGCTCTCGTCCCTGCAAACCGCGAGCTGCTCCAAGGTATCAGCGCATCCGACGACCTAGTAACTCTCAGGGCACAGTCCAGTGGACTAGTCTACATCGGCCAACTGAGTGGCTTGAACCCATTGAAGAAGTTTCGCTTCATCACTTTGACCCAATGCTTTTCCATGACATGTCGACGTCGGATGGTAGCTTGCACAGCAATGCAGTCGGATGGCCTGCTTGTCTACATCTGGAACTACGACACTGAACAAGGCAGGTCATTTACCGTCACCAGCGACATCCCATTCTTTGCAGGTGACCATTCAAGTTTCCTAAAGTCTGTCGTTGCAACAACCTCCCTCATACAACCTGAAACCCAGACCATCGTGTTGTGTTTGCTCGTACAAATCCAAAGCCAGTCAAATGTGACTGGAGCTTCTAACCAGTTGCTATGTCACAAATTCTCCTTCTCCGGTAAATGTCTTCATGGCACCAGACTGGTGCTTGAAGGGCAGGGCCATGACCCCGATCAGATCCTGAATACTGTGAAATTCACACCCGCAAATCACAATGGCTTGTTCATGCTGCGTTGTGCCTCGACGGCATCGCGGCGTGACAACACCTCGGCCGTCTACTCACTTCAGTTCGATGAGAAATTGCATACTCTAACACGCCCTCAGCACCCCAAATTCTGCTCCGTCGATGGTCACGAGAACAGCAACATCGTCTGGTGGCAGGACACCTTCATTGAAGCTGGTACAAAGGACCGCATCATCGTCCACAGGGGAACCATCTCAGACCCTCGCAACGATTCCATCATAGCTTGCGACCCCGTGCGTCTCATGACAAGGACAGATCAGAGCATAGACTCGAGGCAACTTCTCGTCAACGACAGGTACATGGTAAGGCCGTATCGCGGAGCCTTCTATGTCTACTGCTTCGACCACACCTTGCACTTACCCGGAAAGGAAGGTCTCCTCGGTGTGGGGCTGTGGGAAGTCATCGAGCCCGAATTTGCAAGTGTGAACGACTGTCCACCGGTATAGCAGTAAACCAACAATACGTGAATGTGAAGAAATATACACAGAACACGCAGAGGGCTAAGCAATATCAACCTTGATAATCATCAATCATCGTGTCCGCGCAGCACAGCGAGAAAAAGCGACTTGACCAAGCATGTAGCTGTTCCGAGAGAAAAAATCGACCGATTGATAAAAGTCAAGATCACGTTCTGAAAGTTGTCGATCGAAGCCCACTAGCGCGGGGCTGCTTGACCTCTCAGAGCGACCCCACGCCTCATTGTTCGGCGTGCTCCGCGCCCAAGATTTTTCTTTCCACGCTCAAAATCTTAAAAACCTCACAACCAGGCCTAATATCTTACTCATACCTACTTTGCATCTTGCGCCTCGCCTCAGTTTATTTTCACAACCACATAACAATCGCAACCATGGTCGAGAAGCTTTACGTCACATACAACCAGGTACGTGCTTGAATGCGCTGTAGTGAGTACAGTGCAGCGCAATACGATACAATGCGCCAGTCATCTGAACATGTTTACTCAAGATTGTCTTCGCATCCAACCTGCAGTTCAGTCTCTTATGTAGCAAACCCGTACTTACTCCACACAGGTGCACAAGCACTGCCAGGATGCGGCACCCAGAATCCTCGAGGAATTCAAGCCCAACCTCATGATTGCCATCGGCGGCGGTGGTTACGTCCCCGCGCGCATCCTGCGCTCGTTCCTCAAGCGCGACGGCTCGCCCAACATCCCCATCCAGGCCATCGGGCTCTCTCTGTACGAGCAGCTCGGCGGCTCCGGCGACTCCGAGGTCGAGGTCCCCGGCACAAAGGTCACACGCACCCAGTGGCTTGACCTGTCGTCTCTCGAGATGGCCAACCTGATTGGTAAGAACGTCCTGATTGTCGACGAGGTCGACGACACAAGGACAACGCTCGAGTACGCCGTGCGCGAGCTCGAAAAGGACGTCATCGAGGCACAGCAAAAGTCTGGTCGCACGGGGGAGAAGACGACATTCAGCATCTTCGTCCTGCACAACAAGGACAAGGCCAAGAAGGGCACCCTCCCCGAGGAGACCCTCAAGGGCAGGTATCTGGCCGCACAGACTGTTGGCGATGTCTGGATCAACTACCCCTGGGAGGCCATGTACGTGATCAGTCCACGATGCACCTTGTGAATTATGTACTAACAACGACACAGCGACATTGACGAGCACGACCGCCATGCCTTCGAGGCCGAGAAGAACAAGTCTGCTTAAACCCCTCCAAACCCCACCACTCCCAGTTTTTTCTTTTCTGGGAACGTTGATACCAAAGAGAGGAAAGAAGCACAGCCACGCACCCCGGCATAGGAGGCGGGGGAAAAGCATTACATTGACGACATTGGGCATTTGAGCATTTGCAGGCAACGGAAATATATACATACATACATGTATATGTATAGGAGTTGGCGGACACTGATCTTCAACGAACAGTCCTCTGGATAATAATGGACGTGCCGTGCCGTGGCGCGGCGCGGCCTCAGCACGGATAGAAGAACAAAGACTTGAATAAGAACAAACTTGAAAGAAGAAAGAGAAAAGAAAAATAAAAGAACTCACTGTTATGGTTATGTTGTTTATCCCCTTGTGATTTGCATCTCTCATGTCAACGACGCTATGTTTCATCTTACACACTCCATTACATACGTCATCCTTGCCTCATCCTGCGGTGACGTCGCCAACATCGTCAACAAGCAAGCAAGCAAGCAAGCAAACAAGCAACTAACTACCTCACCAGCGATCGCTGCTCGCTGCTCGCTGCACATGTGACGCACTGGTGATAAGAGAGCTTGCACCACGGTCCTCTCCCGACGAGAGATACTCCGTTGAGGAATACCAGGCTAACTATATTGACTTTTCCAGAAACAAAGGCGTGTTTTTTTATCATTCTCTGCTCCCAGACACTACCGATACGTCTCGAATAGATCCAGGTTCTTGGCGGAGATATAGAGGTCTTACCGGTACTCCGATGGAACGTGTGGCAGGGGAAACAATGGTCTGTTCTGCGTCCCTGCAGCCAATGGGGTGGAATTGTATGTCTTGGACCTATTGCTCATCTACATCTTGCCTCGTGCTCTTGCTCGAGACTGAGATGTCGTTCTGGAAGTATGAAGGATCGCCAATTGGGCTCTTAGTTGTGGCCAAGCGTTCTCAGAAAAGGGGTTTATATATTTATTCACAGGGTGGTTATTCTTTGCTTTAGACCATCGGGGTTGGACAAGTCTTGGGGTTGATGCCTTGGGTTTGGAGTTTACTGGCTATACTAGTAGTCTAGTACTCGTTTGGAATGATTAATGCTTTTATCGTCAGAGATGTTGGGAACGGATATTGCAAATGAAACATGCAATATCCCTCAACCAGGCCCCTCGAACGGAATCCGATCCACCGCGTACTTCTCGTTTCTCGTTCCTTCTCCACAATCACGTCATTAGAACATTCGCGGATCCGGATCAAATCGACAGACTCGCTACTGTTGGAACAAAAGAAGAGTGTGTACCTTTTAGATATCCCTTCCTTAAGATTCGACATTCGTTTGCTCAAGAGGGTATGTTGCATAATAGGACTGTAGCTTCTACGACGCAATCCGGCCTGAGACTTTTGGGTGGGCATCGTCAGGTCGCACCAGTTCTGGCGTGGGTGGACGTTGCTGGACGCTTGGCAATCACCCCCAGCGCCTCGGACAATCCGACACGAAGAAGATTCGGCGAGGATAGTAGGGGGGTTGCAGTGGAGTGGGAAGAAGATGTATTCGACGGTGCATTTCATCTTTGTGTTCGGTGCTTCACTGAAGACTCGACACGGTTCAGCAGGGCGATCCTTCCTACCCTCTTATGACTGGTTAGTCTGGACGTTAGGAAAAGTGTTTCCCATGTGCACGATGACTGGTGAATTCGTGGAGGTGGCTGTAACAAGATCACAACCAATATTCCAAGGTAAAACTACGTCGCCATGTTGCATGTGTAATGCGTTGGACAGTGGCGTCATGGACTGGCGGATTGGCGGCTCTGAGCGCAGAGATGTGAAGGTTCGTGATGAGACTGGGTTCGACCAAGTCTTGATAGCAGATCTTTCTTCTTGACAGAGGCGCATGACTGCAGACTTGCAATTCGTATAGTGTAAAACGCGACATTATATCCATCCATGCAGCATGAAATGCTCCAAAATGGTACTATCCATGTATGATGATCTGTTATACTCTGGTGGGAACACGACTCATAATCATGAGTGTGGAATTACAACCCCGTAATCCAAGTTCAAATGTGTCAAGCTCAACACGTAGGAGAAATAAGCATGGGTCATCTTAGTTCAATCTCTTGTCTTACAGTTTGAGACAATACAGGCTACTCTGTTGCAGCAATCGCAAAGTTCAATCGAGGACAATGCAAACGCAGCTCTCCTTCTTTGCCGGCAGAGATGACGCTCTCCCGAGCGGAAAAGTAGAGCAAGGCACCAAAGTCTTTATGGCCATTGATATCGTCAGTACGGGATATCGCTGCTCTTTGCCCTTTCGAAAACTTGGTGTGCGTGTGCCCACTACAGAGCTCTCATGCTCTGCCAATCCAGCTTCTCGGATGAGCTTGGTTGCTTCCACTCCTCGCAGAACGGTAACTTGATTAGCCTGCTCTCGCGCGGAGGCAGCTATGGCGGAGTATCTCTGCAAGTATTTGCGCGCAGAGCAATGTTCGGCTGCGATTGCGAAGTTTTTCGGCAGTGCACCTGATATCGTACGTAGCCAACCAGTTTAAGAAAAAGCAAACTACGAGTCGTAAAAAGTCAGCTAGATTCAGGATAATATCTTGTCATAAATCAAAACAGCTTATCGTGGATTTACGACAAGCTGACATTACTAACACCTAAGATCTATTGACGTCCGTCACTGATGAGCCCCTCTACGAGATTCAGATGCAGTCACAGATGGTTCAAAGCGTTCGGCCGCAGCTGCTCAACCGCCCGAGGACTGAATCAAATCCTCAACCCCTTTTTCTGATCCGCCACAAAGGTTGGATCCGTCAACAACGGCATAGAGGATGGTAGAAGAGCCCCTCTGGATTTCAAAGAGGCCCCTGTGACCATTGCTCCAGCAACCACTAGCTTGCGCATTCCCATAGTCGGCACTTTGACTCAGGCGTCGGTCAGCGAAGAGTTGCTCCAGCTCCTTGAACATGAGTATGGTATCGCAGAAGATCTTCTTGCCCACTGCCAGGATAGGGATGCGTCTGTAGTTAATGTCTAGCTCATAGACGTCAGGCCTTGGCCATGCCATCTGTTGATTTGTTCAAAGTACGGGATCCTGCACACGCCGAGGTATATCGAGAGTATTGGACCCCAAAGGGATCCTGGGTAGCAGGAAAGGGCGATGAGCTGTGGTTGTTTGCTCGCCATGGTATTGAACTTTTTTGAGTGTGTGACTGTGGAGAAGAGAATCGGTCAGGGATGGAATTAAGTAATCTAACAGGAAAGTATGTTCTTATATTATGTTGATAGGGGAGCTCACTTTCTTGGAGCCTGACATCCCACAGTCAAAAGAAGAATTACTCATTTGTGTCTCTCGACCGTTTTGGAATCCACAACACCTTTTCGGAACCCCAGGGACATGCTTTTCCGTCTTATATTGATGGGATGCGCTCAGAATGCCATGAACCGTGTTGGGTGGTCCATAAGCATATCTGGAACTGAACCTGCAACTTGTCTCTCATGCACTTTGACTATTGATCAACAATACCTTGTGTAAGATGGACGAAAACACCAATCATGCGAGATTAACATTGTTGTTGCACAAGACGCATTTTGCCAATGTGTTGCGCCTGGTCCTCGTCTGTAGGTTGAACCAGACTTGATACTCTGCCTGACCGTGTGATTCCAGCAAGCTTGCGAAGGTCTAGATACCTGTCAGTAGCATCACACAGGCATCATGGTTGTTTGGACAGGTAGTATGGTTGTCAGTGTGTCGATTCTAGAGCTGCAGGACAGTCGGATGTGCTGACATCACTGGTGTGCAATGTAAGAGCTCGAGAAGCTCGCAAAGCTTCCTGCCTCCGCTTTGGAAGTGGTGAAAGACACACTGGTGCTCGCTGAAGAGCGCTAGAACTGAGCGATTAGGGAACTTGCGCGCGACATTGCAATACAACGGCTCGTTCTTCTCCGGCCTCAGAGTAATCGCTGTTGCAGAAAGCAGTGATGTGCTGCTTAATTGCAAGCATGTTGGACTCGACGTCTCTCATGTCAGAGATCCCAGGAATAACCAATTTGTACTAAAGGCAAAGATCATACAAACCCGGATCGCGATGAAAGATTGTTGATAGCACCAGTAAAGCTTCTTAAGCGACTGACGGTCTCAGTAGGGGTACCCATATGGTCGAAATGACATATATGTTCATTCAATATCTCTTTCCCCTCCCTGCGGCTACTTCATCAATACCGGCCACCCCTCGATATACTCGATCGGATTCCATCCCAAGAACTTGAAGTTGTCCCGGTACAGTGGGTCGTACGTCGTGTTGATGTAATGGTAGTAAAGCACATCGCGTCCATGGTAGTTAGAGACCACGGCCTGTCCGCCTGGCCCGTATACGTTCGAGTGGCTGCCATAGACCATACTACCGCCGCCCTCAGCGAGATCCTTCCCATTGCGGTCCACGAAAGGTCCACGGGGCGACTTGGAGCGACCGACGAAGATGGTGTACTCAGCCCCGGGTGGGGGCAGGGCAGTAGGGTTGTAGCCGCAGCACAGTCCCGCCGAGTACCAGAGGTAGTAGAAACCTTCCTTCTTGTTGTAGTTGATATACGGGGCTTCTTCGGCTGACGCACCACCCCAGGTGAGAGACATATTGGCATACGCCTGCTCCTTGGTCGGGAGCACAGGGTCATAGGTATAACTCAGCTGGCGGGCAGTGGGAACTTTGACGGACTTCAGATCCTTGGTCAGTTCGAACTGCCAGATGTTGGCCCACCAGGAGCCGTAGCTGAGGTAATTCTTGCCTGTCTTTGCGTCTTGGATAAATGCCGCATCTATAGTGTTGGTTTTGCTCAGCGGGAAGGGGGCATCGGTGCTATTGGACGAAACGACCATGCCGTGGTCGGTCCAGGACCCATTTTGCAGGGACTTGGAGGTGGCGAGCCCGATGAAGGACTTTGAAACACCGAAGTCGGAGACAGTGTAGTAGCAGTAGTAGGTGTCACCGATCTTGTGGACATCAGGAGCCCTGGTTTGTGGCGTTAGGAGGTGGTTGGTACGGTGTTTGTTAGGTTGTTGTTCCATACCAAAGTCTACTAGCCTGTGCAGGATCATCGATACTACCAGGGGGCGTCAAAACCTGACCAACCACCTCCCAGTACCCTTCCAAACTGTTCTTCTTTGAAGCACGGGATGTTGTGGCCAAGCCGTGAGAGGAGAACGAATAGTAATGTCCATCCGGCCCGAGCACAATACTCGGGTCGTGAATGTGGACGCCACCAAGTATACCATTCAAGTCTTCACCTGTGATCTTACGAGGCGCAGGCCAGTAGTCCCTTGAGTGAGGGTCTTTGGCAGGTTTGATCGGGTCAGCAAGAATCAAAGTGAAGAGAGAAGAAAACCCCGTTGCCAAGGCCGCGAGCCTGGCTTTGGTGAAGGTCATGATGGGTGCAAGGAGAGCTATTGCAGGGATAGACCTCGCTGATCGCTGGGCATCCACCTGGTCTTATAGAGTGTGCCGCGATGCGACGATGAGCCCATGATGCGGAGCTAGGCATCGCGCTTGAACAGATACTGGTTTCCATGTGCAGAGGAACGGCTCGTCATACCGCCCTCCGTCCGGCTGGATAGTCTGGAATGGGTAACAGCCTCCAAGGAAAGAAGGGCAAAGAACATATCCCCACACTCGGCATTGCGACAGTCATTTTACACGAATCATCATCCAGAGAAGACTACCGGTAGATTCAGGCCGTTCGGCATAATGTTGTTGTCATGTATAGTACATCGCACAACAGTGTACTAGACACCGAGAGATCGGGCAAAACGCCGCTTTTTGCCAAGCCGCTAGAATGCCCAGGACTTGAGCAACCTCAGACCCTGTGTTACGTATTTCGGGCAAGAGCGAACGGAAAACAACAGCAGGCTACGCATTTCATTGCCGGTCTGAGAGTGGTTGCTGGAAGACAGAGTTTGAAATTAGCTCGGCAGCTGCAGCGTTCGGCTGGCCAGATTGCTCGCTATCTTGCAGCAGTTGCATGCTCGTTAAGGTCGCGTTTTGCGAGCCTGTATTGTTTACCTGTACTGAGCGAGAGAGTTTAGAAGAATTATGTTCCCACCTGCCTTTTCTGATGGGTGAGGAAGGAGAACAGCAGGCTGCAGTAGAAGGAACAAAACTTACAAAAGACAGCGAATTAAATCAATGGATTGTACGACAGCGGTTCCCCAGATGCTAATCGCCTACATAACTTCTACTACATAGTTCCGTATCACCAAATTGGCACAAAAAACCAAAACATACAACAGCGGGTATTCGCTAGTGGTCACCCACCTAACTACTAATCCGCCGGTACGTTGCTTAAATAGGGCTGAGCGAACGGGAAGCCTTGTTTTCAACGTCCTATGGTCGTATGTAACAGCCTCGCTCAGGTTGTTAATATATATATTGAATTACCGGTGTAGAGACCACTACCCACCGCTGTGATCGAAATCGGATCAGACCACAATGCCGAGCATGCATCTTGTGTAGCAGTTGCCTTGTGCACACGCTAAGTTTGAGACCTTGTTCCCTGCGTAGACGTCAGTCCCACTCTGGTCATGCTCTGCGTTCCCTCACTTATCAAAACTCTAGTGCTTGTCGCGATCTGGGATACAGGCGTCACTTGTCTCATGAAGAGATCATACACGATACAGCAACCTATAAACCTGAATCTCACTGTGCAGCTTTGTTGCACGCAGTAGCAAGCCCAAACATCAAGCATCGCTGGATACTGCCTTTGGTATGACGAAATTTCTGCCTCCTAAGTTTCGATTCAGACCACCATTGCACTGTCTCTGCATGTCGGGCGACCCTCTGGAAGTCAGACTGAAGGCTATAAAAGAAGCCCTGTCATCAGGAGAGGACCCAAACGAACTTGGAGGCTATGCCAACCCCGGCGTCGGTTGTCCGCTACATTGAGCGACAGATGACTGTGTGCAAATCATGTTTAATTCGTGCGAAAGCACACAAGGTGTCGTTGGCCTTTTCGTGTTCCTTTCACCGTGTGCTTCAGCGCTTGCCAATTTTGAATAGCGGGGTTGACAGCACAAGCTATCTACGGCACGCGCTTTCCGCCTCAACATCAAACCTCGACCACGACGAACAACAGCGACATTCTGGTGCGATGACACACTCCACTCGGTTCAACCTGCCAGACGACCTCGTTGTTGCAATCGCGACTGAACTTAAACGCGTGGGAGGTACCATCGTCGACCTACTCAACTTTACCCTCGTCAGCAAACGATGGCAGCATCTGGGCTTGCCCGTTTTCTACGGCAACATCGCGCTCACCAACACGACGTTGATTCCATTCGTCGATTCCTTCAACGCAGCGACATACGGCAAACATGTTCGCTCGCTGACCGCGCGCTTTGAGGCCGACAGCGGTGTTCACCCCTCAACGCTTGCCATGTTCACTGGACCACACGGCCCTCCGGTCATGAGTTCTGACTTCTCCGGTTTTGGCGTTTCGTCGGGCTCACCCTATCCTGTATCAACCCCAACGGCAGTCGATGAAATGCTCGAGCGGCTGGTGTCGATGATTCCCAGTTTTGTGGACCTTAGGTCGTTCAGTCTGTATGTGGCGCCATCAGCATATCGTTTGATCCGACGAGCGACGCTTATTGCGCTTCTCGAAGCTTTGCCAGCCACTTGCACAAACTTGGAGCTGGACACCCATGCCCAGGATCATCGTGAGGAAGACGAGCAGGCCCACGTTTGCGATGCAGTACGCACCCTGCTTCCTCGCATGCACCATGTGCGCATTCGGGTTGGCGCAATGTGCAGCGCAATGTTCAGCGCCGGTCAAAAGCTACACATGCCCCGAGAAGACGGCACCACGGAAGACGATTTCACCACTGTTATCACGCCACACCTCAAATCGTTGGTTGTCAACTGCGGGTTTGGCGGCCCACAGGTTCAACTATGTGGACAATCCGACTACACGAGCCACGCAAAACACCCAGGACAGCCCGAAAGACTTGCTTTGTCGTCCATGACTACTGGCCTAGAGCGACTCGTTTCTCAACAGGGCGAAGCGCTCAAAGATTCGCGAATTTACGTCGTGGTGGGATTGGGGGGCGACAGTGCGCATCAGCAATGCCAGACCCAGCTTCGTGAAGATGTGGTTGGAAGAGTAATCTGGGCATTTCCAGTCTTACGATTGTGTCCTACACTCTCCACTGGAAAGTACATCATGCGACTACACGACGGTTCGGAGTATGTGCTTTCCAAAATAGATCAAATCGAAACTTTTACCGAAGGCTTTGTATGGAAGGACGATATAGGCGGCGCTAGACTGCCAGCACAGGTGCTGGATGCAGAGAGAGCTAGATTAAGTTCGTTCGCTACTGGATGTGTGGAGTCGAGACTGCCTGCACAGAATGGGAAAGAGTGGGCTGCACATGCTGTGGCAGAACATCCCATGGTGGCTCTAAGCACCCAATGGCGCAATGAAGAGATGGTGGGCGAGCGGCTCGTGTCTGCAGAGAAGAGGACCGGCAACGACTACAATGGGCCTATCAAAGAAATAACTCCAGCAGGATGGAAGCGCACAAGAGACGGTTACGGCATCGAGCGTGCTTGAGCACATAAGCGTGGGGACTACATTGCGGAAAACACTACATATGCTTCGCGCCATCAAGTCCTCCCCGAGATCTCGAGCTACAAAGTCCCCACACAGGCATACGTGTTAGACCACAGTCCAGTACAGTCGCTCTTCGCCGCCGGGTTCCATCTTACGAAATTTGCGACTGTAATCCTCTGCGCACTCGCAATGATCTCGCAATTATCGCCTGCTTTGACGAAGTAGAATTTGTTACAGTTACTCACCATCCCGACCTGAGTAGGCGTTGGGGTAGTGACGCCATTGTCGCGCGTCGTAGATGGAGTGGTGCGACTGGTGGTCGGCGTGGGTGGTACGAAACCAATGACCCGCACGCAGACGTATGCATTAGCCCACATGCCGCTACAGTCGTTCTTGACGTTGGGGTTCCATGCGACGAAGTTCGCAAGCGTGATCGAGTTGGCATTTGCGATACTCTGGCATCCGTCTCCTGACTGAACGAAGTAGAAGCGGTCGCAGTTGCTCACCATTCCCGGCTGAGCAGGCAATGGAGTCTGGACGCCATTGGTAGGCGTCGGTGTCGTAGGACGGGAAGATGTCCTGGACAGTGTGAATGTGGGTGTAGCCGTAAACCCGACTACGCCTACACACACGTTTACGTTCGCCCAAAGACTTTCGCAGTTGGATCCGACGCCGGGGTTCCAAGAGAGAAGCTGCTGGAAGGACAAGTTGTTGAGAGAAGCGACTTCGTTGCACCCTTGGTCTGTCTTTACAAGGTAAAACTTGTTGCAGTTTGTAACCATGCCGCCCGGCTGCGTGGGTAAAGGGGTGGTGATGTCGTTTCCGGTCGAGAAAGGGGCGACTGAAGATCGAGTCGAAGACTGAGTTGCGCTCGTAATCACTGGCGGCGGGGTACCTGTGGGTTCGCCAAACGCTTCTACGCAGTAGGACTGGAAGGGACTGTAGCCAGCGCAATTGCTGCCAACAGAAGGATTCTGGGACGAAGATTAGCTGTGGACGGCAGAGCTACACTCTTTGCGAAGAAATCCGCGGTCCTATATCTGGTTCTTCATTACAACACGAGAGGACGGTACATACCCATCGAAGGAAGTCCTCCCATGAGGCTCCATACGCCCCAGGAACATTGTTACAGGTTATCGCTCCGTCGGCATTGTCATGGTACCATGTGCAATACTGCGTCGTAGCCGGATCAACGAAGTACTGAGGTGTGTCACCTCGAACCCTCAGAGCCGGCTTTGCTATCGCAGTCGATACCAAAGTTACCAGACCCACGAGCTTGGCTGAGGAAAACATTGTGACTGAGCAGTGCGGAGAAGTGGGAGCTCAATGCTACAGCGAATAGTATGTTAACTGCATCATCACGATCATACGCTTCATATACGTCTATCCCGACTCTCAGGTCATCATCTTGGCACTCCGCATGCGAGAGCCTACACCGAAAGTGGGCCACGGCTGGGATACACACCACCTGCCTATTGAAAGTATTTGGCGTGGCTTTTCACGTGGTGACTTGCGGAATCCTTCAAGCCCACCACTACAAGATACTCTGGATTAGGTGTCAGGCTCACTTAAGACGCATTTTGCCAGCAAATGAGCGCAAGGTAATTTCTCCACTAGTGAGTAACTGAATCTAGGGCTGGCGATGATCTTCCACAACGGTTCACCTTACTAGTGCCTGGGTGGCAACCGTGACCCTCACACTCCCCATCGACTTTTTCGATATGCCTAGCAAGACGCCCCACTCCTTGCTTGCATGCCTGGACGGCATGTGGAGCGCCAAAATTGTTTTGCCCTCGGCAACGTGGGAAAATCACGCCGTGCATTGGTCTTTCTTATCGGTTTCTGCTAAGGACTTGGGACTCGACTGATGTACCGTGGTGTAACCTATGTGGTAGTATAGGAAGGCACCGCTCTCCCGAAATGATGTACGCATGCTCAATCTGGTCAAATACTGGCATTAAAGGGAAGACGTACATTCGTAAGAGCCTGAAATTACAGTATAGATTAGTCTACATGTGATATGTTGACGACTTCAGGTTACCCCTTGCCAGAGTACATGATATCCAAGGTATCTTGAAAAGTACCCATAGCTGCGGAGAAAACGTGGCTGAAACCCAGTAAGACTTGACCAAATCAATCCAAGCTATGTGGTATTACGCTACCTCACTCTTATTTACTACTCACACGAAGCGCCACCAACTTATCGTTGCATCTGAAAGTGAGGCGAAACTTTGCATTCCTCCAGTGGTCATCCAACAGATTCTTCGTCGCCGGAGAAGCCAGGTTCTCTTCAGGTGCACTGACCAAATTTCGACTGGCTGCAAATCCCAAGAGTTAGCTAGAAGTCATGGAAATCAAAAAGGGGTGCCACAGAATACTTACCAGCCAAGATACGAAGAGCACTCATATTCCGTATTCCCACTGTCGATGGTTAGCGTTCGGTATTTAGTGATAGATTTCTGTTGGCTCACCAGTATCCCGCTGCAGAACAACAGCTACCAAAGGCTGAGTTTTTACATGTGAAAGCTTTATTGTATCCGCATGTACCATCCGGACTGATAACTCCTGGTTTGATAGTCGAAGTTGGCGTTGCAGAAGAGGATACTGTCAACGACGCGCCGAGACAAGGACCACTTTGACAGCCCGGTGTTGTGCAGAAAGCAGTGGCATTACCGCATCTTCAATCACATAAGCTGAGTACCAGACAGACATAGTGATGAAACTTACTGTCCATTTCCTCCGCAACAAAGGCCAAACTTTGGCGGACATGGGAGGTAGTCGAAATTTCGCCCGCATTTACCATCCAGGGAATATCGACCGCCATCGCAGAGGCCGTCTTGACAGTTGCCTTTGCCGCAGAACGATTCTCCGTTGCCGCATCTAATGCAAAGGTCAGCTTGTGCTTCACATATACGTGGAGTGCTCATACCGTCCTGAGGCATCACAGCAGCTACCAAAGGAGCTGCCCACACAGGTAGCAGCGGTTCTGTTTTGGATACCACAGTTTCCGTCCATCGATATTGGTCGCTGATTTAATGCTGCGGGAAAAACATCAGTACTCCACGTTGTTTTGTTACCCGCATTCGTACTCACGGCGACTAACACAGTATGTATCCCCAGGCTTGAAACCGCTACATCCTGCTCCAAGTTGAGGGTTTGCATACAGGAAATTGGCGACACTGAGCTGGAATTGCGATACTACGTCGGCACAACTGGTCCAGATGTTTGTTGTGAAGTTCTGACGACATGGAGGCAGAACGGTTTGCTGTGCGGTAACGAGCGATAACAGGGGAAGCGCGCAGATGGCAAACTTCCTGAATGCTCTCATGTTTGAGGCACTTGGTGAAAATTTTTGAGCTCAATTAGATTCCCTAGAGCAGGAACTCGTGGGAGTACCCGACTACCTGCGATGAGTATAACTCGCATACTTTCCAGGGTTCTAACGAAACAGGTGGTCAGCAGAGGGCTAAGCGAGCTGCAGCTTAATATGCAGAAACACTTCCCCTGACGGCTGCCAACTACGCTGCAATCTGTCGATATTGATTGAAGTCACCAGTAAGCCTGACACGCATCTCACGGCTGATGTCGGTACCAGCCATCCCCGTATGGAGTATGCCAAGGCGCAAAATCACTTCAATGGTCAGCATTAGCATATACACGGGTATCAATAAGGCTGTAAGCAGGCATATTGTCCGTCCATGAACAGAAGTTGAGGGTGTATTGGCGGTATGCCTAACGTGAAGATATTCCTTCACTGTACTGTGGTTGTCGGACGTGACATCGTCAGCGACCATCTCCTCCGCCTTTGTAGGTAGCGTCCGTCCACAGCCAGCGGTAGCCGAAGAGTATGTCTGGATGGATCTGCTGTTAGTTTCTCTCAAACTGTGCGACTATCGTCTCAAACGTCCGGCTTGACAACAAGCTCCAGGTCAATCATCATGGCGACGACAGTACGGCTCTGCTTTTCACTCCTACTCCTCACATCCACGTCTATCCAACAATTTACCAACGTGAACGGCCAACTCTACGTCTCAGGAACGCTAGTCGCCACTGCCCCTGCCTCGCAACCCACACTGGCATACAATTGCAACAAGCTGCCGGCTATCTGCAACAACGTTGCTCAGGTACACCAGCTTGGCGTTCCTATCGATCTTCACTTCGACAAGAACAACAACAGAAAAAAAGCTCGCAGAAACGCAGCCTGTCCATCACGATGGAAGTTTACGAACGCTTGTCCTGAGCCCAATCAACCCGACACTGTGGGTAAAGGTACCTCCCGGGGCCAAGGCTCTTTTCCGGCGCGACCATATGGCAGGACGCAGGGCATGACGCAGGGAATGCCAGGATGGAACAGGATTGCAGATGGAGCGGGCCAATTTTCTGGCATGATGTGGTAAGTACCGACTACGAGCACTACCAACACTCTGCTAACATCCTAATAGTAAGGAATCTCTACCGATGTGTCGCAAGAACATGTTTGACGCTGTCGCATATTCTCTACACGAAAACTAAAGATACGCGTGCTAATTGCTTGAATAGGGACCTGCGATGAATGGCCTGCCGCGTCGTGAGTGCTCTCATCTGCCAATAACTACAAGATCTTCTGTTCACAAGTGCCCTAGATTCTCCGAAGGCGGAGTCAACGCACGAACGTACTGCGCACCACAGAACGCCAAGTGCGCACGCGCGGCCGGTCTCAGAGTTGATTCCGAGCAAGACTTCCAGGGCCGAGCGCATGGTATTCTCCGAAGAAGTACGCCCGATAGCATCTTTCGCTTTCGGTTCGTGACGGGGGTTTACCCTGGTCAATTTGATCCGGCGACGGAGGTGTCTTGGATCGCAAATGGAGTTGTAAATTACACTCCGGTTCAGAAGAGGGACGAGGCGAACTACGACAATGTGATGGTCGAGATCATGGAGTATCATCCGCCGGTTTTGGGAGAGCCGTATCGCATCACGCATAGTATGCATCTCAATGGGACTGAGTCTGTGAAGTACAGTCCGTTGACGCATCAAGAAGTATGTGTTTCTCCTGTTCACTACGCAATACCACATACATGTTCATGTACTATGTTGCAAGGGACCCACGGGTGTTGTTGCTAGTCTCTTGCTTCTGCAAGGGCATCCATGATCCAGTATCAAGCGTCAAGCCTATCCCAGATTCAATCACGCCTGAATCTATAACAATTCTTCTACTGACACGTTCCACAGCTGAAACTATACCGTCGACAATTAGCGGAAGAGACCTTGAGGCGACGACAAGAAGATATACCTACGATCGAATCTGAACCTTCCACACACCAGCAGTTCGAGGTACTCCCGCAAGCCCCACCCCTACCAATTATCGACATTGCACGCGAGTTCATGGCAGAGCAGCAGAGCATCGAAAACGTCACGTACATTGCCAGCGTACTGGAAAGCAGCGATGCTATCAACATCCCGGATGAAACGTCAACTAACGGCACCAGTCTCTTGAAGCGAGGATACGTCAAAGCCAAAGTGGTAGATTCCATGAGAATGTCGCCGATCAGACGTTCGCCGCTTGAGAAGCGACAACAGAAAAGGCAGTGCGATTCTTCGACGCCATGTCCTGATGGGAGCTGCTGCCGAAGGGACGGACGATGCGGATATGGGAAAGAGAACTGCGACTCCAGTGTGTGTATATCCAATTGCCGTGCTACTGCGCTGTGCGGTCGGGACAGCAAGGACGGTACCGTGAAGTGCCCTTTGAATGTTTGCTGCTCTTACTTCGGCTACTGCGGAGTCGAACAAGACTACTGCAACGGAGGCGGACCTACTTCACCATGCCAGACAGGGTTTGGGTCGTGTCAGACCATAGCATCGCCTTCTTGCGGAGGTAATTCAGCAGCCGGTCGCAGCATTGGCTACTATCAACTGGCCAATGTGAGAGAGCGCCAATGCAACCGCATCCGCCCGAAAGACATCAATATCAAAGGCTTAACGCATCTATATGCTGCTTTTGCGACGATCAATCCCTCCACGTTCGAAGTTGTTGCCGCCGACCCCGACGACATCAACCTCTACAAGGAGTTGACTGCATTGAAGTCTTCAACGCTGAATACGTGGATTGCAATTGGAGGCTGGAATTTTAACGACCCCGGCGCAACGCGCACTACGTTCAGTGATCTTTCCAAAACAGCTGCACGGCGGTCACGATTCATCACCTCACTGAAGTCTTTTCTGACTACCCACGGCTTTCAAGGTGTTGACCTCGACTGGGAATAGTAAGCTTACCCTCTATCCTTGTAGTTCGGATAGAATGTATACTGATCTGCGAATAGCCCTGGCGCGCCGGATAGAGGCGGCGTCCCCGAAGATACCGACAATTATGTTTCACTGCTCAAGGAAATGCGAGTATCGTTCGGCGCCCAGTTTGGAATTAGCATAGCTATACCAGCAAGTTACTGGTACTTACGCTGGTTTAAGCCCAAGGAGATGCAACAGTACGTTGACTGGTTTGGCGTCATGACTTATGACTTGCACGGTCCTTGGGATGAAAAGGTCGTTCAGATTGGCAAGGTCGTTCTAGGTCACACGAATGTTCCTGAAATCTCCAACTGGACACAGCCTCTTTGGTATGACGGAGTTGACCCGGTAAGTCCTCACATATCTCACATGCTAACCCATGACATAGTACGCTGACCTGCCTCACTATGTTAGGCCAAGGTCAACTTGGGACTTGCGTACTACGCCCGAGGATACACAGTGTCCGATCCAAACTGCAATGGTGTCGGTTGCGACTGGAGTGGAACCAGTCGTCCTGCACCATGCACAAATTTTGGTGGCGTGATGTCACTCCAGGAAATCGAGGATACTATCATTCCGCAGGTCGGCGTCAAGCCAACCCTTCTGGAGAAGGACATGATGATGGAACTGAAATGGGGTAATCAATGGATAGGATATGATAGTCTGGACACCATCGCGATGAAGAAGACATGGGCCAGTCAGCACTGTTTTGGGGGCACGATGATCTGGAGCGTGGACTTTTACAGTGGGTCTGGCTCCGGCAACACCCCAGACGGCGGGGGGACAACGGATCCAAGCAACCCTAGTACGGGCAACCCAGGCGACGGGTCTGGTCAAGTCTACATCGATCCGAGTATCTACGACCCGAAGAGTCCCAATCCTGAGGTCAACTGCGAGCCCCCATGCACTTTGGTGTTACCTCCAAGGATCCTTTCGACACCGACTACGATCACGTTTCCGCCCTACACAACATCGCTAGACGTAGCATGGAGCGCTTCTACTGGGTGGACTAGCATCGTGCAAACGACTGTTCTTACGATTCCACCTGTGACCACAACTGCGATTGAGGTGTGGGCATACACCGTAACAGATACGCGGACTGTGTCTGGTATCTACTCATCGTTTCGAATTACTCCAAGCATCAGACCGCCTCCGTTCACAATCGTCAACGACCCTGATCCGCTCGATCAGTCGACATCTCATCCTGCAGTGACACGCACGATAACGCCGCCACCGTGGCCATACACCTACACTCCGCCCCCACCCCAGCCTACCAACGACGATGATGATGATGACGACGACGACGAGATCGCCGCTTGGTTCCCAATCCCCACCTGGAAGCCCGGAAAGCCCGGTCCCCTCTGCAAAGCGCCCAGGATCTGCGGCAAGCCCTGCCTACTCTTCTGCAACAAGCCCTGCCTACTAAACTGCATCGACCCTCCGAACGACTTTCCAGACCCCAAGAACCCCAAGCCCCCACCGCGCCCCAAACCAGACCCGAACCCCCCCTCGCTCCCCACGCCTACCGTGCGCATAACGCCAGAGCCCAGCCGCAAACCCAATCCCGACGGCGATGAGCCCAACGACGAAGAGGAGGAGGACAATGACCGCGAATGTGCAATCGAATTCGACCTCCCGGAGCCAACCTTCAGCACCTCGCAGCCCGACCCCAGCACTTCTATCGTCCCCCCCTCCTCCACACCACCGGTCCCCTCGCCAACACCCCAGCCCTCACCCCCCGCGCCTAACCCCGACACCGAAGAAGTAAAATGCTACGACTCGGGCGCAACCGTAACGCGCGGCATGATGATCGACGCGATAACCGCGTTTTGCGACGGGGCGCAGGGCCGCGTGCTCGATGCGTCGCTGCCAAACACGGTGCGCACGCTGGACAATGGCGACGGCTTCGGCGCGCACTGCATCGCAGATGGGTGGTGCTTTGACGTCATCTTGATTAGTGTGACGGTGCTCAATGGCTGTCGTTTTACGGTGGGGAGCAGTAGGTTCGATGATGGGGGGTGTGGGAAGATATTGAGGAGGGCGGTGGATCAGTGCGATGGGAAGAGTACAGAGTTTAAGCAGGGGGGGAGGGTGGTGGGGAATTGTGCCGAGTGGAGGATTGATCCAAATGTGCTGTAGGTGGGGGAGGAGGTGGTTTTGGGTATAGAGACGTGATGGCTATGTATAATAGGATAAATGGGATAAGTCGTTCAGAAGCTACAAGGCCAGAAAATGCCTATGGAGATGGAAAGATGGAGCATTCCCTTCTCTTGTACGATGCCGGCGGGCGATGCTTAAAACCTAAGGTTCGCCCCTGAGTAATGAGACGCCCTGTGCTACGAGAGGCCTTTTCGTCCAGACTTCGGAGTCGTGCTACTGGACTTGGATAAGCCTAATTTACTGCGATATCTTTGATAGTTAAGGGCTGTGGCGGATTCTCCTAACAGGCGTGTTCCTTAAGAAGTTTAAGTCGAAAGATTAGGCGCTTTTCCCTATAGTAGTTATCTAGTTATGTATTCTGAAAGATATAAGCTACTGCAGAACAGTTGTTGTGTATACAAACAATAGGATGGACGGAAAGGGCCCAAAGAGGTTGAAGGGTAAGGCCTGAAAGGATGCAGGACTAAGGTTACAAGAATAGCAACAATACATGTTAGCATCTGCAGTCACATAGACTGGAGTTCATCTCATGCCCTCAGCAAATTGACCTAAATTGGTTAGTTGTGTTGGTGAGGAAGCCAGGTTCGTGAATATATACCGAAAACAGAAATTCGAAAAATGGGGGACAACACGGGAGACCTTGTTTTCAACGTCCTATGGTCATGTGTGAGAAGTTGGAACAGATTGTTATTATATATATCAGGTTACAAAAGAAAGGTTGCTGCCCACCGCTGTGATTCAAAATAGACTAGCACCACAATGCCGAGCATACCTCTTGTGTAGCAACTCAGATGGCACAGTTTGGTACTTGTTTAGTAAGAATGCTATCACATCGACCATTTTCAACACGTGCATATGGCTGCATGAACACTCCATGCTTTTGTATTTCTGTATTGCTACAACGACTTTCTTGAGAAACATAGTTTCATAGCAATCATCTCTGCTGGAATGCGTTTCCGCCACTATTGGCCATCAGCCGCTATTTGCGACAACACCCACGTGGCGCGAGTCGTAAAGTGGCTTGCGCGGCTGACGGCCCACAAACCTAGTGCAAACTTTCTGACAGAAAAAAGAAAACTAGTTCGCCCGCATCAAAGTATATCGACAGATGACTAGACGTTTCATACGTGATTTCCGACAAGTGGTGGGAACGTTTTGTAGTTTGCCAAATTGCTTGATTGCAAACTCCTACGCGCATCCCTGAGCCCTCGCGATTTAAGTTCAACGTCCATAAATGCTGGGATGGCCATGTACATACTGCAAGTATAGTTGTTGCTGTCAAATGTCAACACAACGGGCACCTGTCAATGGCGTCTGTCGCTAGCAGGATTGGGCTCGGGGTATGTAAACCTTAACTTCAAACGGTATATAGATCTACACCATCCCGCATCTTGCGATTCGGATTATGTAAGTCACGACAACGAATGAGAATCAATGAGCTGTTACTAGACATGTTTCGTATGTGTACTTGTCTGCCGTTAGCTGCCCTTCGTGTACCTACTCATCGTGCCGTGCTACGAGTAATGCTGCTCAACATAATACCTAACCTGAGTGCTCCGCCTGATATGACAGTAATCAATTGCTTTTAGCTTGGCAACGATGATCAGGTTTTTCTAGTTCGGGTTACCAATGGGACCAGTCGCTCATACCTAACCCAAGAGCGTGCACCGCGTGTTCGGAACCGAAACTCTACAATATAGGAGGAAGCCCAGCCGAGCCCTTCAATCCCGGATCCGGCGCCCTCGCCCCGGCCCACATGTACCACCTCTTTCCAAGGGCTTACAACTACAGCAAGTCACAGCTCGGAGTAGCTCTTTGTGCTGTTGTAGATTGGTCAAACCTAATAGAAGCTTCCGCGCGCTATCAGCCCGCGCTGGTGTAGACTTTAAATGCGCGGGTGCTGCTGCCCTTGCGCGTTGCGTCAATCTCGTCACTCGATTCTTGCCTCATAGCCGGACGGATGTGGCGGCGTACTTAATCAAGCCGGGTCGTCTTCAGTCAAGTCTTGCCATTTTGGCAACGTGTAGAGTCTTCTCGAATTTGGGTCACAGTCTTTGATCTAGATGAAGGCCCTACCGGTACTCCTCTGCCTATCAGCATGGATTGGGGTTGTTTCATCCCAGAATGCGCAATTGGACACGAGTCTTGCCCTACTTTCGCCATGTGCTGTGAGTATACATTACTGCACTTGCATAACACCATAGCTAAAGCCTCAGAAGCTCAAATGTTTTTTCCCCGCAATCCAAACATCCCAGTGCCAGACTTCGAATGTAACATGCATTTGCACCGATGAAACGTTGCATCAAAATGCAGAATCATGCTTACTGTCGTCATGCACTATCAAGGAATCGCTGGGTGCCATGAACATCACAGCTGCCTCGTGCGGCTTGCCCATCCGAGACTCGAGCGATCGTGCTCGAGCCACGTACATCCCCCTCACGGTTGTTGCTCTTTTCTTCGCATGTATTCGCATCGTGTACAAATCGGTCTACACGACGACCAGGCTGACATGGGATGATTATATGCTGTCTATCTCAGCATTGCTTTCAATACCCTCGTTATTTATAGCGGACTTAGGGGTACGACACAATGGCTGCGGACGAGACATATGGACCGTTCCCTTTGACGACATCAGCAGATTTCTGTTCTGGCTATACATCATGGAAATCCTTTACATCACGCAGGTCGCGTTTATCAAGCTCACCATGCTGTTTTTCTTCCTGCGCGTCTTTCCTAACAAGACTGTCCAGACCTTGTTCAAGTATACGGTCGTGTTCACCATGCTCTATGGGATCGTATTTTGCTTCACTGCGATCTTTCAATGCCAACCCATTCATCATTTCTGGAACAGCTGGGATGGCGAGCATCGCGGGCACTGCATCAACGTCAATGGCATCGTCTGGGTACACGCTGCTATCAACATCCTACTTGATATATGGATGCTTGCCATCCCTCTGCACCAAGTGTTTCACCTGCAGCTCTCTTGGCAGAAGAAGATCAGCATCACTTTGATGTTCTTCGTAGGAACCTTGTAAGTACTTCCAACGAGGATTCTCAATACTCAGCGTCCACCTCTAACGTCCTCTCCCAGCGTTACTGTCGTTTCCATCATCCGCCTGCACTCACTGGTCAACTTCGGTTCTACGCGCAATCCCACCTGGGACCAAACCAACATCATCATCTGGTCGGTCATCGAAATAAACGTCGCTATCATGTGCATCTGCATGCCCACACTGCGCGTTATGCTCGCACGCCTTTTCCCACATGTTAAGGATACATTCAACAGAACCGAATCGCAAAGCCCCGGAGAATTCACATACAGTAGTCGCCGAAGCGGAACAGACGAGGAGAAGAGTGTTGTTGTTGCCGATGCTGCTCGACATTCTGGAAAAAGCGCAAATGAGGCGCATTCCAGGCAGTCATTTGAGGCACAGCATGCGGATATCGAGGAAGTGGAACTCATGTCTATAGATGGCTCGGGTTCGAAACGCCTGACATATCACAGTACTCGGACAAGCCAAGTCAGCACTCATGTCTCCCTAAAATAAATCCAATTTTCATTCTTGCCTCAAAAATCATGGGATTGCACCTTTGAGTTAGCAGGTGCCTCTTTGCTGACGACATAGACTCTGATATTCGCAATGCGCCATTGTAATCGACGACGTGGCCTGCAGATTTGAGATGATTTTCAAATGGAAGGATACTATGTATCAAAAAACCACACTGGTGACGTGTGCTTGACACGGCAAACTTGGCCACCCATGAAGATTTTTGTAGCAAATCCAGGCCTACACTGCGATAGCTGTTTCCTGACGATGAAGCCAATTTTTCGTGCAGAAGCGAGTCGTTCTTTGTGAAACTCTCGAGCCGCGCAGCGTGCTTGATATTTTGCTGGAAAGAGCTCGGCGGTATTGAGCGCCTATGGACAGAGATCGATAGATCTACATACGCCAACCAAAGACGCCTTCGATATTTTTACAGGAAGAATAATTCGCCTAAAGGACTAGGAGGTCCGCAGGGGGAAAGATACGGCATTTGACTTTATCGTGGAAAGTGAGAATGAGCAGGTACGGCTATGCATTATCCAAATCCTATGGTCTGCATACCTAGATGGGTTGAAACCGCCACATTTCGACAAATAGACAAACTCATTCCTAAATGCGTGCGGGAACAGGCACTGAGTAGGAAGCTCTAAGGATCCTATCGACCCGTGGTGCAGACATCTGGACGCTGCTCTTTGATATAGCCATTCGGTCCGGATACCTTCCTGTGACGGGATATTTCTTTTTCAGTCAAACTGTGAATTTGGTCAAGCTTGCTTGGTCATATTCAGAATTAAGTGCTGTCAACTATAATTTTTATTCTGACAACACATGTCCCGGTAGAACCAAGAAGAAACATGATTGAATTGAGGTGCAGCATCAGAGATGTAAGGCCAGTTATCACGTACGTTCACTTCTGATGCCACTATTTCAATATTCGTCGAGGAGAAGATTTATTTATTTCTGGTTGCATGCAAACTCCAGCATTTCGAGTACAACGAAAGACTCAACATGCCCAGGTTCAAGAACGCAGACCGTCATCATCGTTACAAGCCAAAATGACCGCTCAATCGAAGCTAGCAATCGGGCGATAATCCCACTTTCCTCCGTTCTTGGGGGCCCAGGCCACAAACAGCCTTTTACCGCCCTTGTCTTTTCCTCGATAATACACCTTCAGCCCATCATTTGTGATTGCGGTGGTGATTACAGAGCCCGGGACAGCTTCGAGCTCTTTGCTAGTCAGATCGCCTATGAACCAGCCTCCTGAACCTGTCGCCCATCCAAGCTCGACAAGCGTGTTGCTGCCATCGAGGTAATACACTCGAGTCTCCAGAGATCAGTATTACCGCCATAATGTAGTGCAGAAAAGTTTTACCTGGGACTTTTGCGTCGTCTCGTCATACCACTCGAGTACACCCAGCTGCGTGTTACCGGCCATTGGCGGCGATGGCGGTTCGGGCTTTACTTTGTCCAGGGCAATCCAATCACTTTCATAACTCGGCTTGCTGTCTTCGGGTTGGCCTCCTGCCGCACCCTTCAGTATCCTGATTTGTGGTGCCTCGGTGGTGAGGTAATATATCCACCATCGATCTTGAGACTTGTCGAAGACAGACACCATACCAGATGGGATGCTGTTGGGCATAGCGAAGGAAGTTGTGAAGTTTTTTAGATTGATACAGAGAAAGAATCTTGAGCTGAGATTATAGAATCATGCATGAAGGGTCGAGGCCTTATATAGCCCAGTTTAGCGTCCAGTATGTGGCACTTGATGCAGGCTAGCACGGCTTGAGCTGTGCTCAACTTACCTACCAAAGTCTGAATGACAGCCATTACCTTTCAAAGCGAGCGATCTATATCTTGAAGCGACGATCTGGTTGGAGGTCGCTACGCAAGATCTTCCAGCTGAGCAGTCCTGCAGGTTGTCAATTTGTGTGCCTTCTTGCGACCAAAACCATACAACTCCCGCAGGCTAGATTCAGCTGGATCAGAGCCATGTACTTTAGCTTCCTTGTCAGATTCTCACTCAATAACATTTTTCAGACAACCGTAGTAATTTGGTCGGTGAAGATGGTGTGGCTTGCATGTTTGCGTAAGTGTTTGCTCGAGACTGGCTGTCAAGCTGTGAACGAGCAATAGATCGCAGACTCCCGATTATGGTATTACTTACTGTTCTTCTAGACTTTTTTATTATTGGCCAGCTTTTAAGATGAGTTTATGTGCCGACTAGTAGTACATGGCACATGCTGTGCAAAATCGGACTGTGAGGGGCAGAACGCTGTCTTGCTAACGCCGAGTTTATGATACTCGAAAAAAGCGGTCTGGATGATAGTTGTTAGTCGTGTTCTATCTTTTTGCATTGCTCCACTGTATGGAACGGAAGACATACCAGGGCATCTCTTACCGGCTCCCTACACTCGCGAAGAAGGCGACTTTTATAGAGACGAGGGACAGTTAACCAACGGGTTACCGGCGCATGAGCGGTTTTCACCCGTTATATGACGCGAAGCATGGAGTTCAGCTGGCCTGAGAGCCCAAAAGGTTGAAAGGTCACAGCACCGAAGCAGGAAAGAGGCAGTACTAGCAGGGGCACCGAGAGAACATTGGAACAAGAACAGAACCAATTACATATCTGCGACATGATTACTCGGGGTTCTTACTCGCGGTTACATAGTCGAACCTACAGAGTGAGTGAGCCCAAGGGCTGCCCTGAAGCCTAGACATGATGTTGAGTATATGATTTTTCAAGCTTACGACAAGACCTCCCAAGAATAGAGAAAGAACCGAATTAAGGAATCCCAATAGCACTACAGTGTTGTGGTGCGCGAAAGATCGACATTGACATCATGGTTGCCTGAGACGTCATTGGAGATTTGATTCGATGCCCTTTGGTTGTCGGTCTTTTCAATCTCTGCTTTGAGTAGGGGGAGTTCCGGATCTTGCCCACAACAGCCGCTTGACATGCGGTGCTTCGAACGTTCAGCAAAGAGCAACAACAGTGACAAGTTCCGCTACAGTTTGCTCAGCCTCGTATTGTGTCCATTGGCTGTTTAGATCCACTTTACAGCACATAATCATCGGCCAGCTATTCGTCGTGGCAGACATGATTGCGGATGGCCTCGCTGATGAATCCGGCTCTCTGATTGGCTGTCCTCAAACTGAGATACCGTCTCACGACACTTAAATGCCTTTTCAACGACTCAATTCCACGATATTTTGGTTTGAAACGAGTGGTTGTAGCATCTAAAAAGCACTGCAGTCGGTAATGATAGGCACACGTGATGATCCACCGCAGCCTGCAGCCAGGTGGGCAGTGCTGCAGCTACAGCGCGCGCGATTACCTCGCGCCTTCTGACTCCGCCCCCAACTGACCCATCTTGCATCTGGTCACTCTTGCGTCGTCAATTGTTGCACGAACAACCACGACCTGCCTCCCGTTTGACCTTGACTCACCCTCCGGAGCTTTGTCTTCGTGCACGTTTTCTTCCGTTGTATGGAAACCTCGGACTTGTCCGGATGCATGGCGAGCCATGAGCGATGACGTCTCGTGTCGAGCCAGCAACGCATCACAATGAGACTACTCAAGTACAGCGACCACGGCGAGGTTAGCCTGACGAAAGACCTCCTTGGTAACGATGGAATACCGCCCTACGCCATACTTTCGCACACATGGGGCAATGAAGAGGTAACGTTCAACGACCTCACAACACACACCGGCAAGGATAAGGCTGGTCAGAACAAGATTTGATTTTGTATGGAACAGGCTGCACAGGATGGCATCCATTACTCATGGGTCGATACCTGTTGCATCAACAAGGCAGACACTACCGAACTTCAACATGCGATTAACTCTATGTTCCGCTGGTATCAAAAAGCAGCTACATGTTATGTGTTCCTATCAGATGTCTCTACAGTCAAGTGAAAAGTAGACAGCGAGCCCTTCCAGGCAATTTGGGAGCCTGCATTTCGAGCCAGCCGATGGTTCACTAGGGGCTGGACTTTGCAAGAATTACTCGCACCGCGAGCTATGAAGTTTTTCTCTCGGGAAGGGAGATTGCTGGGCGAGATCCAAGCATTGACAACGTTAATCCATGACGTTACTAAGCTTCCTGTTGATGTTTTAAGAGGAACTTCTTTGCACACTTTTGGCATTGAGGAGCGCCTGAGCTGGACAAGAAAGCGCACAACTACGCGCGAAGAAGACAAAGCATACTCATTGTTGGGACTGTTCGACATTTTCATGCCTCTGTCTATGGCGAAGGCCAGGAGAACGCATTTCGACGACTCCGAAAAGAAATTCGGGAGCGCAAATATGCGTTCCAATGTGAGTCGAGTTTGAGTTGTTGGCTCAAGTACTTTTCACTAATTTTGCTAGCTTTTCTAAATCTTTCCGAGCGAGACTTTGGTAAGCGAAATGTACTGGACTTGCAAATATAGACTAAACCAGGGGCAGAGTGTCTACAATCACTGTCCTTTACCGAACAAGAACACAGGCACCACGACGTTCACACCGCGAGCGAAACATGTGAATGGTTGCTCAGAGACCCGAGATACAACAAATGGGTAGACCGTCCCCATGGGCTCCTCTAGATCAAAGACAAGCCAGGATCTGGCAAATCAATGCTCATGAAACACGCCATCAGAAGCATGATGGCGCAGCAGGGCGATGGCCTCGTTGTGTCTTACTTCATCCATGGCCAAGGCTCAGACCTACAAAGAACGTCAATTGGCATCTACCGTGCTCTGCTCAATTCCATCCTGGGCCATTTTCCGTTATGTCTGGCTAAGCTTACAGCACTTTTTGAGGATCGAGAAAAGCGTTTTGGAGGGTATGCGGCCGGAAGGTGGTTGTGGAACTGCAAAGAACTTCAAGAGTCATTGGCAGAAGTCCTTCTCGAGCATACGCAAAATCAACAGATCACGATCTTCGTCGATGCGCTCGATGAAAGCGGCGAGGGACCCGCCAGACATTTGCTAGCTTATTTCGGTGACCTCTCGAGACGTGCAGTGAAGTCGAACGCGAAGGCCAGAATATGTTTGTCGTCCAGGCATTACCCGATGCTTGGTTTGAATCAATTTCCAGTAATTCATGTCGAGGAGGAAAACCACGAGGATATTCAGTGGTACGTCAACGACCGCCTCAAAGGCATTTATCCTTTCCAGAAACGCCAACAGGTCCAGGAGGAAATCCTGTTGAAAGCTCAGGGTGGCTTTCAATGGGCGTTTCTCATTACAGGAACATTAATAGACAGGACCCTCACCGGAAGGAGTCTCTTCGGGCATGTCAACGCGTGTCCACCAACACTGAGCGCAATGTATGCTGCGCTGTTGGACACTGCATCAGATGAAGACAGGCGTCAATCGATGAAGCTGTTCCAAGGGTTTTTTATGCCAAGAGACCTTTATCGGCTCAAGAGCTACGAGAAGCGCTTGCCACTAATGCTGACATGGCATTTAAATCTGTAGCTGAGCTAAGATCTCACACTGATTAGTCTGAAACCCTGGAAGACTTCGAGAGATATGTCAACTACATTTCCAAAGGTCTGATTACGTTCAAAACCCGAGAGATATGGGAGCAGTGGGAAGACTCGGATCGCGAAGCGCAACTCATCCATCAATCTGTGGCCGACTTCCTACTCGAACGCTACGCGATGGCTACCGGATACGGCAGCATAGGGACTAGTCATTTCATGATTTCGAGGTCCTGTCTGAAGTACCTGACTCTACAGGAACTACTTAATGAACGTCGGCTTCCAAGAGATAAATTGTCGTCGCGATTCCCTTTAGCGCCATATGCAGTGCGTTACGTATTCGAGCATATCACGGAGACCGAAGAAGCTGGTCACGATCAATCTGATATAGCTTCCGTGATTAACTGGTCACCCCATTCTGAGCCTCTACGCCAACTTCATGACCTATGGAGAACTGTTAACCCCAATAATGTTGGTACGCCTGCTGGGTGGCCGTTTGTTGGATCTCCGGAGTTACACTTTTTCGCCGCTCTGGGCCTGAAGGGTCAAGTTCTCGCGGCATTGAACAACGGAAACGACGCGATAAACGAGGAAGATCTGGACGGTAACAGTGTGCTTCATGTTGCTCTGCTCGCGGGCCAGCCGGACGTTGTTTTGCGTTGATCAAGCAATGGCAAGCGACTAACAAGGGCCTGTCGGTATGCGACGTGGCCCGATTTCTTGGTCTCAACACCAGGAACGTTGACGGCGATACACTACTAGACGTCGCAGTGGCCATGGAGGAATACTCTTTGGTGGCTGAACTGATTGCCGTGGGGGCGGACCTTCGCCGCATGAGCCAACCGCATCTGCTGATACGCCTTGCCATATTGAACGACAACATGAATCTTCTCATGGAGCTAATTGATGGAGGTATCAAACTTGCAGGTGCTGTATATTTTGCTATTGAGCATGGCTCGCGTAACCACATCGTTGAGCAGTTACTGCAAGCAGGCGGTGACCTTGATAGGCTCGAGACCGATGAAGACGACAGTGATCAATGGATTGAGGACTTTGACCTTGGTAGTACAAGTCCTTTCGCTGGAGGCAACGCCCTCCATCTGGCGTGTCGAGACGGGTTGGCTGCAAGCGTTGATTTACTGCTTTCTCATGGAGCCTCGGCGAGTGCGCTTGACGACAATCAGCGGTGTCCACTTCATATCGGAGTACTGAACTCTGACATTTCTGGCCACATCATACAATCTCTACTTGAAAGCTCGCCTGCAACAGTAGATCTCGAGGATGACTACCACCGCACGCCATTAAGCATAGCATACGACCATGACGCATGGGATATTATTCGAGTCTTTCTTGAACATGGTCAATTCTCATCCTCCAGCGAAGCTTTGACCACTATTCTGCGGGAGAGATTGGAAGATGCCAGCTTTTGGCGTCTTGTGAGTCATGATGGTGTCAACATTTTACTACCCAACCTTGATAAAGTGGATCTTGGCATGAAACGCGATCACGGTCGTAACGTGTTCTGGCTTGCTGCATGCAATGGACTGAGTTCGATTGTCGAGCGAATGATGGACATTGGGGTGGTAGATGTCAACGAAAGGGATGTAACTCGAAAGTCGGCCCTGCTGGCGGCAGTCCACGGTGAACATGAGTCTACGATTGAGTGCCTGCTTATAGCAGAACAACTTAATGTGAACGCCCAGGACAAAGATGGAATCTTCCCGCTCCTCGTGGCATCTCAAGCCGGTTGTTTCACCATTGTCAAAGCCCTACTCGGCCGGAAAGACATTGACGCCAATGCCACGGATGCAAGAGGACTGTCATCAGCCCATGCGGCCATATCGGCTGGATTTTCACTAATCACCCAAACATTACTGGAAAAAGGCGGCACCGATGTCACTAAACCACTGTTTGAGGCGATCAAGGCCAAGAATACTCCTGCGATCAGTTTTTTGCTCAAGAATGGATGCATCAAAATTAACGCCAAGAACGCTACTGGGACTCCTTTACTCTCCGCTGCCATCGAGGCCGGACTCACTGAAGTAGCTCAGACCTTACTCCTGATAGACGACATCAACGTCAATGCTAGAGATCAATGGGGACAAACGCCACTTTTACTAGCAGTACGCCGCAGAAGTACATCCATCGTGCAGCACTTGCTTCGAGTCCCAACGCTCAATGGTAACCTTCAATGTGACCACAAAGGGAGAACAGCTCTCTTCGAAGCAATGTTACAAGGCAACGTTGCTATGGTCCGCCTTCTGCTCCAAATCCCCGCAATTGAAGTAAACATCAAGGACCGAACAGGTGCGACCCCTCTGACAGAGGCAGCGCGCTTGGGCCGCACCGCTGTGCTGCAAGAAATCCTCCAAGCCCCTTCTATTGACGTCAACGTGCGTGATGATTTCGACGCTACGCCACTGTTTTATGCTTCCAAGCACAACCGTGTTGTGGAGCAAGAGGCACTGCTTGCCGCTGGAGCTGGGTATATTGTGGCGGAAGCACTTCGTCCTTTACTGGGTGTAGCCATACAACGTAAGACGCCGGGTGTCTCTGGCTTACTGCTACAATTTGGTCAGGGAGAGTGTGGTGTCAACTTAATACAATCATACGGATGTGCAGCGATTGATCTGGCAATCGAAGCTGGAGACGAGGGCATGGTTGAAATTCTTCTCAACACCATGAGTCAGGTCCTGGACTCAATGGGATGGATTACACGGCGTGTATCTCAAACTCTGCACCTGGCAGTCACAGGCGGAAATCCGTCTATTGTCAGGATGCTGATTGAAGCAGACATGTTCTATACGGAATCAGTCGACCAACAAGGTCATACGCCACTGTGGCTAGCAGCCAGGCAAGACGATACGACCATTTTCCACATGCTTCTCGCCGACACATCGGTCGATCTCGACGCCGAGGATCCTCATGGACGCTCGCTGCTCTCCTGGGCGGCAGAGACCGGCAAGCTGACGGTGGCGGCGATGCTGGTGCAGACGGGCAGAGTCAATCTGCACCATGTCAACAGAGATGGACGGACGCCGTTTCAGGAAGCCCGGCGGAACGCACATGCTTCTATTGCTGCGATTTTGCCTTCTCGGCGTGAAGTCGTTGCTGTACGCAGCGGACATTATCAGACGGTAGACGGTAGTCAGCAGCAGCAGCAGGAGGAAGAGGAGGAGGAGGAAGAGATGGTGGTGGAGAGAGTTGGGAGATTTATTCGCACAGCAGCGTGTAGGCGTAGGAACCTGCGCCACGCATTCATAGCAGCGAAATCAGCAGCTCATTCGATCCTCGGCACTAAGCTCATAGAGCAGGACAAAATGCGCTCAGATGCTTGTTTTTAGTATTCCATCCATCTATCTATCCATCTATATATATATCTTCACCCCATCTAATCTCATACCAAAACTAGTGCTCCAATCCAATCCAATCCCATCCTATCCCATCTCATCCAATCTCACCCTATCCCATCCATCCAACAGAAAAACCACCCACTCCCACTCCCACTCCCGCACCAAACCAAACCAAATCAAACCAAACCAAACCAAGAAGCCGCCAAACCCAAACCCTAGAAGCTGCCAAAGCCGAAATCAAGCTAAAGCCAAAGTCAAAACCTAAACCAAGCCAAAACCGAACCCTAGAAGCTGCTAAAGCCAAAGCTAAGCTAAGCCTGGTCGACCCGACCCGTTTACAACTAGACGTCCAAACACTCGAGTGTTTGGACGTCTCCTTTCATCTCCTTCTCTTTGTTCTTCTCCTTGTCCTTGCCCTTCTCATTTCTCTTTTTCATCTCTCTTTTTTATCTCTTATTTCACATCCCACATTTCACATTCTTATCTCTCTTTCTCATTTCTTATTTCACATCCCACTTTTTACATCCCACATTTCACATTCTCATCTCTCGCTGGAATCGCAACCCCTGGCCTGCGTCTCTACTTCCCCCTATTACTTTCTCCTCCCTACTTCCTTACTTCCCTACTTCCCACTCCCCGCTTTCCCCATGGTGAAGCAGTATGAATGATTGTTTCAAATTGAGTTGAATTGAATCGAGTTGAATCGAGTCGAATTGGATGTTACAAGTGATTTTTTTTTTTTTTTTTTGAAAAAGCCGCGGGATTTGACCTTGATGCATGGATGGATGGATGGATGGGTATACAGATGTAGGATATAGGATGTAGATATAGATATAGTACACTACAATCTGATCTTATTCTTCACAAAAAGTGAGTATTATTCCGTCACGTGTCACGCCTTGACCATCCTCCCCTCCACCCTCCCCCCATCACCTATCCCATATCACCTATCCCATATCACCTATCCCCTCCTCCTCCACCCTCTTACACGCCCCCCTCTTCCACACCAACCCCAACCTCCCTCGTCCCCCCAATATCCAAAACCCCAAACCTCTCCCCCCTCACACCCTTCCACTCAAGCGCCTCCCTCAGCTTCCTTGGCGGCTCCAGGACATCCTCCTCCGTCAAAACCCACGTACCCCAATGCATCCCAAGCGCAAACCTACACTTTGTATCGAGAAAGATATTCACCGCGTCCTTGGGGTTAGCGTGCATGGCGCTGAACAGGAAGCGCGGAGCGTAGGCGCCAATGGGGATGAGTCCCAGATCAAAGGGTCCACGATGGGTGCCGATTTGCGCGAAGGCAGGACAGACGGGGAGGTGGGAGAAGGAGTCGTCGTAGTCGTCCACGTCGTCGGGTGTGTCGGGGACGGTGCGATAGCCTGTGTCGCCTGCGAAGAAGAGTTTTGCGCCGCCGGAGGAGACGCTCCAGCTGGCCCAGAGGGTTTTGCATTTGTCAAAGGGGGTGCGTGCGCTGACGTGCTGGCAGGGGAGTGCGCCGATGGAGGCGGTGATGGAGGAGGCGCTGTTGATGGGGGTTTCGCTGGTGGTGGTGATGGAGCCCGTGCGGGTGGATTTGTCGTCGGGTTTTACCGCTTCGAGTTTGATGTCTCTGGTTTCCCACCAGTCGAGCTCGGTGATGTTTTCGACTCCGCATTTCCGGAACCATGCCTTGTTGCCCAGCGGCGCGAAGTAGTGGGCCTCGGGGAACTTTTTCTGCAGCCGCTGGATGGTTGGGTAGCTCAGGTGATCGTAGTGGTTGTGGCTGATGACTACAATGTCGACGGCTGGCAGATCCTCCAGCTCACAAGGAGGCGGCGTGAAACGCTTCAAGCTGCTGATGGTGATGGGCGCGCAGCAATCTTCGAACACAGGGTCGAAGAGCACACGCAGTCCGCCAGGAAACTCGACATAGTAACACGCATGACCGAGCCACGTGGCTCTGAGCTTTGGCGTTTCTCGTGTGGAGAGGAAGGATGGTGTCTGAACAGGGACTGTAGGTGGTGTGGTATCAGGTTTGTTGGCCTTGCCAAAGAGCTTACGACTGCGTGCTTGTCAACACCCAAAATCCCGGAACAACAGGGGGTTGCGGCGAGGCGTACGAGAGGATTGCCCAGAAGATTTGCAGCGCAGACAGTTCTTTATAGCTGTCCCACGGGTTCGTGAAGCCCTTGCCGTTCTTCAAGTGATGAGCCTTGGCTGCTGCTTCTTCTGGCTGCGAAAGAATCTGGGCTGGGTTGCTAACCACCGCATACAAGCCTGCGCCAATTCCCGCGCCGCCAAACGAACTCATCTTGACCGTGGTGCTGAAATGCGGTTTTTGCCAGAATGGTTCAGCTCTTTGCCTCGCGCTGCTGTGAACGCTGCGATACGTGATGGAATTGTTCAGAATGCGTCTGAACGAGCGGAGCGACATCGAGGCCGTATATGCCCTCGACTCCAGGCTCCAAGACGGACTAAGTAACGGAAGGTGCAAGTCTTACACGCCGCATGCTCTGCGCCAACAAGAGCGCGCTCGCGGAGAAAACGCGTCCTCACGGAGTTAGTGTTGACGTAGGTAAGAAAGTCGTCCGACACGTACGTCTGTGATTGGCGGCAGGTCAGGGCCAGTCGGCCTTGCCTGGACTCCCATCACGGAGGCGGTTTGTTTCTTTGTCCGACATGCTGCTAGCGCCGACAGGGCAACAGCCTGCATCATCTCGTCGAAGAAAGCTCGGATTAACGCCAGCAAAGACTCAGTCTTTCTTGCGTAGCTTACCAACGCGGTCGTTGAACGTGGTCATCTATTCGGACAGCTTCTACTTCATCAGCAGCAATGTCCTGAAATGTTGAATGTGAATGGTGGGCTTAAGATAAGCAATCAAGTCACTGCAGAATGGCATGGAGCGAGATGAAACCTTTGCGGTGTTGCCGCTTTCCGATATCTTTTTTTTTTTCATATTTTGATGTTACTATCAGGACCCTGCTTTTGTCGCAGTAATACACTAAACAGGTCTTTGCCTGTCGCCCGAAACTATGCTATGTGGTATCTCGAGCCCTGAAGAAATGGTATTTTCCGCCGCGCAATAAAAGAAACGCCTGTCGTAGATCTGATGCCATTAAGTACAACCCGGCTCGAAAGGCGACGATCGAAGGAAGTCGTAACCGGGAACATGAAAAGACCTTCGAACATCTCATCGATGGTGAACATATTGTCCGACCAGAGAGCTGTGCAAAGTCGAAGGCCAAGCGAAGGCGGCAGGATGTGCTAACCAGAGCCAGCCTCGCAGAATTAAAATAAAAAAACCATTAAACGCAAAGTGCCCTCCAAAATAAACATTGTGAAAAACAATCGTAAAGAAGGGGCTGTACGGTCGCGCCGGGAGCAGCGACGTAGCGAACCAGGCCCCAAACCATTGCTTGTGGCACGCGGGCCGAGGAACAGAACGCCAAATCCCACAATTTCGCTGTACGTGTGCCCAGAACCAGAGCAGCCAATGTCTAGAATAGGAGACAAGGAGACAAAACAAAAGAACGAAGAAACCCCTTAGGTCGAGAAGATGAAAAATCTATGATGCAAGATGATCGCAGGCTAGTGTGTGCGATGTCGTTTAGATCCGGGATGGCGCCGATATGCGTGCAGATGACGGAGGCAAAACTCTGCGCGCCGAGAATTGAGGAGCCATGCGAATCGGCGGAGCGACTCGAAGTGGATGCAACAAACGTATATTCGGTGGCCAGAAGGGTCTAGACAGTAGACCCGGGGGTGGTGTAAAATGGAACAGAAACTTTTGGACAAACAGGTGGTCGAGGCGAAGTCGAGCGTCGAATATGTAGAGCAGAAGGTCAAAGCGTCGTGAAGGGTGCATCATTTATGCAGTGATGGCCTGAGGGCCAAAGCCAGGAGCCATAAAGTACGGCTGGTGTCTCGGGGCACAGTACATGCAGCCACAGTTGGCACCGTGCTGGTTCCAGGCAGACGCGTTATACTGCGACCGGTAGGGGGGCTGACCGTAGTTGGTCGACTGCTGGTGCTGGTGGTGGTGCTGGTGGTGCTGGTGGCTGTGGGGCGGCTGAGACAAGGGTGGAAAGCCGAACATGGTGCGACGCGAGTAACCCTCAGCGGGAGCCCAGGGTCCGGTCGCACCATAGTACTCTGGGGTGGTGGGGCCAGTGGTTGGTGCAGATGCAGGAGAGTGGTCGGACGATCTCCAAGAATCGTACTGACCGTATCCGCCGTAACTGTACGAGGACATGGCAGACTTGGGAGCAGGCTCGTACGCCGGAGCATGGTAGGCCTGCTGCATAGGCAGAGGAGGGAGAGGCTTGTTTGCGTTGTAGGAGCGACGGTGCAGCGAAGTGTCGATGGGACTAAGCTTGTTGCTGCGGTTGGCGCGCGTCTGGTACTCCTTCCAGTTGTCGGACCAAGTGTTCCAGCCCTGGAGTTCGTCCGCGTCACGGTGAAGCTTGTAGTCGATGGCGTTCAGCCACTCCATCTCTAGCCTATTGAGTTCGTCCACCCTGATGCCACTGACCTCTGACCAGGAACGGTTAATGAATGTGTTGTCATCCAAGAACTTGCTGCCTAGCACCAATGCAATAGTGAGGAGGCGGTAGAGGTGGGTATCGGTCTTGGGCTCGTGCACCAGCATGGGCATCCTGATGGACAGGTACGACATGCTGAGGACTACGGTGGCAGACGGAAGACGTGTAGCGCACAAGACCTGGTACACCCACTTGCGGAACGAGGTAGGCTCCATACGGCCTGGAGTGATGAGCTGCAATGCCATGTCATGGACAAAGTCAGTCATGACATCCATGTCGTAGTCGAGTTTGGCTGACACGCCACCAACCGACTTTTCTTCCTTTGCCGGCTGCTGAGCGCGGTGGTTGTACTCTTGCACGCGCTGCTGTTGCAAAGTGTGCTCGTGGGTGCGCATAGGCGGCAGGGTGTTGCCAGTGTCATAGAAGGCGCCCGAGGGTGGAAGGCTGGGCGGAGCCATGTAGGTACCGGCCTGCGGGTACATTGGGGGCATGGCCATGGCAAGCTGGCTGTAACGTTCAGCATAGTCGTAGTCGTCCTGCTGGCGAGTCGCCTGCTGGCCAGAGTAGGCGTTGTGCTGGTAGGGCATGCCTCCGCAGGAAGAATGGTAGCTTGGCACAAACTCTGGGGGCGTGTACGGCTGGCGAGGCATCTGGTGCCTGGGGTAGAAGGACGGCATGGTGGCGTTGAGGAGTGGTGGAGAACGAGAGACTGGCGATGACCTGTGTGGTGTCAGTCCCCGGTCGTTCGCCAACGAAGTAGGTTGCTGTGACGAACAGTCTCTGCGTTCGATGCCGCCGAAGGGTGGGTGAGCAGATGCTCTGTTTAAAGTTTGACGATGCTTTAGAAAAGTCCGATCATGCACAAAGAGGCGTTGTCGCAGATTGTGTGTGTGTGTGTGTGGTGTCGTAGCGCAGGCCGGGGGAGTTGACGGCGAGAGTGCTGTCGCAGGTGTGACCACGATTAGGCAACGTTTGTTGTGCGTCGAGCGACGGTGAACAGACACAGTCGGTGTGATTGGCTGAAACGCGAGGTGAATGGGCGAGGTCTAAGTGAATAGATCGCCACGGTGTGTGGAGCGAGGCCGTGCAGCTTGCTTTGTTGCAGGCAAGAGTTCGTCGGCAAGGGTCCGTCGAAGGGAAGGCGCGAGCTGAAGGGCTGTGGAGGGCAAGGGCAACAATGCGTGCAAGCAAGACGCAGATGCAGACGACTCGGAATGCGAGGCACAGATGGAAGGCGCGCTGGCCGACGATGATGCAGAGACAGCGACAAGGTTGACGCGGCTCGAGAATGCGACGAGGTTGATGCGGCTCGGAGACAAGTTGGCTGGAGGTGAGCAGCGAACCAGGCGCAAGGGTGCGGTCGAGGCAGGCGACGTCAACGGCGGCAGGAGGGCAGTCGCCAGGCGAAGGCGATGCACAGCTGGAGAGCCGGGCGGAGGGAGCGGTGCCCGAGCGTGCGCTGGCTGCGTTGGGTCGGTCAAGTCAGGCCGGCCGGTCGAAACAGCAGATGGCTCGATGGCTCAGCGGCAAGAGTCGCGACGAGCAGCGCCTGCAACCTGGAGGGTTTGGGGGAGGGGGGAGGGGGGAGAGTGGAGGGTGGAGAGGTGAAGAGAAGGGAGCAGACTGACAGACACGGCTCGCTGGCATTGGCAATGTGCTGGTTGCCCGGCCGTGGCCGTTTAGCGAAGGGGCCGTGGACGAGCCCGTTCCTCTCCAAGCCAACAGCCAACAGCCAGCCCAGGGCCCACTGCCCAGTGCCTACAGCCAACAGGTGCCAGCGCGAACAGACCACCAGGCCAACAGGGCCCACGGGCAAGCGCAGGCAGCCAGCAGCAGCCAGCAGCCAGCATGCTGATGAGCAGGGAGCCTGGCAATGGTTCACGAGCTGGCCACTCAGCGGCCGCACGGGGTGAAAACTCTGCCACATGCAGCCTAGCCCGGCACAATCCTCGCCAGGCCACTCATGACTCTTGCACGGAGCAGATGCTGGTGCTGGCTGCCCAGCGCCGCTGCACTGGTTGCGTTGCCAGGCACGAATTGCTTGCAAAGCCCCGACGCCCAGTCCAATGAACCGCTCAAGGGACCCATCTGACTCTTGACGCGAGCCACGTATTGGGTGATTGTCTGCTGCGTGCTGCGTGCTGTGTGCTGGTGAGCTCACCGTGCTGGCATCGTCTGCTGCTGGTGTGCCTGCATCGCCTCCCAAACGGGCCAAGGCATGCAGCCTGTCTCCAGCAGCTCCGCCTCTCGTCCGCCATCATGGCAATTGTCATCCGAGATGGCCTGCATGCTGCACACTGCACAGTGCACAGTGCAACACCTTCATAAAAAGGCTGCTGTCATACACAGTACATGCCATGGCAGCCAGGCAGCCCGTGCTCCGTGTCCGTATTATTGTTCTATGTAGACGAGAAAACATATTGCACTCAAAACACGCATGCGCCGCCTTCATTCTTCTCAACAGGCGCCGCCGGTCCTGACTCCTGCGCCCCCCCCGCGCGTGAAGAAACGAAGAAAAAAATTGTGCCAGACATGGCGTCCAGCGCGTGGCCGCATGGGAGCAACTCGTCGTCCCGTTTCTGGCCGTAGTCCGCCGTCGAGCCATGTCGCATCGAGTGCAAAGACTGGATCTCGCGGCATTCTGGCCCATGGAATCAACGGCAGGCCTTGCTCACACATGGCTACATACACCGTAGTACGACTCCACCTGGGCGGGGTCACGATCGTTGACTGACCGGCGGCGGCACTCGCTGCAGTGCTGTCACTGATGAGCGGCGAGAGTCGATTGATCATCCTACCTACCGTACCTAGCCCTCTGTGAATCGACCCAGTGTCAAACACAGCACTGCCGTGTGTGCCCGCGTCATACACTGCACATGAAGGAAACCATCGTCACCTCGTGAGTCCAAAAGTTAGCCACCCCCAGCCCCTCAGACGCACCTCGCACTTCTGGCCCGTGACACTCCGTAAGCAAGCACCAAGCAACCCGCCCCCGCGCCTGCGCTCACATGAAGCAAGTGGCTTTGCTGTCTAGTCGTCACTGGTTGGTGTCCAAGGCAGCGGCCATCACCTTGATTGAGACTTGCCCACACCAACTTCCATAGGTAGCCAAGCACTCAGCCTGTCAGACTAGATGGCTGCCCGTCTATTGGTGTTGAGCTCAACGTCAAACACGGCCAGTCATGGCTCGCAACCGCCAACCGCCGCCTGTTCGTGCTGCAGGCAGGCAGCCGGCCCATTATTGTATTGTATCCGCGCTTGACGTCTTCGTGCCGTGTGCTGTGTTTTGCAAATGTCACATTCCTCGCGCCTACGGCTATGATGACCGACGTTGCGAAGTGTTTTGTCATTCTTTTTTTTCACACCCTTCAATGCCTGGCATGCCGCTGCGCAAGGGACCACAGTCGAGTTTTTAACGCGCTCGTCGCGCATTTCTTGCTGCGGCAAGAGCATGTCACGGGTGTACCACGCGTCCCGGCGCCGCCAGGTCAGAAATGAATCATGTGTCTCGGTGCCACACACACACACACACACACACACACACACACACACACACACACACGCACACACACACGCACACAAAAGGCAGGCGAGTTCGGAGTTGATTGATTTCGTGCATGCTTTTTGCACGTGAAGTCGTCCAGTCGACCAAGTTTCTTTTTTGGTCCTTGCCGTAACGTAAACGCATCCACCCACCCATTCCCAAAACGCCGCTGCAATGCATACATAGAATTCCATGGTATATCCGACCAAACCAAACGTCGCTGGCGTGAAACACATGCACAACTTCTACACAAAAAAACGCCCTTGCACATCATCGTGTCTAGTTCATCTGCCTAATCAACTCGTTGATGTGGTCCTCGCGGTTGCCCAGGTCGCCGCCCTCAACAAAGTGCTTAAACTTCCTCTTGTGGAAGCCGCCGTTGGGGCTGTTCAGCTTGAACGGCCACAGGAAGTTCGAGGCCTGCTTGAAGTTGGGGCCCACAGTGTAGATCTCGTGGATGAGATCCTCCATGCAGATCATGCCATACTTTCCGAGGTTCTGCTCGATGATCTCGTTGTCAGTCAGCGGCAGGCGCTGCTTGTCAACCTTGCCATATCCGCGCTCTGCAGGATGCGTCAGTGAAGGGGTCAGGTGGGTATTTATGGGAGGTAGGCTTACTGTAGATGAGTTCGCGGACAGACTTCTGGTTGGGGTAACCGTACGCGACGAACGGCTCGACAATCTTCAGCATCTCCAAGGTAGCCTTGGTCAGCTTGATGAAGACGCCATTGTTGATCTGGAGCAGGCGGAGGAGCTGCAGAGTCTTACGCTTCTTGGGATCAATCTTGTTGATACCCTTGATGCGGACGACAAAAGCGAGCTTGTTCTCCTCGGGAACGTAGAGCTCGTTCTGCTTCTTGGCCTCGCGCTTCAGACGAATCTTCTCGCGGTCGGCATCGCGGTACTCCTTGACGTACTTCTCAGCACGCTGGAAGATGACCTCGCGCTTCTTCTTGCTCTTGTCTGGTCATGGTCAGCTGTTGCTCGCATCGTATGCTGTGCCATGAACTCCACAGGGGGCGATCGCATCATTCCCGAAAGATGGTTAACGACAGCAACATCGCCCGTAGGCTAGCCGATGTGTTGGTAGTTAGAATCATCGCGATCGCCTGCTCCCTTGATGTTTGTCCATGGCACCTGGTGCCAGCGTACCTCGCTTTTCCCGCGTCGCAATGGCGCGCTCCTCGCGAGCCCTCTCCTGCGACTTGCGCTTCTTCAGCAGCGTCTCGGGGACGAGGATATTGTCTTGCGTCGGGACCGTCGTGGCTGCCATTGTGGTGTCCGGTGCGAAAGAATCGTGCCGTCAAAGTCGAAATGCAAATTTGGCTGGCGAATTTTGTTCTACAGCTCTCTAGCGGGACGCTAGCGTGTGGGGCGCGCTAAGCCTCGCAGAGACCCTTGATCTGTTCGAATGCTGACAAGAACATCTTCAAAGTAAGAACAATTAGGTTTGTTGAGCATCAATTCTACATCCGTCTGTTTAGGTTTCGTGAACACTCAAGCCATCTTCAGCATAAACCCTGCACCCTTCTCGCCCTCTGTCTGCGCCGAGAAGATGCTGCTGAAATCCACCTTCCCCAATCCTGGCGCCGCCTCTCCTCTCTTTGGCGCATGCGGACTCGCTCTCCTTCTCTTCTCCTGGCCTGCCTTGCTTGGGAACGTGGGGAACATCTCACTTGGCTTGGGCTTGGGCTGTTCCCTGAAGTAATCATGCTCTAGCACTTCCTTTGCAGTGGGCCTGTGGTCGGGATTGAGGCTCAGCAGTGACGACAACAGATCAACGCCCGCGCTGCTGAGGAAGGGAAACCGCGCGCGATCGAAAGACTGCTTGTTCCTCTGCTCCCGTGGCAGCTTGAGGCTCGGCGCATTAGGCAGCCTCCAAAATCCAGGCCAGCTCTTTTCCTCTGGCAGACCACACAGACTGAATATCCGACTCAATTCGTCGACTTCGTTCGTGCCAGGCAGAATGGGTGTCTTGAGAAGCAGCTCGCCCAATACGCACCCTACGCTCCACATATCCACCTCTGTCCCGTAGTTTGGTGTGCCCAGTATGAGCTCCGGCGCGCGGTACCACAGAGTGACGACGAGCTGAGTGAGGGGTGCGGATGCAGGTGGTATGTACCGTGCCATGCCAAAGTCAGCAAGCTTGAGCTGTCCACGGTTGTTAAGGAGGATATTCGATGTTTTGAGGTCCCGATGCATGATGTAGTTGTCGTGTAAGAAAGCGATACCAGATGTCAGCTGTCGCAGGAGCGTCTTGACTTCAGACGCGACAAACGGGTCGTGCATGTCTTCCTGTAGAGTCTTGAGGTCGTGCTCTAAAAACTCCATGACCAGCACGCATTCCTCTGGACTATCACCAGAAAGGACCTCTTTCAGATCGACAATGTTTGGATGTCGAGCCTTTTGTAGAATGGCAATCTCGCGCAAAGCAGTGATGGGGAAGCCATCTTGGTCGTATTCCATCTTGACCTTCTTCAAGGCCACGACTTGTGATGTTGCGACGTCTCTAGCTCGTGACACCCACCCATAGCTGCCCTCTTCGATGTGATTCAGAGTCTCGAAGTTTGAGCGGTGTCGACAAGGTGCCCAACCTCCTCCATCGAATCTCAGAATCTTGCGGTCCTGCTCCACCTGTTCTGAGGATGACACAGCACCTTCACCATCAGATAGCCGCCGACGCTTTGATGGCCGTTCTTCCGCATTTTGGGCTGCCTTAGTGGCTTCTTCTGCTTGTTGCTGCTTCAAGAACTTCTGGCGCTTCTTCTCTTCCTTCTCTTGCTTGCGCCGGAGGGCTTCTGCTTTGTCAGCCTCGTCGTCGGCCCACCGTGAGGCCATGATGTGGGAGGCGAGTAAACGTGAATTTTAGTCAAGTACCAGATTACTGTTCCCTTGATCGTGAGTGTCGACGTGTAAAGGCAAGGCACGTGTCAGCGCATTCATACGCGTCCTAGCTTCTCCGCGTTCCGACAACATTTTGCGCTCGGAACGCGCAGACGTCATGGACCTTGTCCTCCAGCAACCGCCATGAGAGCCTATTCTCGCAGTCTGCTCCGCACAGCGACACAATGTAGTCGCACGCGGCCACAATTGCTCACGCCCGTGGCTGCGCTTCGTGCGTTGCGCCTATCCTCCACCTCAACACCATCAAATCCTCCACCACCGCCAACAAGCCCGCCCGCGCCGAAGGAGGGGGAGCGAGAATGGTCAACGCCGCTCGCCAGGTTCCTCGGCCAGGCCATCACAACGACAGGCCCCATCTCGGTCGCGGCGTACATGCGCCAATGCCTCACGTCTGAGCTGGGCGGATACTACACGCGCACGCCCACGGCCGGCGAAGACCAGTTCGGCACCAAAGGCGACTTTGTCACCTCGCCGGAGATCAGCCAGGTCTTTGGAGAGCTGATTGGCATATGGCTGTATGCCGAGTGGCTCGCGCAGGGCCGCAAAGAGAAGGTGCAGATCATCGAGGTTGGGCCTGGCAGAGGCACGCTGATGGACGATGTATTGCGGACACTGTCGAGCTTCAAGCGGATGACGAGTAGTATCGAGGCAATCTATCTTGTCGAAGCAAGCCCGCATCTGCAGAAGCAGCAGGCGTTGAGGCTGGCAGGCACAGAGGAGCTGGAGAAGAGCGAGGTCGGGTGGAAGGCCAAGTGCAAGTACTTCCCCGACTGCAATATTCAGTGGTGTGAGGATATTCGATTTGTTCCTAAAGGTGGGTTTGTTCTTCTTCCACGACTGTTGCACATGCTGACAAGACTCCAGAAGAGACAAGCACTCCGTTCATCCTCGCCCACGAATTCTTCGACGCCCTTCCCATCCACGTCTTCCAGAATGTCGCTCAGTCTGCGATTCCCAAATCTTCCACAATCATGACTCCCACAGGGCCCATCACCCCCAAGCATGGCCCCACAGCGCCAGGGAATCAGTGGCACGAGCTGGTCGTCTCGCCTACAAACCCCTACGCTGCCACACCCAACCTCAAACCGGGTGAGGAGAAGCCGGACTTCGAAATGACGGTGTCCAAGTCACCAACCCCGCACTCGCTATATCTTCCCAAAATGAGCAATCGGTACAAGAAGCTAGAGAAGACGGATGATGCCATCATCGAAATCAGCCCAGAGTCGCTCTCCTACGTCTCCGACTTCGCCGCACGCATAGGCGGGAGTGATGGCGCCGCTTCCCGACCACCAAAGCCAGGCAGCATCCCCGTCAAGCCAGTGTCTTCCCAGGAGACGCCGTTCAAGAAGCCCGCGCCCAGCGGAGCAGCGCTGATCCTGGACTACGGGACCTTGGACACGATCCCCGCCAACACGCTGCGCGGCATCCGACACCACAAGGCTGTCTCACCCTTCGTCGCGCCGGGGCTCGTGGATCTGAGCGCAGATGTGGATTTCCTCGCGCTTGCCGAGGCGGCCCTGGACGCTAGTGACGGTGTCGAGGTCCACGGACCGGTGGACCAGTCGTTCTTCCTGGCGACCATGGGCATCAAGGAGCGCGCGGAGCGGCTACTGAAGAATGCAAAGGACGAGGAGACGCGCAGGAGGCTGGAAGTCGGGTGGAAGAGACTTGTTGATCGCGGGCCAAATGGCATGGGAAAGCTGTACAAGGCCATGGCCATCTTGCCGTATGTAGAAGGGAAGAAGGTCAGGCGGCCTGTTGGGTTTGGCGGTGATCTATTGGGATGAGGTTATTGTAGATGTTAGATCTTGTAGAATATGTATGTATGTATAGTTTCTACTGCCATTTCTCCTCCATTTGAAAGAACAAGATGTATGACTGCGCGGTTGCCACCATATACGCCACCAGCCCAAGACTTGAACAACACTCTCCCCACCGCCATCAACAGCCAGCAATCAAGAGACCCGCGCCTCACTCCAACTCTTACAACTCCCCGAGCACACCGGCACACGCACGCCCAGCCCCATCCGCCCGCTCCCCGAGACACCACTAGCCCCATGCAGTACACACGCCATATCGACACTGTGCGTGCACAGCGTCTGCGTCTTCGGGGAAGTGGGCGAGTCTACCGGGGGGTGTACAGTGGTTGCATAAATGCGGTGACGTTGGGTGAAGATTCCGGGTCTAACTTTTGGATGCTTGTCTACGGTATGATAGTTGAGCTTATCGTACGACAATTTGAGTTATACCTAAATTGATTGGGTTCTACCTACGCCGATTGGGTTCTACCTACGCCGATTGGGTTCTACCTACGCTGATTGAGATCAGCTTTTCACGAACTTGTGTTGGACTTTTGTGGGAGCTTCGCTGGCGAGACGGGTTGGGAGTGTTTTGGAATAGAGGGGAGTACAGTACAGTACTGTATAGTACAGGAGGGGTATGAGTCCTTCTCAGCATGCGGGTGTGGAGTATTCTGCTGGTTGTTTGTGTGGTGGGTGTCGGTGTGCTCAGCAGCAGCAATATCCACAGCAATATCCACAGCAGCAAAGTCAACGACAAGAGCAGCAGCAGGAAGATCGGTGTTGGTGTATATGTCAGGGTGGAAATGAGCTTCTTTCTCGACCTCAGACTTGGACTCAGACTCAATCTTATCCTCGACCTCAACCTCAACCTCAACTTAAACCTCACCATCACCACCTCTCAGGCCTCGACCTCCGCACCCAAGCCCACACAGCCGGTATATCCAACCCCTTCGCCAGCACCTGGTACCCTGGTGCAGCCATATACCACACCACCGACCACGCCGCCGATCACCCCACAGAAATTGTAGATACAGCCCCGCAACATTACCATCATCAACGTATTCATCAGCGATGTAATCAGCACCAACATACTCAGCACCAACAATCCCAGCATCACCCCTCCTCCTCCTCTCAGGGCCTAAACGCAGCACAGCAAAACGTAGACACCGATATAGACATACGCGTCTCATCCAACCCACGCCTTGTGGCTTTGGCTGGGAACGAAGATGGGCGTGGATATGAATATGGATACGGAATCCCGCACGACCACCATGACCGCAACTACGAGCACTATACCATCACTACCAACACCAACACCGCCGCCGCCGCTGCTGCCGCCTCTCCCATTTTCTCAGCGCCACGGCAGGGTACTGCAGTGTGTTTGTCTTCGTCACCGCTGTTGGATGCTCGATGTTGCTGTTGTCGGCCTTGCACACGGACGGAGACGGAGACAGAGATTCCCAACTCCTCCGGCTTCAGCACGGGAGACTCACGTTTCAATATGTCTACCCACTCTCACTCTCACTCTCACTCTCACCCATCACGCCCACTGCTCCAGCACGTCGTCAGCCATCCTGCCGTACATCCCCCCGTCAATCCGTCGCCGACACGGACAGCGTTTTGGCGGGAGTTTGGGTACCTGCGTGGTATCGTGGGTGTGGGTAGTGGAGAGAAGGAGAAGAACGGGAAGGATGAGAAACAGGCAAAGCAAGGGCAAAAAGAAGAAGAAGAAGAAGAAGAGGATCTAACATACCTCAGCCGGTACATATCCCACGGCAGCACGTTTCCGGCTTCGTTGACCTCTTCGTCTCTACCTTTACCTCCCTCTCCCTCAGCCTCTCGCTCTACCTCTCGCTCTCAATCTCGCTCTCACTCTTCACCACCACGACCTCCATCGCCACCACGACCGCCACATCCGCTTACAACTCCCTTGTTATCTCTACATCCAGCTCCCTTATCATCTGCATCTCCATCTTCCTCTCCACCCCCTCGCCCTCCAAAGCCAGCGGCATATTGGTTCGTGGGTGCAGACGTTTGATTTGATACCGAGAGTAATTGGTGAGCAGGCGGTGACTTTGACTGTGAGCATCTATTCACAATTATCCGTTGGTGGGAAGGCGTTGGTGGGAAGGCGTTGATAGTAGGCCGTTGATGGGAGGGCGTTGATAGTTTTTCTGATGGTCTCTTGAGTCTTTTCTTCTTCCATTTTAAAACCGAAACTAAGCTACAGTGATTTTCAGCACATACTACATAGGCTGTGGGCCTGCGGCATTCCCCTTCATCTTATCAACAAGTATACATTTATCTGTAGTAATCATATTTCACAACTTAGCCTCAACCATCCAACCCCTTAGGATCAAGATCCCTTGGCTAAGACTATCTATAGTTGTTAGTCCGACCGTGCATCGCGCAGTAAGGACGTAAGGCAAGGCAAGGCAAGAGAAGAAAACAAGTCTGACAATGTTAAGTCTAGTATCTAACTATCTATCCCTAAGAGGAAAGAAGAAGAAGAAGAAGAAGAAGAAGAAGAAGAAGAAGAAGAAGAAGAAAAGTCTAAAGAAGAGAAAGGAATAGAAAAGGAGGGAACAAGACAGAGAAATATAGACAAGAGATAAGAGATGAGAGATAGAGACAGAAAGACGGAACAGAAATAAACAGAAATGGAGATAGAAACGTAACAACCGTATCTCATTCACATACACTACTACTACTACTACTACTTCTACTTCTACATGTCCGAATCCGACACCACTCTGTACAGCACGCACCACTGCTGTGTTTGGTTCTACTTTTACTTCCATCTGCATCTCCATCCGCATCTACCGCGCGCTGCGCACCCACCCCACAACACCAACACTGTACCCGACGAGGCCACCAACGCGGTCCCTCTCGCGCTTGGCCTCATCCTGCCAGGCCCTTAGCGCCTCCACCAGCGTCGGATCGCGCGCGACGACATCGCCGTGCAGCCGCAGCAAGACGCTCATCCAGGCGTGGACGAGCTCATAGTCGCGGCGCTCGCGCAGGCGGGCCGTCAGCGCGTGCACGAAAGCGAGCAGCTCCGTGTAGGGCGCGGTGGTGTCCAGCGTGCGGATGGCAATGTCGGCGGCGCTGGGGGGCAGGCTGGCGAGGTGGGCGAGCACGGGGTGGGGGTTGTTGGTGGCGAGGAGGCGGGTGAATTCCGTGGTGGAGGAGGCGGCGGCGGAGCGGGATGCCAGGGCGCTGCTGCTGATCCGGCTGGCGGGCTCGTCGGGGGAGGTGGTCGGTTGGTTCTCTTTGTCGCCGACGGTGGGGAGGAAGAAGGGGGCGTGTTCGGGGGCTTTGGGCGCTTCTTTGGGCTTGTTGCGGGCGCGGATCAGGTCGAGGTGCAGCAGGGTTTGCCATCTGCTTTTGGGGACGAGGCTGAGGGTAGTGATGTTGGCGCTGAGCTGGTCCATGACGGGCACGGCGGCGATGTCTTGGTCGTCTTGGTCGTCGCCCTGCTCCTCGGCCAGTGCGATGATGTTCTCGCCGCCCTCACCCGAGGCAGTCGGCGCGGAGACAGTGGCAATGTCGGAGTCGGAGATCTGGCGCGTGGGCACGTGGGTGAAGAGCGTGCGGTTGGTGAAGATGTGCACGCCGACGTCGCCCTCCAGGCCGGCGGCGAAAAAGTCGGCGGCGGGCGAGAAGGCGACGCTGGTGATGGGCTTGGGCAGGCGCATGGCGTCGATGAGGTGGCCGGTGGGGAGGTCCCAGACGCGGACCGTCGAGTCTGACGATGCGGAGATGATCCAGCGGCCGTCGCTGGAGAAGGTGTAGTCGACGGTGGAGACGGGGGTGGAGGTGCGAGTGGCCCACAGCTCACGGATGAGCTTGCGGGTGGTGATGTCGAGGACGCGCAGCGAGCCGTCGTCGCAGGCGAGGGCGATGAGGTCCGAGTTGGGGTGGTAGCGGAGGGAGCGGATCTTGACCATGGGGTACCAGTCGATCTCGTGGAGGAGGGCGCCGGTTGCAAAGTTCCAGAACTTGATCTTGCCGTCGTCGGAGCAGGAAATCAGGGTCTTGTTGAGGTTGTCGACGGCGAGACCGGTGACGGCGCCCTTGTGCTTGCCCTCGCCCTTGGCAAAGGTTTTGGGAGCGTCCGTCTCAAAGCCAGTCGACTGCTCGAGCTGCAGCTGGTGCAGCTTGTACTTTTTCGCTTCAGCCAGCGTCAGGCGGGCGGGGAATCTTCGTCGGTGCTGTCCAGACTGCAGGTTGTACATGTCGATGGAGCCGCCGGCGGAGCCGATTAGAGCAAAAGTGCCGCAGGGTGAGATGGCGATGCTCTTCACTTCGGTGCCGTCGCTGGTATCAAAGGCCCAGCGGCCTGCCCTCTTGCGGCCCCAGAACCAGGTCCGAGCGGTCTTGTCGCCGTGGGCGGTGACGATGCTTTCCCAGCCCGTCATGTTCACCTCGGTGGCCTTCTTGGCGTCGCCCTTTACCTTGGACGAGTTGTTCCAGATGCCGGTGACGCCGGGCATGGCGCCCACACCACCGTCGCGGTTGAGCGAGCATGCCATGCAGGTGATGGCGGGGGCCTTGAGGTCTTCGAGCTTGGCGTGGTGCTTGGAGGCGTCTGAGCTGCCGTGGAGCAGGCCCATTTTCTTCGCCTTTTTCTGGATGGAGCCCTGGCTCAGCTCCGTGCTCTGGCCGTCTCGTCGCAAGCTCCAGCCCCAGAGGCTGCGGTCCTTGCTTGCGCTGAGCAGCCACTTGCCCGTGTCGTCGGAGCCGTCTGAGTTGGAGGGGAGGAAGCGTAGGGAGGACACAGGGGCAGCGTGTCCGCCTCGCTGGTGCAGGATGCGCGGCACGGGGGAGAAGGGAGTCTCGTCGAAGATCCAGGTCTTGAGCGTGTTGTCGAGGCCGCTCGATACGATGACGGCCTGGCCAGTGAGGAACTCGATCTTGCTGATGCCGCCGCCCACGCCGCCAGTGGCGGACGGCGGAGGCGCGTGGGCTCCACGCTGGGTGGCCATCTTGCGGCTGCCCTTGTTCAGGTCCCAGAAGGTGATGTCTCCGCTGTCATGGCTGGCGGTTGCCATGACGCCATCGTTGCGGCCATCATCGCCGGCGCCCAGGCCGTCTGTGCGGAAGGAGATGGAGGTGACGGCGGCGCTGTGGGCAGAGCCAGTGTTGAGTCGCAGGAGCTCCTTATCAGCGCGAATGTCGTGGATGGTGACGGGGCCTGACTGGTAGGCGATGGCGAGGAGCGACAGGGCGGGCGAGGGCTGCAGGGCGGTGACGGCGCCAAAGTCGGCAGCGGGTGGGAGCAGGGTGTAGAGCAGCTTGCCGGTGCTGACGTTCCAGATCTCGACGGAGCCGTCCTGCCTGCCGACAAAGATCTTGTTCAGGTAAGTGGGCATGTTTGTGATGCAGCCAGACAGGTTGCTGGGCGAGGCACCGTGCAGGGTGGTGTAGTGCTCGAGGGTGGCCGTTTTCCAGACGTCAAGCTTGCTCGAGCCGCAAGCCACGATCCACTCGCCCATGACGAGCAGGCGCGTGGTGGGCTCGATGCCGCCGAGTGGCATCTCCAGCTCGGCGACCTTTTTTCCTCGCTGGAAGACCCAGACGCCGCGGTCGGCGTTGGGTGCAGGGCTGCCCCAGGCGGCAAAGACGAGCTTCTTCCATGCTAGGGTGGCGGTGATGTCGTGCGGGGTCTGGGGGCGGGAGATGAAGACGAGGTTGAGGCCGCGCTTGAGGTCGTAGGTGTGGAGCGAGCGGCCGACCGAGGTGGTGATTTGGAAGGTGGTCTTGCCGAGAGGGAGGGAGGTGAAGGGGACGGAGGTGGGGGAGACGAGGCCGAGGGTCTGGGTGGTTAGTCATGTATGGCAGGACAGGCAAAAGAAGAGCTCACTCTAAACGGGGCAAAGATTTTGGACTGGCGCACGGCCGGCGCAGAGCTGTCAGAGCGGTCGAGCTGGACCTTCTGGCGCTTGGAGACCGGGCCTGCAGATGCGGCGCTGTGGGAGTGGGAGCCCGCCATGGTCGGTGGTGGGGGTGGAGAGGGTGCAGTGCGAGCGTCTTGTGCCGTGAGACGACCAAGACACAAAAAAGTTGGGCCGAGTGGGCGGAGTGGGCGGAGGAGGGCGGAGATGGACAGATGGGGTTAGCGGCTGAGGGCAGGACCCCACTTGTGATCGACGGCTGGGGTGTGACAGTGGACACTCACGTGACACACACTGCAGGAGGTGGCCAGTACTATCTAGTATAACTAGCTACTACAATACGGGCTGGGTCCCGTGACTGCATGTCTGTGACTGCATGTCTGTGACGGCATGCCGTGACTGGGTGACAGGCTGCAAGTGGTGTCGCGGGCGCCTCGAGGCCCAAAGTGCAAAGGCCAGGCCCAAACGGCGCTGGCCCCGGCGGTGCAGTGGCTGCAACTGGAGGCCTGCTTGAGGCGGGACGTCAGTTGGGTGCCAGTTGTACAGTCAGTGCGAGTGCAGTCGGTGCCAGGCTGCCTGCCAGAAGCACGATTGTGCCCTCGCAGCCTCGCAGCACCATGGACACGTCGTGCGAGAGCATCGACCACGGTAAGGACAAGGACAAGGACGACAGCAACGGCAACAGCATCAGCACCAGCACCAGCACCAGCACCAGCACCAGCAACAATAACAACAACAACAATAACAGCAGCAGCAGCAACAGCAACAACATCACCAGCAGCACCACCATCACAGCGTCATGGCACCCTCCCAGCGGGCCAAAGGCGCGGGCCAGCGAGCCACAGGCAGGCACGGCGAGCGTCGAGGTCAAGCTCAGTCCGCTGGGCAGCGCAGCGCTGGCCCCCGTGCGGCCAGTGGGACTGACTGCACGGCGGCCGTCGCGCGCGTCAGAAAGCCTCAAGGACTACTTTGGCAGGACGAGCATGGGCGGGTCGGCCATTGACGAGGAGGATCCTGACGACGGCCATGGCTGGCACAGTCGTCTAGCGGCGTCGCGCTACCCGTCTCCGTGCTGCCCGTCTTGCCGTGACGTCGCCGTGGAGGGGCCCAGCACACCGCACCAGAGCGAGGGCCGTGGGGAAGAGAGCCACGGGCAGAGTGAGGGCCAGCAGCAGCAGCAGTACCAGTGCCAGCACCAGCAGCATTACCAGCACCAGCATCAGCAACACCACCAGAGTGAGAATCAGAGTCAAAGCCAAAGCCAAAGCCAAAGCCAAACCCACCCCTCCCGCCTCTCCTTCTCGTCGCTCTACAGCATCGGCTCGGCCCTGTACGCCAACACCAGAGGCCACTCGTGGAGCGCCCGCAGCTCTGTCGTCGGCAGCACCGCCAGCGAGCCGGACAGCATCGTCGCTGCCAAAATGCCAGACGCTGCCCCACCCAGCACCGCCGCCGCCGGCACCACGGCCACGTCGTCGCTCAACGTCACGACGCACAGCCAGCACGGCTCGCTGGGGCCTTGCACCACCCAACTGCCCTCGACCACCCACCCCTCAACTACGCCGCAACCCCCCCGCCGCTCGCGCAGCCGCACCACCCACCGCAGAGTCAGCGCCAGCGCCAGCACCGCCGCCAGCTGCAGCCCCGCCAGCATCGGCATGCGCGAGCCCAAAAAGCCCATCAAGGGCACCATCGGCGTCTGCGCCCTCGAGTCAAAGGCCCGCTCCAAGCCCGCCCGCAACATCTTCGGCAAGCTCGTCGACGACTTTGACGTCAAAATCTTCGGCGACAAAATCATCCTCGACGAGGACGTCGAAAACTGGCCCGTCTGCGACTTCCTCATCTCCTTCTTCTCCGACGGCTTCCCCCTCGACAAGGCCATTGCCTACGTCCGCCTGCGCAAGCCCTTTTGCGTAAACGACCTGCCCATGCAGCAGGTCCTGTGGGACCGCCGCCTGTGCCTGTCCATCCTCGACAACCTCAACGTCCCCACCCCGAACCGCATCGAGGTCAGTCGCGACGGCGGGCCCAAGCTGCCCTCGCCAGACTTTGCCAAGCAGCTGCACGACCGCACCGGCGTCGCCCTCGTCACCCTGCCCGGCGAGCCCGAAGGCACCGGTGGAGGCCTGCCCCCGCCCACCCACGTCGACCTCATCGACGACGGCGACACCATCCGAGTCGACGGCCGCACCCTCACCAAGCCTTTTGTCGAGAAGCCCGTCAGCGGCGAGGACCACAACATCCACATCTACTTCCACTCCAAGGACGGCGGTGGCGGCCGCAGACTGTTCCGCAAGATCAACAACAAGAGCTCCGAAAAGGACGACAACCTCATCACCCCCCGCTCCATCACCGAGCCGGCCTCCAGCTACATCTACGAGCAGTTCCTGCAGGTCGAAAACGCAGAGGACGTCAAGGCCTACACCGTCGGCCCCACCTTTTGCCATGCCGAGACGAGAAAGTCGCCCGTCGTCGACGGCCTTGTTAAGCGCAACCCAAGCGGTAAGGAAGTCCGCTACGTGACCAAGCTCAGTGACGCAGAAGCAGCCATGGCCTCGCGCATCTCAGAAGGCTTCGGCCAGCGCGTCTGCGGCTTCGACCTGCTGCGCGCCGGCGACAAGAGCTACGTCATCGACGTCAACGGATGGAGCTTCGTCAAAGACAACGGCGACTACTACGACAAGGCTGCAAACATTCTCAGGGATATGTTCCTCGCCGATATCTCACGCAAGCAGCGCAAGGACGCCGCCCACTCCGCCGCCGTCGACGCCCAGGCAGCCTCCGACAAGAACGAGTCATCACGAAAGAGCGTGTCAAGCCACCGCCAGGCGTTGAAGGGGTTGTTCAAGAGTCCTAGTATGTCAAGAATGGGGGACCACCACCGCCACCACCACCACCACCACCACCATCTCCCCCACATGCGCCAGGCTACCACAATGCCTTCTTCCCCTGAGACTTCGCTAAGTACCACCCCCATCGCAGCTAGTCCCAGTTTCGAAAAGCCCGACCCTACCGCCCTCTTCAGCCCCCCAACAGTCGGCTTCATCCCCCCAGCACCCGCCTCCGAGCCAGAACTCCTCCCCCCGCCCGCCATCCGCGACCAAGACTCGGCCGCTCTCGACCCTGAGAGATCCCTCTCCGAGGACCACCAGATCCCAATCCCCCCACCAGCCTCCAAGGCGCAGTGGAAGCTCAAGGGCGTCGTCTCCGTCATCCGCCACGCCGACCGCACGCCAAAGCAAAAATTCAAATATACCTTCCACGCCCAGCCATTTGTCGATCTGCTCAAGGGCCATCAGGCTGAGGTGCTGCTGATTGGTGAGGCAGCCCTGCAGAGCGTCAGCGATGCAGTCAAGGTGGCGCTGGATGAGAAGCTCGAGGATCCCAAAAAACTCCGCGAGCTGCAGCTCTATCTCCAGAAAAAGGGCCCCTGGCCCGGCACAAAGGTGCAGATCAAGCCCATGTTCCGCAAGAGGAGAAAGGACGAGCTCCTGCCAGGCGAGTCGCTGCCCGAGGAGTCGCCCGAGAGGCAAAGGCAGGGCTCCACGTCGAGCGTCGTGCGTGATGCTGGCAACGAGAGCAGCAACGAAAACGACCCCGACCGTCTGAAAAACAGGAGTGATTCCATGTCCGGCGTCACTCTGTCTCGAATCACCGCCCAGGACAACAACATGGTCCTTGACAAGCTGCAGCTCATCATCAAGTGGGGTGGAGAGCCAACCCACTCGGCTCGCCACCAGACGCAGGACATGGGCGCCAATCTCCGCAACGACCTGCTCCTGATGAACCGTGATGTGCTCGACGAGGTCCACATCTTCAGCAGCTCCGAGCGCAGAGTCACCACGAGCGCGCAGATCTTTGGCGCCTCCTTTCTGGAAAAAGACCAGTACCCCGCAGAGCAGATCCACGTGCGCAAGGACCTGCTCGACGACTCCAACGCCGCAAAGGATGTCATGGACAAGGTCAAGAAGCGGCTCAAGACGCTGCTCCGCGCCGGCGACAAGGCCCCGCCCCAGTTTGCCTGGCCCAAGGACGTTGCCGAGCCGTACATTGTCGTGCGCCAGGTCGTCGCCCTCATCAAGTTCCACCAGCGTGTCATGAACCACAACTTCAAGAAGATCGAGTCGGAAGCCATCTCCTCTCTCAACGCTCTCAACTCGCCACCCGCCGCTGACGGCACCCCAGGACAGTCCAAGTACACAAACGTCAACCACATCCAGTCCCGGTGGTGCTGCAACGAGGGCCCCGAGCTGTTCAAGGAGCGGTGGGAGAAGCTCTTCAAGGAATTCAAGGATGCCGATAAGGTCGATCCTAGCAAGATCTCCGAGCTCTACGACACCATGAAGTTTGACGCTCTCCACAACCGCCCCTTCCTCGAATGGGTCTTCACTCCCGACGACAGCTTCATCGATGAGGATGTATTTACCGATCCCTCCAAGCACAAACCAGCCGAGGAGCCACCCACTCCCGAGGTGAAGCCCGATAAGTCTGACACAAAGGACGGCGGCGAGAAGCACCACAGCATTGCCCGCCGCATGGGCTTCAGACGGCCGTCTGAGATTGCCATGAAGCCGGCTGCCCCGCCGTCATATGTCAATGAGTCGTACTTCAAGCTCTACACAGGCATGGGCAACGCCGCGTCCAAGGCACAAATGGACGCCCGTCTGTTCAAGTTGCGTGAGATGTACCACCTGTGCAAGGTCTTGTTCGACTACATCGGCCCGCAAGAGTACGGCATCGAGTCGGAGGAGAAGCTGGAAATTGGCCTGCTCACGTCGCTGCCCCTCCTCAAGGAAATCGTCGGCGACCTCGAAGAACTGCAGGCCTCGGACACGCCAAAATGCTTCTTCTACTTCACAAAGGAGTCCCACATCTACACCCTCCTCAACTGCATCCTCGAGGGCGGCATCAAGACCAAAATTGAGCGCAACGCCATCCCCGAGCTCGACTACCTCTCGCAGATCAACTTTGAGCTCTACGAGTCGGAAAACGCAAGCACCGACGACGCCCCCCACACTTTCAACTACAGCATCCGCATTACTCTGTCCCCCGGCTGCCACGCCTTTGCGCCGCTGGATGTCCAGCTCGACTCGCGCCACATGATTGGCTTCTCGCCACGCCGCAGCCTGACGGCGCACCAGGACTGGAAGGAGGTCCTGGAGACGCTGCGCGCAAAATTCCACACGTACGTACTGCCGTCGTCGTTGGCTTGACTAATCCTATCCTTGAACACCGCTAACACCTCCGCAGCGTCAAACTCCCCAAATCTTTTGTCGCCATTGATCTTTCCGAGAAGGAGGCATTTGAGCGCCGCTCAAATGGGAATGGGAATGGGAATGGCAATGGCAACAGTCATGGAAACGGGATTGACGCCACCAACGCCAACGGAACCGCACATGTCCACACCTCCCCGAGCCAGCCCGACACGGCGCCGCGCGGCAGGAGCGAGGAACGCAGGGCAGACACGCATCAGGACCGCCGCCAATCGGGCGCCGCGCATAGCCCGCCCGTCGAGGAGCTTCCGGCCTCGGTCTTGGACGGCCCAAGCGCGTAGATGGTGTCCTGTAGTGCGACTCCACGCCCTGCTCTGCTCTGCTCTGCTCTGCTCTGTTCTGTATCACCCATGGTGGCGATGGATTACCCGGCGCTTATTCATTTCCTCTTTCTCTTCCTCTTCCTCTTCTTCTGTTTTTCTATAGATTGGACAAGAATCAAAAACTAAAAGGCTATACCGGCGTAGAGAAGGAGGTGTTTCTAGGCTGGGGCGCAGGGATAAAAATAAAATAGACGGGGATAGTAAAGAGAGAAAGTGCGGGGGGATGGTATGGATAGATGGATGGATGGATGGGTAGGTAGATGGATGGATGTGGGGGGTTTCTGCTACATAGGGTAGAGGTTTCTGGGTTTTGGTTTCTGGTTTCTGGTTTCTTATTTCTAGTTTTATGTTTTATGTTTTAGAGTTTTAGCTTTTCAAGATGTGTAGAGGTTCTAGTTCTAGTTTTTAGTATCTAGGTTTCTAGAATTTCCTAGTATAGAGATTTTATACAACTTGCTGTTCATTTACATAGGTAGTATATAAAGTAGGTTTCGTTCTAGATTTGCTTGTATATGTATATAATACACTACGCTACACTACACTACACTACACAATATAACATAACGCAACAAGACATAACAAGATATAACAAGACATAACACAACGCAACACAACATAACGCAACACAGCATAACACAACGCAATACTGTACATGTTACAGCATATTATAGTATGTTGTAGCATATATAGCATAGCATGTTTACAGCATGTTATTGCATGTTAATAGCACAGTATGTCATTACACACATTGTATTTATGCTATAGCGCACGTTGTGCGTTGGAAGTTGTAGAGTAGAGCGTGTGTTGTGTTATGGAGCATGTAGAGCGTGTATTTATGCTGTATATCATGTTTTTTTTGTAGAGCGTTCATTGCGTTTTAAGGCGTGTGTTGTGTTGTGTATCGTAAATCCTGTGTTGTATATCCTGTGTTGTATATCATGTGTCGTCGTATATTGTCGTGTATCATGTATTGTTGTATATCATGTACCTTGTATCATCATATGTTGTACATCATGTGTCGTATATCGTGTACGTATCGTCGTGCACCGTGTATCAAATCGTATATCGTGTACAGTGTACGGGATGGACAGTGGACGATGAACTGTGGACAATGGACGGTGGATTTTGGATGGTGGACAGTGTATTGTGGACATTGGACGGTGGATTTTGTCGGTGTATTTTGTACAGTGGACGATGTATGGGGTACACTACCTGATAGAAATGAATTCCATCGTGTTTGGTTTAGCTCTGGGGGTTACGTTCATGAGCCAGGTGGATGAGATGAGGATGGAGTGTGTTGGGTTGAGAGGGGGGTTAGAATGGGCTATGAGGGGATTAAAGGGGGTTGGAATGTGTTGGAATGTGTTGGAATGGATGGCATGGGATGGCATGGGATGGGACGAGACGGGACGGGACGGGACGGGATGGGATTGCAATGGCTTATCATGGAGTAGATTAATGCGTCATGATTCTTGAACTGGAAATGCTAACAACAGGGCTAGGACTAGGATAGCGGCAGCGAATAGTAGTGTCGCTCCTTACAGTCTACATCTTACACCTTACACCTCACACCTCACACCCCAACCATACACACTCCATCTCAGTCGTCCGCCACCAGCCCCGGCAGCCTCTCCCGCACATAACTCAACACCTCGTCCACACCGCCCACAAACTCAACATAGCAATCCGGCCGCACAAGCACCGCGTACTCGTCGCCGCGACCCACCCACGAACACCCATACGCATCGGGATGCACCGCCTCTTCGACATCACCACCATCGACATCGCGCACCAGCGCACCCACGCCCCGCGCCTTCAGCCCCGTCAGCCGCACCACGGTCGCAAAGCGTGCATCCGCAACTGCCACATCGCGCCGCGCCGCCCCCGCAACAACCAGCACGTACCGGCCGTACACCAGCTTCTGGTACAGCCGCACTGCCGCGTGGGACGTCTGGTGCGCGAGCCACAGGTCCGGCGCGCGGTGGCCGGCCTCCCACAGTCCACGGCGCGAGGCGCGCACCAGCGGCGAGGCAACCCCCGCGTACTGCACGCCCATGCCGGTGATGAAGCCGGCGTTCTTCTCGATCAGCTCGACGTAGCCTTTTGCGTCGGCGAGGGTGCTACGGACGAGCTTTGCGGCGACGTCGATGACGCCTTTTGCTGTTTCGCGCCGCTCTGTGTCGTAGCTGGAGAGGATGGCGTTGGCGGTTGATTCCGGGAGCGAGGGGTGCTGGAGGAGGAAGTGTAGACGCCAGATTAGGTTGAAGGCGTCTGATAGGCCCGTGTTCATGCCCTGTCCACCGTTGACGGAGTGCACGTGTGCGGCGTCGCCGGCGAGGATGAAGGGTCCGTTGGGCGTGGGGTGGAGGAAGGTCGATGCCACGCGTTCCTTGACTGTGTGGTGGGTTAGTCATTGGGGAGAGACATGTAAGCGGCGCCCACTCACTCTCGAACTTGCTGAACCACTCGATGTGAGTAAACTCCACAGGGTGAGGCGCCATGTGTCGCCGGATCGAGGCCTCGGTCTTTTCTTGCGTAATTTCACCATCGAGCAGGACGTAGAAGCGCTGCATCCCGCGCTCACTGCAGCAGACAAACATTAGCCAATCGCTCGACATGAATCACAGACAGCTGCAGCGGCGGATCGATAACCGGGCTACATTAATACTCACCGTGGGATCCATGCCATCCTCGACTCGCCGTCCACCTGCAGCGTCACAATCTCTCGCGTCACGGGGAACGTGCTGTCGATCCAGCAGTCCAGCACCGCCCACACCATGTTCGGCTTTGTGCCTTCCCAGCCAATGTTGAGCGCGTTCCTCATGAAGCTGCGCGCGCCGTCGGCCGCGAGGCAGTATTTGGCACGTAGCGTGCGCTTGGCCGTCTCGACCGTCACGCTGGGCGGGGAGGTGGTGTGCGAGAAGGACACCGCCGGCTCGTTATAGCTGATGGGCACGTCGATGTGCGACACCAGATGCCGTTCAATGAACGGCTGCCCGATCATGAGCAGATTGTTGTAAAAGGTATGCGGAATGCCGTTCCACCACTTGCTCTGCCGGCTGGTGAAGTCGCCATCGGCGTAGGTTGTACTTGCTGGTTCAAACGTGAGTGCGCCGTACTACTAGTGCTACTCAAACAGGTATGTGACTTACTGTTGCATTTCACGCCGGCATTCAGAAGCTCTCCCAGTATCCCCGCGTCCTTGGTCTCCTGCTCGCCGTTGCTGGCGACTTCCAGATACTGCTGCGTGCGAGCAGTAATGGCATCTGCACCGCCGACCTCAAGCGGGCCTTGCTTTGCATCGAGCACGCAGACGCTGATGCCGAGCTGTCGCGCGAGCAGTGCTGAGAGGAGGCCCGTGGGTCCCGCTTAGGAAAAGAGTCAGTGTCCGTGAGCGACGATACAAAGTGCTTCATGGTGGTGTTTTTGATGTGTGAATGTTTTGTTTTATCAAAAGTTGATGCTCACCTCCGATGATGACTAGGTCGACTTCTTCAACGGGCTTGGGCTCGTCCGCGTGAGGTGCGCTGCTGAAGCCCTCGGGGATGGCCATGGTTGGATGGATGGATAAATGAATGAAAGCTGAACCACAGGTATGGTATAGTATCCAAACGACAAAAGACAAAACTCGGCGTATTTGTGAGCAGTGTCTAACAGGCGGCAGTGGTGGTGCGGGTTGGAACCAAATGTCAAAAGTTGTCCAACTTTCCAAATCTCCAAGGTACTTACCTTACCTCTTACCTATACCTATACCTGCCTCCAATGTCCGATGACTTGTTGATCCTTCCTGCAGGCAAATCCTCGAATCTTGCTTGCTCGAGCCCTGCACCTGCACCTGTAGACCCACACCCGCACACCCGTACCTAGGTATGTTCACACAATCTTCACGCGACACAAATCCTACCGTAATGCAACTACGGAGCTTTTCCGCAGCTTATCTAACCCATGTCCATGGTATGTCCCTCGTCGTGGGGCTGAGTCAGGTAGTAGGCAGCCCATTTGCCGTATCCAACACCCACCCACCCTAGGTAGGTACGGTGGTGCGGTACCTAGATACAATATCTGACCATACCCACATGGGGACATGCGACATGGGACGGGGGAGTCACCAGCCCAATGACACGAAGCACCTAGCGACGATCCAAAAGTCTGAGATGAGCACGTCAACGGTCGACCAACCCCCTGTTGTGATAGGTATTGTGGCAGGCCGTATCGGGTAGGTCGCATGCATCCCTAATCTGGGCCGACGACATTGGCTCGCCGGGTATTGTTCGGGGACTGGCTTGGTGTGGTAAGGCGGGGTGGAGTGATGATGTGATCGGCCAGCCTCGATATCGTACAATAACCTTGTTTGCAGGGTAAGGTTTTAGGTGTGCCTTGTCAGATCGCGGCACGGTAGAGGTCATTGTTATTAGGTTGTCGGCGCTGCACACTCGATGCGGATGGTTCGCAATTATTGCAGCAATGTAGCAGTATTAAAAAAGTGGAGGAACCGGTTCGGGCCGAAGTGTGGCGTTTGTGGCGAAGCTGCATTTGCTCAGGGGTTGGCTGGACACGGCACAAATTTTGCGAGGTAGCTAGGTACACAGCACATAGGTACTAGCCTTTTACGGGTGTGGTGAGGTTGGTGAAGGAGTAGTGAGAAAAAAGGCCGTGCCGAGGTGAATCTATGGCAAAATGCAAAATGCTATCTCCTTTCTCGCGCGCGTGCCTCGGCACCACACGTCATCCACGTTTTTTCTCGCATTCACAACTGCCGAAGCAAGTTGTTGGATTAAGCACGCCACCTAATGTAAAGAGACCCGCACTTTCGGCCTTATTATTGCGTTGCATTGCAAGTCTACTTCGGAACCTCAGGACGTTCCGGAATTCTGTTCCGACGGATATTCAGCGTCCAACACGTTGCGAGCAGACAACCGCCGACAATGTTGAAGACGGCAGAATAACTTGCCAGCCCTGTCCAGCTAGAGGAGAAGTCGCGTTGGATGGCCCCGGCGACGGGGTTTCCTATAAGGCTTGCGATTGCGTTGCCTGCGAACAAAACCCCAATTCTTCCTCCCAGCGTGCTCATGTCCCGAGTCAAGGTCGCCGCACTTGCTGGAATAAGGCTGATAACGCACCCACTTACGAACCCGTACGCGACCACCCATACGACCAGCCCAGCGAGAGACGTCTCCATAAACGTCCAACCCGCTGCAAGCGCCCCACATGCGATAGCTGCTAGCGCCTGAGTGAGGATCGGGCCGGAGGCGAACTTGTCGGCGATGAAGTTGGGAATGATTCGACCCACAAGGCCGCCAGCATTCATGATACTGATCAGGTAGTATGCGCTCATGCCACCCATTGGAAAGCCGACGTCACGCACCCAGGCGCTGACGTAGAAGTACGGGATGTAGATGCCGGCGAACGTGAAGAAGACGCCAGCAATGAACAGCGCATATGCAGTGTCTTTCAGGCAGCCAAACTGGTACAGCGTACGCTTCGCTGGATTTATGGTCAGTTCCGAACGTTGCCGAACCAGCAGGCCTCCAGCTCCAGTCGTGACGAGGACAACTAGTGCCGTTGCTCGCATGGCCCAGCTGAAGCCCACGCGGGCGAGAAGTCGTCGCGTTAGGATGGGATACACAATCCCACCCAGCGATGCGCCTGTGTTGGCGAGGCCGACGGCGAGCGCACGATTCTGCGTAAAGTACGTAGGGACTATCGCCGTAGAGGGGACGAGCAGAAGGCTCATACCCAGACCGGAGAGGACGCCCTGCGATAGCAGCACCTGGTAGTACACAGGGCGATGTGCGCCGGAGAATTCCCCACTGAAAGAGGTAAAGAGCAAGCCGAGAGTGATCAATGCGCAGCCAATGAAAGACATCAGCTGTGCGTGGCCTCTGTCAACAAAGGATCCGGTCGCAGAGCCACAGGCAAGCAGCAGGAAAGTTTGCAGCGAGCCGATCCATGAGATGGAAGATTGGGTTGAAAGTGGAGGTGCGAACGAGCTGTAATACTCCTGGAAAACACCAAAAGCGTTGATCAGGCCCCTTCACTATCTATCAGCTCAGTACATTGTAGATTCATGACATGCTGACCAGGAGTTGAACATGAGCAAGCAGCCGGCACCGACCTGAACCCACGGTGTGAGTTTGGACGCCATCTGGACCAGATTTCCTGTGGAGAGGCTTGCGAAGCTGTCGATGTAGTAACCACTAGTTTTTTTCTTCTTCTTCGTGAATGTTGGACGAGAGTGATTCAAGGAAATGCGTGTCGAGAAGCGATCCAGCCAGCCAACCAGTCAGGCAGGCTTTCCGTAATCAAACAGCCCGCAACCCCTAACACCGGTAGGTACCTAGCACGTTGCGGGAAATTGTAAGGATCTACAGACCCAGTTCAAAATCTTTAAAAGGCTTTTTCAGGTCGGTGGAGAGTTACCTAGGCAATGTCTGCGTAGGTAAGCACGCGGAATGAGCCTGGAACACGGCCTTACCAACTAAGGTCAAATCACCGTCCATGCAATCGGTTCATCCCGAGCCTGCAACGGCTCCGGGGTGCGTCATCCCACGCTTGTAGATCCTCTACCTGCAGTAGTGGGTATGCATCGGGAAGGTTGGGAGCTGGACCTCGTTATGGGCCTTGGCAGTGGGCTCGGTGGATTACACATTTGGACTAGTCGGTGGTCCTCTACTCGGGTCTCGTGGAAGTGGGTGTTCTCTGAATCCTTTCGATGTGGCAATCCAGGGTTGCTTCCAAGCATGGACGTACTGGCAGGCAAGGTTGTGTGAAGGCTTACGGAACGGAGTATGTCACACAGTGATCCCACCCCGACAAGGTCCGTCAGAGCTGGTGAAATATCGGAACGCAGAGTGGCAGGGAGGGTGTCGCAGTCATCAATAAAAACATAACTTCAGTCTTAGCCCAGGCCAGACTGCCCAGGGTCAGCAAAGTTTCTTCTTGTGCAAGGAGAATTCCACTATCCATCTCTTGTTAAAGTTCGTTCCAATCGTTGAAGGATGCCTTTACTGTTTGGTACAAATAAGCCCCCATTTATTGAGGAAAGTAGTCCTAACCGTCTTCACGCGGAGGTCATGGATACGTCTCAGCGCATTCTCGATGTGATTCTGCGGTACAAGTCTCCTCTCCCAAAGGACGCTCCAGACCGCAGTGACGAGGGAGCACTCAAGTTCCTGGGCCTCATCTACCGAGCTGTCAAGAACAGCGAACCTGTTCGCATGGTTCTTCCAGCATTTCCATTCAAAAGTCCAAACAGCAGCGCCAAGGTTCTGGGAACACTTCCGGACAAGGCTGAGGATATCGCTCTGGCACACTTGAACGGCCTGTGCGCTGCAGTCGAGGACGTATATCCCGCTGGTGCTAAGCTGACAATCGTGTCTGACGGATTAGTATATAATGGTACGTCAGAATCTGTAAGGTGTGTATTCGTCGCTGACTTTCAGACCTTCTGGGCGTTCCCGACCGGACTGTCTGGACATACGGCCAGACTTTACGTCAGCTTGCTCAGGCGAAGGGCTACACACACATCGAGTTTGCGCGACTGAAAGACCTCCTTGGTATCGCATCTCTTCGCGATGATATCGATGACATGACATACGCCGCTACTGCGCCTTCGATGCGTCTAGCGTTGATGCACCGCTATGCTACCTTCAACTGGGATGCAATCACCAACGAATCCTACGTCAAAGATGACGAAAACAAGCGTCTGACATACTGTGGATACCTCAAATTCCTCTCGCTGGATCTTGCAGACACATATCCTGTCGGACCTGAGCGGACAAAGAGTGCTTTCAAAAGAGGGGTTGAAGTCATCGCGAAGAGTATGCTGAAGCGCGGAGAAGCTTTCGCCCGTGCAGTCCGAGAGAACTTCCCTGACCATGTTCGTCTTTCTATCCACCCAAGTACGGGTGAAAACAAGATTTCGATCAATGTCCTGCCAGTTCAGAAGGTTCTTACTCCATGGCACAGCGCTGTTGCGATCATGACAGACGGGACAATTGTTGCAGGACAACGCAAGTCATTCGAAGAGGACGATAAGTTGGAGCTTGTGCACGAAAATGGAAGGCCCAGCCACTTCCGTGAACGTTCCGAGCTGTTTCAATGGAGTGACTCGACGCCTGTGGAGTTTGAGCCAATGTATCCTTGCGGCATCATGATTCGACCATCTAATGGAGCCAAGTCTCTGACTATTCGCGATATTGATGCCCAGAAGGTACGACAACTGGCAGAAATCAACTCGCCAGTCATTCTTAGGGGATTCGCTCAGACCAAGGACCGAGACGCATACGTCGCAAAGTCGTACGAGATGGGTGTGCCTACCCCATGGAAGTTTGGTCTGGTACTTGAAGTCAAGGATCGTGGGGCTGAAGGCCAGGGCCTGAACAACGTTTTAAGTCAGGAATGGATGCCGTTCCACTTCGACGGCATGTTCAAGACCCAGAAGCACACTCGGGACGATGGTAGCGAGTACCTAGTCCCAAACCCTCCACGCTTCCAGTACTTTGCTGCTGTCACACCGAGTCCGAAAAATACCGGTTACACGCTGTGGTCAAGTTCAAAACTGCTTTTCGATCTTCTGCCTGCAGACAAGTCCCTCAAGTATCTGGAATCACTGACTTGGTCGGTGAAGACAGCATCTTTCGACCAGTCTGTCATTGATGGTATGCCGCTCATCGTATCACACCCTACCACGGGTCGACCTTGTCTGAAGTACCATGAGCGATGGCCCCAGGAGAAGACGCGATTCGACCCAACGGAAGTAGCTATCGAAAATGGTGACCAGAGTGTATGCAATGTGCTGGAGTCGTTATTGCACGATCGAAGGGTATGCTACTGGCATTCGTGGCAGGAGGGCGACCTAGTCATCAACGACAACATCTCCACGCTACACACAAGAAGCTCTTTCCAGGCGGGCGTCGATCGAGAGCTTTGGCGTATTCATTTCGACTAAACTTATTCATTATCACGACATGTTCCTTGTTAGTTTACAAAGTGCGCGTTCAGCGTGTGTTTTCTGCAGTAATGTTGGAGTTGTGCTGTGAGAGTCGCGAGAACCGAGCGGAAGGGGCGGATGAGGATCAGGTGGGGCGGGTGTGTGTGGGGCTGTCTTCGTCAAACATGGCATCCATTTGCTCAGTCTATAGAGTGTACTTTGTTCCAAGCATCGTGCCTTCAGTTAAATCTGCTTCTTGTATAGCTTGCATGCCAATATCGGTACAGTTGCCCCAACTATTTCATGTCGCAATGCCCATTGACTCCATTTGTACCGTTCGATCCAGGTGCACTATTTACCAGGCCGCTTTCGTTGTACTTGTATCGCTCCTCCTCATCCTGCTGGGGTGTTAGCTTCATTGAGTGCGGCGGGAACCATGGTTTACCCAATATCTATTGAAACCCACCCCTTCGCAAACTTCAGAATAGGATAAAATCATTGGCGGTGCGCCTTCAGTCATGCTCTTCTTCAATGCTTCGAGTGTCTCGCGGATGCTCTTCAACTTCGCCGCGACCAGTGTCCATGGATATGCTACTGCACAGAAACCGAGCTCAGCCAGGTCTTTGGCAGAAAGATTCTGAGTCAACCCTCCCTCAATGACTGGTCTTGGTGAGCGTTGAATGGTTGTACGTGGAAGATTGTGACTTACTGTTGGCAAATACAGGCATGTCAAGCTCCACAACACAGTACTTCATTGCATCTCTGTCAGGGAGAGCTTCAACGAACACCGCGTCAACACCAATACGCTTGAACTCCCTTGCACGAGTCAAAGCCTCCTCCCAACCAAGGATCAGCGAGTCAGTCCGTGCGAGCACGAATGTGTCTTTGCCCTCGTTTCGAGCATCACAAGCAGCCTGCACTCGTGTGAAAGCTTCTCCCCTTGAGACAACCGACTTGCCCTTTGTGTGGCCACACCCTGTGAGGTCAGTCAAATGGATGTACTAATTAGTGAATGTATGCTCATCTTACTCTTCGGCCAAGTCTGGTCTTCAACCATGATACCAGCAGCACCGGCTTCTGCAAAGCACTGCACGGTTCTCTTGACATTCATTGGGCTACCATAACCAGTATCCGCATCAGCCATGACTGGCACGGAGACCTGTCGTACCGCCTCCTGAATCTTGTCGCACATCTCGGCCATGGCAATGTAACCTGTATCGGGAAGCCCATATGAGCTAGCGCAAGGATACCCTGCAAGAAAGATCATGGGAAAGCCGGCCTCTTCGACGAGACGAGACGAGAGGCCATCGTAATTGCAGGGGTGTGCGAGTATTTTGGAAGGATCGCGGTAGGCTTCGAGCATCATGGTACGCAGTCGAGATGCTTGAAGCGACGGAATGCGTCCACGAACGTTGGGAAGCGTGATGTTCTCGTCGCCTATTTGACCAGGCTTACCAGACTTCGTGGTCGGTCGCTGATCGAATTGAAACTGTTTGCAAGTAAGCTGGTATAGTGCTGTAAGGCCAGTTCAAATTGAAGCTCACGGGGTACGGGACGGTTCCGACAATGGATTTCAACATGATTTTGGGTGTGTAAGATGAAATTGATTGTAGTTTATCGCTGACGTTTGTGTTTGTCCAAGCGATAGATGGCGTCTCGGATTCTTTATATATTTCTGTCTACAGTCACACATACAACCATCGCGTTGGATCGATCGGATTTCTTAGGATACTTTGTGCGGAGAAGCCTTAGTTTCCCTTAGTGGTAGGAAACCATCGGATACATCAGCTTCCCGAAGCAGAATCCGGGGTAGCTAATCCGGGGAACCTCGCTTATCGCTTCAAGATCGTGCTCCGCAATGCGACAACAGAGGATAAAGGTGGCCTGATGTTCGTGCTAATTGCAAACTCACAAAGATATCTAGAATCACTCCTCACTAAATCGTCACACCTTACAGCTCAATGATGGCCGATGTCGAGCAAGGAAAGCCAGAAGCTCGAACCGTCGAGTACATGGGCTCAACTGACACTAAAGAAGAAACAAAGATAGTTCCTGTGGCTGAGAACGACCAGGCTCGCATTCGTCGCAAGGTACGTATCACCACTAACACTCACGTCGAGACTCAACTGACTAGTCTTCGCAGTTTGACAAGAAGATGTTATCCATTGTCTGCCTCCTCTATGTGCTTTCGTACCTCGATCGAGGCAACATTGGAAACGCAAAGACTGCAGGCATTATGAAGGATCTTCATCTCACTGACACGGACTGGGTCTGGGTGCTCCAGGTCTTCTACATCTGCTACGTGCTTTTTGAGTGGACCCAGCTCTTCTGGAAGATACTACCAGCCCACATATATGTTGCTGCATTGTGTTTCTTGTGAGTTCTATCTCATGATCTGTTATCAAATACACAGCTAATGTCGAGTCAGATGGGGGACTGCTGCTATGCTGGCTGGTGTTGCACACAACAAAGCTGGCTTAATGGCAGCTCGCGCTTTTCTAGACTTCTTTGAGGCTGCCTTTGGTGCCGGCGCTCCGTACTTTCTGTCGCTATTCTATCAACGTCAAGAGTTAGGCAAGCGTGTGGCACTGCTGACCGGCATGTCGCCATTGGCGAATTGTTTCGCTTCGTCACTGGCATACGGTATCCTTCATATCAGAGCATCCATTGCGCCATGGCGAATGCTTTCTCTCATCGGTATGTATTTCAGTAGCCCCCAAACGCGTCAGTCGCTGATTTTCTACACAGAAGAAGCACCAACAGTACTGTGCGCGGTCCTCGTCTACTTCAGGCTTCCTGACTCTCCCGATACTGCGCACTTCTTGACAGACGAGGAGAAGTTGCAAGCTCGCCAGCGACTAGTGACGGTTGATCGGACTGCTAAATCGAAAGTCAGCTGGACACAGGTGTTTGCTGGTCTTGCCGATTACCAAAATTGGGTACACGCCACAATTCACTTCTGCTGCAACTATTCCTTCGCTGTACTGTCAAATTTCCTGCCTACCATAGTTCGCGATATGGGATACAGTTCGGTTAATGCCCAAGGTCTGACGGCTCCGACATACTTCCTCGCCTTTCTATGCTGTATGTTTGCTGCATGAGGTTCCGATAAGTACGGCAAGCGAGGTTGGTTTGTTGCTGGCTTCGCGACTATGGGCACCATTGGATACCTGATGCTGGCCGCTATCCAGGACGAGACAAAGACTGCACCTCGATACGCAGACATCTACTTTGCTACTTGTGGTTTATTTCCAGCCTTAGCAATCAACATCACTTGGCTGTTGTACAACCAAGGTGGTGATTCAAAGCGAGGCGCGGGTCTCGGTATCTTAGCGACATTTGGGCAATGCTCCTCCTTTGTGAGCAGCACTCTCTTTCCATCGCGTGAAAGGCAAGTCAAATCCTTACTCCGACATGACCCATGTACTGACTTGATACTGTAGACCATTCTATGTGACGGGTTGCGCCGTCGGCTGCGCTTTGAGTGGACTCATTGTGCTTCTGGCTCTCGGTTTGCACTGGTAACTGGAGCATGAGAATCGTAAGCGCGATAGACTGTATGGAGAGGCCGAGGTAGACGCACACGTCGATGTGACTGATGGTGGAGACAAGAACGCCAGATTCCGTTATCTGACTTGAGCTTGTTGACCCGACTACTCCAAGCGTAGCGAGAGACGCGTTTTCGTGATCGAGCAGTGACTTCATTGTCTCTTGAAGATGTGTAGATGTATCAATGCCGTTCGTCTTGAGATCGACTTGATCATTTGTGTATGACATACAAGTTGGGACTCAGGGCTATATTGCTTCAGAAGAAAGCTCTTCAAAAGAGGCCGAACTTCTATAAAAGACTAAACCCCTAAATCCCAGATGAAATCTAAAGCATCATCTCCTAAGCATTGAAGGCCTTGAAAATTGTCCATTCCGACTGACATGAGACTAGAATCAAGTGGTAAGCTGAGCCAATTCGTGTCCAACATGCCCAATCCTGGCATGTTTTGGAAATCCATAAGATCGAACTGACCTGCTTCTACTGAATCGGAAAGGTCAGGCAGCTGTGAGGAGCCAATATCCGGAGGTGTAATGTTGTGTGGCCGAGTAGAAGGCACAAAGTGCTCCTGTAGTCTCTTCATATGCATCTCAAGAAGAATGGAGTAGCGGCCTCCCAGATGTAAGTCTTCTGGGTTGCTGTTCTTGAGGGCTTCGAGGACTGACTTCAGGATATCAAGCGCGCTACGCAGTCTAGCCGGGCTTACTCCCAAGCCAAGACCCTTCAAAAGGAATATTGAAGCCGTGGTGATGTGAAGGAAGGTTCTGGTAGAGCAGAAGCGTAAAATGCCTTGCTTGTACAGCCGAAGTGCTGCTTTGAATGTGGTTAGCGTACTGTCGATGACTTCTTGGACATGTGCAAAATCGGTGGGCGTCAGTTGAATTGGTTCCAAGCCTGAAGCAGAGTCACCAGAGTCTGCAAGAGTACGAAACAAGATCGCCTGGAGACCTAAGGAATATGTATGCACACGCGTGCTTTCAAACTCTAACACGAGCAGATTCGCAAGGTGAGAGTCGGACGCTGAGGTCAATTCGTCAGCTTATGTACCAAAACAAAGCGCAAGAGATAGACACACAAAGCATGACATTATGCTCCTTGTACCATGCAGAGAGGAGTGTCTGGATGTGTTCTGTCATACTGATGTAACGGCCAGACCGGACGATTTGGCTTGTTGCGGCAGAACTGGGGAAAAGAAGATCTGAAATGGATCGTACAATCTTGGTCAGTCGTGTCCAGGCTGAGACAAAAGGAGTCCATGTGCGTCTCTGCTTGTCAACTCCCTCATGAGACATTTCTGAATAGATCGCAGAGTGGCTATTGACCGGTGTCATCATCGATCGTCGGCCTAGCCGCGAAGACAGCTGCTCTTGATAAACATACACCAGCTTAGCTAGCCAGGACTTTTTTCGCATAGTTCTCAGATTTTGCTGTAAGATTGACAATTCCGTGCTATTGTGATTGTCTTGTTCATCGAATATTCCAAGCTCGTTACCAAGAGACAACGCGCAGCTCAGTACCATCCAACACATACGATCTGATCGATTGGCCGGCTCAATAACATCCTCGCGCCACCTCGTTCTAGAGGGATTGTTCAGGGTATTTCCACTTGGGTCGCGTTGATCTTTTATAGTGAACAAAATGTCCGAGTCCCAACGATCATTCGGCGGTGGTGTGTACAGAGCTCGGGGGTGCCACTCTGTCAAGAGCAGGAGGGCCTCGATGGTACCCAATGTCCGTGTCTCTGTCTTTGAGTACTTCTCTGGCCCCAGTACAAGTCGCATAAGCAGATGCTGGAAGTGCTCCCAGAGTCGTTGATGAATCGAGTAGCCGCGAGAAAGGCCACTGATAGTAGGCAACATGTGATAGCGAGATGAGATGACCAGTATCATGCAAGTAAGAACTGGCTCATGAGTAACCAAGGAGTAATGGTTCGATCTGTCGGTGCAGACTTTGTGCAAGTTAGCGGCTATCAGATTGCAGAGCACAAAGTTGACACAGAAGTACTTACAATCATCCAAAATTGAACAAAGCGGCGCAATGTTCTTGAAAAACCTGGCAACACTTAGTAATGTGCCATAAAGCAGAGTTATGATATTGTACATGTCCAGAAACCACACAATTTCCTCTGCAGATAGCCAGCCCATGCGCACAAAGCGGTAAGCATTCCAAGTCTCTGTGAGCTCTGGGGAAAGTACCGGCAGCGAAGCCGTGCTGCTAGTTGTTGGAGATATTTCAATAGGCGAACTGGCAGAACCGGGCTCCCGTACATCGTTGATACCTCTTTCTTCTCGTTGTGCGGCCTCGAACAAGAGGTTCAGGGCGTCGTTGCCATTTGAAACAACAGTGTTCATTACAGCGTTGTTCAAGTTAGCACTGATTGGACCTTAAGGGCTAATCTGAGCAGGATCTTGTTGGACGACTGGTGAAGTATTGGCGTCTGATGTTGTGGCGGTATGTGTTTCTAAACTCATCCTGTCCTCGTAATTGTCATGGCTCTGACTGACAACCTGCTTCTGCTGCCTTGGTCTGTGCCTTGTCACGGTGTACGTACAAGGACGCATCTCTCGGCGACACTTGGCGCAAGGTAGTCCAGCAGCGTACTCCTCCGCCGTGATCCTGCATTTGGCCTTCTTGTTCCGGCACGAGATGCATGCTGTCCATGGGTCAACTGCTTTGCCAGCTCTCGACTCAGATCTTACCTTTGTATGCTCGATGGTACTGTGGTTCTACCTTCTCGTTCGCCTTGTTCCGACCGATTGGCCCAGGATTGCTGCGATCGTGGTCCATCATCGATTTGCGCGTCAGGCACAGAGACACGAACGAGGATAACAGCGGAAACTTATGTCCGAATGCTGCACTCCTTTGGGCTACCGTAGTGTGGGGTAGTATGAGGAGGTGGCTGCGGAAAACACCGGATACTTTGTGCCTCAACATCTAATGCGGGGGCGAAGACATATTCTTGACCAACTTCGGCAACGTCCTTATTCTGCAAGAAGATAGACCGCAGTCAACTAGGCTGTAGTTGAGTGATTTCTCTCACACAAGTTTTCAATGCAACCTTGAGGACATGCTTCGCTGATGCACTGTGCCGCTGTGCCGCTATCGGCACCACATTCAGGTGGTCTTGTGTGCCATGTATTTGCGATAGGCGTTTGCCCGCTCGAAGCAAGGCGAAAAGACGTACACACTTCTAGCAGTTTCGTCGGGCACCGAAAGTGCTCAAGTCACGAATCGAGATCTCGTCTCGATGTTGTCACCTTCGTCAACGTGTGAACGTGTTATAAAGGGTGGGGACAACGCTAAATATAATTGGTCAGTCTTGCACAAAGTAGTGCTGCGGCTGCAAGGCAGCAAAAACAGCCGTAAACGGAGTAAGTAGTTCACTAGAGTCTATGTGCTCTTTTTACCGACCAATAACACATGCAAATCCAGAAATGTCGGACTACGAGTTGTCGTGGCTTAACATCTCTCTCCACAACTTCCACCTTCCCTAGCACAACTCCATGAGCAACACAAACACGTGTGACCTACATACTTAAACCTAATACAAGCAGTTATTTCCAGAGCTTGAATCCACCTCGAACTTGTTTTTGAAACATGCCACTTCTGTCGTACTTCTGGGCAACACGTCGCATTTTCGCCAAAGCGTCGGTGCCATAACCCGCAAATACATCCTGCCAACCACCCGCGTAATTCAGGTATATGTAGTTATTCTTTGCTCCAGCTTCATCAGCAATCCTATCGAGCTCCTCTGTGAATTCCTTGATTGCTTTTTGAAGACCATCCGTAGCAGCAGGGTCTTCAAACTGGAACGCTAATCCGATGTTAAGCAGATCGTCTTGAGGATGTGAAGAGGAATTGAAGCCAAGGCTGTTTGGGTTGTATGCTGGAGCAGCAGGTGGCACAGACTGGATGGATATGGCGATCGTAAGTTTTGCTTGGGCGTATTTGTCAGTGAGTGCAAGAGCGGTTCGTCTGAAGGATTGATGGAGCCGTGGGAGGATCTCGGGGTTTATCGAGAAGGTAGTGGTTGTCCAGTGCATGCTAAACGATCAGGGTCAGCGCATCTAGAAGCGAATTTTGAAATACACCAAACTCACTAGTAACTTGGACTAGCTGCAGATAGTTCTCCTCCCTCCCCGGCAAACGATCCAGGAGTACCGGTACGTAATGAACTATAAACCTGAGGTTGTATGTCTGAAAACGCCTGTAGTGTACTGACGTTGGCAGCGTCTGGCCGGGAGTGGTACATGGCGATCTGAGCGCCAAATGATTTGTCTGCAGCGTTGTATACGAAGCCAAAATCATACATGATGTAAGGATCGGACTGGCCTGGAGTTTTAACTGCAACAAGCGCATCAAGTAGCTTGTCATCAGTAGAGTTAGAGAAGACGATTGCGCCTCCCCACATTGGGCCTTGTGCAAATGCTTGCAAGTCAAAACGCGTGACGATCCCGAAGTTATTCTGCCCTCCCTTCAAAGCCGTGAAGAGATCAGCGTTCGATCTTGAGTTTGCGTTGACAATTGCTCCTGTTGAGAGAACGACTTCGAAATTGACAACAGAGTCACATGCCCAGCCTCTTTGTGTGGAGAAGAAACTTATACCCCCTGAAACATTGATCAGTTTTACACGAGCTTCTTGGTGGCCGATTGAGCATGTTACCTCCGGTGAGGAATCCGCCTACTCCAACCGCGCCGTTCCTGCCGCCTTGAACAGACAGCTGGTATGGATCAAGGGCATCGTATACGGCCTGCCACCTGGCACCTGCGCCCACGGATACGATCTCTGTGGACTTCTGAAGCCTCACTGCGTTCATACTGCTCAAATCAACGGTAACTCCATCTTCAATCCCCGCAAAGCCTGAAGATGTGTGAGCGTTAACCAAAGAGGCCCGACTACGTTATGTATAGCGTACCTCTGTTGGTATTGTGTCCTCCGCCTCTTATGGCAAACTGCACAGATGGAAACTTGCCCAAGACTCTGGTGATGATTGCGACATCACTCGCTGTCTTTGGCTTCGCAAGGCAAGTCGGCCGCAAACGGGTTCCAATATACGCATATGAGGAAATTGAATCCTCGTAGCTTAGACTATCTGCAAAGAATACTTGCTTCGGAAGACTGAGGTATAAGGTTACGCATGCCTTGGAAGTATCAATTGTATAGGAATTTGTTCCGAATATGCAAAGAAACAAGAGGTATAAGATTGCTTGTTTCATTGCGGCAATGGCGTTGTGCAATAAGTTAAAGTAGTGGCGCAAATGCTGGTTTATATGTTTTTGTTCTTCACAAGACCTTTCGAGTACTAATAGCCTCATATCGTGTCTATCGTTCGACCTATTGCGGTAAATAATAGAGCTTGGAATGTAAGGCAAGGAATGCGCTATGACCTTATGAGTGGTTCTCTCCCCTACGGTATTCGCGCTCAGGTGACATTCTCATGCAAAGTTACAATCGATCTTTGGCTGTATAGCGTGATAGCGGACCTCGAACATGTTGATGTACCTACTATGAGCTTGCCAACTCGAATAATCAGCGCCGACAACAGTGCTTCACTGTAAGCGTTCGACATAAAGCACATCTCAGGGCTGAAACATGGATCAAAGGCTCTACAATACACAGGTACATAGTCAAAGCTCAAAGACGGGCCGCAGCTAACCCCTGCCCCCTGCCAGAGCTCCACACCGCCTGCCTGCTAAGCCAAAAGAAGATTAACGAATTTTCATAGCAGTATCTAATCTAGCAATGCGCCTCCAGCAACCCTCTCTCTTTGCAGTAAGACAGACATTATGCAGGAACATAGGCAGCATTACACTCTAGGACATACCTACTACGTCTATAATTAAAACAGGCTAGGCTATTACTCTAGCTAATAAGGTAATCTAGGAATAGCTTATAACTTAAGAGAATTAGAAGCTTATACTTAGAGCTTTGAATAGAGACATAGTTTAACTCTTAGAGTGCTAGATTAACTATGCTATATAAGGACTATCTTAATAAGTCTAGCTTTCTAATAAGTAAAATCTTATTATAGCTAGTAATAAAAAGCTTAGAGAAGACTAAGAAGTAGAAGAAACTCTAACTTAGTAACTATAAGTAAGTTACTCTAGTATAAGTTATTAAGTTAATAAAGAAAGTAATTCTACTATTTCTTATTCTTATAGGCAAGGTTCTTATCTTTAACTAGTTTACTAAGAACCTTTTACATAACTAGGTTATTAATATTAGTTTTACTAGCTAGACTAATAATAATCTAGTACTTACTTAGCTTTATTACTTTAATATATATATAAAGCCTATTAAGGTCTATAAACTACTTATTATTAATAGCTATAAGAGCTACTACTTAGTACATTTCTAGAATCTCTATAAGAAGAAGAAGATAATTACTTTCTATATGCCTTTATACTTATTACACTTATTATAGCTACTTAATATTACCTACTTTTTACTGCTAAAGCGCCTGTATAGTAATAAGGTTTTAGCCTTAGTATGTAATTATATCTACTATACTAATAAGAAGACCTTTTTACTAGCCTTTAAAGTAACCTTTAAGAAGATATCTATACTAAAGACTATCTAAGTAGGCTTTAGAGGTACTAGCTTAGTTCTATATAACCTAGAGGTTATACTATCAAAGCTTAATTCATGTCTATGCACGCTTATTATAACAACTTAAACTAGAGTTATTTTAGTATTAAACTCTGTCTGTATTAGTCCTACTTACCCTATACTTCTAAGCATACTAAGAACCCCCTCTGCCTAAAACTCTACCTACGTAACTTCTATCTAACTAAGGCCTAACCTTATACTAATAGGTATAAGTATACTCTAGGTCTATTTAAGAGTCTCTTAGGTATAAAGGTAAGCTAGGTATCTAGTATAGATAGATAGTTTTTAAGTATCTCTTTGTATAAGATCTATAGGTATAAAGATAATTTATCTAAGTATTTTTAATATTCTAGCACTTCTATATACTTTGTAGTAGACTTATACTACTTCTAGATACTATCTCTACTAACTTATATTATTTTATTATACTTAAAAACTTATTCTAGCTAGTAATAGCCTCTAAAGAATATCGCATTAGTGTTTAGTTGTAAGCAGCTTGCAGTCACTAACAACTGTCTAACTGTACTACTCCTAGTACTGCTTACCCCTTTAGTTAGGATTCTAGAGACCTCCTAACAACTAAAGCCTTTAGGTTTAGATCTTCCTGTAACTTACTGCTCTAGGATTACTTTAGAAAAGCTGTGTTAGATTGCACTAAGGTAGACACATAGAGACTACTAACAACTTACCTAAAACAGATACAAACCTAATGTTAGGCACTACTACTAGACCTACTATAAGGTCCTAAAATTAACTTAGGTTAAGACAACCTTAAGATTCAGCACTAGCAACTTAATTACTACCTTCTTAGGAGAGCGACTCTAATTTAGTAGCTTATTAACCTAATCTAGCTAAGGAGATAGCAGCGCTAAGAAGAGAACTTGCTTAGTTGCAAGCTAGTCTCTTACTAGCAGATTACCTACTATATACTACTAAAACACTACTAGTATAAGTTGCACAACACTCTAGCATAAGATACCCCTCTAAGGCTAGCTCTGTCTTTACTGTTTGCAAAAAGCTATCTAAAAGGACTCCTAACATTAAAGTACTGTTAGATAGGAGTAATCTTACTTTTTAGTAATAGCAAGTATTAATATAGGACTAACTTAAGATTAATTTAGATTACTATTAGAGTGTACGTGCACATATAGCTCTTGTCTAGGGTTATACTATAAGATTAGCTAAAGAGTACTTAGAACCTTAGTATTTATCTAAAGATAATATAAACTACTTCTAATTAGTAGAAGAGATAATTTCCTTATTAAAGTCCTATTTTGTTATAAGAAACAAGCAGGCTAAGAGCAAGGCATCCTTTAACAAACTCTAAATAGATAAGTTAGAAACGTTCCTTATGTTTAAAAGTAAGTTCCTTAGTACAGTAATTAAGGGATAAATACCTAAGGCAGAATAGTTTTACTACCTATAGACTAAGCTAACCCTAGCTCTCTAAGTACCTAATCTTAGATTTAAGTAGTAATAGAATAACTCCTTCTCTTATATAGTAGAGCACCTTACTGCCTATAATATAGAGAGGAGGAACAACCCTACTATGTTACAAACCCTATTTTTGTAACTACAGAGGCCTATATATAGACCCTTACTAGATACAAAACAGAACCTTATCTAAACTTACTAATAAGAATACTTAGTTTAACCCTAACTAAATATATTTGCTTAAAACCTTACTATACTATGTTAACTGTTAATTACCCCTGCTCTTGCTAGGGATTAGACTCTAGATACTTACTACAACTGTAGAAAACTAGGACACTTTGCAAGGGAATGTACTATACTATATATATAAGATTAAGGTTAAATATAAGGATTTTGTAGATGCTAAAGAAGACTTTATATCTAACCTAACATCTATAGGAAATAGTACTGCCTAGGAGGAGCACTCTACCTAGGCCTAAACTAATATAATCTCTCTAACCTTTTGTTGTCCTATTTGTTTAGCAGCCCCTATTTCCTTATATCTACTATACTATGCTATAAGGGTTACAGTGTCTAACTCTACTCCTTAGTTAACACTAGTGCCTAAGGTTTCTTGTTTTTAAATTCTTCTATTATATATTCTATTTCTATAGCTCTTTAAACTTTAATCTAAAAGCTACCCTTTAAGGTTTAGGTAAAAGGCTTTTAGAACTAAATTATGTCCTTAGTAGCTTACTATATTTAACTGTATATAATTATTAATAAAAAGAAGGTCTATAACTGTCCTTTTATTATTATTAATCTAGGTTTATAAAATTACATTATTAGTATTAAGTAGTTAAGATAATTTAAACTTAGACTTAATATAGAGCAATTCTAGCTTATTTAGCTAGCTAAGTATCTACACTCCTATAATCTAGCACTACCTATACTAATAACTTTATATCTAAGTAAGCCTTTATTAAATAAACAACTAGATATTAAATATAGAGATTAACTATAGAAAACAGACAACTATTAGTAAAGACAAAGCCTATATACAACCCTATGCTAAATAAGAGGAGTGCTGCGCATGCTAAAGTTCTACTCCTAACCCCTTTGTGCTAAGCTAGCTACTATACCCTAAACTTAGATCCTATCTAAAGTGCACTTGCCTAAGGTTGCTACTATAGCTACCCTATTAGCAAATACCTTCTTTTTTTTTATAAAAAAATTAAGAAATAAATTCTTTATTACTAGCCTATATAAAATAGACTGTGTCCTAACAGACTGCTAAGACAACCCTAACAACGCGCAGCTGCTAAAGGAATAACTCCTAGCTTGTTATACTAAATACTAGGATGTGTTTAACTAGACTAAAGCTAAAACACTTCTGCCTTACTGTCTATATAATTATAAAATTATGCTAGGGGAGCTGTTACTTAACTCCTATTTGCCTCTATACAAACAAAATCTTAAGGAACTTAAAGCTACTAAGAAGTTTGTGCAGGAATAACTAAAACATAGATAAATTAAGCATAGTTAGAGCCCTTTTACTTCTCTAATTCTTTATATACAGAAACTAAATAGAAGTTTATATATATATATTAACTACTATAAGTTAAATAACCTTACACGCAAGGATTCCTATCTAATACTATAGATAGATAAGTTACTAGCCTGTCCCTTAAAGGCTAAAGTGTTTACTAAGTTTAATATTTGCTCTGCATTTAACAGAATCTAAATAGACCCTACCTCTAAAGAGTACACTATATTTTGGACCTAATATAGAATGTACAAATACAAAGTCTTACCCTTTAGATTATGTAATAGTCTAGCTACTTATTAACGCTATATAAATAATGTGCTAATTAACTACTTAGACAATTTCTGCATTACCTATCTAGACAACATCCTTATTTACTCTAAAGATAAGCAGACCTACTAACAACATGTTAAGAAGGTTCTTAAATGCCTCTGTTAAGCTAGTCTGTAAGTAGACATTAAGAAAAGCAAGTTCTACGTAACCTGTACTAAGTACTTAGGCTATATTCTTACTAATAAAGGCGTAGAGGTTAATCTAGAGAAGGTACAAGCACTACAAGATTAGCAGCTACCTACTACTGTAACTAGTGTAAAATTGTTCCTAGGCTTTACTAGCTTCTATTAATAATTTATTCCTAAGTTTTCTTAAGTAGCAAAACCTCTTATTACATTGCAGAGCCCTGCTAACGCCTTTATATAGACACTAGAGTGCTAGTATAGCTTTAAGAGCCTTAAGAAGAGCTTGCTAGCTATCCTAACACTGTGCTATTTTAACCCTAATTATAAAACTAAATTAGAGACTAACACATTAGACAGGGTAGTAGCTAGAGTTATGTCCTAGAAGCATCTAGACAGTTATTAGTACCCTACTGCCTTCTACAGCTGTGTACTAGCAGGTTTAGAGCTTAACTAGGAAATCTACAACAAAGAACTCTTTGCTATCCTCTAAGCTTTTAATAAATAAAGAGTAGAGCTTATATCTACACTAAATTAGATATAAGTCTACTCTAACTACTAGGCGCTTAAGTACTTTATAATAACTAAAATCCTAAATATAAGACAGGCCTGTTAGTTTAAAACTCTTACCTTATTTAACTTCTAAATTAAATACACCTTAGGAAAGAATAATGCAAGGGCAGATATTCTTAGCTGTCGCAAGTAAGACCTTAGTAACCTTAAGTCTGCATAGGAAGACAACTAATTATAAGTGTTGTTAGGTCTCTAGCAGTTAGACAACTATATTAACTCTAACTTAGCTTAGGATTACCTTATATAATCCTTAGTATTAGCTATTAGCACCCTATAGCCTAAGATACAATTAGACTTATTAGAACTTATTAAAGCTATAATATAGTATAACTGTTAGACCTTTGTTAAAGAATGCTAAACCTTAACCCTAGGCTATTAGAACTATAATAGGTTGCTTTTATATTATAATTAGTTATATATTTTAGCTAACTTAAGATTATATACTTGCTTTATTTAAGAGGTCTACAACTAGGTCTTAACAGCTTACCTTAGTATAAAGAAGACCTACTAGTTACTGTTATAACAATACTACTAGTAAGGTATAGGAGCAAGTTGTGAACGTTACGTACAGAACTGCATACCCTGTTATAGGGGTTATCTAAGGCAAACCTAACTCTGTAGGTATTTATATCCTTTACTTATCCTAGCTAAACCTATATAGCACCTATATATAGACTTTAAGGATTTTCTAAAAGATAAAGCTAGGTATAATTAGATACTAGTTATTATTAATTATCTAACTAAATAGGCTATTACTATACCCTGCTATAAGACAACTACAGCATAAGAGATAGCCTCTCTGTTTATCTAATAGGTCTACTAGTTTAGATATACTCCTAAGTTAATTATGTCTAATTATAGTCCTTAGTTTGTGTCTAGTTTCTAGTCTAAGTTCTGTTAGATTATTAGTGTTAAGGTTAAACTCTTAATAGCCTACTATAAAGAAACTAATAGCTAAACTAAGATAATAAACAAGTACATTAACTAGAGACTATGCCTATTTGTCTTATATTATTAGGATAACTAGTCTAAACTGTTGCTGCTTATTAATTGCGCACAGCTTACATTACTACACGCTGCTATTAGAATAAGTCTATATTAAGTGTTATACAGCAGCAAGCTTAAACAGAGTTAGTATTAGAACAGATCTAATACAGATTAATCCCCTAAAGATAAGCTTAACTACAAGGACGCTCTAGAACTAGCTACTTATATGTATAATGCTTAAAAAGTAGCTAAAGAAAATATAGAGAAGGCTTAGATACAGATGCAAGCTACTAAGAATAAGTATTACAGTCCTATAAACTAGACTATTAGGGATAAAGTTTACCTATCTACAAAGAATTTAGCTACCTATTACCTAAGCTAAAAGCTATCTAAGTTATAGGAAGGTCTATTTAAAGTCCTAGAATAAGTAAGACACTTATAGCAATTAAAACTTCCTGTAAGAGTACAGCCGCTGCGGACTTGTATGTAGGTAGAAACCAGATGGATTGATAGCCGTTAGCTCCAGGACGGAGCTGTCCTTAATCTTATGTCTGTCCTGGAGTAGAGTTTTAACAATAAGTCTAAGGCAGACTTTCTTAACTCTAACGCCAGCTTTAGCTAATCTATTAACTGTGTCTTAAGGCACAGGCTGCTAAGATGCTAACCTTAGGTCTAACCTATTACAGTACCCCCCTACTTGCGTCTTGTTTATTTACACTCTCTCTATCTAAATAACTATCCTTACTATACTCTTTTTTACTTAACGTTCTACTCTACTTATTTGCCTAACCTAGTTATGTCTTTATTACTATAGTTGCTAGTACTTGCTAAAGTACCCCCTGCAACAAGGGTAAGCGTCCTGCGCCTATCTCTAAGGAGGAGGAGGAGGATAACAGCATAACAAACTAGGTAAGTCTCCTATCCTCCTGCTTAATTTTACAAGGGCTTACTAACTGCACGTGCTAACTCTAAGCAGCCCTCTCCTTTACCTGTTGTGCCTTACAAGCGCTCCTATTAGGCTAATGCTGTTACTAAGATAACTAATAAGAAGCTTAAGGAAGTCTTTAGCGCTAATTATGCCTATGTTATATCTATAGTTAGCAGCAGTGCCCTTCCTAAAAGTGCTGTTAACTAGAATAACCCTAGTATCTGCACCTTGTGCCTGCTTAACAAGCTTAAGTGTAGTTTTACTAAGGGAACCTTGTGTAAGCCTTGTTAGAATAAGCATATTTGTTACTGCAAAGTGTGTGCTATTATTCCTTTTTACTCTAACTTACTATTACTAACTTTTATGTAGCCTCCTTATAGTACTTAGCTTACAGCCTGCAAGATTACTACTGTAGCAGCCCTTCCTATAGACAGTGCCTAGCGCTAAATTCTTCACAAGACTTAGTTAGGCAAAATCTGTGCTAACCTTAAGCGCTGCACTAACATTACTGTTTAGAGGGACCTTCTATCTTAGCCTAGTAACATAGGGTCTGCTTCTAGTTACAATATTAAGTAGTCTAACTATAAGAAAGAGTTAGAGGACAAGGCTACTAACCCCCTAAAGTCTACTGTCCTTATATATAAGTTAGTTAGTGTTACCTATAATTAATTGCGTAAGACCCTTAAGAACTAGATGTAGCTTAAGTTTATTATAAGTCTTCTCTCTCTTTTTTACTTATAAGCTACTTATAATAACTAACTAGTCTGTAGTTTAGTAGCATGTTAGTGTTTACTACTTACTTTAACTAGCTTAATAACAGCCTCTGTGCTAAGTTCTAACTTAATAGTTTTAATACTAAGCGTAATTATAAGTTTATTAATAAACTTATAGCTAAGATTTATAATTAGGAATTAGGTTATTATACTTCTTTACCTAGGCCTAGTAGTTCTTAGGGTAACTAATCTGTTTGTCTGTTTTGTTGTCTTAGTGTTAAGGTCTTAGGTATACCCTGCTCTTTAGAGCTTCTTACTTATTTTCTTTTTTTTAGTGTATAGTATTTAGTAGAGGCTATTAGGCTTACTTACTTTAATTTAATCTTCTTCTCTTATTATCTACTTACTTCTTCTTATAACTGTCTCCTTATACCTTCTTTATTGTTCCTAATCTAAAGTCTTGTCTCTCCCTTTTTCTCCTAGATTAGGCATAGCGTGTACATGCACACTTACAGCGTGTGTAGCACACTAAAGTTAGGGTTAAAGTTAGCTAGTAAGTTCCTAGCTAGGTCTTAATGTAGCGTTATTAATGCTAACTATTAGTCTAAGGCCTCTAGTTATTTATAATTATAGCTTAGCTCCTAGGTCCTAGCTGTATAACTAGCCTACGCTACTAAGTATTTCTTGTCTTGCCCCCTAGGGCCTACTACTTGCTCTGCGCATATTTGTTTAACTTCTTATTCCTTAGTAGATGTCCTATTATTATTTATAACTAATAAAAGAAGTTATTAATTATTATTACTAAGTTGTCCTAGTAGGGGGTTTTATAGGTAAAGGCAGAGTCTATCTATATAGAATACTAGGTGTATCTTTCTTAGCACGTCTAACTTAATGTTATAAGGGGAGACTACCTTAGTTACTGTAAACTTCCTGTTCTTCTAGTCTAACTTTTAGCATCTCTAGTTATTAGAGAAGTAGTTCCCTAACTTTAACTAAACCTTGTCTCCTACTTAGAACTATAGGGACGCCTTGCAATAGTAATTAGCGTACTGTTCTTGTTTCTGCTAGGATTTTGCTATTTTTAATTAGACAAACTAGAAAGTTTCCTTAAACTTCTTAACTAAAACTGTTACAGCTTTTACAGGGTCTTATGCGCTCTAATTAATAGAGTTAGCTGCTTCTTTAGCGTTAACCTGCAGGGGGTCTACATTATACCTGTGCTAGAGGAAGAACAGGCTTATGCTAATAGAGGCAGTAACTTGCCCCTAGATAGAGATCTAGGCCACTAGTACTAGCTCTGCCTAGTCTTGTTAGTCCTACCCTACAAACGCCCTTAGCTATACTTCTACAACAGAATTTATTTATTTAGTAGCCCTATTAGTTTGCAGGTAGTAGGCTGTTAATATTTACTAGGAGATCCTTAGCAGCTTATATATAGTTGCCTAAAATTTGCCTACAAACTAGGTTCTACAATTAGTTACTATAGCGTCTAGCAGCTAGTAATAGGTGATAACCTTGTTAATAAAAGCACAGGCTACTGTTTCTACTGTAATATCTAGTAGGGGGATAAGTACTACGTCCTTTAATAATTAGTCTGTAACTACTATTAGGTTCTAGTTGCCCCTACTCTTAGGTAGGTTAGTAATAAAGTCTATAGACAGTTCCTTCTATATCTGCTCTAGTAGTGGCAACAGCTTTAGGAGGCCCTACTTTAGTTCTCTCTATAGTTTAGTTCTTCTATATACGTTATAGTTCTCTATATATCTTTAGATTAATAAAGCTATATTAGGCTAGAAGTATGTTCTAGCAATAATAGCGTAGGTATTCTTGCGTCTAGGGTGTCCTGCTATAGTAGAACAGTGCAACTTGTTAATAATCTGTCCTCTTAGCTCTTCTCCTTCTAGGACCTACTTCCTTCCCTAGTATAGGAGTTGCCCTTGCTTATCTAGTGTATATTCTAACAACAACACTTTAACTCTAAGGTAGGGGGGGAATTTCTAGGCCTTATTCTTTAAGGCTTGCCTAGCTAACTAGTAGGTCTTATTAGTTGCTAGGGCTCTTTCCTAGTCCTGTTCTAGCTCCTTAATTTTATTATAAGGGGCAGTGCGTCCTTTGTTTAGTAGTTCTTAGGCAACTTAGCTCCTAGTGCTAACCTAGTAGGACTTTGTTGCTAGGGCTTTAGTAATAAGCTAACAGTCTAAGGCAAAGGGGACATTAGCTTCTGCCTCCCCCTCTTCTAGCTTAGGTTATTCTATATAAGCAAATAGTTTTAGCAAGCAGAAACGCTAAGTGCAGCGCCTCTTGTTATTATTACCTATAGCTGTATGCTCTTCCTAGCAGGAGAGTGCGTTAGCTCTACTATTAACTTTCCCTAGTTAGTAAATAAACGTTAGATTGCACTAGCTAAGGAGGCTTACCTATTGCACATGTTGTTTAGACAACAACTTAGTCTTGCAGAAGTACTCTAGGTTCTTGTAGTCTGTAATAACTGTAAACCTTCTAACCTGCCTTAACTCTATAGACTATTTAGTAATACACTTAATTACAGCAAGTATCTCCTTATTATAGATTATGTAGTTTACCTTTGCTGTGTTATTCTTTACAGAAAAGTACGCAGTAGTGCGTAGCACGCTATCTTTCCTGTATTGTGACAAGATTCCTCCTGTAGCCTATCTAGATGCGTTACACTCTAGAACTATGTCTAGTTTTAGATTAAAGTTAGTAAGTGCAGGTTCTTCTACAAAGGCAGCCTTTAGGTCCTAGAATGCTTTATCTTAGGCTAGCCCCTACTTAAAGTCTACCTTTTTCCTTATTAGGCTTATTAAAAGCCCTGCTATTGCTAAAAAGTTATAGATAAACTGTCTGTAGAAGTTAGTAAACCCTAGGAAGCTGCAAACGCCCTTTACTGTCTTTAAAGGTTTCTAGTCCTAGATTGCAGTAACCTTAGCTAGGTCTATCTGTATCCCTTTCCCTGCTTCTAATATAAAGCCTAGGTACTTAGTTATAGTTACACAAAACTTGCTTTTCCCTATGTCTAAGTAGAGGCTAGCCTTGCCTAGCTTTCTCACAATAGACAGGACCCTGGCCTTGTAGTCTTCCTTTAACCTATTAGAATATATTAGCACATTATCTACATAAGCAGAGCAGTATTTGTCTAGGTCTTCCTTTAAGACCTAGTTAATGTACTGCTAGAATGTGCTTAGTGCGTTAGCTAGTCTAAATAGTGTTACTAGCTATTTATACAACCTAAACCTTATCTAGAAGGCTGTCTTCTATTTATTACCTTCTACTATACAGATCTTATAGAAAGCTTATACTACATTAACCTTAGTAAACTATTTAGCCTAGGATATCTGCAACAACATTTTATAGATAAGAGGGAGGGGGTACCTATCCTTCTTTGTAATAGTGTTAAGGGCTTAGTAGTCTATAAAGAACTGCAACCTGCTGCTAGGTTTCTTAGTAAACAGTACTAGTGCTGCTGCACTTAACTTGCTAACCCTAATAAACTTTTTATCTAGGTAGTTTATAAGCTCCTAACAGAGAACTAGTAGCTCCTCCCTAGACATGTTGTACAACAGCCCTTATAGTATAGTGCTAGGCTTCCTGTCTTCCTTTATAAGTTTAATATAATAGTTAATGTTAGCACCTCTGTGTAGTACTAACTTATTAGCTTTATCTTTAGAGAAGGTCTTATACTCCCCTTATAAGAACTTAGGTAACAGCGTCTGTAGGTCTACTGTTTCCTTCTTTTACAACACCTTCTAGATATCTGCTATTAAGGCTGTAAATAAGTAGACTCTAGGGTCTTTTCTTGCTCTCCCTTATAGCGCATTGTACAGTCTTGCATTAATAGGTGTAGGAGTCCTGTTAGGACAGCAACCTTCCCTGCTCTGCACTTATGTTTTTGTAGAGTGAATAAAGAGCAACTTCTTCCTTAGTGCTATTGTCACGCTATGTTAATCTATCTATAGACAGCTAAGGATTAGGTTGTACTTATCCTCTCCTTTTAGGACATATGCCTATAATGTCTCCTTATAGCTGTTAATGTTAATATCTATTTTTATAGCCTCCTCTATCTAAGTTATCTTTTTGCTAACTCTAATAATCTGTCTTTAATTAACCTTAGTGTGCTGCAGACCCTTCTACTATGTAAACTTCTTAGAGATAATGCTATATGTTAGGCAACTAGTGTCTATTAGTGTGTAAGCTATAGCAGTATTATCTATTAAAGTGTGTAACAATATTAGGTTCCTGTCTAGCTATTTTAACTAGAACTGTTTAAGATTATATCCTCTAAGGGTCTGCTTTGTCTACTCCTGTCTGCGTCTCTAGGCAGGAGTAGCTAGTTTTCTAAGTCGCTAGACTTATTTCCTTCTTTAGTAAGTATTTTACCTATAGTAACTGCCTTTGCTAATGTCTATATAGGCCTTTTTATAGGTGCTAGTTTGCACCTCCTTACATAGTGTCTGTCTGCTCTGTATTAGATATAGAGGTTATTAGCCTACCTTTGCTCTTGTTCTTCTTTAGATTCCTATTTTGCCCTTTTTTTGTCTTTACCTCTGTTCCTAAAGGCGTAGGCTTAGGTAGGTTCCTAGTCTATTTTGTTGTTATTACTACTCCTATAGGTGCAGGGAAACTGTGTGCTGCCTTAGTAGATACAGGCTCTCCTTATATTAACGTCTACCTTTAGTACTTAGGTTATAAGTTCCTAGAGTGACTATTTGTCTAGTACATTAACTAACACTATTTTGTCTTGCAGGTTACTCTAGATTGCTGTTAGGTACCTTATCTTTAGGTTCCTTATATTATTTTCTTCTGCAGTGTTATATACTAACTAGATAAATTCTGCGTTAAATACTTTAAGTAACCTAGTTCTCTTTATTAAGATAGTTTGTAACTTTATTTAGGATTATTCTTTAAACTAAGAGTCTTAATACTGTTTGTTTAGGAACTTCTAGAAGTCTGTTGTAGAGCTAAATAGGTTTTAATCCTTCTATAACAACCTTACCTAGGCTGCTAACCCTTCTAGTTAGTTAAAGATGTATGCTACTCTGTAGCTAAAGTTACTTCCTAACTACCTTAGGTAGTCTACTATTTATACCTTAAATGTTTAGTATAACTTCTAGTTACTGTTAAACTTACCTACGTTAGGTAGCTTTATGTTCTAAGTAGGGTTCTCTGTTATAACTAGCGTAATAGGCCCTATAGGAGGGGTAGCTGCTATAGTTATCTGCTTACCTAGGATAGCTTATACTTATTGTTGTACTAAGGCCTAAATATAGGCTTGTAATGTTGCAGCCTAGCCCTTGTTGTTGCCCTAGCCTGTCTAGTCCCTATTAGCAATTAAGGTTATAGTCTTATCTAGGAGGTCCTTCTATTGCAAATAAGTCTCTAGTATTACTAGTGCTCTTTTAAGCACTTATTCTGTAACATTGTTAGGCATAGAGGACGCTGCCTAATATTGCATACTGCTCTGTATGTCTAACCTAGTGTTGTTACTTAAGCATAGTTCTACCCTGTACTTTATTAGACGCCCTACAGCGTTGTTAAGGTCCTCTAATAACATTAGTATCTTGCAACTTTGTCTAATATAGTTGTTAATTAATCTAATTATAAGAGTATAGCTACTGTAGACTTGTATGTAGGTAGAAACTAGATAGATTAATAGCTGTTAGCTCTAGGACAGAGCTGTCCTTAATCTTATGTCTGTCCTAGAGTAGAGTTTTAACAATAAGTCTGAGGCAGACTTTCTTAACTCTGACGCCGGCTTCAGCCAATCTGTTAACCGTGTCTCAAGGCACAGGCTGCCAAGATGCCAACCTCAGGTCTAACCCATTACACTTCCTCTAGATTTCTAAATATATAATGTCTTTACTCTAGACATGCTATATAAAGACCTAAGCAATCCTTTGCTAGGGTAAGAAGCTCTAAAGCCTGTAGGAATCCCTATCTAAGGTGTAGAGGAATAGGAGGTATAAGAGATCCTTAGTAGTAAAATAGTACGCTGTTAGCTCTATTACTATACAAGCTAGGTTAGACATAATCTAGACTTTACCTAGTATCTAGTAGAGAATTTTAAAAGAGTGCTATATAAACTCTATACATATTATAAAAGGTATTTTAACTAACTAGGGCCCTTAAAAGACTTAGTAGAGTAGATTAAAGCTTAGGAAGAAGGGAAGTAATAGGAGGGTTATAGGATAAATTAAACTAAAATAAAGGAAATCTAGGATATTAGGTGTAGCTAGGTTAAACTAGAACCTAGAAATACCAAAAGAATAACAAAGGAAAAGTATAAGTATAACAGAGCTGTCTTAGACTAGTATTAGATAAATTAGGAAATATCTATATCTAACAGGTTGTTAGGGATATTAGACAGCTTACTGTCTAACGCCCTTCTAGCCTAATTGTCTAGGCTGCCACTACAACTGCGACCCCCTCTACCCTAAGCCCTCCTAGGAGCAGTCTAACCCTAAGCAGACTGTCCTACTACTAGACAAGCACTACAGTTGCCTGCGTCCTGTTGTTTACCTAACGCCTGCAGGGATACTACTACCTGCCTTAGCGCTACTACCTCCTCTAACAACTTAGCTACTGTTCCCTATAAGTCCTAGATAGCCTCCTAAGCTGCATAATTAGTTGTTAGCTGTGTATAATACTAATAGAGTAACATATTAGTAGCAGAGACCTCCTTAAGCTGTGCAGTTACTACCTGCACTACACTTACTAAAGTATAAGCTAACTAATAGAAATTACCCTAAGCAGTCTTACAAACTGCAACTGCTAGTATTACTTCTAACTCCTTAATCTCCTTACTCTTCTTAGCTCTAGCTATCTCCTATGTAATAAGGTTGCCCTAAAAGGTATTATACTTAGCACTAATATAAATTAGTACTAGATAATACTTCTTATTTTAAAGTGTGCAGTATTTATACTTTATTAATAACACCTTTTTAAAAGTGTACTCTACTACAGTACTATAGGCAAAGGCGCAGATAGAACAAAGGCAGATAACCTAGTAGGCTACTATAAGAATGCTAGGTAGGATAGGTATTAGTATAGTACTAATAAATAAGCCTAGAAAAAGTTAGCTTAAACTACTACTAGAAATAAGGGTTATAATTACAGTAGAATTATTATCTGTTACTAGCTAAAGATAATAAGCATAGCTAGCTTATATTAACACCTAGCCTTAACGCTAAGCCTAACTAAACTATAATAATATAGTAACTGCAGGTTGTTTACTAACATAACAGTTATGTTAGAGGTAGGTCTAGGTATATATCTATTTAGGATATAAGATATATAATTAGCTTAAATAATAACTAAAATAAGAATAGTAAATAAGAGTAAATAGTAAATAAGGTTTAGCAAATTTAAATAAGGAAAAGACAAAAGTAATATTAGTAATAGGCATATTAGAGCCCTAACAGACAGCACTTAGGATAAGGCAGTCTACACTGCAGATTAGGGACAATCTGCCTACTAAGGCAGGGGGTAATATAAGAACTATAATGTTTCTTACAAGCCTACTAAGCCTAATACCTATCTAATATCTACCTAATCCTAGCATTACTAAGTCCTAATACTTCCCTAGTTCCTAGGACACTAGCTAGTATGTAAGCAGAGCATAGCACATTGCTGTAGTAGATAGTTTTTAAGTATCCTTTTGTACAAGACCTATAGGAATAGAGACTTTCTCCTAGCAACGTTTACCTAGTGCTCCCATACACCTCGCAGTGGTAACAGACCCGAATCGGAGCCCTCTAGCATCCTGTGTCGTTACAACAAGCCTACCAAGCCCGATACCTATCCAACATCTACCCGATCCCGGCATTACTAAGTCCCGATACTTCCCTAGTTCCTAGGACACTAGCCAGTATATAAGCAGAGCATAGCACATTGCTGTAGTAGATAGTTTTTAAGTATCCTTTTGTACAAGACCTATAGGAATAGAGACTTTCTCCTAGCAATGTTTACCCAGTGCTCCCATACACCTTGCAGTGGTAACAGACCCGAATCGGAGCCCTCTAGCATCCTGTGTCGTTACACTTAGCGTTAAGGCTAGGTATTAATATAAGCTAGCTATGCTTATTATCTTTAGCTAGTAACAGACAATAATTCTACTATAATTATAACCTTTATTTCTAGTAGTAGTTTAAGCTAACTTTTTCTAGGCTTATTTATTAGTACTATACTAATACCTATCTTAATTAGCACTCTTATAGTAGCCTACTAGGTTATCTGCCTTTATTCTATCTATGCCTTTACTTATAGTACTATAGTAGATTATGCCTTTAAAAAGTTGTTATTAATAAAGTGTAACTACTATATACTTTAGAATAAGAAGTATTATCTAGTGCTAATTTATGTTAGTGCTAAGTATAATACCTTTTAAGGTAACCTTATTATATAAAAGATAGCTAAGGCTAAGGAGAGTAAGAAGATTAAAAAGCTAGAAGTAATACTAGCAGTTATAGTTTGTAAGACTGCTTAGAGTAATTTCTATTAGTTAGCTTACACTTTAGTAAGTATAGTATAAGTAGCAACTATGCAGCTTAAGGAGGTCTCTGCTACTAATATGTTGCTCTATTAGTATTATATACAGCTAACAACTAATTATATAGCTTAGGAGGCTATCTAAGACCTCTAGGAAATAGTAGCTAAGTTGTTAGAGGAGGTAGTAGCGCTAAGGCAGGCAGTAGTATCCTTGTAGGCGTTAAGTAAACAACAGGACGCAGGCAACTACAGTGCCTGTCTAGTAGTAAGACAGTCTACTTAGGGTTAGACTGCTCCTAAGAGGGCTTAGGGTAGAGAGAGTTGCAGTTATAGTAGCAGCCTAGACAATTAGGCTAGAAGGGCGTTAAACAGTAAGCTGTCTAATATCTCTAATAACCTATTAGACATAGACATTTTCTAATTTGTCTAATACTAGTCTAAAATAGCTCTATATACTTATAATTTTCCTTTATTATTTCTTTAGTATTTTTTAGGTTCTAGTTTAAACTAGCTATACTTAATATCTTAGATTTCTTTTATCTTAGTTTAATTTATTTATAACTTTCTTATTACTTCTTTTCTCCCCTATATAACGTGTTTTACTACTAAGTGCTCTACTCTACTAAGCGCTGCACTTTTAATAGCAGAACGCCTGCACAGTACTATATTATAACATAAAGTTGAAAAATAGCAGTCAACTCCGACCTCCGAACGGGGGATCTGGTTCACCCTACTAGAGGTACTTAGCCTCTAGCTAGGGGTAACCAACCTCTAGTACAGAGATTAGAAAGTGACTAGTGCTACCTTAGAGGTATTAGTAAGAGTGCACAGATATACAATACCCCTTATAAACTACACTATTATAGATAGAGATAGAATTAACTACAACAGAGATCTCTGTAAGACGTCTAAACTGCACACTTTAGTTCTAATTATTTCTAAGGAGCTTCTAATACTAGTAATTTATTTTAACTAGTTATAAGCTTAGGTTTTGCAACCCTAAAAGATAATTAAGTATATATATGTTGCATATAGTAGGTATAAACAGACACATAGCAACAGCAGTAAGTTGCTGCTTAAAGAGCAGGCAATAACTCTATCCCCTAGATAGCAGTAAGTTACTACTTAAGGAGTAGGCAATAACTCTATCCTACCTACTTCTATTACTTATAAGTTGCTGCTAAGGCAGGTAATACTAATAACGTTGCAGAGGCAGTAAGTTGTAACTAAGATAGTTAGCAATAACCTTACAGAATAACAACACACTAAGCTAGTAAGTTACTACAGGACCTGTAGGTAGTAACTGCACCTGCTATAATCTAAGAAAGTACTAATACTTACCTACTATTATAAAAAGACCTTACTAAAGGTTACTCTAAATAATAATAATTTAATACTAACCTAATTTATATTAACTAGTAACTAATATAAAGGTAATTACTATAAATATATATAATAGCTATAGACATAATAAGTTTACCTACAGATAAAGAGATGTCCTAGCAAAGGAAGGTTACAGTGCTCTTAAAGAAGAACTTAGATGCGTAGTTTAAGTAGATAAGAGACTAGCTAGAAGGTAAGGGTCTATTCTAGGTAATTAAGACTGCTACACTACTGAGCTCTACAGGGTCTACACCTAACCTAAAGGGGACTACTAAGGGAGTAGGGAATCTTTCCTTAGATAATCTACCTCCTAGAGGAACTAGCAGCCTCCTAACCTTTAGGTAACTAGACACTAAAGCAAAATATACTATTAGACTCTTATTAAATAAGTTTAACCTTAAGTGTGTAAAAGATGCTAATACAGCAAGAGAGATCTAAGTAATACTCTAGAAGAAGTATAAAGTAAGGCTACTAAGTGCTAGAAGGCAGTATCTTACTAAATATATTAATTATAAGATAGACTTATCTATAATAATAGAGAGGGCCTAAGAGGAGCTTAGTAAGCTAGAGCGTAAGGTAGTTAAGTAAGATCCTTCTTTAAAGACCTTAAACAGTATAAACTAACGCCTAGCTAGGCTCTTAAGCACACTACCTGCAGAATACAGCTTATATTAAGCTACACTTAATACCTATAGAGATATAGACGTAGAAGAGGCTCTTAAGATTCTTACAGAAGCTAAACACACTATTTACCTAGAAATAGGCATATTTGCTAAGAGACCTACTAGTAGCTATAAGCCTTAGAGGTCTTAGAGCCCTCTTTAGAAGGAGGGCTAGGATTGTTATCTATGCAAGGGGCACAGCTACTATCTTAAGAACTATCCCTACACTAAGGCTGTAGTCTAGGCAGCCTCTAAGAAGTAAAAAGCTAAGACCTCTAGCTAGAGGTTAAGTAATAAAGTAGAGTCTAAGATTAGCAAGCTTAAGAAGATAATTAACAGCCTAGCTAAGGAGCTTAAGAAGGTTAAGTCTAAGTAGAGGTTAAAGAAAGCCTACACTACTAGAGTAGTAGAATTAGAGTTATCTAATAATAAAGATAAGCATTACTTAAAGGAGTGCTAGAAGGAGATAGTAACCTTCTATAGAGAAAATATTAGTACTACCTTTATAAATACCTAGATATTAGACTCTAGTATAAGCTCTTATATAACTAATAACTTTAAATTCTTTAGTAAACCCCTATAGTAAATAGGCTAAACACCTATTTAGGTTAGTAGAGGTAGACTATACTTAATACAGAAAGGGACTATCTAAATCTAAGATAATAGTAGGAGTTAGATTAAGCTAAAGAACATACTTTATATACTAGAGCTAGGAGTTAATTTATTATCTAGAAGGAAGCTCTATAAGGTAGAGTTAACAGGACACTTTAATAATAGGAAGATATATTACTAAAATAAGTTAGAGAATACTATTATTAAAGCTACTAAAAGGGATAGAGTGTACATCTTAGATAAGATAAAGGCAACCTACAGTAACACAGGTAAGCTAGAGGAGATTAGTACAGGCTATACCTTTAATAATTAAGTAATTAAGAAAGAATAAGAGAAGGCTAGTAATTCTAAACTAGAGGTATAAGACAAGAACGTAGTCTAAATATACTAGTTATACTACTACTACTTTACTTACCTTAGACTAGCTAAGATTAGAGTAATTTATAAAATAACTACTTATACTAAGCTAGTAAAAATAGCTAAGTATAAGTGTAAGGTCTACTAGGAAACTAAGATAGTTAAGCAGAAAAAAAAAGTTACTAACTAAGCAGAAGCGCTACTTAAGTAAGTGTTAATTAATACCTATAGGCTGTTTCCTGCCTTAAGAGAAGGGTATACCTAAGCCTTAGTAATTAAAGATAACTACACCTAGATATCCTAGATAATCCTAATTAAGGACTAGAAGGACTGCCTTAGGCAGCTCTAGCTATAGAGAATTAAGGTAGAGAGGTAATTAGGACATAGACTTAAGGCAGTATAAATTAATAACGCAAGTAAGCTAACAAAGCACTTCTAGAACCTAGAATAAGAGGTTAGAATTAAGGTACAGACAACAGTCTCTTACACCTTAACCTAAAACAGGTTAGCTAAAAGAGAGAACTAACAGATTTAGGCAGACTCTTACACCCTACTAAAGGATGCTAAGATGCTACTAGAGTTCTAGGTAGATGCCTGCTAAGCTAGAGTATACATCTAGAACTGCATTAGAAGTAGACTTGTTATTAACAACTACTTAATTAGCCCCTATAAGGCATTTATAGGAAAGGTACTATTTATAGATTATATCTAAGTATAGGGATATAAGGTACACTTTTATATAGAAAGAGAGTTAATACTATAAGGCTTCTAATATAATAAGCTAATAAATAAGTTAAGAGTAGAAGTACTTATTAGCTATATAGGAGACACTAGCAAATAGTTCCTAATCTAGGTGCCTAACTAAAGGGATATTAAAAAGTTAAGTAATATAGTATTCTATAAGAACTAACTAGGCAGGACAATTAACTTAAAGTTCTAGAGCTAGCACGCCCTTAGTACAGCACTAGGCTAAAACGCTAAGGGGAGACTGCAGCTAGAGAAGGAGGTTAAACTTCTAAGATTAATAAGAGATCTACTTAACCTATCTGTCTAGAGGTTAGTAGGAGCTAAGGCAGAAGTTAACAACTATACCTAGAAGCTAACCTTAGTAGGAGCTAATATGTTAGCTACTAATTAGACTACTAGGGTAGCTAGTTAAGAAGCTCTAGGACCTGCCTAAGAGGAGAAGCTAGAGTAGGAAGTACTAGCTAACTAGAAGCTAAGCTAAAAGGTAGAGGTTATTATATTACTAAACCCCTAGAAACAAGCTAGAGAAGAGGACCTAGCTAACTAGGAAGTTAAACAAGCAGCTAAGATGCACTAAGCACTAGTAGCACTGCTCACAGCATTAGGCATTAGTAGCATGTCTAGAGACAGAGTTAAAGACACCTACTAGGAGGTCCTAGACTTATTCTAGCTAATAACTTGTAAAGTTAAGATAGCAGAGTCTGCCTTTAGTATTATAGGTAAGGGGTCTATCCCTATCCTACAGAACTACTATAAAGCTATTATAGACAATGTCTAGGGAGAAGGCTAGAAGGAAGTAATAAAGAAGGAATTAATTGCGCTTGCAATAAACTAGACCTTGTAACAGATGGGCGCCCTGCCCTCGACATCTATACTACGAGACGTCTCTGCCTATACCAAAAAGGTAAGCACAAGAATTCTAAAGCTAGAATTCTTAGCGTAGTATAATATATATAGTACTAGAGTAAGCCTTGCTTCTCTAGCTACATGTAACTAGGTTGTTACAGACCTAAGAGGTAGTAACCCCTCTAGTTAAATTAAACCTAGTTACTAGTAAATAGGTATTTAATACTAAATTTAACACTAATAGCTTGCTAGATAAACTAAAGGCTAGGCTAGTAGTAAGAGGCTTCTTACAGAAGCTTAGAGTAGACTACTTCTACACCTTTGCACTAACCTTATAATATAATACACTTTAAGTATTTATAGCAGTATATATAATACTTAATCTAGAGATGTATACAGCAGACATAAATAATGCTTTTACTAAGTTATTCTTAAAGGAGGTAGTCTATATAAAGGCTCTGCCTAGAGTAAATATACCTGCTAGGCAGTGTCTTAAGATTAACTAGAGCTTATATAGGCTAAAACAGGCAGCAAGAGACTAGAACAAGACTTACGTCCTAGAACTACAGAAGCTAGGGTTTATTTAATTAGATTTAGACCTATATCTCTTTATATACCTAGAGTAGGGAATTATTCTCCTAGTCTATGTTAATAATATTTTACTAGGCGCTAAGAAGCTAGAGAATATTAGGTAGTTTATAAAAGAATTTAGCAAAGGTTTTAAGATTAAGAACTTTAGTAAAGCTAAGAAAATTTTTAAAGTAAGAGTTACCTAAAATTAAGTTAAGAGAATAATTACACTTAACTAAGGACACTATATAAAGGATATCCTAAGTAGATATTAAATAGAATAAGATAAGGTAAAGAAAGTAGATATCTTAATAAACAGCTATAACTTATTAAGGCTAGCTAAACTATCTAATACTAAGACTAATTAATAGGTATACTAAACTCTTATTAGGAAGCTCTTATACTTATTAATCCTTATAAGGCTAGATATTAGCTTTACCCTTAGGAGGCTAAGTTAGTACTTCTCTAACCCTGCAGAGTTCTACATAATTGCCCTAAGGAAGGTGCTAAAGTACCTTTAATTAACTATAGACTACAGAATTACCTTTAGCAGAAAGGATCCTAAGAGGCTAGTAAGATACTCTAACTTAGACTTTACCTCTAACTAAACTAATAGACTATCTATCCTTAGCAATATATTTATGCTTAGAGGTAGGCTAATTAGTTAGGCTAGTAAGAAGTAGAAGTTAGTAGCTACCTTAACTATAAATGCAGAGTATATAGCAATGTGTAAGGCAAGTAAGTAGTTTTAGTAGCTATTACTTGTGCTTAGAGAGATAGGAGCTCTAGAACTAATAGGCAATTATAAGTTTAAGCCTACAGTAAAGGAGAAGACTAAGTTTATAATTAGTTCTCTAGTCCTTATATAAGGAGATAACTAGGCTACCTTAGGGCTTATCTAAAATGCTTAAATTACCCTAAGATTAAAGCATATTAATATAGCATACTACTATTAATATAACCTAATAAGGAAGAACTAACTAAAAGTTAAATTTATAAGTACTGCAAAGATAGTAGCTAATAGTATAATAAAGCTACTTCTAAAGACTAAGTTCAACTAATTCCTAGAGCTATTAAGGTTATAATTAATTAGTCTATATACCTAAGTAGGAGAGTTAAAAAATAGCAGTTAACTCTAACCTCTAAACAGGGGATCTAGTTCACCCTACTAGAGGTACTTAGCCTCTAGCTAGGGGTAACCAACCTCTAGTACAGAGATTAGAAAGTGACTAGTGCTACCTTAGAGGTATTAGTAAGAGTGCACAGATATACAATACCCCTTATAAACTACACTATTATAGATAGAGATAGAATTAACCACAACAGAGGTCTCTGCGAGACGTCCGAACTGCACACTTTAGTTCTAATCATCCCTAGGGAGCTTCTAATACTAGCGATTTATTTTAACTTTAAACACACTTAAAAGGTTTTAAGAGACTAATAAAATAGTACTAAGGTGTAAGCCTAAGGAGTAACCCCTTAAAAGGTAGCTAGGTTAGCCTCCTAAAAAGAGGGAAGGTAACTGCCTATAAAAAATACTAAGTCTATATACTTAAAGTACAAAAATCTAGAGGTACTTTTACTTATTTTTTTTTCTACTAAGTTTTTAGGTGTTTAATAGCACTTAAATTCTTATAAGAGGTATATAGGGTATTTTAGCCTATAAAGGCCTATAGCATTATAGTATATAACAGGATAGATTAAGACACAGAAGAACACACTTTATTCTTATATATATACTTATAGGCACTAAAGTTATAAAAAAAAAAGAGGCTAAAGAAAGCTATAAGACGCACTATAAACTATGAGACCCTAAAATACCCTATTTTAGGCTATTTTACCATATTCTATCTTAAAAAGTACTAGTTAAACCTAAAGGACAGCAGCCTAACGCGTAAGAGTATTATAGTCCTTCTTCTTGCTGTTAATTAACTTAGTAATCCTACCCTTCTCTATAGCATTCTTGCCCTCCTTGCTAGCCTATAGAGCTGTTATCTCCTCCTTAAGAGCCTTACCCCTAGTAATTAGATCCTACTTAGCCTAGTTAGCAACAGTAGCGCGTGCCTTGCCCTATAGTATATTAGTATAGGGTATTCTAGCTTAAAACAGTTCTAAATGTAGTAAAAAGGGTTATTATTACCTTCTTAGAGGGAGATTTGCCTTAAGCAGAGACATCTACCTCTAACTTCTGCTTAGCAGCTAGAGACTTAGCCTTAATAGTAGCCTTGTCTTACTTATAACCCTTAGCACAGGCCCTAGAGGAAGGCTCCCTATTCTTAATAAGCGTGCTACTGTAGAGGAAGAGGTGCTTAGCTTAGGGGTTAAATTTACTGTAATAGTTAGCAACTTATAAGACCTTAGAATAGCACTAAATAGCACAGAACAGTGCACCTTTTAATCTTCTTAACTATCTTAGAGTAGTAGGACTAAATGCAGCCCTTAGCGAGCTCTTAAGGCTTAGGAGTAGCATTAGCAGCCACTAAGGCGCAGAACTGGTCCTAAAGTCTTACCGCAAAGCACACACTATTAGTTATAGCATAGCAGAAGTATTAAAAGTACTACAGCAGATCTGCACTTTCTATATCCACAAGCTAACCTTTAAAGGCAGCAATATTGTTAGGACTAGCTACAGCAAAGCAGCAGCTATACTTACTATAATAGCAGAACTAGCCACTAGCAAAGAAGAAGATGTAGCAGACACAGACATAGAAGGTGTGCTGCGCAGTATTAGCTATAAAGTTACTAATCTTGCTGTTGTTAATTATACTTAACATCTTAGTGTTAGAATAGCGCAGAATGCTTAGTAACAGGTAAGAAAGGCGCAAAACGTGTAGTAGTAGGCAGCAGTAATATTGTTAGCAGCACAGAGGCGCAGAAAGCTTAATATTAGTTAGAGGTCTCCTATAATACTATAGTTAGCTAGGTTTAGATTAAATATGCCTTTAAAGGGCCTATATTAACCTAAAATAAGCCTAATACCCCTGTTCTAGGGCATTATAGCGCAAAATAAGGAGGTATAAGGCTTAGTTAAATTAGGCTAAAACTAAAAAAGTATATACTAATTAGTAGTTAAGTGTAGGGGTAACAGACTAAAATAGGCAGGAGGACTATATTATATAAGTGCTCTTAGTAACTACTACCTTCTATAAGTATAGGCTGCTAAAAGTAAAAGTAAGAGGTAAGAGAGTTAGCTAGGTAAAGTTAAAACTTAACTTTACTAGGTAAAAGAGTAAAGATTTGTTAAACTTGTAACAACACAGGATGCTAGAGGGCTCTGATTTGGGTCTGTTACCACTGCGAGGTGTATAGGAGCACTAGGTAAACGTTGCTAGGAGAAAGTCTCTATTCCTATAGGTCTTGTACAAAAGGATACTTAAAAACTATCTACTATAGTAACATGCTATGCTCTGCTTATATACTAGCTAGTGTCCTAGGAACTAGGGAAGTATTAGGACTTAGTAATGCCGGGATCGGGTGGATGTCGGATAGGTATCGGGCTTGGTAGGCTTGTAAGAAATATTGTGGTTCTTACAAAACTGCTAGATAGCTATCTTACTATGTTCCTCTACATAATGCCTAATTATAAAGCAGAATAGCCTATAATAGAGTACAGGGCTACACTGTGTTACAACGTTGCACTAATTAGGGCGCTCAGCCCTAGAAGGGGGATAATGTCAGCCCTATAGGTTAACGCCTAGGCTGGCTAGAGGTTACGAGGCCTAGTATATATACTTAAGGGCCTCTATCCTGTTCCTGCTTAGCAGTAAACAGTCTATAGTCTACAGATACAACCTGTAGCCACCCAACAGATATTGTTTGATACTTTCTTGCAATACCTACCTCTCTCCTGTGAACTGGGTATACAGGTTCTGACAGTAGATGCAAATCTAGTAAGAGTCTCTAGTAAGTTTATTAGATAAATAGGTTAAACAGTTAGCAAAGAGCGCTTAGTAGATAGCTTATAATATAGTGTTAGTATAGAAAGAAATATTAAGGTTATACTTTAAGTAAAGCTTATAAGAGTTGAAATAAATCGCTAGTATCGGAAGCTCCCCAGGGATAATTGGAACTAAAGTGTGCAGTTCGGACGTCTCGCAGAGACCTCCGTTGTAGTTAATTCTATCTCTATCTATAATAGTGTAGTTTATAAGGGGTATTGTATATCTGTGCACTCTTACTAATACCTCTAAGGTAGCACTAGTCACTTTCTAATCTCTGTACTAGAGGTTGGTTACCCCTATCTAGAGGCTAAGTACCTCTGGTAGGGTGAACCAGATCCCCTGTTTGGAGGTCGGAGTTGACTGCTATTTTTCAACTATAAGCACTATTTAATTAGTTCTTAGAGATAAATATAGTAAGAAGAGGCTAAAGAGGTTAGAGATTGTAATAAGAAGTATAGATACTATCTATCTGTCTTAAAAGCAAAAGGTAATAATAAGTAGTATAGAGTAGACTGTCTATCTTAAAGGTTAAGTTAAGATCTAATAACTTAGATTATTACTTAGGTTAAACACAATCTATAACGGTTGTGTTTCTACTAAATATATACTACAGAGATATATAGAAGATATTCTAATATATTCTATTATTCTAATAATATTCTAATTTAGAACTTTGTAGTATACTATAGGATTTCTTAGAATATATATAATATGTTCTAAAGTAGTGTTCTGCTAAGAGATTAGAACATGTAGAGTTATATTATTATTAGTCCTTAATACTAACCTTGTTAAAGACCCTTAGTTGTTCTTAAGTGTTATTAATCCTTCTAACTCTTATCTTCTGCTAGTGCCTTGTTCTTAGGTTTATAATAGGAGATAAGCTACTTTTAAAACGCTATAGAAGTGTCTATAAAGTGCAAGACCTATAAGCAATATTATATACGTACTAAAGAGACTCTTATAGTTTAAAAGGTAGCTAACTTAATTACTAAAAAGAAGAGTAGAGTTTATAGTAAAAGCAAGACACTTGTAAAGAAAGTACGCGTTAGGCAACACTATAGGTGTTATAGTAAGATTAAGCACAATTCCTGCATATATAAAGTAGAAATAAAAGACATAGATAATAGCAAAGCTTCTAAATAATACTGTCTAGGCCTGTAAGCAATTATTTATAAGCGTTATGTTGTAATATAGTGCTATATAGGCATTCTAGTAGTAAGAGTATACTACTTAGTAGAGTATGCTGCTTAGTAGTAAAATACATCATAGTATAAAGAAATATAGACTCTTATAGTCTATATTTAACCTAAGTTTATAACTAGATAATATACTTATACTTAGTTCTTAACTTATCTAACCTTTAAGCTAGATAAATACTATATACTACTTACTATTATAATAACTTTTTCTCTACTAAGTTTCTAAGACTATAGATATCTCTAAGAACTAACTAGACTAGTATTTATAAGCTTTGCTTAGAATATAACCTTAATAGTATTTAATACATTAGTAATAGAGCTAAAAGAAATCTTAGATTAACTAAATAAATAGAATAGCTTAGAAAGAAATAGAAGTACAGAGGTTAAGGTTGCAATATAAGGAATAAGACTACATAAAGACCTCTTTCATATTACTCTAGCATAATCTAAGCTTAGTGCAACAAACTTAGTTGTAGTTCAACCTGAACTCATGTAGGCGCTTTTTGGGCACTATGCCTCGTGGTGTAAGACACTATGACTAAGCGATATTTTTTAACTAGGTACTAAGACTGTCTGCACAAAGGCTGTCATTTCTAGCGGCATTCTCCTGCACAATTGTAGGGCGTGTTGAAAGAAGGTACATGCCTTACTAGCGAATACCCGCTGTTGTATGTTTTTGAACTCTTTTTTTTAGTCCCTGCATCTCCACATTAGCTGTTTGCGTGGATCCAAATGGCGGTCAAGTGCTGTCTTGTTGAGCACTGTCCGTCCGGTGAGAGGCAGTTCGAGGACCCATTGCTGGTGCAGAGGGCGAGCAGATACATCGATGTTGCTGCAAGCACGCAGCAGTGCCCGCCTCCCCGTCGTCCAGGGGCAACAAATGCCTCAATCGCCATTTCGTCCTTCACATGTGCATCATGACCACTCTGCCAAATTGTCGTATGCTGCGTTTGACATCGTTGTGAACACATGTCTTCCAGCTGTCGAATAGGCAGCTGCAATCTTTTTCATCTTAGACTATTGAATCACTCGCTCACATAATGATCGTATCGTCATGTTGTGGTCCGCTGAGGACAAAGGATGATAGTGGCGGTCGAGGAGAACGTGCAGGCAGCCCCGTTTCTAGCAATCTGATTGGTCGGCATTCTGCTGCCTTGTGAAACGGTGACCGTAACGAATGCAGGGTAAAGTTGAGAGCCTGACAGAGAAACACGTATGAGACAGCGGGCGGAAGTTACGGCACATGCTTCTAGGTGAATCATCCTTCTTCAGTTGGTGGCGATGGCGTCTCGTCGCGATCATGCTGGGCTTCAGGCAGAAGAATTTCCAGACCTGGTGTTCGTCGGATTAATTGGTACCTGTCGCGGGCCAAGACGTGACAACCGCGGGCCCACCGGGTACCGACCGTCCCGCTTCCATTGCAGAGACACGACTCGGGCATTGTGCGCTGTTCATCAAAGCCAGACAAGGGTGGCGTCCGGGCACCGATCAAATGTTCCAAATGGCGCTCAGGAGCAGATGATGTGTGTAGCTGTCCGGCACTGGATAATTCTGTGCTTTTGTCCTCGTGCTTCAAACGGCATTTATTTACCCCAGATTACATGTGCCGATCTCGCAATAGCAGGATCGAATATATTACCTATTGCTCATGTGCTGTGTATGCGGGGATATTGAGGTTCTGCGGGTAAATGGGTTTAGCGTGCCGTGGTTGCAGATTAATCTAAGGGGTGCAGATGTTTCGAGAAGGTCCTTTTCACTATCGGGCGATTGTGATAGGTATCGCCGCGAGCGTGGTAAGCTCGAGGCAGCAGCAATTAGAATCCAACGGAACAGTAGGCAGGACCAAAAGGGGGAGATGGTCGAGATGCTCCGGGGCGCTTGATCTGGAAGCTGACGACATCTTACGACACAGCACTGTTTCGTATCGCCACTCAGTGCTGCGGTGCTACAGTGGGTCGCAAAGAGACGCAGGGCTAGCTGCGATTACGCTTCGGACTCGTTTGAAGCTGATTGAGATGAACCTTTCACGAGCGAGCCCACCCAGTGAAATGAAACACGTCCAGATGGGCACAAGTGAGGGCTTTGACACGCAAGGCAGCAAAGGAATGGAAGCAAGACGTGAGGCACATTGTGGTCTCGACGCATCGTACCCCCTGGCATGGTCCCTGACTTGCCCTCTGGGGAACGGGCGGAATCCGAAGCGTATGGTGGTGAAACGGGTGGGTCGCGAGCTGAGTAGGGGACCAAGGGCGTGCGTCGCTGAGTGGTGCGGTATTGCTCACTTAGCAGCACTAAATTGGGCAAGAGCGCAGAGCGCTTGGCACCCTCTGCATCGGGACAAGCGTAATCTGCAGGGGCGCAGCTGTCTCTTAGATAAAGCCAGCCCGTGAGGCCAGCTGTCCAGTTCCCCAGCACCTTCAGTCTTATTGAACCCAACTCCACCCCTCCTGATGCTGTCCACTAAGGCGCATCGACAATCTCTGACATCACGGGGATGATGGATACTACCACGTTTTTCTCTGAGACCATGACCACGCCAGCCATGATGGCCTCTGGTCCTCTTACCCCACCCCACACTGATTTGGTCCCCACTACTATCAAAATGGAGGATCTCCAAGTACCTTACACCACACCTTCGCCATCACCATCATCAATGTTCACAACAGACCCTTCACAGACACCGGCGCCTTCGACATCGGAAGGGAAGCCAGTCAAGAAGCGGAAATCATGGGGCCAGGTACTCCCCGAGCCCAAGACCAGCCTGCCACCCCGCAAGCGAGCCAAGACCGAGGATGAGAAGGAGCAGCGACGCATCGAGCGTGTCAAGCGCAACCGTCTCGCCGCCCACAACTCTCGCGAGCGCAAGCGCCAAGAGACCGAGCATCTCCAGCAACAGAAGGACGCCCTCGAAAACGAGATGTCCCTTCTTCGCGCAAAGGCCGCGAGGGTTGACCAACTTGAGGCCGAGCTCAAGTACTGGCACCAGAAATACCCTGGCGAGAAGGCTGACGCCAACGATGTGACATTCAGCTTCAGCGAGACCACCGACACAATGAACCCCTCGCAAACTCTCACAGCACCTCCTTTCTCTCCCATCTCCATGGACTCGATGGACTCACCAAGAGATTCGTCCTGCCAACCCGAGACGCCCGCCTCATCATTCGAGGCCGCCCCCGAATTCGACTTGACACAATATCCTGCTGCGATGTTGTGCGACCTGCAGTGTCAGTCGGTTTCGGGCAAGGCCTCCCCAATGGCGGCGATCATTGCCTACCTTTCTCTCTTCCACCTGTACATCCAGTCGATTCAAAGCCAATTGTCGTCGACGATCTCTTCGACTTCGACCAGTTCTCTGGAAACTCTCTTTCAGTGGAACCCACTCTTAGCTTGGCTCACAACGATGACTTCTTCGGGTCAGCCTTTTTTGGCACAAGCTCAACTTCAGACTATTCAGGCCTTCCTGACGGTTTTGATGCAAAGTTCTCTGACATGCAGAGTGCCTCTGGCGCACCTTTCGGTTGCGACGAGGCTCTCGCAGCAGACAACTAGCTTCGAGATTGCCATCAGGCCTGGTAGCCAGAAGAGCGAGACCGAGGCCCTTGATGGCGTCCGAAGATCACGAATGATGAGGTCTTGTAGGGTTGGACAATCAGGTCGGCGCAAGTGTGTACAATCATGGATGATGGGCAGGGAACAACAGGTCGGGTGTGGCCTGGCGCGGCGTTACAAGGAGTTATGATCGATCGTGTATCAACACTGTCTCGAGGCTTGGTACATCTCCTGGATATCGTTTTGGCAAGCTGCACACCAAGAGCTGGTGGTTAGATAGTCAAACAATCAAGTTTTCTCACACGCACACATGAACAGCACAGCGTTCGCCAACCTATTCAATTGTGACATTCTGTCCCATCCGTTTCTGACTCCCGGATACAGCGGCCTCAACATCTCCTGACCACCCCGCAGTAGCATCGTCACTTCCCCACATGAGCGCGTTCTAGGTGTTTCTGTGGGTCTAGGACTTTGTATAGCCAGCCCGCCACCCACCAGCTGAGCTGCGCCGCCGCTGCCCTTGCGCGCGCTGACGCCAGCCGTCTGTAGCGCGCGCTAGCTTACCATTTCTTGGCGATCGTGTTCGTTGCTTGCAGTGCGAGGTCAAGAATAGCACCCGTATTTGCGATTGCCATACTTTCGCTTTCGTATAAGTGGGAAAATGGAGGAAGGCTAAGCTACTAAAGTTTGATCATGTATTCCGCCTTGGATGGATGCGGGGCAAGTGGCTCGGACTTGCAGGCCTGCACGGGATGTAAATCATGTTCAAAGGATGTCGTGAAGGTTGAGAACCCGTGGGCTAATACGGATGCAGGCGCAAATAAGCTGACAGACTGGAGGGAACTGCTGGACCTCGAAATCTTCGACAAGGCCGCGATAGCTGCCATGCGCGGCCTGGAGGCCGGGGAGCTGTCGCGTTTGTGACACAATAGGCCGTTGCTCATCCCTGGGTCTTCACAAATGCCAGGTGGACGTTTGTGCTGGAGGACAATACCGCAATGTCAAAAGGCTATTAGCCGACAGTCATAGCTGACAGTCATAAGGGATAAAGTCAGATTATGAGTCCGCACAAGATCCCCCCTTTGGAAGAGAGACCGCACCATGCGCGTCTGTTGAACAGCTGAACACAAAAGCATGCCCCCATCAACGAAGCGCAACATCCCAAGTTACGCATCGCAACGGCAGGTTCACGCCAATCTCACGCCAGAACCACGTTCCTTGCATTAGAAAATAATTTCATTCGCTATCATAGCTAGGGTTTCACCCCTAGCTTGGGCTGCAGGAGTATCGTCGATATCGCTCCTTGCATCCAGCCCTCCCTTGACCCAGGTCAACGGGCATTGAGATGGCTCATCCCTTCTCGCAATGTAGGGAGTTTACTGCTTCTGGGGCGCGTCGCCCGCAACAGTGGGTTCGGCCTGGTCGGCCTTGTTGCCGCCGCCGCTGGCATTGAGGCCCTCGATGGCTAATGAATTGTCAGTATTGCTTTACAACTGTGGGATTGGAAAGGGAGGGACATACCACCGCCCTTCTCGAGCTCGGGAGCGGGCGCGACGTTGTTCTTTGCGTGCTGGGGCTGGGCAGAGGCCTTAAGTTGCATTAGCATGTGTGATCGGACTTTGATTTGCAGCTTCCACGGCGGCGACGGCTGCTGCTGCTACTTCTGCTGAGGGGCACCTACATCGCCAGAGTTACCGTGGACAATGTTCTGACCCTCGATGGGGCCGTTGTCGCTAGATCCGTCTCCGTTGCGAGGCATTGTGATAAATATTGATACTGGGGGATTGTTTCGAAAGGTATTGAAATAGAGTGTACTGTGATGTGATCGTGTGAGGGGTCGCCCGAGCTGGCCGTTATATAGTCAGAAAGGTCTGGTGCTGTTGCAAAGTGCATGTGGGGTGCATGACGTCGAGAACGTCATAGCAGTGGAGCGCCCTGTCGATCACACACAGCTCTTCGCAGCTGGCACACTGGTACCTGAGTAGGAACCACGATGACTGGGAATGACCTCGAAGATGGGCAGGTAGCGGTGAGGACCTGTCATCGATCATTGAAGATGCTCGTCTAAATGAAGCTATACGATCCTGAATGTAAACGTAATGTGCTCCTGTTGCGCCAAACGCGATGCTTCTCAAATCCCAACCACACAGAGCGCAAAACAATTACGAGGGCAGCCGTAATGCTTCGACTTTTGCACTCGTTGGCCGTCCTTCCATCATCTCGGCGAGCACTAGCCCTGTCCCTGGCGCATGAGAGATGCCCCAGGCGCCATGGCCCGCTGCTATGAACACACCTCCTTCTCCTCCCCCTCTTGTCCTGATACCTCCAAGTTTCTCGTCAAATATGCGCGAGACAAGGGGTCGACCGCTGGATGTTACAGGCCGGAAGCACTGCGATTGTTAGCACAACCATACCGGAGCACCTATGCGGCTCAAGTGCCACTTACCAGACCCTGCCGTAGAACTTCGATCTCCTTTCCAGCGCCGTTTTCCATCATCATAACCTTCGCACAGCTCTTCAGTTGGTTGATCGCCTTCTCGCTGGCTACAACATCCGTCGCGACATCCGGTAGCGGTATACTTGTGCTGTTCAGGCCGGCCAGATACAGCTCGCCACCTATTCGGGCAAACCACTCAGGAGAGAAGCCCAGTGTATCTGTTGCAAACACGGCGTGGCACACCTCCTTGTCCAGGTGGTGAGGGTCGAAGAACGGATTGCGCACAAGAAGGGAGTGGCCAGCGAGTGAGGAGACGGGGATACGCGTTTGAGTGTTGGGGAAGAGTGTTGAGAAGACGCGGGGCGACCAGGCGCCAGAGGCGATCAGGAGGCGCGTACACGGCACTACACGTGTGAGCGCACATATCGAATCAAAGATGGCTTCAAACATACAATTTTGTGACGATTTGTCCTCACTCCGCAGTATGCGCACACCACTCAACACACCTTGAGCATCTCGGAGCACTTCTGTCGCTGTCGCGGGGTATATCACCTTGACGCCCTTCTCCTCAACACTACTCAGTAACCACTTGCAGAACCTAAATGGGTCAATCTGTGCCGTTGTATCGTCTCTCGATATGACTTCCATTATGCTCTCTTTTGTCCTCCTCAGCCATTCCGGTCCACTGACGTTCTCCTCCCATGGACGGTTGTGGTTGGCGAGCTGTGCGCGGCTTGTGCCGTTCTCAAGCCAGTCTTCTCCTGACCCCGAGATGGCCGATTCCGAGTCCTGGGACAGCGAAATACCGGTCGACTGTGCGTAGCCCCATGTCTCTCTTCCCTGGTGCTGGTCCGCAAGGCTCTTGTGGAGGCCGAACGAGAGCGTGCCGAGTGACTGCACAGACGGCGCGAACCCTACATTCTATCATCAGCCTTGAGGTTGCCTGTATCACGCACGATCCCGTACAATCTTTTGCGCAGAAACCAGCGGCCAGGCCACTGGCACAGTGAAACAGCTCTGGACTACTGTCTACCAGACATATTGACTCTGGGGGTGTGTTTCCACTCTCGCACAAGAAGTATGCAGTACTAAGGCCAATGATCCCGGAGCCCAGGATTACCGTGTGCGGCGACGCAGGCGACTTGTGCGTGGTACTGTTGCCATTCACATGGCCATTGGTGTTGGCAGGTAGGGAGGGAACTCTAAGCGAGGGCATGGTCAGGAAGGGGAGCAAATAACCGAGGACGCAAAGCCTCGAGAAGCGAAAAAGAACAACCGTCCAAGCCGACACCGTTGCGCCCCTCCGCACGCCTTATACCCCTTCATAGGCAGACGGGTCGGCACAGCGGATGTGTACTTCCCCTCAACTTACTGAGGATCTGCTGGTGCAGCGGCAGGATCCTCTGTCGCTGGGCTTTCGGTAGCATGGTCCCAAATCTGCCCACATGTGGCCTGACAATGTGGGCTCACTCTGCAGGCCCTACCCGCAACCACGCAGACTTGTCACACTCAAAACGGCGACGCCTCGTACGACACCGGTGCTTCTGCATATCATCACGTATAGAAATGGCATAGTCAGACCTGGCCCGGCAGCGCTGCTCGGGTAGCCATGCAACCATCGCCCCAGCTTTGCGTGCAAGGGTATGCACGTCTCGAATGATCGACTGGTCATTTGATGGCGTCGACCCACAACGATGAGACTGCAAAGGCACACGACGTTGAAGAAATGTTCCTATTCAAGCGACCGCGTGCTAAGTAAAAAGAATGTTTCCGTTACACCAGTATGATACTCAACGGCAAAGAGCAGGCCATCTAATGTCGACATGTAAGAATGAGCAGTGTGTTACACCTGGATCCAACTTGGTGAGCTGATCTTACCAACCTCAGGATGCGGGTCATTGGTCGTCCTGGACCGCGCCTGGCACTAAGCATATGCACGATATATGAAATTGAGGCTTCCAAGGTCGCCCTGCTCATCGTCGGGCAGCGGTGACCATCCGTGTACGCGCTCAAAGCATGCATTCCTGGTACTTGGAGCACCACTGGAAAGTCGCTCTCTGGACTGACCTCTAAGAGTCGAAAAAGTCACCTGCGCTACCTCGTTCAGGGCTGGGCTGGGCGGCAAATTAATTCCATCATCCGGCTCGCCAGGCGTCACAGAACCGCTGCTCTCTTTGTCGGACCCACTGTCATCGTACAAACCAGTGTATTTAGCCCAGATGTTGTTCTCAGCGGTGCTCAGAGTGGTCTCGTCTGGTCGGTTCCGTATGATGTACGTGGAGTCGACAAAGGAAATATCACCACTTGTTCTTCCATTATGATCGGACAAGGATACATAAACTGCGCTGTTGGCGGGATTATTGATAAACCTGGTCTGATCAGGGGCTTCAGGTGTACGTTCGAATGCTGTGTCGACGGATTGCTTGCCATTACATGTCTCCCAGTCCTCGCTTACGATCGAACCTTTTCGAATACGGTCCTGTGGGTCTTTCTCGCTTTGTTCAGGACGAATTGGCGGATCTTGGCGATGTTGGGGTGTATTCAGTGTGCGGACAGCATTGTCGAAGACGCTGGCCTGTTGCTCGCAACGAAGCACCCGAGCTTGATCTTGCGAAATGTGTAACGTGTTTACGGCGACAGGCAGCTTTGAGATCTCCGGCGACCTGGAATTTGTGGATCCACAAGTGCCGTTGCGAATTCGCGCATTTATGCCTCTTGTTTTGCTATTCTCTCTAAGCCGGGAATTGCGCTGATCACCGGCGAGTTTGAGACAGGCCAGCTCGATGTGCATGTCCGCATCGTCCATACGTGGTTGCTCGTGGACAGGGATGTCAAAGTACCCAGGTGTTTCTTGGCTGATCTGCATGGCGGATGGATTCAACGAGGGTGGCAATGGAACAAGCTCTGGGTCAACATCGCCGATAGACATGTTGGTGCCTGGCAAAGGGGTAAGAACAGGCGTGGTAGGAGCGTATCTCTCGAGAGGTGTAGGACTAGCATTTCGTCTGGCAGTGTGGTTGGTAGGTTCTCGATCGAATGCCCGCTGCATAGGACCAGGCGTATCGGGTATGGTTCCAGGAGGTAGGTCAGTCAAATAAGTATTGCTGCCGTAAGGGATTAGCTGTCTGGCCGAGCCTGGGACTGTGACAGGAGAAGAATGCTGTATTTGCAAGCTGGATCCCGACCCCGAGAGCTCATGCAGATGTAGATCAAACATAGGCCTGTCTGAAGGCGACTGCTCGAAGTTGAGCAATGCAAGCGATGGTGACTCCAGCAGCGTTACTACAGAGTGGTCCTGGAAGGGTCAGAGCGAGACAACACCTACTTCGGAACCGACCTACTGTCTTTCGCGAAGGCGATTTGATACTGTCTGTATCACCTGGTCTCGCTCTGCTTGAAGACGAATGCAGATTTGCCAGGGACCGGAGACTCCGCAGAGATCCAAACAACTTCTTGCGCTTCGACCCGCTGTCTTTGTCGGGAGAGCCCTTGCAGCGCTCGGGCTTCGCCCTAGAGTCCTCAATGTTGCAATCTCTCACATCTGTCTGGTGATAAGATTCGTGTTGTGCTGCCGAGCTTCTATTGTCTAGTCAGTCCGAATTTCGAACATGGCTTTGATGCACAAACTTGGAAGAGTGGCAACTAGCCGGGGAATCAAAAGCATGCAGTCCAGGAAGGCTCTTATTCGCACGGCTGTTGAGGCGCTGAAAAGACATGCTGGCTCACCGATGCTGTTTTCGTGCAATGATGGCTGGATCAACGTGGCTGCAGACGTGGAGAGCTAGTGTGATGTTGCTGTTTACAGCCCTAGAGGTACCTACCACACCGACAAAGATGGAAAGCGCCTCGGAAAACGGTGAGGAAGCTAGGAATACATCTAGCATAATAGAAGCATTGGTCTGGGGAGCTTGCATAACGCTGAGTATATTTCAACATTTAGTTGTCATCAAAGCTGAGGACCAACCCCGAAAATAAAGCACAATTCAAAGAGTATCGTGATAGAAGTAAGATTCCCTTTAAGCTGCTTTGCGCAATTCGATGAGCACTTTTGTTCACATAACCGCCTTAACCTCAATCTGAACAGTTAGGTCGAGATCGTTCTTCAAAATCCCCTTCTCTGCAAGGTGGCGCAACGGCACTTTGAAGTTCAGCTCCGACTCAGGGCTAGGCAGTATAACAAAGACCCCCTTTTTTGTGCCGTTAGGCAGGCTGTAACTTAGTGTCCATGTGCTCGCCTCCATCTGTCGGCTTGCTGACGGAACCTTCTTCAAATCTTCACAGAACGAGCTGAGCAAGCTACAGAACGTACTTTTGTTTTCTAGAGTGTATCTCACTTCGTGTTCCATTCCTTCGTGGTCGATTCTCCATACAAAGTGTATGCGCTGCGCCTCCTGAACATTGAAGTAGGGTATACGATACTGGGTCGCTCGAGGTGTAAGACTTCTGTTAGACGTTTCTGGGGTCATGTTGCTAGGTGACAGAGGAGCCTGCTGTCGAATCACAGCCCTCGAACTCGAGCTGCGTGCACATGGCACTGAAAGTGGATCCGCAAGATCATCGTGGTCAGATATCACGGGTTTACTCCACTTGACCGCACTACAGGCAGCCGTTTTTTCGCCAGCACTTTGTCTCTGATTTCGCTTTGTGGACTTCGATAGCCCCTGAGCTCGGGTCTCAACATCAGTGAAAGTCTTCGGATTGAGTTGTCTGTCCGTTTTTGAGGTCCGTTGCATTCTGCGGTTCGCCGTCCTAGTCAACTCCGTTTGACTCAGCGTGCTACGGACTGTATGCAACAGCCCGCCTCTACTACGTACGTCTCGAATGGAGAGTAGCATATAGCGGTTGGCTGAGGGTATCTTGTTGTCAAGCTCGACGTGATATTCGAACGGGCGAAACGTCTCCAATGGGTGGATGGAAGGATCGAAAGGCTGGAGCAGCATAATGCAAAACAAATTAGCACCGTCATGTCCTTTGAGTGGCAGAACTACAAGTCTCTGCCAGAGATCAGCTTCTGGAATCTATATCGTGTACTTGGGTACGTACTTTGGATGACCCGAATCGAATCTCGCGCAGTTGCAGAATGCACGATCTGTTGCCGACACACCCACGACATACAGCCTCACGGTCGTGGCATTGGATACCAGATATTGATGTCAGATGGGATGGATTAAGTCCGCTGTACTTATTCTCAAGCTCCTGATACGATAGTAGATCGCGATATCAAACACTTCGTCTGGATAAGTCAATAGGCTGCTCATATAAAGACACAACGTACCAATGTGGATTGCTCCTAGGTAGACCAGAGAATGTTCAGAGAGAAGACTTGCAACTCTTCAGCAAGATAGCCAATCCATACGTGCTGACAGTACAGAGTATTAGCTGAATCGAAGTGACCTGTGTCGTACGTATCGAAGCAGTCGTACAACAGTTGTGTATCCATTGAGTTTGTAGCTGCAGCCCAAACCTAAGCCTTTTGATACTTCTAAACAACCATAAACTTCTCTCGAATCTACTTCTAGTGCTTAGAAGGATATGAACAAGCGTAAATAAGCTAGATAAAGCAGCGAATATACTGCCGTACAGGTTAATTTAAGAACTTTCAGGTTAGCGCTCCTAGATAAAGTAAGATATAATACAGAAACCTTAAATAAGCTTCAGTCTATATAAAGAGATTAGCTAAGCTTTATAAAGTAATAATAGGTTTAGTTATATAAAAGAAATTAGTAACAAATTAGTAGTAGAAACTAGTAAAGCTAAGGAATAATTTTACACTAGTTATAGTAGTTAGTTGTTTCTAGTTTTGTAAAGCTTCTACTTTATCTAAGTCTACTTTAATTTCTTTATTTATTAGGATATATTCTAGATACTTTGTTTAAGTAATTTAGAATTTACTTTTCTTAATATTAACTTAAAGCTTTACTACTTAGAAATTATTTAAGAACTATCTTTATATAGTATTTAAAACTTAAAAGGTCTTTAGAGTAAATAAGAATATTATTAAGGTAAGCTATAAAGAAGTTATTAAGATAGTCAATTAATATATTATTTATATATTAGTAATATATTATAGGTCTATTATAGAGACTAAAAGGTAAAAGCTTATACTTATATATTTTATAACATATCTAAAAGGTAGTATACTTTTCTAGGGTAGAATCTATATAAATTTAGTTAAACACTATATAATATGTTTTACTACTAAACGCCTTACTTTACTAAGTACTGCACTTTTAATAGTAGAATGCCTATATAGCGCTATATTATAATATCATACTAATAAATTATTGCTTGCAGACCTAGATAGTATTATTTAGAGGCTTTACTATTCTCTATATCCTCTCTTTCTACCTTATACGTGCAGGAATTATGTCTAATCTTACTATAATACCTATAGTGTTGCCTAACGCGCACTCACTTTATAGGCGTCTTACTCTTACTATAAACCTTACTCTTCTTTTTAGTAATTAAGTTAGTTACCTTACTATCTATAAGAGTCTTCTCTGTGCGTATATAATGTTGCTTATAGGTCTTATACTTTGTAGTACAGCGTCTTAAAGGCAGCTTATCTTCTTCTGCACTAACACTATATTATAAGCTATCTACTAAGCACTCTTTACTAACTATTTAACCTGTTTATCTAATAAACTTACTAGAGACTCTTAGTAGATTTACATCTACTTTTAAATTAAAGTTAACTACTTCTCTACTTTAAAGTATTATATAGTGTCTTTAGCTTCTAGGCAATGTTGCTAGGTTTTAGCAGTATAAGTGTGCGTAGGCGCATGTTAAGCTTTAATAGCATAATCTCTAGATTATATAGAACTAAACTAGCACTTCTAAAGCTTATATAAATATTCTTTAGTATAAATACCTTCTTTGATATTACTTTAAAGGCTAGTAGGAAGGTTTCTTTATTAATATAGTAGATACAATTACGCGCTAAGGCTAAGACCTTATTGCTATATAGGCGCTTTAGTAGCAAGAAGTAGGTAATATTAAGTAGTTATAATAAGTGTAATAAGTATAAAGGCATATAGAGAGTAATTATCTTCTTCTCCCTGCAGAGATCCTAGAAATCTACTAAGTAGTAGCTCTTGTAGCTATTAATAATAAGTAGTCTATAAACTCTAACAGGCTTTATATATATATTAAAGTAATAAAGCTAAGCAAGTACTAGATTATTGTTAGTTTAGCTAGTAGAACTAATATCTATTACCTAGTTGCGTAAAAGGTCCTCAGTAAACTAGTTAGAGATAAGAACCTTGCCTGCAAGGATAAGAAACAATAGGATTACCTTCCTTGTTAACCTAATGCCTTGTACTAGGGTAACCTACTTATAATTACTAAGTTAGATTTTTTTCTACCTTCTAGGCTTCTTTAAGCTTATTACTACTAGCTATAATAAGATTTTACTTATTAAAAAGCTAGACTTATTAAAGTTATATATATTCTTATTTAGAATACTATACTTTACTTTTATTAACTAAATAAGTATAAACTAAAGCTAGATAACTGCTAGGTCCTTGCAGGCAGCTTGCTAGTAATTATACAGGCAGCACTATTGCTTTTTTAGCTTAGGTATACACTAGATAAACTTATTAACCTAGTTCTTACTAATAGTATCTCTACTATATTTTCTTAGTAGTTTATTTACTATATCTTATATATCTACCTTTAAAAAAGGTAGTCTATAATTAGATCTCTTAAGTATATAAAGTATAACTACTTCTTCTTCTAGCTTTATAAGGTGCTTTATGTTTAGCTTGTAGTTATATTATAAGTATATTCTATTATATTAGTGTTAGATTGTTATTTAAGGGACTTTATAGACCTACTTAGCATATTTAATACTTTTAATTTAATTTTTTAAGATATTAGATATTATACTCTGTATATCTGCTTTAGTATAGTGTGCAGGAGCTTGTTGTAGTTGTAACATAACGCGTTGTTATGACGCAGGCGGTTTCGCGGCGAGGGTGGGCCGCTTAGTAGGGTGGCCCGCTCGGTGGGGTGGCCCGCTAAGTGGTGAAACACGTTACTACTACTTAACTAGTCAAAGAAGAATTCTACTTATAGATAAGAAAGCAGCTAGCTGTTACAAACCTAAATAGGAGCTTAAGGAAGGCATAGTTATATAGACTATCTCCTTAAACCCACTGAAAATGGCCTTTACTAATCAGATCTTGTATATCCTAGGGACGAGGACATGTAAAATCACTAGCCCATTGCTGCTTCGTCAAATAAGACTAATAACACTCAGATTGATCGAACGTCTTCGCAACTGGATACTCATCAAGAAAGCCAGGCCCGACATCGATGCTGAGGCCCTCATAGAGAAGAGACACAAAGACGCAAAGCGCAGGATCTTCAATACAGAAGAGCCTGACCGTCTCGCAACAGGCAGGAAAAGAACTAGAGAGACAGGCAAAAAAAGGACCACTGAGAAGAGCAAGGGTGGAATTCAGCGAGTGTTTGTTACAGACTCAAGTTCAGAAAATTCAGATGCTCCGCTTGTCAGATCAATCGAACCACCAAGACAATCCAAACTCAAGCGCTCTGGTCAGCCATTTCGAGTGGCTATCCGCATCTACCGACCAGTTAACTCAACGACTGGATCATGTCAGTCCTATGGGACCATGTTCCTGGATAACGACAGTGATACATTGGCCGAGTGTTTTGCTCGTGTTCGCGAACACTCCAGCATGGACTGCGCATATATCGAGTTCCATCCACCGGAAGATATGTTGCTAGAAGGCAAAGTCCGGATAGAACGGGATTCGAAGGACGCAGAAGAGGCTTTCGAGCGTGTAACGACCATGTTTCGGGAAGCACATAAGTTCCCAGGCGAGCCTTCGTATCGTACTGTCGAAGCAGAGGTCGGCACTACTTTGACTTCAGAGACTGAACGAAAAACCGGAAAGCCGTAAAGCTCACTGCGTAGTTAACCTGACTTTCAGGATGAAGCTCCGCTCACCATACCCAAGAAACGCTGCAGGTCTTCGCTCACGACTGACCTCTTCTCCAGAGCCATGTTGTTGCTCATAAGATCCTCTATATGTACATTTTTACACTTGTGGCATTATTCGCTTTCCTTTTGCTCTAATCGTCCTGTCATCCACTCGAAATTGACCTTTGTGAGGCATCTGACAGACGGAGGCTACGATCTGTATGGTCCGAAGCGGTAGTTCTTCTGGGCCAAATGTCCTTTCCGATTTCTATTGCTCCTTGATGAAGCGGTCGTCTCTGTATCGCTCATTGCGTCAGAGGTAAGAATCACCGCTGTTAAGCACCGCAACGAAAGTGTTTTTCTATTCATAAACAATGCAAGCATGTACTCTTCTCCCAAGTTCTCGTATGGTGGATAGCTGCAGCGGTATATCAGCCAGACACAAGAAGCGTTTGCCCCCATCAAGCGTGCAGGGCTGAGCCTCGGTAATGCATATGAACGCTGCTTTGCGACCGCGGTGGTGCAGACGTCAGTACTGTGAGCCTGATGACATGGCGATGGTATCTTCAGTGAAATGAGCGATGCGCACAAACTGAAGCAGACATATCTGTGAAGCAAGGAGAAAGCCCTAACAGAAGACTGTCAATCACATATACACGGCGAATCCGTTTCCTGATGAGAAAGCATGCTTCCGCCTCCGAATCGATGCAATAACGCCAGGACGGAGAAAGTACTAACCCTTTCTGGTGCTGTGCACAGGTGTCGCACGGAGGGTCGTAAACAACCCTGGTGGTTGTCGGGCAGTGACGATTTGCGACATGAAAGCGATATGCCCGTCCTGCCCCTGCTACCTAACCCCAATGACCTCGTCTGACACCAAGCAAACAACAGATCAGCCGTGCGACCCTACATCTGGCGAAGTTGAGGTTTTCAGCCCCCCATTTGGTTGCTCCGAATTGCATCCGCAACGAGCAGGGGCAGGCGAGCGCCAGCAGCCACTGCAGCCGTGATCTGTATTCTTAGCACAGCCTTCGCCCACATTCGCAGCCTGACAATGATAAAGTTACTCAAGCCTGTCATCGGTCCACTGCTGTCCTTTCAACGTCCTTTTCATACTTTACTGCCCTGATAAAAGGATATCAATCACCGTTCTGAACATTTCCTGGTGTTCTTGGCCGCTGAGCTTGCGGACTGGGGAGACTAGTGGCCACCACCAGACAGCGCCGACTGACCGACCATATCACGACAGGGTACGTACCTTCGATCGACATCTGAAGACAAAGGCCCTGATTCTGGACCGAATTTTCTTGCGTCTTTACCGTTGCCTTAAAGTTCACGACTAACCAGTTTTTCGCTCAGGTCACATGATAGTGCTGGGTAGAGGCTGAGACTGAGGCTGAAAGGTGATCGATACGGCACGCCAAAAGCAGCGACGCGTTCTTTCAGCTGCAGATGCGACACTTCGAACCCAGCGAGATTTGAAGTCCTCATCGTCCACTTGACTAGAGTCATCAGTTTTCGAGCAAGGCCCCAACGGCATTGCGAACGCCGACTGCATTTGCCATGAACGAAGTACCGTCTCCACTTCAAATAGGCTCACCGACAGAGCGAACCAACACATCCACTTCAGCTCACCGCATGCAACCCCCTGCAACTCGCCAGAACAGTGTGCAATGGGAGACACCACCACGCGCTCGTCGCAAGAATACATTAAATTCTAGCAAGCTTTCACAGCTGTTTCCATCAAGACCTTCATCAGTCTCATCCATAAGTCAACCTGACACAGGCGCTGCCCCCAGGAGGTCCTCACATCCATCTCCTCTAGTACCTGCCTCAGAGTCTCGAAGAACACTACTAGATTCGGTCCCTCATCCACCTCCTTCTTTTGAAGAAAATACAGCATACGAGCCGTCGCTCGTTCCGCCTGCGCAACAAGGGGGTTTCACAGCATCGAGCAGTAGCACTAGGAAGTTGTTCAACCGGCTATCCTCATTGAGAGGCGCATCGCATCAGCGAGGCAGCTATAACCGCCTTGAAGATGAAGAATCGGATTTAGCCAGACGTCCATTAGAAGGCTTAGCAGAGCACAATGAGCCCCACCATACCTACGTCCAAGGCAGCATCAACGCCATGCAAATGAACCCTATTGTCTCTTCCAAGAAGAAACCAACTAGTAAAACAGTTCTGGAACAGCAGCGCGATCTGAGTGAAGCTGGATACGCTGCTGAGTATGAAAGGCTTGAGACTCAGTTGGGAGCAGGCATGAGCTCCGTCACTGAGAGGCCATTCGTACACAATGGAACGGCAATAGGACCTGGAAGCTATGTAAGGCAGCCTCGTAGCGATTCCAATGCACATATCACCATCAACCAAGCGCGAAATGCTCAGGAGGAGGCTGAAAAAACAGGAGACATTGTTGCCATTGCAGAGGTACCTATTGACATTAGCGACTCATTTGGTGGAAGCAGCTTCGAAAGCGGGAACAAAACCGTGAACATATTTTCTAAGGACGAGGTGCAGAAAAGTTATTTTTTCCCAAAGGGTAGGAATTTTCAAGGACGAGTCAGAATTTGTACTGATCAATCGTAGATCCTGACATGCCGTCATGGCGACCATTCACCATGGGCCTACCATGGATCGCAATACTAGTGATCATTGCGCTTGGATTGGCCGCTCTCCAGGAGTATCTATGTCAGCTATCCATCAGTAAAGCGCGCCAGGATCCTCCAAGCGGATTGGCTGAGTTCACAAGAGCAGATGATCTTAGTCTTGCAGAGTTTTTCACCTGGAAGTACTCGCCGGTGAGTATTATTCATTCACTGCCTTCAAACTTACATCACCACACAAACCTCTATGTCCATACGTGCACCTGTACTTCACACCATACAGGCAGTCTTACTAACCCCTCCAGATCATGGTTTTCGTCTTCTATGGTATCCTGTGGCAGATGAGTGACTTTGAAGTCAAGCGACTGGAGCCATACTACCAGCTCAGCCAGACAACAGGAGCAACAGCAGGAGAATCGCTCAACATGGACTATCTTACCTTCATGAGCTGGCTTGTACCCTTAAGGGCTTTGAGACACCGTCAATATGCAGTCATCTGGAGTTCCGTCGGCACCCTGGTGGCCAGTAGCTTAGTGCCTGTTTTTCAGTCAGCTTCTATCACTGTGTATCCCGACAAAAAGGATCGCAAGAGTGAAGATCCGAAATTCATCCGTGTTGATCCTCCATGGTCACGGGCCGTCTCTGGGTGCCTCATCTTTGTGGCTCTGTGCGGCATCGCACTGATGTACGCCATGCGACGCAGGAGTGGTCTTTTGTCGAATCCGCAAGGCATAGCAGGTATTGCGGCCATGGCTACCAGGAGTCACATTCTAACAGACTTTCACGGGCTGGATGAAGCACCACTCGTCGAAATACATAAACGGTTGCGCCATCGCCGCTACATCCTGCACAAAAGTAGTCTATGGCAAGGAGAATATATCCGGAATAGTAAAGAAAAGCTTCACGAACATAGCACAGATCCTCGTTCGCTTATGTTGCGCCCGATCTCAGGAGTAGGCTTTGTCACATACCTTTTGCTCTTTACCGCCGCAATCCCCATATTCACCTTCTTCGAGCCCGCCATCATAGTAACAGATAAATTACCATTCCTCCTGACCGGCATTGCAACGACCGTACGTATCCTTTGGAATACGATGAATTGCGACGTGCGCATGATCCAACCCTTCTGGATCCTCGCCCGGCGCCATGCGCCAGCCAAAACCCTAACCCTTGACTATGCCGGCACAAACCCACTGTACCTTCCCCTCATTGCGGCATATAACCGTCATTGGCTCGTCGCCACCGTAGCATTTGGTTCCATCCTTGCCGAGATCCTCACTGTCTGCGTCTCCTCCATCAACGTAGACGGGACGCGATTCTTCCCTGGCAACGGCCGCGACGATGACGACATCCAGGACGAAAAGGACCGGCACAACCAAGAACAGACATTCCGCTCTTTCTGGATCTCTCTCTCCCTGTCTATCCTCATCCTTATCTACCTCATCGCCGTCGCGGTGCTGACGTACATGCGGCGCTCGCACAAGTTTATGCCGCGCCAGATTGGCACCATGGCGTCGGTGCTGGCGATGATATATCAGTCCAAGATGCTGCTGACCTTTGTGGATACTGAGAGGCTTACTAGCGGTCAAATGACGCGCCATCTCGAAGCGCAGGGGAAGACGTATGCGCTGGGCTGGTTTCCGGGGAGGGATGGCGACGATCATTTGGGGATTGATGAGGAGCCAGTTCTCAAAGAGTATGAGTATGGGAAGAATTGGAAGGCTACAAGGATGTTAGGTCATCAGATTGGAACCTGGGAGCAGTATTAAGAGCGATGTTGATGAACGGACTGTGAATTTTTGTTTCTATTTTCTTTTTTCAACTTTCCTGCCATGTCAGCCTTCTTGAGCTCTCAATGTGAATACCCCTCAAATCTGCAGCAGCCCCTGATATCAGCATATCCGACCTCGTAACATCATAAACTCTGTCGTTCAGCAGCGAGCGTACAGTGCTATTAAAGTCAGCATGTGCTCAACAATCTATTCAATGTACAACTTACCCTGAGCAAACAATGTGTAAGTATCAGCGTGATTCAGGTTCTGAGCCACAGACAGGCTGCGAACAAAGTTGTAGCCGTAGCCACCATAGTCACTAGTGCCCTTGACCTGAGTCAAGTGGGTCATCTCATGTAGCACCGTGGTAGCCTGGTCCTGGGCGTGGCAGCGCGTGCTCAGCGCCGACAAGCCAGAAAAGAAGAGCGGGCAATTGACCATTTGGCCAGTTGAAGGGTATGTGTATGCTAGAACGCCGCTGGAGCATGCACCCAGGATGTCAGAGCAGTAGTACTTCGTGTTTCCACTTGTGCTGGAGCCGCACTGAGTGGCAATCCTGTCGAAAACGGTGGTAACGGTGCTCTTTGTCGAGGTGGAGGTCGACTTAAAGTACTCATTCATCTTATTGTTATTTGACTGGGCATTTGTCGCAGCCGTTCGAGCGAGCGAGGCGCAGTTGGTGAGTGCGGTGGTTGTTGCGGTGCGGCGGGTGCCAGTACAGTCGGACTGGACGACGGTGCGCTTTGCGAGCTCCTGGTAGTCGCGACGGACCCTTCCAGCCTTCTCACCATCGACGGTGGCATCAAGGCTGTTACTGATGAACGGGACTGCACCAGCAATGTCTGTAGAGTTGAGGTTGGCGTAGGCGAAAGCCCCCTCCGTCAAGACCTTAAAGGCACCTCCGGAGCTCAGGTCGTGGGCAACGGCGATGTCGAATGATGCCTCAATGCTCTCACCGGCAGCAAGAACCTGGAATGCAGACTCTTCAAGATTCCTTGTGCTGACGCGAAGGCGAATACCATCAAAGGGCACCCTCTCCTCCGCTTTGAAGACCTCGACCTTTTCGACGTGAGAGTCATCAAGAAAAGTGCCGGTTTTGAAGAGCTTCAGATCTTCGGATCCGGTGTTCTTGATCAAGGCCTTGACTGCGGTGTTACCAGTGAACTCGAGTTTGACGTTCAAAGGCGAGTCCTCAATGGAAAACGCGGAAGCCAGAGTAGCCAGAGCGGCAAGGGAGAGAGCGTGAACCTTCATACTGGATATTTAAAGAAAGCGTAGTAGTTACTAGCGGGAATGACTGTGAGTACACTGGGTATAGCATCATGTTGGGAAGCAGACTCCTTGGTTTTTATACATTTTGTCAATATGCGCCACACCCTTTCAATCTTGCAGGAGCCTATGGGCTACAGCCCGACATTGAAAGTCCAGACCTCAGAAGAGGTTCAACTTGCCACAGACACTCCCTACGGCCCAACACCATCTCCGTGCCGTCATTGTCGATTGGTTTCGGGTACCAATGTCAAAGCAGGCAACTCGGCGTGGACGTTGAAACACAATGTCGTCAAACAAATACCGACGAAGCGACATCCTAGGATCCGGCGAGCCGTTGAACTTCATATATCACGTTACTATACCTAATCGAGCTGAGATTGGCGCTGGGGGAGATGGGACGGTCGTCCTGCCAAGTCTAAGCAAGCTCGCGGACGGAAGCCAAGTGTTCCGCCAGTATTGACCACCTGCCTATACGGGACTGCCAAGGTGAGTAGGGACAAGAGCCTGATTGCCATTGGACAGGATATTGTTTCTTCCTTGGGCTCGTTTTGATTATATACACTCATCACTGTGGAGTGACTGTTGAGCGCAAAGGCGAGGCTTGTCTGTTTTGTTCTGTACCACTTGTCAACTGTCTCGGCTCAGGCTGCGTTTGAAGGTGAGCTTCCCAGTGGTGTAGTGTTCGTTCACACAGTTCTGGTGTTGCAAATGAAAAGGACCTCGCTTGTGACAAAAGAGCGGCAGGAGACGCCGCGATGGCTTGAAGTGCTGGAAGGTCTTCCCCGCCACATAAGGTTTCAGATGTCAGGTGTGTCAGCACTCGTAGTTCGCGAAGCGTAGCTGTCTTGTCGGAACAAACTCGAATACCGGGCCATATGGGTTGACCAGCGCGCTCTCCAAAGCAGACTTCGTCGAGGACAGCAAATTTGGGAGAAATTGGAAGGTTGGACATGAAGGAAGAAGTAAGGGAATCGTTCGACTCAATATCTTACAGTATATGCGACATCCGACAACGGACCAGCTATACGTTTTCATGCTCATTCCGAAGTTCGCCAAAGCAATGCTGTTCTACACGAATTCCGAAGGACCCATCTTCGCGAAAGAAATAGCGAGAATCCCACCGTTTTGACTCCATGCTTTTTTGAACCTCCAAAAAAAGCTTAATACCCGCCCTTTCCCATACGGCGCACTCGCATACGATGATCATTACGTTCCTTCTGTGCCAGCCAGCCCAAAGAGTCGTGAAACCGTAGCGTGTAGACGACATGACGTCCAGATGTACATTCGTTGAAAGTATTAGATCGGTTGAGAACAAAGCTTCTCAATCATGCAAGAAATAACTGAACCCCGACGCGCGCAAATGCAATCAGCACAAAACGTGAGGTTTGCTGGGCAAGCCCAAAACGTGAATTATGAATGAGGGACCGAGTCGCTGTTTGTTTCCGAGGGTATGCCGTGGAGATGACGGACGAACTAAGCCAGCGGCCGAGGGCTTTGATGAGCATGCGTGAATAAAGCATTGAGAAGACGCTCGACCTGACAAATACATTAGCTCCAGCACAATTGATATGGAACGATGCATGAAACTTACCTCAGGGGCGGCCTTGACAAACGACAAATCCCAGAATGCATATGTGCGATTCTTGAGGATTTCAAGCAGAGTAATAATGAGTCCCCATGGGTGGGGGCGATGGACCAGTAGGCGCTCCAAAAGCACTCGTGTAATGGTCTGCTGAATTTCAAGCACTTCCTCGTCCTCGTTAGGAGGCCCGAAAAGATGCAACAGCGCATAGCTGAAGAAGTGCGTGTGAGTGTTCGGGTAGCGGAGCTGATTGGCGATTGCGCTGATGAAGTGGAATTTAGCTTCGGGGTGGAAATCTTTGACAAGTCGCGCCATCAATCGGGCAGCCGCGCTATCTGGGCTGAAGAGCGGACCCTTGGCTGTTTCATTGCCCAAAGTAGCAACACCGATATAGAGAACCAAGGCATGTATCAGACTTGGGTCAGCGGTAGTAGGTACCAGTTCAAACCCACTCTCTTTCGACTGAGAGAAGTAGATAGCATCGCAAACTTTACGAACATCCTGAGCTTTAGGTTCGGGCGCTTTCAAGAGGCTGTCGATGGTAGCTTTGATGCCAGCTTTGGAGAGTATGTCTACGATGTCGGTTCTAATGATGGGTGCCTGGAGATTGCTCTCTAAACGGTCAACCTTCAATCCTGCTGTGAAGGGATCAGGCATCTCCAAAATTGTGGACGGATACGCGCTAACGATCAGGTTCCTGAGTTGAGTGCAATGCATCGGAATGCTATTGCAAAGGCGGAAGTGGTGCTCAACAAGGAATTCAGGATAATCGTGATGAATGACGAGCAGAACTCGCAGTACCCCACGATAGAAGTTTTCGGCCATAATCGTCTCTCCAGTAGGTTTGATGAGCTGTCCTGTGAAGACCAAAAGAGTTTCCATAAGACGAGCATAGACGTCCCATCGCTCATCTGAGTGACCTCCTTCGAGCATTGCGGGAATAAAGATGCGGTGAGCAACAAGGGCCAGCCACGAGAACGTAAACCTCTGGAAATGACCTGGCTGTAAGATCAGAAGGGCCCTAGCAACACAAAGAAAGAGGCCACTCTTGTGCTCTGCTAAGTTGTCCTCCTTTGTTGCATCATTGAGACGGAAGAGAATGGTGGAGAACAAGCGGAAGAACACCTTCTGATTGAAAGCGTCCCCTCGCGTGTTGTGGTGGTTACACAATACTAGAACAGTAACAACCAGCATCTGGTCAAGGTACCTCGACTTGTTCTGCTTCGCACCAGTCTCGTGTTCGTCGTGATATGCCACTAGATCTACAATGAGCTTGCCCAGCGCATCAATTTTCACTGTAGCTGTGTCAGGATTTCCAGTACCATAAGGTAAAGATTGCTCTTGTTCGTATGCAGTGACCGAGGCGTCGATGCAAGTGCGAATGAACTCGATGGACGTCTCTTGACTCTGCATGATTTCCTGCTTGTGCAATTGGTAGATGAAAGCCCCAATTGTCTTTTTGGGTGTCTCCGGAAGCTGCAAGTGAACCCATTCGTCAAAAATATATTCCAGCTGATCCTTGTGACCTGTAGAAAGCGGTGAGAGAGACGCGTCGCCAGACGAGGCCTGTAGGTTAGCAATGAGACGCTTGCCAATTTCGAGCGAAGGGTCTTCTGCGAGCCAGCTCGTGAGTGCGTCAATAGATAGAGCGAAATCAGCCCGGAATACGCTCGGCTGCTCGCTGAGTAACAGCTCCTCTAACAAGGTGGACAGCATTTCAACTGCAGCGATACGCCTGTCGTGAAGAGCTTTGGCGACGGTAATGTTCAGACGGTGCATATCTATCAAGCCAACCTCCATAAGAGCTACCATGACAGTAGCTTTGAAGATACGGTCGTCGTCATGAAGCTGTGACAGCCACATCAATACGTGACGCGAGGTCTGGGCTGAAACCTGGCAGAGGTGGCTGAGCAGGTGCGCCATCACCTCTACCTCTAGACGCAGCAGAGATTCAGAGAATAGATGGCTGGTGACCTGTCCGGCAATCCGAAATGCCAAGGCGTCTTTGCTATGTCCTGCAAATTCTATACTTGAGATAAGCTGGTCAAAGACACGATGGATGGCACTGCTGCTGGGCTGAAGCTCATTGATCCGCTCCTCAGGTGCGTCCTTGATAGCTTGTGTGAGCTCTACAAGAAGATCTTCGACGCCCCTCTGGCCACCGGCTGGACCTGGAGCATCCATATAGCCATTCAACTGCTGCTGGGTAGGGGGCACGTGCGCGGATTGTAGGTTCTGCAACCTAGGCTGCTGTGTAGGCTGACGTGGCTCAGCAGGCGCGGCACCGGGAGTTGGCAGGTTTGGCACTGCGGCAAACTGATCTTGAAGCACGTCAGGAACTTGGCGTCCGTTGTCTTGAGAGATATTGCCTGTCTGTGGGAGGCCCCGTGCTTGTCGACCAAAATCCTCATAGATAGCCAATTGTTCTCGATTCAAACCCCCTGCTGTTTGTTTGTAGGGTTCGGGGATGTAGAAAGCCCACGGGCTAATGTTCGCATCCTTAAACGGCTCATTAGGTCGTGTGTTACGGAACATGCGACGCATGCGCACTGCTTCCTCAACCTGCATATCAATCTCGGCCAAGGAGGACATCTCAGCTGCTTGCTCCACAGTGTTGCAGACCAAGTCAAGGTTATCGTTGACGAACATGACTACATGACCTTCAGGTAGAGTTTGTTCGGGAAGGTCACGAGCCATGATGCGAATGTTGTTCTGGATGCTCATGCGCAACGGTTCCTTGCAGGTTACCAATGCCAAAGCCCCAGATAGTGCTTTCACAACAGTATGAGCCGCAGTCCGAAGTTTCTCCTCATCAGGTTCCATGGCAAAGTCCTTGCTGATCAGCTGAGAAGTAGAAATAGCAGCAATTGTAACAGAGCGTTCGACGACAGGGGCTATTATCTCCTGGATAGCCTGGTTGACAGCAGTAAGGAAAATCTTCTTGATTTGCGCTGGCGGAACAGAACTGTTGCCCGTTGGCGGATATTGCAGTTGATTCGTGAAATCGGGAAGAGCCGCAGTGATAGCCGCAGACGAGAATCGTTCGCTTGGGCCCCGGGCTCGGTTCAAGCTCATGATTGAGAGGTCGCCAAAGGCGTCAAGTCCGTCTGATACCATAGGGTTGATGAATTCTTCGTCCACCTGAGGTCGTGCCCGAATGCTGTTCGTTGGTTCAATCTCCTTGTGATCGAGGTCTAGACCCTTGCACAGAACCTCGATCTCAAACTTCTGGTTCAGCTTGAGATCTGCGAAATGGTACAACTCCATCAGCACGCCGAGCACCTCCATGAGCCACGGGTTTGGAGGTTTGAACACTGTAGACTTTGCGGCTTGAACCAGAACCTTGCAGGTAAATGGAATGACCAGCAGAAGCCGGTCGGTATCATAACCCTCTGTGAGCAGATCCTTGAACGAGATGTTGCGAAATTTGACTGGTTGGTCGCGAGCAATTGTCAAGGAGCCAAGCCATGAACCAAGATTCTTGAGGTGGCCTCGCTCTGTCGAGCCAAGGGTTCCGTCATTGTTAAGCATTCTGACAACGCTGATGTAGGTCTCACGCAGAACCTCGGCCCAGAGTGTTCGGTTGTTGAAGAGCTCCAGCATATCCAGGTACAACTGCTGGAAATTGGGCTGCATCTTGGCTCGCTCTTCAACAAGATAATTAGCAAACCATTGATGATGTCTTTCCTCGACAGCTTCGGTCAGGTCTTTGATTTTGTCGCGCAGATTACGCTCGGAGACGTTGTTTAGTACGAAAAGCACCTTGTCCTGCACATCTTCGTCTGGATCTTCGTACAGATCTGGAAGAAGGGGTGGATCGACGTATAGACAAGAAAACTTCGGTGTGGCTGACTCCTGAAGTGCATCTTCTGGGCCGTTCCCGTTGGACAACCCAATGTTGTTATGTGCATCTCCATTGACTTCGCCACCTTGTTGTCCAACAACTTCCTCGGCCTTAGCGAAAATCTCGGTACCTTGAAGACCCGGGACGATGAGGAGCTGATCGCAATAGTTGGGCCACTCGGACAATCGGCTGGAGAAATGCAGCAGAGCCTGGAGACCGAATTTGTACATGGAATCTTCGGGCCTATATTCCTGCACAGCTTCCAAGACCATGGCCAATCCAACTTGAAGCGCGATCCTGGACAGTAGATTGAAGTTGATGATGCCGCCAAAGAGCACTGCTGTTGTTGCCAAAGCCTCCAGTGGGTATTCGCCAAAGCAGTTGTATTCATCGAACAGACCATGGATCATGCACGCAAATAGCTCCTGCTCTGCTGGGTCGCGTGACTCCTTGTACTTCTTCAGCACCGAAATAATGTCGCGGACATCACTTTCACCGCTATACATGTTCTTGAAGTGCTCCTGCATCTTGGTATCTGCATCTGCTGGAAGAGCGTTACCATTCTGACCATTAGCATCGATGATATCATCAACACCTTCTCCGTAGTTGATAAGTCGCGGGTACGCCTGGATGCAGTTGCGTTGGAGGGGCAGGAGTTCATGCTCCGGTAATCCGCATTCGGCAAGGAACCAGAGTAAAGGATAGACGGTCTTTACAGCGAGCGGCAGACTCAGGGAATGACCGTCCTCTCGTACTCGCTGCATCTCATCCGAAGCTCTCTGCGTCAAGAAATTTGTGAGAATGCGTCGAAACAGCAAGCCAGCTTGTTCGATGGTTTGTTGAAGCCATGGCTCAATCTCGAATTTGCCGCGTGCATGCGCTTGTGCTGCCATGTCCAGGCTAATGTCAGTATTGCTGCGAATCAGCGTCTCAGACCAGTTGTTGGCTTCGGCATGCTCCAAGATGAGAGTGAGAGACATGGGATCAGCATTGTATGCGTCCACAAAGCGGTCCACCAGCCATTGGAGGTCCTGTTGCCATAGACCGTACAAGACAAAGTTGTAGATCGGCAATTTCTTATGGAAGTATGGGTCGAAAAGCTGTTTCAAAGCTTGCTCTTGTAAAGCGCCCCATGGCTTCGGCACTGCTGCTGCTGCAACAAGAAATTCCGCCGTGTGAGGATTGATGACAAGATCCGGAATTCCCATGATTTGGGCAGTGTGATAAGTCTCTGACGTACGGAAGATCATGGTAAAGAGAGCGCCTGTAGCATCGAGCGACACGAATGGGTGCTTGATAGCTTGTTCTGCGAACGCTTTGACATCGTCGGGTGCACCTTCAAACGTCTCTAAAGAGTATGACGCGCGCAGCCGCGGGATTTGAGAGACGTCGAGCTCCTGGGACGTACACTGCAGGTAGCACAGCAAGAAGTAGAGATGTGTCATCTCATTCTGCCAAGTCCCACCCCACAGTGCCTGGATATCAAAGCTCTCGTTCTCTTGAGCAACTGGTAGAAGGGCGTTGTAGATGGCGAGAAAGTGGTTCTTTTCGATACGCAGATGATCCCGGTCAAAAGCATGCACAACGTCCTGCCAGTCCAGCCGCTGCCCAGCGCGATGCTCTCGTAGAGCTGCCACAAAGTTCTTAGCATTGTATCCCGTGGACAGTGCCAAGAACAGCAATACTGATGCTACTTGCTGGTAACCTATGTCTCTCGTCTCAGCCGATGCTAGAAGTTCCTTGCTGGCTTCGACTGTGGCCGTGCCTGCAGGTCCCGCTCGCTGTACTAGCTTCACTAGGGGATTTCTTGAGCCATCCGTAAGCTCAGCAAGAATGAGTTTCGAGTCAACTAGGCCCGGCACTTGCATGTGCAAGGTCTGATATCGGACTTGGACAGCGTACGCAAGGTTCATCTTCTTGTCCTCGTCCCATCCTTGTGGTGGATCCTGCAATAGACGCTCGACGAGTGATGCAATGTATTCGGGACTTGAATCGTCATTCTGGTTGGGCTGGGCGATGGCAATCAAGAGATCGTCGCCAAGGCTCGAAAGGAGTGCATCAGCTGTAGAACTTTAGTGGCAGAACAGTGTCAAATCATAAAGGGAAAGCTCACCTTTTGGTCTCAGGTCAGTCTTTCTACATGCAAGTGCGAGCATTGCCCTCGACAATGGGTCCAGCTGGAAATGCGACACAAAGGTAGATAGGTCGAAGTCGCGGAACAAGTCTCCCTCGTTGGAGCTTATTGACTCGGCAATCTTGTCGGCTTGCTCTGGGTCTTTTCGTAGCTTCTGCACTTCAGTGAAGAGAATCTGATAGCTGCCATTGGGGTCAGTATTGCGTCCGGTGCTGCCGAAAACCTGCGGGGCATTGTTCTGCAACACGCGCCGGAAGTATTTCGAGAAGACCTCCATGCCGTTTGAATCGATCAGCTAGCGCAGTGTCAGTGGAGCCGAGCGGGGAGCGGTAGCAAATAAGGTCGACAACTTACCTTCCTGATCTGTTCGGTCTGTGTGTCCCACTTTGAACGGTCCTTGTCGTCTTTGACAGGACCGAATTGACTAAGCAACAGAAAAACCTGCGCGATGACAATGCGTGAAAGGCTCTGCGAAGATGCACCGGGAGCGGGGTTAGTAGCCGTGCTGGGCGAGCCCAAAGTGCTCGACGACGGTGAGCCGCGGGCGAGCTTCGAAGCGCCTCCTATGGTGTTCGATGGAGCTCCGCCGAAAGCGGCAGAAGACAGAGGCTGTGCGGTGGGTTGGTTCGCGTTGGTCCGTGACCGAGAGGACAGCAGCTGGCTGGCTGAGAGCTGCTGTCCTGCGGCTGCAAAAGGCGCAGGCGAGGTCGAGGACGCGGCAGACGACTTGCGACTGCCTACCAGGCGCGCTGATGCCGAGGGAAGCGAGGGGAAGCTGGACGCGGCGGGCGAGTACGGCTGACGCGAGCCGCTGGGAGAGGGCGTGTTGCGCTGGTCGAGGGCGGCGCCGGTGGAGATGGGCGTCAGACGGGTGCTCTGGTGGTGTCTCGGGGCGCCCCAGGGGTGTTGCTGGCTCATCGAAGTGGTATTTCCATGAGCAGCGCGAGGGCAAACGGGCGGGGGCGAGTGCAGCGATGGGGTGGGATGGTTTGGTGGGCGTGAAGTCGTGATAGTCGTGGGCCAGGTGGAAGAGATGCCAAGCATGAGCGCGCACTTGCCGGCAAGCGAACGCGAGCGCAACGAGACACCTGGCAGCCGCACAGGACGATTCACTCGAGCGAGGCAGCAACAGGTATTGCAGGCCAAACACACAGCCGCTCTGTATATGCATGTGATCTTGTGCCACACAGCGGCCCAGTGCATTTATTGTGCAGCCTTCAACGTTGACGCTGCAGTTAGCCAGCACCACAGCTGGGTGCAGCATCGAGCGTCAAGCGTCGATACCCCACATTCCCAGTTTGTGATGAATGCTCAGAACTCCTTTGCTGCACCGTCATTGCGCACGAGCACACGTATTTCCTGGTCTTGCAAATGCTATGGAACAACTAGTCTCCAAGCTTGAATTGACGTCCACGCTGCCTGAGGCATTCAATGGCAGCCAGGAGTGCTACATAGACGCGCTGCCCAACTTCCTCTACCCTTGATATGACCAACCAGTACGCGCCTGACTCTGCCTCTTCACGGTCTAGCACTGTAGCACAATGTCACCTCTTGTCTACATATAGGAACAGTACAGTTCGCCAGCAATTGCTTGGAGCGCTGCCCTGTGCTGGACTGCACTGAATGCAGCAAGGCATTGATACAACGACCAGGGTGTCTTCAAAGACAACTCACATTTTTCCAGCTCTACGTACGCACCATCTCCACCGAACAGCTCACGCGTACAGCAGGCTAGCCGCCGTCAAGGCATCGAGAGACAGTCGCTGGTCGTCTCATTGCAGCACACGTCGTTATAGGGCTGAGAGCGGGCGTCTAGCGCTGGGCGCTCCTTCCCGCGTCCCCTTGGAAACGAGACCCATAAACACAGCTCGAGGCACCCCAGACCCGCACTGTCACCACCTACTCCCGGTCACTGCACCCTGTATCATCGCTACCCCATATATAATATTACTGCATTTATTTTGCCAACTTTCGTTGTCCCTGCACACTGCTCGCTGCCCCATAGAGCACCCGCTCCAGCAAGCACACAGCCGGCACAATGCCAGGCACACCGGTATCTGAGGTACCGACGGTGTCTCTCTCCTGTATGTTAAGATTCCTAACGATGAGCGGCACGTCTGCTAACAATTACTAACAGTTGCCAACAACTTCTGGGGCAAGGAGGATGCCGGCGTCGGACCTCTGCTCGACCGCATGCACTTTGCCAAAGTGACCAATGACGAACTGAAAGCCTTCTACGCAGCACGTGCAGCAATCGAAGAAGAATACTCCAAAAAGCTGCTACAGCTCTCTCGCAAGCCTCTTGGATCCTCCGAAACCGGTACACTGCGCATGTCCTGCGATGTCATCCGCGCTGAAGTCGAGTCTATGGGCAAGGCCCATCAGAGCGTCGCACAGCAGATGCACACAGAGCTGGAGGAGCCCCTTCAAGCATTCGCTGGTGGAATGAAGGAGCGAAGGAAGATTGTACAAAACGGCATCGAGAAGCTATTGAAGCTCAAGATGCAGCAGACGGCCACAGTCAACAAAGCACGCGACCGGTACGAGCAGGACTGTCTGAAGATCAAGGGCTTTCTCGCACAAGCGCACATGGTCATGGGCCACGAGGAACGTAAGAATAAGGCCAGGCTGGAGAAGACGCAGATCAACCTGTCCACCACAAGCGCTGAGTATGAGGCCGCTGTGAAAGTGCTTGAGGAGACCACGGGCCGCTGGAATAGAGACTGGAAGGCTGCCTGCGATGTAAGTGGGCTTCGCACTATGCAAGCCAGCCAGCCCTGCTGACCGCTCTCCAGAAATTCCAGGACCTTGAAGAGGAGCGCATCGACTACACCAAGAGCAGCCTTTGGAACTTTGCCAACATTGCCTCAACAGTGTGCGTCAGCGACGATGCTGCATGCGAGAAGATGCGTCTTTCTCTCGAAGATTGTGATGTCGAGAAGGATATAACGAGCTTCATCGCTGAGAGTGGTACAGGACAGGAGATACCAGACCCCCCAAAGTTCATCAACTTTTGTCGTGGCGATGCCGAGACCTCATCACAAGTCTCAGATGACGAGAACTATTCGGTCGCACAGTTTGCAAGGACTATGAATCCATCGTACCGCGCCTCATCGCCCCCTATTTCAGTCTTCGAGTCGCATCACGACCCCAACAATCCTTTGGCAAGGGAATTAGGTCTACAGCAAGACACCCAGCCAGTTGTTGTCCCGGCTGTCCTTCAAGATCACACCAATAACGACTTACAACACACACCTCGCCCTTCGACCGCTTCACGGACGGTCCAGCCTGACCCACGACTGATCCAGGCACAACAACAGGCACGCCAACAATACCAGCAAAGCCCTGCATTGTACAATGACTATCCAGCCGATGGCATGACCCAATTTTGTCGACCAACAGCGCCGTCTGATCGCAACATAGTCCAAAGCCCTGCTCGTCCTCCAAGCAGGGACTCGCATAGCGATCATTCCGATCTCAACTCCTTCTCTAGTGTTGAACCACCCAGCGGGTCCGCTTCACCCGGAAAGCCAATGCCACCGTCTTCATTCAATGAGCCAAGCCCAGTCGAAGAAAGCTCATTCCAGAAGAAGCGAGGCTTTTTCAACAGCCCCTTTGGCCGCAGGAAGAGCAAGCCTGAGGTCGAGATACCAGCATCTGTCACGCCCTCGATTCGCAATACGTGGAGCGCAGCATCACGACAAAATACCAACGAGAACGTAAGCCCGACTCGTCCGCTTGGTAGACTAAACCGCCAGCCTATTGTGCAAGATACACGGTCTGCTAGTCCTGAACCAGTTGACCCTCGTGCCAACTTCCAACTGAATGTAGGTAATAATGTCTTCGATGTCGCCTCGCCCGACAAGAAGAAGCAAGAGCAGAGGCAAGAGTCGTCAGAAGAGCTTGATCCCATTGCAGCTGCTCTTGAAGAACTGAGGGGCGTCACAAAGCAAAGTACCCTACGCGTGTCGGCTGATAAGTTCGCTGGCCTGGCCACACCTCAGCCTCCAGCTACGCCCTCTGTTGGTTCAAAGCTTCCTGGAGGTGCACCCACACCTTTGGCCAACGTCAATTTGAATGCTGCGAAGCGTGGTACGCCACCGCCTTCGTACGAGCAGCCGCCCGTATCCCGCTTGGGTGCCCCCAAGCCAGCGCACACAGCGCGACAGATGCAAAAAACTACAGAAATGTACGTCAACCAAAAGGCAAATGTCTTCAATGGCAATGCTGGGTCCCGGCCCCCAACGCGAGGAAGTGGACAGCAAGAGCCCCCACGGGCGACATCTCCTGCTCCAAATCGTGCTACTAGTCCCAGGCCAAGCCTGTACACAGGACAGCAGCGCACGCCGCAGGCACAAGCACAAGCACCAGCGTCTCCATCAGCGTACCGATCTACGCACCGACAGCAGCAACAGTCGCCAGCGCCAGCCTCTAACTTCAATCGTTCTGCCTCACCAAATCCCTACGCAGGTTCCAGCGCTGGTGGCCGCCCACGTGCGCAAACTGCAACTGCAACAGCTCAAGCCTATGGTACTCCTGCTGGCCGCAATTCGTACTCATCGACTCGCGGCGCTTCTCCTGCTATGAACTCTATGCCACGGGCAGCTTCACCGCAGCCACCACAACCAGCGTACGCGCAGTCGCGACCAGGATCTCGCGCAGCCCCAAGTTCACGAGCTGTCAGCCCTCAGCCAGCTTTCCGTCAGTCTAATGATCGTCCCCCCAGCTCGCACAGTGCCGCAGCCATGTCTATGGCGGGCAGTGAGAGAGGTGATGGGTCTGTGTATGGCGGCAGCGTCCGTGGTCGCCCACAGAGTTCCTACTACGGTGGCGGCGGCGGCGGTGGCAGTGGCAGTTCTGTAAGAGCTGAGTCCAGAGTACGCAGCAAGAGTCTGGCAGAGCCTAAAAACTACAACAAAGATGGACGAATCATCTTGAACTATTGTAAGTGGTTGAAGTCTTGGTTTGTCTGTTGCAGCATCACTGACTTTCGTAATAGCTCGTGCAATGTATTCGTACACAGCGCAGATACCAGAGGAACTTGCCTTCCAAAAGGGCGATATCCTTGCTGTACTGCGCCTTCAGGACGACGGATGGTGGGAAGCTGAGGTCGTGGGCAAGAACGGCAGGCCTGGTCTCGTCCCATCCAACTACCTCCAGCCATGTTGATCCATCTGAGCCAATGTTTTGTGGCTGATGTTTTGTTTTGATCGATTTTTGTATATTGCCTTTTTTTCACATTCCTTGGCCATGCGGTTGGCTTTGCCTGGTCCTGTGGAACTTACACTGCTATTAGCGGGCGTCATTCGTTTTGGGTATATACCAATGTGCGGGAGGGTTATGTTCTGGAGTGCTTCGCGCACGGCTTTGCAATGTATATCATTATCGTCGTTGATATCGACTCACGCTCCTCTTCTCGTCCTGTGTGTACAGTGTGAACATGATGTAATGCACTCTTGTACGGGTTGGCGGATGCTCCTTCTTGCCAACTCTCTTAAATGCTAGACGCAGTGCTCAACATCTTGCGATCTCAATTTCACATCGAACTACACATCCTCCACGTCCAGCATCATCAAGGCACCATTCATGATACCACTCGAGGTAGAACGTGGTACCTATGCATCGTTTCCATCTGACTAAGGGCTTTCAAGTCAGCGTGATAGAAAGAAGAAGGAAAAAAGCCGCGACAAGAAGGGGGTTTCCCATGCAAAGGTAGTCTTAAAAGCGCCCTCTGCTTGTCTAAAAACAATTACGAAGAATTCATTGATCGCGGTCGATTTAGGTTAGAGCTACAGCTATTCCAACAATGCGTCTGCTTGCGTCCGCGCCTACAAGAGTAATTGAAGAAGGGTGGTGTACACACATCTCTGCAATGTGGTAGCAGTCACGAAACTGGGCAGTTTGACGCAGCGGTGCGGTAAGCAATGATACTGGCGTGATCAAGAGGGCATCAGATAAAAACTATGGAATGTCTTACGGTGCCCCTGGGCATCTGCTATTGCTGCCATTGCCACTGGCTCTATCGCAGTCAAGTCAAGCCCAGGACCTCGTCAGTCAATACAGGACCCATGTTGCCTTTGGTAACGTGCAACCTAGGCCTGCTTGTCTGTATTCATACAATGCGAAGTTGCCTTGTTGGTGACATGTTTTGTGCCCTTGTAGTGGGACGGTGAGTACACGAAATGGTCATGCCCTCTGGTGGCAATGTCATTCTGACGAAAAGAGAGATGGTGAGAACAGTTCCTAGCAGGTGTACGTATGACTCACGCATCGAAGTCATGTATGAGTCTAGGAGTATTGCTCACATTCTCTTGACTCCGGTACACTGGCCTCGCATCTTTGATCGGAGTATTTGAAGGGACATGTACGGGGTGACTCGGAGGCTGACGGGTCTGGTCAACAAGAGTGAGGCGGCAATGACATGGACATTTCGGGCCTTTGACTTGATGACCGACAGTAGCTCGTGGCTATTCACCGTGAATACAGAGCTACAGCGTCAAGCGCTGATGAGCAGCAGATGACATTACATGAGGCAACCGCCTCATCTGCGTCAGGCTGAGATGACGCACGCCCAACTTTTAGCCTTCGGGCACAGCTCCCACTCTGACCGGAGGAGAGTCCCTGCTCGATCCAAAGTCACAAACTGCTGCCCGGTGCCTTCCTTACACACGGTGATGCGCATGCACGCGCGCACCAAAGCCTCGTGCAATCCAAGGCGACTCATCAGCCGCCCTCCACCAACCCACGCAGGCGCCCAACCTCGCAGCCCAGCTGCTGCGCCGCACCACCAACACCAGCCGCTCCATTGCGTTTCACGTTTCGTTTCGCGCCGGCGGATACTGCGCGCATGAACAGCGACCCGGAGGGCGACATGATGTGTAACCTGACAGGCGGCCAGCGAGGCGGTTAGCACAGGTTCCGCGGTGATTCAAGCGCGCGCAATGTCCGTCTGCAGGGGGGGTCTGGGAGGCAAGACCCGGTCAAAGAGCTGGTGATTGCGGACGCGAAGATGGTGAGTCACCCAGACCAGGTGCAGGGTGAGGAGTGCTGGTGGAGTGTTTTGCACGCAGAAACATGGTTGTGGTTGTCGCGTCCACTTCGGGGTTTCATGGGCGCTGGGCCAGCTGGAGATGTAAAAATCTCGGTGGCGAAAAAATTTCAGTTCATACGTGATGCTTGAAATAGCACGGCCTTGTTATGTGCGAGAGGATAGCATGGGGCTTTTGAGACCCGTTTTCTGTGCTGATACTGCCGCAACTGTTTCGCGTCTCAGTCAAGTCAGCTCATGAGGTGAAGTCAAAGTGATGCTGATGATGGTTGTCCGTCCATGTCGAGAACTCGAACCAAGAGATGCAAAGCGGTGTCATGCTTGAATTTAGGGTATTGTATCAGAGTCATCGCAATGCGTGCTGGTGAGAACAAGACGTGCTCTCGTCCTGGTACAGCCCACCGAAGATCACTAATAAGCGGAAAACAAAGTACCCATATGGTAGCTTCAGAGCTGCGAAGTTCATGGGTGCTGCAATCCCCAAATCGGGAAGCCCACGTGATGCATTTATGATCTAAGTCAGCTCAGCATGTTAGCTCTAAGGCGTTTCTCCAGCAACAATTTTAACTTTACAATGACCCAAACGGTCGGTAAATGAGTCGAGTCAAGACACCACGTCTACGCTGCAAATCAAAGATGGGGCGCGACTGCAAGCGATGGCGGTTGGGAACAAAGACAAAAGCTTTCGGTCTGTAGGTATCTAGTAGCTCATGGTGAGACCGCCTGTCGAAGTTACCACGCGGCCATCACAGAGACATGTTCCTCTATGGTAGTCTTGCCTGCGCCTCTCATCCGGTGGTACTACGTAGGCGCTTAAGCAAGTGAAGGTCCGATCCCAAGACGGTCGTTCTCCAGACGGCCGTTCTCCAGACGACCCATGTGCCAAGTCAAACCCAAGAATGCCTGAGGGTAACTCAAGGATGGCGATCGATCATGTAGTGAAATCGAGGTATATCAGGGTACTTTGCCTCAGGCGCAGGAACAAGCATATGGGACGTTTAGACAGGCGCTCGTGAGACCTGCCATGAGCTAGCCAAGCAGACCACTCAAGGTCGTGATATGGTAGTCTCCGTGCCGGCACGATAGACGAAGTTTCGGCGGGCTGCATGCGTCTCAGGTAGAGAACTACGAAACGTTTGTAGTCTGGTAACCTCGCTGGCGGGCCGGATAATGTGAGCCACCAAAGCGGACACTGGGAGTGGATCTCCCTCTGGCTACCTAGATTCCATTTTCGAGATGTTGCAGGACAGCTGACGTTTGTTGACCGACATTTGTTGAGCGAGTTGAACAAAAAAATACTCGTACTCCGGAGTGACCTCCAAGTGGCATGGGTCAATTTGACGATGCACACGTCTGCTGCCAGCGATGGCTTCGCTTCACGGTTGCATCACTCACCAACGCTTTTGCCGTTCATGTGGGACCAGGAGGTCTGGAAGCACATGAGAGAAGCGCTTGATCTGCCGGGCCAAAGATGATCGTTGGATAATGGCACTGTTGGACCCCATATGTCCTTACCTCCGACAGCGCCACGTTGCGTGTGCTGTGGGTAACACATGCAGCTTGCTTCATTAGATCAGTGCCTGGAATTCCCTTGCTCGAACGATCATCGTTATAGTTTGAACATGGACAAGACGTCGAATAGCAGTGGTGGGGCCTATCGATAACGTTCGACAGTCTCGAAGATCGGGCAGAAGAAGCCGCGATGAGCCCGAGGGTGAAGGGGTTGGTGCGCGCCAACGAAGACAAGCAACCAGCGGTGAAGGCTGTGATCTGACAACGACAACTCCGCTGGGCCCTTGTGGGGATTGCCTTTCCAAGCCCGTTACCCACCACTGTATGCAGGCCCTGAATCGAAGCAACACACCTGAAGCGCACCATCACCTAGGCAGCGGCAGTCGAGCATCGGGTAACAACAAATATGCTACAGATGCCAATTGCTGAGTGGACAAGCGATCTGCGCGGTTCCTGTGCAGGAGATGGCGGCTGATGCTGGTCTAGTTTGGAAAGCACAAGTCTGGCATCGTTGCCATGACAGCGCACGGCGGAACGACCGCCAGGCAAATCATTTGGAGCCTCGACAATAATGTTCTGCACTCGTAATCTTCGAGCCATCACCGGCTGTAGTATGATGCGTACCGCAGCGTGACAAAAAGTTGCTGGTAGCAATTTCGCTCAAATGTGATCGGCGGTCCCTTTGCTCACAGACTCCGTTCGCAACTTTAGCCTGCGGGAAGCCCAGCTTGGCTGACCTGTGCTCATGCACGGATGACGCCGAAAAGCAGAAAAAGAAGAAGAAAACGATGCAGGTTCTTCGACGGCTGCCTCGCTTGCGCATGTCTCGCAATCTGGCCCCAGCCCTAGTCGAGCAGGCACACGGACAAGCGCGGCCTTTGACCTTGCCAACGGCCAGACGATACGAGATGATGAGAGTCCGTTCGTTGCTCGATCCTGGGTGCCAGCAACTTGCTCACTATGATTCAAGACGGGCCAAATACTGCTGCCTATCTTTGGCAACACGGGTTTTCAAAGACATGTGCCCAACACAGTACAATACTAGTATTGCAGCTTAGCTAGGCTTGCGAATCACACAGCATTGCCGGTCTGAGCAGTGAGTGGGCTTTGCGACTCAACAACGTGGCGGTGACTCTGGTCACAAGACGGTCACTCGAATGAAACAAGTGGTTGGCTTCGCCCACACAGGATGTTGTGATTGGCCGCATTCTAGAGATAATCTCCGATCTCATTCGCCAGGCTGTGAAGCTCTCGAAAAGCCAGTGGCTTCTGGCGCGCCACTGGCGGGCGCCAGGCTGGCAGCTAATCAGGTGCAGAGGCACTCACATGGATGGATAGGGCCGTTAGTCAGCGGCGATTGACAATATATTGGCAGGCCAATGAGCGCTTAGGCAAGAATAGGGCGACCTCCGGCGTGACAAGGTTCGAGGTGTGGTGGATGCGTGCCAATCGGGCCCCATCTGCCATGTGTCATCGCCAACGCTTTTTGGCGCTCGCAATGTTCGAGCCAGCTCGCCCTTGTTCAACATTTGCGGGAACAAAATTGGAGGACAAAGATGCTGGGAAGCGCCGAAGATGGAGTTGCTCCACCAACCCGAAACCCAAAGCAGCCATGGACGGTCGACAGTCATCAATGCCGTCTTTCAAGACAGGCTGCCGGGCCAGCAGGGCGGCTGGCAGAAGATCAAACAGAGATTTCGAGTTCCAGAGCTGCGCCGCAGGCGTTGCAAGATCATCGGCAGCACAGGCCGGATGCGTCATGGCACACAAACACGGAGCCAGCGAAAGCTATCGAACAGCGGCCGTGCCCTCGCGCTCTGAACGAGACGTCGTAAGCTTTCGCGGGCTTGACCACGTCTCGCAGCAGCGCTAGCCGGCTGCGGCCTGACCTCGATCCTCAGCCAGCTGGTTAGGGTGAGGCGCGGTTGTTTTCGACTGTTGGTGTCCGTAGACTCCCTCAGGGGCAACGAATCATGTCCGCCAACGTCGTGTGCAACGCGAGGCTTGAGCAAGATCTGCTCCTGTTGCCCTTTGAAATGTGTCCTCTCTGCGCGCTGACGAGCGCTTGTGGAGAGGGCAACGCACAGCGGCACAGGACGGCTGGTTCGAGGCACTCCCGCCACACACACTGCGCGGGTCTGCTAGGCTGCTTGGCCGGCTGGTGCACGGCCTGCTGCACTGCGGTGCTCTGGTGCCTCGAAGCTGCTGCAATTCGAGCATCGAACCCCAGACTGCCCGTGTGTTGAGCAGCCGTGGGTGTGTCACTGTGTCCTTGCTGACGGCCGTCTGATTCGCTGTTGGCCACAGCCGCGCGCCGAGCTGCGGATTGAGAGGCATGATTCAGGTGGGCACAAGGCCCCGGCTGCTCGGTGGCTGCATGACGGACTTTGCTAGGACGCACGCGGTAAGGATGGCTCACCCTGCCCTCCCTCACTTTCGCCTTCCTGTGCGCTAGTGGAACCACACGGTTTTAGTGGGCGCCCGTCTGCGTGCCGGCCATGGCATGCATCGCTGATGGACTGCAGGCAGCCTGTAGGCCCATCCCTCTTCGTCATAGCGCGCCTTCAGGCTCATCCTTCCCTATATTTACGGAAAACTGGGGCTGGGTGTGAGCCAATAATTGCCAGGGCCCTCTGCGAACGCAATCTTTATCACTGCTGCCCAGCCGTGCTCATACAATACCTATACATCATATCCCGCCTCATACCCGACCATCACCTTCACCAGCTCGAACCTCTACTACCATCTCCTTCACGTTCATTGCCAACAGTTCAACGCTTACACCGTTGTACCTTCCTACCTCTCCCCATCACCCGCCCTTCTCCGCCTCTCTCCGCCTCTCTTCCTCTCCTCAACGTTCTTGTCCTCGGTCACCTGACCTAACCGTGTTTGGAAAACTATACGTTCTTGCTCTTGCTGCAAGTCTCCACGTACTTTTGGATCCTTTACTCCCAGGATTCAAATTTCGTCCTCGAGGCCTTCACTGGACCTAGGAGGACTTGTTCGCTCTCCCACACAGCATGTACCCGTCGCCTCCCGCCTCTCCTGCCCAAAATGGATTCTGTGCGCCTGAGGATCGACTAGGTCAAGTCCTGGCTGGTAGGCTTCAACTTACCGGCATCCTTGGAGTCGGAGCTTATGGCGTTGTGTACACTGCCGTGGACATCCAGACCAACATTCCCTATGCCGTAAAAGCGCTTAATAAGGTTGGTCTTGAGCCTCGTCAGCGCAAATTTCAACAGCGTGAGATTCAGCTCCATCACCAGGCCAGTGCTCACCCCAACGTTGTTTCCCTGGTCAAGATCATGGATGCTCCTGACTGTACCTACGTTGTTATTGAGTACTGCCCGGAAGGTGATTTGTTTTCGAACATCACTGAGCAGGGCAAGTTTGTTGGTAACGATGACTGGGCCAAGCGTGCTTTCCTTCAAATCTTGGACGCCGTTGAATATTGCCACTCCATTGGAATCTACCACAGGGATCTAAAGCCGGAAAATGTCTTGGTCACCGACCAGGGCATGACTTGTAAACTCGCTGACTTTGGACTGGCCACTACTGATCCTGTTACTTCTGACTTCGGATGTGGCTCCACTTTTTACATGTCTCCTGGTAGGTTTGAGCCTTTATTGTAGAAGATGCATTCACACTAACACCGTCAGAATGCCAAACGGCGGCGCCCAAGGCATACTCCTCCTACGCCTCGGCACCAAATGACATCTGGAGCCTCGGCGTTATTCTTGTCAACCTCACTTGTGGACGCAACCCCTGGAAGCGAGCTTCATCAGAGGACAGCACATTCCGTGCTTTCATGAAGGATCCCAAGTTCCTCAGGACCATTCTCCCAATTTCACTGGAGCTCGACGCAATCTTGAGGAGAATTTTCGACTTCAATCCTGCCAATAGAGCCACCATTCCGGAAATCAGGCAGATGATTCTCAGCTGCTCCGCCTTCACGGCCACCAAGTCAGCGGTCTCATCTCCCCTGCCCTCTCCTCCTCTCAGCCCCTACTATGGTTGTTATCAGGCTCCCGCTGTCCCTTCCATGGCCCCACTTCCAGGCGCTGTCTATGCCCCAGCTTTCTATCCACAACACTCCATCTCATCAGGAAGCTCCAACTCTGACAACGATTCCGTCTTCTCCGACCGTTCATCGGTATCGTCCTCGTCCTCGTCCTCTTCGTATCAAAACATGTACCCTGCTCCAGTTCAGAAGTTCTCTTCTCGGGTGCCTCAGCAGCAATACGTTTCTCCTCCCCCTCCCGCAAACACCTGGTTCCAGCCTTTCATCCACGCTGCCAACCTGGTCAAGCATGTGTCCTTCCAGCCGTCCATGATGGCCACACCTGTTCACATGCACTAAAGCACTTCTCTGCCTATCTGCGTCTTGAGGCATCTTCACGACGTTTCTTTTTTCATTCTGGGTTCTAAAAAGTCACGATGCCATGATAGCGGTGTTCTTCTCTTCAGGGTCGGCGTTCACAGGCTCCACGTTTTCAATAGAGCCTTCCGGACTTCGCCCTGTCCGGACCTAGATTTTCACCAGCAAAATACGTTTAACTAACGGGACTCGTAACCTTGATGGTGCGACGTTCTTTCCCTGTACACACCATTTCTTTTTTTTTGTCCAATACGGATGGGGAGTCGGGCTTGATCACGCATTTATACGGAGTTGCTACAAGACATGGGATTTTGACGGGGTTTGTCCGTCACGACTTTTCGCTATTCACTCAAAGATACCAGGGCAAACGGCCCACATTGTACCGTAGCTAGCTCAACAAAGAGGATGTCAACCTCGCCTTGCGGCAACTCTGACACACAAACAAAAACATCTACGCGCTACGACGAAAGTCGATGGCTGCTGAGCACCACAAACCACAAAGCAACGAAGAAGTGATTGTCGTGCCATGATTGCCGCCTGTGCTTGCCGTCTCGACCCGGTACAATTGGATACAACATAGCCCACCGCAGAACCATCCTTGTTCGACGAGGCGAGCAATCGGGCAACCATAGCCACGATCGCTTTGTGACTCTATGCAAAGTGGTTGGACTTCGCCATGGACGGTTGGTAAAGTACGCATGTAGTAAGCCCAGATCCATCAGCAAGTCACCGGTCTCACCAAGCCCGAAGCCTGCATGACCACATGCGTGCTGAGAGCGTAGCCTGCAGTAGCTTTCCTTGACAGGTGTGAAGGACTGCATATTGAGTTGACCCTAGACCTGATTGGAACGGATCACGGCAAGAGTAATCGAACTCTTTGATGAAAGCATACATCCTTTTGAAGCAGAATTCTTGAAAGTGAGATTGAGGGCGCTGATGTTCTGAGTCTTCTGCACATCATGCCGTGTCGGCTGCCACATTCAACGCCTGCACGTCAAACTCAGCCATCAAGCTGAACAGTTCATTACATGCTAAACACGAATATACACAATGTCTAGCAGTTACGAGTAGCGACAACACGAGCAAGCCACACAGACCACCTTTCGGCTGACTTTCATTATCGGGTAATACTTTGTACTTCGATGTTCCCAAGCTTCAGCTCCCCACGCCAGTCGTGTAACCTTTCCCATACAAGTGAAAGAGGGTGTATGCTTAGCCGAAGCATAGCGTCATGACTGTTGGGCTACCATTCGACAGTGGCGCCGCAGCGCTTTCCTCGCCCCCGGGGAGCCATCCCGAGACAAAGCTCAATAAAGAATGCACGTCAAGTCTACCTTCTCTTCCGGTGAACCCACACCAATTAGATGAGGCACTTGCGACAGTGCAGCCGGGTGCGGAAGAGGGCGTTGGCTGGCGTTGATGGTGTGCAGGACTTGCAAAGCGCTAGGACGGAAGTGTAGAGGTGGCAATCATCACGATCCTGCCGTTACCCTTGCGAAAGAAATCCCTCACATCTGCTGCACGCCTTCTCCGTTCTCGTGCTCAGCGCCCACGAGATGTCATCTGCGCCACAAAGAGTTGTGCTCCGTCAGTGCAAGAATACATCGGCTTGCGGGATCAACTAGGTAGTCCTGTAGTAACGACGCCCCGAGCTTGACTGATTTTCAATCAACGAGGCTGCATCTTCGTCCTGAGGTGCGGACTGTCGATGTCGCAGCGCCGACTATACCTACTTTTTCTGCATGCAGTCCTGCAGTAGTTGGTTCACATGGTCCTTTTCTCTTTCCTTGTTCCGGGACCGCGAGCATACGCCCACAACATTGCTTCTGGTAGGCACAGGAACCCATATCCAGCCACCAAACCTAAGTGAGGTTTCTCAAAGCGTTGCACAGAGCCCCCCCCCTCCAATGGTCTGCGCTTGCAAGGACTGACATCAAACGAAACTGTGGGTAACGGTATACTGCCTACAGAACGTTACTTGGCAAAGGTCCTCTCCAGGCCACTGCGTCAGCGCTTTGTTCACCCACCCTGTCAAGCTTCGTGGCTGCCTACCTGTGCCATGGTATCACAGGATCACAAGGACCTCTTCCCCCTTGATGCTGGGTTTCGGAAACGGTCTCAACCTTGACAGTCGCTGAGCTGCGGCCGCTTTGTCGACCACCATGTATGCAGCTGTGATTGCTTTTCGTTGCTCTTCCTCCCGAAAATCACGTTGCGCATTCAGTGGGTGAGTAGTGTAACGCCTGGTCGTGCAACGTCTTTGCGCGCCTTTGCCGCGATAAGCCACCCCGGATGGCTCAAGTTGAATTTGGTGAAAAGAGTTCTCACAAAACTTTTGACGAGAAACGAGTAGAACCAGAGGTACATCCACGTCTGTACGACTCTACTGAAGTGCAGCCCATTGCAAGACAAGACGGCCACCGCTTGATAGCGATCTAAAGAGAGGCTCTGACGACTAGATACCCTGTGTGCCTGTGCGACTGACTCGAAGCCTCCACGTGCCCATGAGCGCCCGCCCTTCACCACCATCTCAGCCTAGCCGTGGCCAGCCTCAAGCACAAAAGTCCCACAAGTCGCCACTTCAGCGTGTCACACCGACAGGCCCCGATAAAACTCGTACGGTGTCTCCCTCTCGTAGGACAGCGTTAGCCTCAGCTTTAGTGCAATGTTCCCCAGACGTGGCACAACAGGCGCCAATTGCCAGCGCACAGCATGCTCGCTCAATGAGGGCATCTGCTGCAAAGTGGGTCCACTCGCTGCAAACACCACAGGGAATCTCGTAGCACAACGCTGCTTCTTTTGAGACTGCTACAGCGTGGCGCTACTCGGGCATTTTGTACATCGCGTGCGTGCTTTGCTTTTGCCGCCTGACGCGGCCGCAGGTATCGTGTAACGGGCCGAGGGGGTCGTGTATCGGGTGTGTGGTCGAGCTTTCGGATTGCCATTGGCGCTCGAAGGCGATTTTGGCATTGTGAATTCCATCTCAGTCGACCCAGTCGTTCACAGTAGTGTAGGTAGCAACTCTGGTATGTGTACCTGACAGACTCACCTGCAGTCACCATCATAGGAAATCAAAACATTGAACTTCGTGCTTGTATATCTTCACCATGATTATACTTTCTATTGTCTTCATCTTTGCAGTTCGATTCCATTGCCTGTATTAAGCTTTAATCTTTTCTGCAATCGTACATAATGTTCGTCTATCACAGCCTCAACATCAGACTCATCTAGCTCATCATTATCTAAAACCCCGTTGAAAATGGAATCAACATCCTACGGCTTTGGAATCGCCTTCACCTACATCCTCTCCCTCCTCTCGCGACAAGCTTGTTGTCTTCATCAGAACGATCAGACTCTCATATCGAGGATCAATACACAGAGTGCATCTACAGCATCAGTAACGATCACGCCTTCTTCACTTCCATCGTTACCGTTCTTCCTCGTCAATTCTCTGGTCCATGAGCCATCAATAGCACCGTCCATGTCGCCTTCATTCAACTCTGCCATTTCCTGCCCGGCCGTCTTCTTTTCATCATTCATGCTCCCAACCATCTTCAACTCGTAGCCTCCTCCCCTTGCTACGCCCCACCTGCTAGATCCGTAGATTTGCGCAGATTTTGGTGCCCGCTGCACATGCAGGACATCTGGTGTGTAACGTGCAGCTTTCGATGTCAATGCACCCATACGATATGACTTCTCTGGGGATATCGTGTTTGTGCTGTACGTGATGGCTTGGCCGCAGCTTTGGCAGTGGAGCTTATGGTAGGGGCTGCGGATGGTGATAGTTTGCACTGTGGGTTTGAGCAGCTTGAAATGACTCCGGTAGGTATTTGTATATGAATCAGTGTCGTGATGTGGATTTTGGTTCGCGGTGAGCAATTACATGTGATGGACCGAATGTTGGAGAGAGGAGAATGAAGAACAAAACCAAAGTGGTTTCACCCAGAGCCGTGTTTGCTCCTTGTCTTGAACCCCCTCAACCATGAATGCTGTCAGCCGACATCAGGGTGCTATGCAAGGTCATACTAATGCCAATCTCTGCAGTCAATGAGGTCCCGCCTTTGGTTTTCGGCTTACGTTCACGTTTCACTCACAAAAGACGGCGAGAAAAAGATGTGGGGGAATTGGTACTGTTATATCGACCGGCGAAACCTTTGTCGAATCTTGGAAATTGGAATGGGTATCTTAGAGAACGCTATGCACGACAAAACAATCACTGCCTTTCACTGCGAGAACAGCATCGAAACCATGATTTTCGTAGCCTGGAAGGCACCTTTCGTTCGCAATAGTGAGTCGAATGTCCCTGAGACCTTTTGGAATGCATCGCCTGTGTCAGCTTCTTTCCACACGGCGGGTACTGCACATTCCACGTCTACGTTCGATTCTGCTTCGCCAGTCCAGTCGAATGCAATGCGCCAGTTTATCTTGAACAGAACGTGTTGGTCTTGCAGTATCAGCACATCGCGGCCTAGGTGGCGACTGAAGTCTTTTCGAGAGAGTATCGATGACTTTGGATCGGTGTTCGTAAGGCTCTCGATAGCATCGGCTGTCCGTCCTGGCAATAGTCTTGCAAACGCCGTCTCACACCTATGCCAGTATTGCGCTCGCTTTGTCGCAAGGTCCCAGAACGAGTCTATGGCCCAGCATGCATTGCCGAGATCCTGCTCCAGAGCCTTGAGGCGCATGAATGTACCCAGCTCTCGTTCTGCCCAGGTGGGGAGGCGGAGGACATGCATATCGACCACTCTGTTGGTGAGGCAATCAATCTTGATAGTCACTTGTGCAGTAAGAAGTTTTTGAGGCCCGCTCAAGGTGATTGTGTGCTTCTGATGAACGCGTTTGGACGAAGTGAGGACCTTACCTCGTGGAAGGCTGAGCTGCGTGGAACAGTTGAAGGACGTGAACATCTCGAGGTAAGGTAATGGGTCTTTGAGTTCTACAGGCCGATGTGACGCAATCGGCCTCTCTGTCTGTGTCTGTTTCGGATGAGACATAGCTGGAGCTGAGAACGGTAAGAATGAGCAGAGAAGACTCGATACTGGCGTTGGTCGTTCGTCTTGTAGACTCGCTCCGCTGATTCTGGCAACGAATTTACTGTAGTGGTGTCAGAACGCTTTCCACTTCATCAACTTGAAGAAAAAAGACGTACGTCAAATCTGTACGCTGTGTAGGAGACAGGGTATCATCTGCCGCACGCTGTTGCTCCGCTGCGATCTCCGTCATACATCTCAACACCTGCGCCTCGAGCTCTTCAGCCTCGCTTTGAAGCCGCGATTTCTCTTCTTTCCTCCTCATGACCTCAGGATCTAGTTTCTGTGCTCTTCTGTCGCTTTGACCATCTTTCTGCATATCTTCCTCGGGTCTGGTGAGCTGATTTTGCTGGATGGCCGGTGCATCTCTCAAGGGAGAACGAGTGATTGCACGATGTGTCTCTTCCTGTGCTTCAAAGCGTTTTCGCGGTTCAACCGACAGCAGCTCTGTCTCCTCTTCAAGACCCTCCTCGTTTCTCTTGGACAAAGTGCCGGCCGCATTAGATACGAACGCACGCGACTGTTTCGCCTGAGGGCCAACATCTTCATGGGAAGTCGTACGAGTTGGCAATGAGTTGGGATAGTTGCGCGCGAGACTGGCTTTCGTTGGCGATGCAAAGGAAGGTCGCCGTGGAGGCTTTCTAAGTGGGCTGGACGGCGCCGGAGGCGGAGAAGACGTCTTCCGGCGTTTCCGAGGCGGCTCATTCATCGTGACTTATATGTGTGTAAAAATGCGATCGTCAATGTGTGGGAAGCCGAATGTTTGGTGGTGTTGATACACACACTGGTCGACGCGACTTGATACCTTGACGCGTTTGTCCAGTCGGCGCTCGAGGTATTTCCTTGCCGAGGCCGGCACGGCGGCGCAATATGACGTCTCCCGTGTTTCCATCTTCATGTCACCTTCCAACCGACTAAGCATGTCACGATAGCTTTCATCCGTTTGTGCTACTCTTGTCGCTCTCTCCTGCATGATGGGTTCAAAAGGCTATTCGTTGGCACTGCGCCGATACATGTGCGCCTCATGTGCAAGGCCATGCAACAGAGCAAGAATTGGTGTGCAGGTTAGATGTCGGACACAGCGGCGCTTTAAATACTACATAGCTCCAGAAGGGAAGCAAGCTAGGCCCATCACTGGGTATTATGCAGGTAGGTAAACTTGAATGGCTTAAGTGTACGTTGTTGATATGTATATCATAGAGATGTTGAAGAAGCAGTCTTCACAAGCCCCAATCGCGTCAGACGAAACAACAGACTACACAGCCCCTGCAGCCCGCTCGACACCGCCGTCCACGGACACCCCGAAATCCCAAAAAGAGATCACCCTAGAACGAGCTCGCACAGTCTTTGGTTCAAAGCCAGGTGTGAGGGAACGGAGGTTAGAAATTGACGCAGCTTCAACGGATGTCGCAGGCATACGGGTACCGCCAAAGCCGACGGAGCCTGACAACTGCTGCATGTCTGGCTGCGTGAATTGCGTGTGGGACATGTATCGAGATGAGATGGAAGAGTGGGCAGAGCAGAGCGCGAAAGCGAGAGTGGCAATACAAGCCAAAAGAGAGGCATCTGAAACCAGCAGAAGCATAGTCGTGGAGCAGAAAAGCCCGAGTCATGCTGCTGTTAGCATGGATGATGATGGTGGAGGTAGCGAAACAAATTGGACCGGCCGTGCTGGCGAAGATAAGTTGTTCGACGACATACCCGTGGGTATAAGAGAGTTCATGAAGACAGAGAAGAAGTTGAAGCAACGACATAAGGTGGAGGAGATTCCGACCTGATCAGAGCATGCATGTGCATATACCCTTGACCAGCAATAGCGTCCTCTTTCCACACAATTCATATCCAGACACCTTTGTGGTCCATTATGCTCCCGTACAATGCAAGTGTGCCCCCTCCATCGACGTCTTGTTGTGTACTTAATCATCGGCACCAACGTCGACGCCCTGAGCTCGGAGATCTGCTCGTGCTTCCTTGATCTGTCCCATCAACTCCGCATGCGCATATGGTACATCATTGAAGGTGAAGACTCCCCAGCCGAGCTTGAAGAGCAGGTACGCGCCGAAGGAGATGAGTGCCCAGAAAGGGATCTGAGGTTGCTTAGTTATGGCTGTACAATCGAAGGAATTGGAGTCATACCACAGGAACAATTTCTTTCTGGATCTTCTCGGGAAAAGAAACGAGCTCCATGAAGACCGCAAGGTAAAGCTGCGCATCGTCAGACATGGGTCCAGTGGTGTTTGTTCAGGAGGGGCTCGGTGTACCGATGTCAGGAGCATCGCGATGCTTATAGTCTGTTGTGCGCGTGTCATCTTGGCAGTAGTTTGACCGTTGGTCGTCTTAAAGAAGGTATACGGTGAGTGTTGTGTGGAAGCCTAATACTTGTCGTCGTGGAAGTCGTGTTCTTCAGTGTCCAGATCTCCAGACCTTGAGAAAGGCGCTAAAGGGATCGAACGCTTCCCGTTCAGGCAAGGCTAGCTGGCTTTCGCATCAGCCTCATTGAGCGGATCACCGGCTCTACCTGTTCCACGCTTCACTCGCCTGTAGTCGTGAAAACTCTCGGGGGTCTAGGTTGAGAGGAAACTTGAGGACAGATCTCTGTGTGCCGCTTATCCCCAAATTCTCAAGAGCAAGCTCTTGCAAGACAGTTGTCATCAAAGGTTGCGTATCTGAGTGTAATTCTTACAATGGCCATCACAAACCAGGAACATAGAGGGACATTACCAGAAGAGGTATCAGCACTGATAAACTCTGGACCGGATAGTTCGGACGACGTCGTCACATCACTGAAGGTGTTGTACGGGAAATTTACGACAACCTCCAACAGCGAGCCATCGGAGCAAGCATTACAGCTGTTAGGCACGGCCGTTGGGACACAAAGTAGGTATGATGCGCCGAAAATGAACCCAGCTGACCATTCCTAGGGTCCTGGCAAGATGTGTACCGCAAAGCAGGACTCCTCGATTACGTGTTGCAGAATCTTGGTGATGTGAGCATACCACTCGCATTGTGCAAGCAATACCTGAGAATCATTGGAAATAGTGTGGCTGACAACGGTTTGTGACTCTACAGCTGGAGTCCATGGTTATATTGGACTGATGGATTGTGTAGACACCAATCGAGAACTAGCCACCAAAGACATATCGAAGATCGTGGACTGCCTGCCGTCAGATGACCTGACAGCAGTTGCGCTTGCAGTCTTGTTCAATCTCTGCAATGATTTCGGTGGGAATCCTTTCGATCTTCGCTGACTATGTGCTAATTGGAATAGATCCTGCCAAGGCTGCGGCTGCAGTCATTAGACTAGACTTCACGCTGTCTGGGTACCTTGCTGGCCATCGGATACCCGATGCCGCTCTCGATTATGCAACCGAGCTTCTAACATGGACCACCGAGAAGCTCACAGCAGCCCAATTCAACGACGATGTGTCGCTTGACACTTTCAGCGATCTTGTCAGAGTGACTCTGGACTATGACGAGGACCATTATCACGAATATGTCGCCATTTTGGTCCACTACTTACAGGATCCTGATTTCCAAGCCAAGGTTGCGAGCCCAGGCCTGCTTGGTGATCTCATCACCCTCATGCTCGACTTTGAGTCTCGCCTCGCATCGGAAGAGATTGACGACGTCTTTGACGAGTTAGCTATATCTAAGAGTGCTGAGAAGACAACAGCAGCCAGCACGCCCGTACTCCTTGCTGCTCAACTTATCGGGAACACCTCGGCGATTTCGACCACTGATCGATATGCACAACAATTCAATGTCAGAAGTCAAGTTGTTGAAGTCATTCGAGCCAAGCTTAACACTTCACCCTCGCCATCAACAATATGCGCCTGCGTTATGCTTGGCAATCTGGCCATGTCTGACGAAGTATGTGTGGACATGGTTCAAATCATGGAGCTGCACCTTCCGCTGATCCGCATCCTGTCCTCGAGCAACAAGCCAGCTCTACTGTACGCTGCTGCAGGATATATGCGTCATCTGGCGTTTCCTACAGGAAACAGGGAAGTGCTGGCAGATGCCGGCCTCCTTCATACCTGCACCACCTTGCTCAAGCAGACTGATGCTCCTGTTCGTGGTGAGGCAGCAGCCATAATTGGCAAGCTTGTCACGGACAACTTGCACAACATCATCAAAGTCGTGTGCGAGAAGGTTGGTGAGACCGTCGTTCCAGACGAGCATCCGATCGTAGGCATTGAGGCTTCGTCCGAATTAACTGTCCTACACCAGATTGTCGAGCAAGCGCTCGCCTCTGCAGGTCCTCTACCAAGCACAGCAATGAAAAACTCACCGATCGAGCTCGGTCGTTCCATCGTTACCATACTACGATTTCTCGGGAGGCCAAGTGCAGAAGATAACGTTGATGCTATCAGAGAGCAGCTGCTGAAGGTCCCCTTGATAGTTCGGCCTGTGGCCAGGCTTGTGCGTCAACGGTTCTATGCTGATGCAAGATCTGAAGGACTACTTGGCCTCGGGTTGATGGCGCAGACAGCGCATGGTGCGAAGTTAGTGATCAAGGAGATCGAGGCTGATAACGGGTTGCTGGCCGCTGTCAAAGACTTTGCGGAAGGCAAGGACGGAGGAGCTGAGCAGCAAACCGCGTCTTCCTCAGGCAGGAATTACCAAAACGCAATTGTTCTTCTTCAAGCATTGCAGAATAATTGGGTAAGCTCGAGTCCTATCGTGGTGGAACCTTTGGCTGATCTGATGCAGCATGCGGAAGCAAATCCGGTGCTTAGGGAACAAATTGGAACGATCCAGGTGTCCTTGAGCAAACTAATGGATCAGTAATACAGTCAAGTGCCGGTGTATAGGGTGCTTTGGTTCATTTTGGCGCTGTTTACAGACCATAATGACACGCCACAACCTCACCACCATCCACTCTGGAAGTGGATCGAGTGCGAAAGGCTATACAACCAACCACAACACTGCCATTTGCGACAAGAAGTAAGATGCAACATACACCCAGCAAATAGCAGCCGACCGATTTAAAGCGAGGTCAGCAAGTGGCAATCTCAGCCTCCGAGTTGCAAAGAAAGTGTGACGCAGGTGTAATCAGCCGAGCGCTGATTGGTCAATCGATCATCATCAGGTCACAGCGCTGCTATGGAAGGGTCCAGGAACCATGGAGCTGTGCAAGTGAGAGAAGCTATAAAGAAGCCATTGTTCGCTGCTCTCAGACTTATTATCAAGCAATCAATTTCACTACTTCTACACTCAATCCAAATCACCTACATCTCATCCCTTGCCTACCGCCTTTCGGTCAATCATCACCTTTCACAAAATGGTCTGCTGCGGACGTAACAACGGCGAGTGTGTGTGCGCCAAGGAAGCAACCTGCTCTTGCGGCAAGCAGCCTGCTCTCCAGTGCAGTATGCCTCTCTTCCTCCACCCACATCCATCCTGTAATTACTGCTTTCGGCACTGTATATGTCACGTGACCAAATTGCTAATGAAAGATGAACAGACTGTGCTAAGGCCGCCGACGAGAACAAGATGCCTACAAGCACCTGCGCTTGCGGCAAGAGGGCTGAAGGTATGTATTAGGAGATGTTTGTTATAGAACATGCTGCTCACGCTATGACAGATGCTTGCACCTGCGGTCGCAGCGACAACAACGGTACCTCCAACTTGGAGACCGACTTCACCACGAAGAAATAGGCAACATTCTTCCGCGATTTGCATGATTCGAGTTGAAGATGGGGGAATTAGCATGTAAGGCCCATAAATCAAGGCCTGGTGGAAAGGGGAGAGCATTGGGAGCTATCACGGCGTTCAGGTTTATTCACGACTCACTATTCATGTGCGACATAGCAGTCTATACCCATAACAAGTAACTGAGACATTGAAAAAAAAACAGTCAACTCTTGATATCAATTGTACTCTAGTGCGTGCATGTGTGCTTCTTGAGCTGAAAGCGGCTCATGGGAGCTTTAACTTCGCGAAGAATGAAAGCATCGCGCGAGCCTGTCAGAATAAGGGACCAAGATAGCATTTCGATGCACTGCAGGGTATTTGCTGATGCGGCTGCATGGTCTAGCCGTCGGTCGGCATCTGTCACTGCGAAGCGCCTGAGGACGGACGCTAGTGGCTACCGCGCGAACTCCACCATAAGCCAGCCGCATTGCGCGCATCTTGCATCGAGCTGTCTGCGGCCACCTGCAGCATGCACTATCCGTGCTTCCCTACTACATACTGTCGTCGCTTCTGCTAGACTTCATGACTGACATCCATCTCCCGCCACCCCCGACCACCTCCGCAACCGATCGCTTCTCACGAACCTGCCGGTGCACTTCTCGGCTGCACAACCCCTACTCCGAATCGTGCGCCTCGACCTCCCTATCCGCCTCGACGCAGCATAAACCCCTTACCGGTTTGTCCGACTAGCTTCTTAGCGGCTGAAGCCCGCAAACGATTCCATAATGTCCGTCACAGCGAAAATGGCGGCGGCGTCAGGCAAAGGAGGGCTGTTCAGTCGGAGCAGCAATTCAGGCGATGTTCCTACGATGCGGGGACTGGTTTCATTCATTGCAGACTTGCGTAATGCACGAGCACGAGAGCTGGAAGAGAAGAGGATCAACAAGGAATTGGCGAACATACGGTGGGTGCACGACGCTGAATAGGAAGGAACGACAACCGCTGACGCGATATGGCAGACAGAAGTTCAGGGATGGAGGCCTGAATGGCTACCAGAAAAAGAAGTATGTTTGCAAACTGCTATACATCTACATCTTGGGCTGGAACGTCGATTTTGGGCACCTCGAAGCCGTGAACCTCATCTCGGCCACCAAATACTCGGAAAAGCAGATTGGGTACCTTGCAGTCACGTTGTTCCTGCACGAGCAGCACGAGTTGATACACCTGGTTGTCAACAGTATCAGGAAGGACCTCATGGATCATAACGAGCTCAATAACTGCTTGGCCTTGCATGCTATCGCAAACGTAGGAGGCAAGGAGCTTGGCGAAGCACTGAGCTCTGAGGTCCACCGACTTCTAATATCGCCAGCATCCAAAGCCTTCGTCAAGAAAAAGGCCGCTCTGACCCTACTCCGCCTTTATCGCAAATACCCAGGGATCGTACAGAATGAATGGGCGGAGCGCATGATTTCTCTGATGGACGATCCCGATATGGGCGTGGCGCTCTCTGTCACGTCTCTGATAACAGCTCTGGTACAAGACAATGCGGAGCAATACAAAGGAAGCTACGTGAAAGCTGCCAACAGGCTGAAGCGGATAGTGGTAGACAACGAGTGCGCAGAAGGGTACTATTACTACAAGGTCCCATGCCCGTGGATACTGGTCAAGCTACTCAAGCTTCTCCAGTACTATCCGCCTCCCGAAGACACGCATATACGAAATCTAGTTCGCGAGGCTCTGCGGAAGATAATGGATTCAGCGCTGGAGATGCCGAAGAACGTCCAGCAGAACAACGCGCAGAATGCTGTCCTTTTCGAAGCGATCAATCTAGTGATCCATCTGGACTCTGAGCCAGATCTGATGGTGACGATATCCACACGCTTGGGCAAATTCATTGCGTCCCGCGAGACCAACGTTCGATATTTGGGCTTAGAAGCAATGACACATCTGGCAGCTCGCGCTGAGACACTTGATCCTATCAAGAAACACCAAGCTATCATCATCGGTTCACTCAGAGACAGAGATATTAGTGTACGAAGGCAGGGTCTGGATCTGCTTTACAGCATGTGCGATCAGACGAATGCACAGGCCATTGTCGGCGAGCTCCTTCGTTATCTACAGTCTGCTGACTACGCGATAAGAGAAGAGATGGTCCTGAAGATCGCTATTTTGACTGAGAAATATGCCACAGACGTGCAGTGGTACGTCGACATCACACTCCGCTTGATTGCAATGGCTGGCGACCATGTCAGTGATGAAGTCTGGCAGCGAGTCACACAGATTGTGACCAATAATGAGGAGCTGCAAGTTTACGCTGCTCAGACTATTCTGGCATATGTCAAAGCCGATTGTCATGAAACTTTGGTCAAAATTGGAGGCTACATCCTTGGAGAGTTCGGTCATCTGATCGCTGACAGCAAGGGCTGTAGTCCGATCGAGCAGTTCATGGCAATGAGTGCGAAGATGCGAGGCTGTTCGTCTAGTACGCGCGCAATCCTGCTGTCGTGCTACGTGAAGTTTGTCAACTTGTTCCCTGAGATCAAGCCACAGCTTCTGCAAGCCTTTCGTGCCTACACACACTCGCTTGACTCCGAGCTCCAACAGAGAGCATGCGAGTATCTTGCGCTGGCTACAATGCCCACAGACGACTTGTTACGCACCGTGTGTGACGAAATGCCACCTTTCCCAGAACGAACCTCAGCACTACTCTCGAGACTACATCAAAAGCATTCGACAACCAGTGACAAGCGAACATGGGTTGTTGGGGGAAAAGATGCTAATCAAGGAGAGATTGGTCTCGCAAGGCAGAATTCGACAGTTGGGTTCAAGCGAAGCCAAACTATGCCTGTACAAGGAGAGCAGAAGGCAGCCGCGTCTAACGGCGCCAATAACGGGTCTCTGTCGAGTGATCTTGCTGGTTTAGATCTGAACGTGGACGCAAGCAAGGGGCTCAGCGCGCCCAACTTCGCCAGCGCTGCTCACTTGAGTCCCGATTGGGATATTGGGTACAATCGTCTGCTGCTCCGATCTGAAGGCGTTCTCTACGAAGACCAACAGATACAAGTTGGCCTTCGAACAGAGTACCGTGGTTCGCTGGGTTGTTTGATCTTCTATTTCACGAACAGGTCGTCGTTCCCAATGAACTCGTTTACTACTATGCTCGACAACCAATCAGCAGATACGCTGAAGACAGACGTCAAGGGTCTACCAGATACCGTCATTCAACCTGAGGGTCAAACACAGCAGACTATCATGTTTGATTGCAAGAACGTTTTTACGCATGCTCCCACCGTCCGCATATCATGGCTTGCTGGTGCCATGCAAGGTACAACATTGCAGCTACCGGTCTTGCTTCACAAGTACATGGAAGGCGCAGAACTCAGCTCAGAAGATTTTTTCAAGAGGTGGAAGCAGATTGGTGGTGCTCCCCGTGAAGCGCAAAGTATCTTCGGTCTTGTCAATAAAAGTCGCACTATGGACATTGCGTTTGTCAAAAAGGTCGTCGCAGGATTCAAATGGGGCATCGTTGAGGGTGTCGATCCCAACGGTAAAAACATCGTTGGTGCTACCGTGCTACATACGAGCGAGGGCGGCAAGTTTGGGTGTCTGCTGAGACTGGAACCCAATTTCGATAGTTCGGTACGTTGTAAATTTACCTCGCAACACTCACCAGTGGCTAACATGAAGCAGATGTTCCGCATAACAATTCGCGCCACAGACGAGGCTGTGCCGCCAGTCTTAGTGAAAGCCATGGAGGAGCGACTCTCACAAGGAATCGAGGGCATGATCTAGATTTTATCTACATTCTTATCGCATTCCCTTCGTGTACCAGATTCTGAGGGAGATGAAAGATTGGTCATCGATATTGTAATATTTGTTGGAGAGCATATGCATGGGTGCGCCCAAAACATTTGTTTTAGCATGAGCAGCGAGCTTGCAGTTGAGTTGTTGCTCAAATTCCAGACCTCATGACAATGGAACTTGATCTCATCCACAATCCAGAATATCTCATCGACATTCGTTGTGAGGTTCAAGGGCGGCCTCCCGCAGCCGCAAAAGGGCGGTCGTGACTCTTCACCCAAGCTTCAGCTGTGGCTTCCGTCCAGCCACTACAGGCAGCAACTCCGTATTGGACGGTCCACTCATTGAACCTAGATACGACTTCCATCATAAATAATGTTGCTTCGTTCTCAGTGCTTGAGACGAACTCAAGTCAATATCCTTTTTCCCAGATCAACCATCGTTCTAAACACAGTTTCTCGCACCCAGTCGCAAAACATTGCATCCCTCCAGCTCAACATCTGTACCAGCCAAATTCACATCGCAACCATGCCCACCACAACTTCGTCTGTCCTTAAACCAGTATACTTCTGGCGCCCCCACGAAGAAGGTACAGGCTACCTCGGCCAATGGTACCCGTCGCCCTTCACCATATCCGGCGAGACCTACGCGACGACTGAGATGTGGATGATGGTGCAGAAAGCGCGATTATTCGGGGACGAAGCAGTGGCAAAAGAGATGCTGCGGACCAAGGATCCAAAGACGCATAAGGCGCAAGGTAGGAAGGTGAAGGGGTTTGACGAGAAGATATGGAATAAGAGTATGTTGATCCTCTTGGAGATTGTAGTCTGGACATTCGGTAGGGTTGGGAGCTAACGCAGAGCAGATAAGTTCGATATTGTGGTGACGGGAAACATGCATAAGTTCTCGATTTCGGAGGATGCAGGAACTCTGAGAGCGTGGCTGTTGGCTACGGAAGAGAGGGAGCTGGTGGAAGCGAGCCCGTTCGATCGTATTTGGGGTATTGGGTTCGAGGGGAAGAATGCCGGTGCCAACAGGTATCGCTGGGGTCAGAACTTGCTGGGAAAGGCGCTTATGGAGGTTAGGACGAGGATGAGCGAGGAGGAGAGCAAGGAGAAAAAGACAGAGGCTGCATAAACACTAGAGAGGTGAGACCCGAGCTTGCATGGTGTTGGATGAAAGTCTATCGTTACGGGTATCAAGGTCTATGTATCACATTGTCGAACATCCTTTCGTAGCACATTGCAATTGCACAGGCTTCTTGGGAGCCATGTACGTATCGTCATGGACCCATGGCCATTGTAACAGATACGGCAAGTCTTCAGCACACTTTTCGGGCACCTTCTCTTCGTCTTCACGTCTCAAATCATCCTGAAAGAGTTCGCGTAGATTGGTGTGCCGTAGATTACGCCTTACCTGGTGTTTAGTGCGCTCGCTTCTATCTTCAGCCTTCAGACGGTCTTCAGGCGTCATGCGGTGCTTGTTGTTATCCACCCAGTGTCGCAATCGTTTGCGCCGGGCACGCCTGCTGTTACTGTTCCAGGAGTCGTGCATGTGCATCGAGGCCTGTGCTCTGCTGGCTGCGGCTACAACGTCTGCATCATAGGTGCGCTGCTTAGCAAGACAACCCTCCGCAAGCATGACGAAGCGTTGTTCGGCAAAAAACAAAGCGAAAGTGCATCGCCAATCAAATGAGATCTCTCGCGCTTCGACGTCAATGTTGAGATCGACAAGTTCGGTATCGTTGACAGCCTCGCGAACCTTGAGATAGTGAGGCGGACGATAGCCACGACCAATACTGGTGTGATCTCGAAGGGAAGCCAGATAGTTGGCCTTGTCATCTCCAGTCAGTGTGTTGCGCATGTTCAAATGCTCCTTTTCCCAGGCTGGCGGCACCGAGACGTTTCCTGCCTTTCCTCCGCGCCCAACCTGGGGCTTCGGTCTGCACATTTCGGTGGCATGTCGCTCAGCGAAAGGCACCCAGCCACGGACAGAGCCTGTATGTATACGTCCATTTACGACACTACGGTAAGCCATCTGCCGCAGGAATACCCGCCTGCCGTCCGACGAGAGGTGTGCGAATTGCATCGGTGTGTGGAGATGGGCAAAAACAGGGCCACCGTGATGGTTCAGGTTGCTGTAGCTTAGGTCGACGAGCACAGCTCGAAGCACGCGACGACGGAAATACTCGTCAGTACAATGGCGGAGATGAGGCGAGACATTGCGGACAATGCACCAGAGTACGGTGAGGCTGTCGGCGTCGATGTCGTCGAGAACATGGTGTGCGGCGTCAATGTATTCGAAGACGATCAGCCAGATGTCAACTGGGAGCGAAAGTGCGGTCATGCTCCTGCAGCAGAGAACGTAGGCGACACCGCATCGCTCGTACCACCACGTGCGGTCGGGGGTGTTCAAATGTTGGCAAAAGAGTACCTAGGACTATATGTAAGAGCATGCCAATCCCCGTTTCCGCACGTTCTGGAGCCAATCACGCGTGCGGAGAAAGTGCGGAGGCGACGGGCAGGCACGGGTCAGAAGCTCCGGTCGCGACTCCTCAATTCTGCGCCGCGGCTCGTGACCTGAAGACCTCGAGTCTTTGCTGGAGCCTCCTAGCACGTTTGCACGCGTAGCAGACGTTGCAGACGCGTCAAGATCTGTCAAGATGTCGACCATGATTACTTTTGCGGCGAATAACGAGTTCTTCCGAAAGCGCAAGCGTGCGTGAACACTGTCAGTGCGCCACGTGAGACAGACAGCTAACGTGCGTCCAGGTGTCCACCGCGCCTGTGAATCCTGCAAGAAGCGCAGAGTGAGTGCTAGCCAACCTCAAATCGCGTACCAGCTAGCTGATCCTTCAGTAGAAGAGATGCAGCCATACGTTTGCTGAGGAAGAGAACGGTGGCGGTTCTTATGAAGGCGGAAACTCTACCCAAAGCGGCGACCGGGACGCAGGCAATCCATCCTCAGACCCTCATGCCTACGCTCCGGGTGGACATCATCACCCTCACGATTCAAGGTTTCCCCGTGGGGACGTCAGAAGTCATGGCAATGCTCATCCCCACTCCACCATGCTGCCGCCTCACAGTCCAGCGGAAAGCGCTCGTTCTCCGCAGACACCACCAAACTTCCTGGGCTACTTGAACCCAGAAGCTGTCCTCCGAGAACAAGTCCATTCAAAACGAGATCCTGCGCAGTCGCCGAATATCGCTCCCATCGGCCAGTGGGTCGAAGAGAGAGATCAGAGGCCAGTAACTACTCAGCCAAGGTCTGCTTCCGTGCACATCAATGAAACAGGTCCGCCCAACACTTCGGAGGTGAAAATCTCCAAAGCTCTCCAACAATACTTAGATGCAGTAGGCGTCGATATCCTCCCACCACGCAAAAGTCAAGATGTTCTTCTTGACATCTACTTCACCTACGTCCATCCACTCCTTCCACTAGTTGACAAGGAGCTATTCTATGAACAGTATTCTCAAGGCCAGGTGCCTCGCACGTTGCTGCAATCAATTTGCATTGTAGCATCGAAACATGCCAATGCCGCCAAGATCTTGTGCTTAGGGGACGACTCTCAGCCCCTCAACCCACGAGAGTTCTCCCAGAGGCTGTATCAAGCTGTGATTGTAGCCATCGAGGCCAAACTCGAGAAGAATCGAGTTGTGCTTATTCAAGTTTTAGCTCTCATATCGCTCCACTGCGAAGGACCTGATGGTGCTGAACAGGCATCGATGCATCTAGCTCAAGCCATCCACCATGCACATACATTCGGCCTGCAATTCGGACATCAATGGAGGAACCAAAGCTCAGACTCGCAGGGAAATTTGGAAGACGTGTTCTGGTGCTTATGGAGCCTCGACAAAATTAACGCTTGTATGAACGGCAGGCCACTACTCATGCACGATCGCGATAACAGTCTGAGGCAATTGCCTACAGATCCAGAGAAGAGGTCGAGTCCATTCGGAATCTGGCTGCAAATCTCGGAGATGCTGGACAAAGTCATCGACTACTACAGACCAGGCAGTCGTTCGGCTGACGAGACAGGTTGGGAAGACGATTTTCTTGGTTTCGAAGAGATGGTTGGTGATGGAGAGGACAAGTTGGATGGGCCGATCATGGGTAAGTCGTAAGTGTCTGACATATTTGAACATACCACTGACAGACGCAGGTCTTCTGTCCGTTTTTCATCACACCATGTGTATGGCATCGCACAAATCTCTGTCCATCAACGCCCCGGTCAAGTCGACACCGTCATACGTGCGACAGAGTCTCTCGGCCACTCGAGTCATTCATCTACTCAACGCGGAATCTCCCGAGCTACTGCCGCCACTCCCAATCGTACCATACGCGCTATCTGTAGCACTCAGTGTAGTTTACAGGCACTTTCGCTCAAGACGACTGAAGGTGCATATCAAGCGTGCCTCGGAGGAACTCAAGCAATGTGTGCTCTTACTTGACCGCTTACGCGATGCTTGGTGGTCAGCAGGCACCATGGCAGACATTGGCCGTGCAGTGCTTAGCAACGCTGCCGGGCAACGGACAAATGCTGTCAACACACCTGCGCCCACTGCGCCAGAGCTGCGCCCTAATGATGCGAAGACAGAGCCACCCACTCCACAAGCGCTTCAAAGTGGACCGCATATGCCTGTCTCAAATAACCAATGGCCACAAAACATGGACAACTCGATAGACCCCAGGCTACAGCAACAGCAGCCTTCTTCAATGCCGAACCTGCTTAACCCGATGCCGGCACTCACACCAGGACAACACCCCACGAGCAGCGAGCGAGCGGATCGAGCACCGATACCTGCTGCATTTGGCTTCGCTGACCAGTCACCGGACTGGCTAAATTTTGATGCTGCTTTTGAGAATTTTGAGGGCCTCTTGGGCAGCTCTGGTGCAGATTTGAGCAACGAGCTTTTCAGGCCGCTGAACTATGAAACGCTTGATGGTTTCTTGGACCCTGCAGCGCAGTAATGGAAACTTTCAGGATGACATGTATAATCCACGCTCATAAGGCGTATTGAGCAGGATACCTAACAAAATGGCGAGGCTACCAGTTTTGCTGTGATTGCTCTTTCAGTCTATGTATTCAAGCATGTACATGCAGACATTTACTCTCTCTCCCTCCTCACCGCTTGTCTTTTCGCACGAAGCTCACTTCACAATCAGTCACTTGAATGTATCTAGCTCCTCAAAGCTTTTATTCGTGGCTGAGGCCTTGTATATGCACGTACACGCCTGGTAGGAGCGGCTCAAAGCTTGGCCAGGGTATCTTACCAATGCAGCCTGTTCACATTGCAAAACTTCACGTTTCCTCTCTCCCCTGCAACATTCATGTCCGAGACTGCCGTGGTCGGCAGAACTCAGGTCGCACCAGTATCAAGGGACACATAGTCAATCATATGCTTGAATTTGCACAGGCCTACCTGGTTCCTTCACGACCTCACAGAAGGTGAAAGTCTCGACACACATTCGGCCTGTATGATCTTCACACCTTCTGCCCGGAAGATGTTAAGCGCTCAGCAGGACTGACTGGCGCCGTGAAAGAAGCAAAATGTCGGGTATTCCCACCTCCCAATACTCCTTCGTGCCGCTGAGGTCAAGAGGCGATTGACTATATCTTCGTGCGCTCACAACTCGGTCACAGTATGAGTAAAGGCACCAACGAATGAAAGGGCCATGGATACTTGACGTATAGTTGTTTTCTTTCAATCCCTCCCCTCAGCTAACTCTTATCTTCTGCCGCATCCTCCTTAACAACCGCGTCCTTCTTCTGCGGCCTCTCCCCAAAAATATCACTCCCAACCCTCACCTCATCACTGCCCATCTTGATGGCCCCCTCAAAATCCGCACTCATTCCCATACTCAGCTCCAGCTTGCTCTCCTCCCACCCCAAGTCCTTTGCAACGCCATCCCTTGTCTCCCTCAGGGCCACAAAATCCTCATTCTCATTCTCCGGCGTCGTCGCCTTACTCCTCGCAATTGCGCCAATCGTCATCAACCCGAACAGCTCGAGGTGCGGACACGTCTCGATAATGTGTCTACACAGCGCCGTCGCATCCTTGGGCTCCACCCCAGACTTTGCCTCCTCGCCGCTGGTATTAACCTGCACCATGACACGCAGCTTCTGCGCATCTTTATCCTTGTCGAGCAGCGCGCGCCGCCCCTTCTCCAGCTCATTCGCCTTCTTGGTGCTGTCGACGCTGCTGACGCACCACAGGTTGGGGATCTGCTCTGCGAGCTGCCGGCACTTGTTCGACTGCAGGCCGCCAATCATGTGCCAGCGGATGGTGCGCGGTAGGAGTTTGGACTTCTCCAGGAGCTCCTGGACGTAGTTTTCGCCAAAGTGGGTTTGCAGCGGGGTGGCGGCCGGTTGGTGCAGCGCGAGGATGTCGTTTGCGGGCTTGAGCTTTGAGACGGCTATGAGGCGGACCTGGGGGTTGCGTGTGTCAGTCTTTTTTGAGGCTGGAAGGGGAAATTGGCGTGGTGATGGTGGTGGCTGTCTGTACACATACCTTCTGGCCGCTCTTGCTGGCGGCATTGATGCGCGATGTGATGCTCGCAACATTCTCGGCGAGCTGCTTTGCGCGTTGGGCGTTGATGTGCATTTCCTCGGCCATGGTGGTGTTTGAGTGCTTGGAGTCGCGTGGGACGTGTGGAGCTTTCCGTACATGTGCGGCGACGACGTCAGTTGCTAGCCCTACATGTGGGGCCTTTCACGGACAGCCGTCTGACATGTGCAGGAACACGGCTTGGCCCGTTGACAAGCATCTTTCTGGCCCAAGTATGGAGGCTTGTCTGTTCGAATGGGAAGAAAGTTGACATTAATGTCCACCGTCTGCTGGAACCGAATGCTTCATCAATCGCACGCTATGCCTCTATGCAATCGCTAAATATCTCACTTCAGAAAGGGTATCCGCTTCGTCCATCCAAACCAACCAGTCTTGTGAGCCATCTTCTACCTTCTCGCAATCCCATCGAACCATGCCTTGTCTTTATCGTTGCGATGCGGCATGGTTTCTCGAATTTCCGTCTCACCGCCATCATACACACTCGTCCTGGGTCTACTCCTGGCCCGCCCATTCCTCTCCACCACGCTCCTCCTCCTCGAGCTCCTTGCATCCGACTTCTCGTCCAGCGGAAACGTGCTCCGCGGCGTCATTGTCTCCCTCCTCGAACTGCGCACATCCACTTTCTCATCCAGCGGGAACGTGCTGCGCGGCGTCATCGTGTCCCTCCTCCTCCTGCTCGCCACACTTACACCACCGGGCGTCGTGGGCGCCCGTGAGCTCATATCCGCGCTCATGGGTCTCTGGTTGCGGCGCTTACTGTCGCGGGTCTTGGTCGGCGGAGGGCGCTTGAGATAGTCATACGTGTCTGGGTCTTTGCGGGCGAGCTCGCGCTCGAGGCGCCAGAGGGGGGCTTCAGGCAGGATCTTGACCGCGTCAGTGTCGCGCCATTTGATGCGCCAGTAGATTTCCGGCTCCGAGGCGCGCTCTCTGTTTGGTCCGTAGTCGACGTTGAGCTTGTAGCTGTCTGCTAGGGCGCGTGCGTCGTAGTCGCCGCGGTCCATTTGCCCTGGGCCTTGGAGGCGGAAGCGTGTGCGCACGGAAGGGTGAATGTACTCGTTTGTCTGTCGGAGTGGACGGTCTGTTGTCCGGCCTGTGTGGGGGTCCACAGCGTGGTACTGACCAGGTGTGCGAATCTGCGACATGTCAATACTTTAATTCAGCTCCAAACGTTGTATGCACTTAGCAACATACAGTTCTCCCTCCCGCAGCCATGACGCCCTTCAGCTCGTTATAGATCTTGCCAAAGCTCCACGGCCGTAGTCCTTGCCCAGTCTCCTTGTAGAAAGCCTCATTCAACCCATCTTGCTCGAACAGGTACTCTTCCCGCATTTCCAGGAATGGCTCCAGCTGGCTCATCATCCACGCAAGTGTGATGTTTGCAAGCTGCATATCATCGTACCCACCACCGACATTCGCATGCACGCCAGGAAACCACACTTGGCGCAAGGTGGTCCTATTGCCTTCTGGCTTCTCCCATACGGCTGGCGAGAAGGACGACCGGTTCTCGTCGAGGGCCAGGGCTTGGAACGCGTTTTCTACGCAGTCGCTGAGCTTCGTGTCATAGAATGCTGTTGCACGGGACTGCTTGCCTTGCAAGCCCGCTCGCTGTAGCAAGCCAATACGTGGAATACCGAGGCTGCCCACTGTATCCCAGACAGCAATCGCCTTGATGGGTATGTCGAGTCTTGTCAGACCACGACGTTCCATCTCCTCTGAGTATCTGGGGTCGCTGGCGCTCGGTTTGCGCGCAAAAGGTATGTCAGGATGTTTGGGCACATAGTTTGGATCTCTTCGGTGCTGCACGTCTTCATACACCTCGGGAAGATCATTGAGACCTTTCTTCGTCAGCAAGCCGATTTCGCCGATCAGACCCGCTATGCTACGGGCAGTGAATGCGCCTCGGGAAAAGCCAATGAGGAAGATCTCGTCGCCGTGGTGGTAGTTGTTGGCGAGGAATGCGTACGCTTCTCGCACGTTTTCTGGAAGACCCTTGCCCGTAGTCCCTGAGATGAGTTTGTACAATGGCCCTCCTTCCGTACCAACACCGGACGTGTAGTTGACAATCTGCGGTATGCCGTCCTGACTGACTGACTTGATAGCTCTTGATATCCGCGTGACGTTGCTGGGGATTGCGAGGTCTCCATTTTTCTCTCCATCATCCGAGTTCAGCCATGTCCCATCGCATGCTACAATCAGTCTCTTGAACATGCCTCTCCCTCCGCTCAGCCCTGGCGTGTCCATGAGCGGCCCACCACGTCCGACGCTTCTTGCTCGACTGACAGACCGGACTGGCATGTCGACTACAATTGGCGTTCGTGGACTTCTAGGAGGGCCGTCTACAACTATTGGGCCGGGAGGAGGCGCCCGCATGCTAGGCGCCCGGCTGCGGCTCCTTGCACGAGAATGTGCCACAGACATCCCTAGGCTCTTTCTGCGATTTCGCGTAGGCGTGAAATTTGAAGAGGCGCTAGACGGAGACGAGGGCTCGTAGCCCGACTCCGAGTCGCTGCTTGAGGATGCCACGGTAGATGGTTGAGCCACGTATGGATGTGGCCGATCTGTGGGGTGACGCTGGTGGCTGACTTGCAGTCTGCTACGGTCTGCGAAAGTCGTTGATTGTAAACAATGTAGTACTTAGTCGTAAACAATCAATGCGTAGTCATCCCGGACGTGTTGCGCTGCTCCAGTTCCTTTCCAACTTTCCAGGTCTGGGTATGACCGTTGCGTCGTCAATTAGGTGACTCTTCCAGCCGTCGTAAGCACCAGATCTTCAAGTTGTGTTTTCAGCCTCGCCAGACCCTTGCAACATTCGAGTGCCGTGGTCGAATTGCGCGGTGCGCCAATCTCATGCAGTCACTATTGCATTCCCGGAGAGCGAAACAGAACCAAGAAAAGAGGGGGAAAACCGCGCGCAAGTGCTCTCTTACATGCGTGGTTGGGCTTTCGAATCTGCTGGCTGGCGCCCGAGGTTCATTGGACTCGCTTCTGATCTGAGCGCCTCGGGTTCCCAGCCCCCCTTATGCGAACAAGAGTTCGCGACTTTTGTATATTCCACAGGGGAACAGATGTTCTGATCAGAGCGTCACGTCACCGAAACCATGAGCAAAAGTCGCAGACTTTTTCTTGCGCAGCGTTGCGCTGGCTCTTCCCCACTATGCAGATGCGAAACAAGGTGAAGCTGCGCGGACAGCTGGCAGAGCTCCTCCATATGAGACTGACCGCCATCTCTCCACGGCTTCCGCGATTGCCAAGCGCACACGTTCCCGTATCCACCTAGGATCGCCGGGCATCAGGCATGATTCGCGGCTGAAGCTTGGGCGCCACCTCAAACGACATCCGGTGAGGGACCCAGAGCTGCCTGCATAAGTGACTTTTAGAGGCATGCAGTAGAGCATAAAAGGCGAGTAATTCATGTGGGGAAGCCCCCTCCAACGTGCAGAAAAGTTCCTAGCGAACTGGATCAGTCGTGTTCCAGAACATCGAATCGAGCGGACAGCGCGGTCAGGATGGTAGGTAAAGAGGCATGGTGAAAGTATCAACTGTTTTTCCAATTTGGAGATGACTTTTATCTAGATGTCCAGTGTGATCTTGAGTAGAAATCGCACCCTTTTGCGATGTCTCGCCACATAACTCCGTGAATAACGTACATGCGCCAAGTAAACAGCCAGTGTCCTAGACCAAATATGGCATCCAGTTTCCATACACTCCAACCACGACAACTATCGTACAGTATCCTAAGGACTCCCACATGGCAGGTGGGGTGCCTCCACTGAACTCCGTTGCTGTATGCCTACAGCAAAAGTGTATGATGCAACGCAAACATTCGGTGTAGAAAACCATCTACTAAATCAACGCACCCCTGCGAGATAGAAACAAAGAAGTTGGAAATGACTAGATGAGAGGGGAAAAGAAATAGGAATGAAACCTAGAAGTGAGACAGATGATGCGTAAAGAAATCGTCAAAATCGTATGCAGAAATATATCGAGAAGATGCTGGAAACGGCCTAATAGCCACCAAACATCTCCTCGAGCTCGTCGAGCTCAATGTTCTCCGGACTCCGCGTATCTGACCAGCTCCAGTCAATGTCGGCAATCTCGAGTTTTACCTCGTGCGACTTGAATGCTGGTGGTGGCATCTCAATGTGGAATGCCTGCGATTTCAGAGCGGGGCTATCGATCGAGAAGTCAAATGATGAGCTTGCCATGTGGCCAAAGAGAGCAGCGGCAGCTTCGGAGTTCTTGCGCGCAGCGAGCTCCTCCGTCTCTTCGATGGACTGGGCAACGTCGTCCATGTGGACGTCAGAGACCTGGGTCGACTGCGCAGACAGGCTAGCAGAACGCTCGCGCTCAGCCTGCAGCCTTCTCCGCTCTTTTTGCAGAGAGGTCGCAGTTTGTGTAAACTCGCGTTCCTCCTTTTCTAGCGGAGGAGATTGGGCGCGGCGGTTGTGCTCAATGTTTGCGATGGTGGGAGGGTGGACATGACTCGAGAAGGGATCCATGCTGCAGCTTTCATCGTAATCAGACAAGTCTAATTCTGGCGATGGAGACATGCGTGCTCTTGCGCGCGCGTCCATGTCTTCCTCCTCGGAAGCACCGGAGGACAAGGAAGGTGTGACAATGCGCGGCATGATTGCGCCGTTCGCGGCGTCGGCAGGGATTGGCTGGTGTGGTGTGGTGGTGAGGAAATAGTAGACGCGCTTGGGATGAGTGCCGACCAGCTTCTTATCCAGAGGACATCTTGAAAGCGCGGTCCATGTGCGCTTGAGGTATGTGGCCAATCGCGAGGAGATGATAGCTGCAGGATTCGCAGAGCTGCGAGATGTCAGCATGAGGAAACTCGAAACTTGGCACAGGGCAGGAGATGTTGGCACGTACCTCTCAACGATGGGAATAGTCGGCGACAGCACGAGCGCAAGCTCCTTCAGAAGATGGGGGCGATTCCCGGTCTTCTCGAGCTGCTGAATGACACCGACAACGATCTCATCATCGATACCTTGTGTGTCGACCTTGGCCTGCCCGGACTCGCAGCCTGGCGATGGTGGCGGGGTGTCTGCTACTCGCCCTGCGCTCTTCGGCCGCTGCTCATCGAAGGCGCGCAGCGGCAGTGTATTTGAAGGCGAGGTGAGCGACGATGGGCTGGACCCTGAGTGGGAGCGCTTCTGCTTCTTCGCAGGCTGCTGCAGGTCGGCGGCCGAAGGCGGTGAGCGCGCAGACCGCGGCGCGCCAGGAATGGCTATGCCCAGCGACGGCAACGAGAGAGACTTCCGGCGAGTGTTGTAGCCCATGTTGTGTGTGATGCAGCGATGAAGTGTCGCAGTGGTCGCGCAAGAAGATACAAGTCGACGTCGCAACAAAAAATTAGGGAAATATTATTGCGGCTGGGAAAAGGCAGCGCAGTGGAAATGTGCGGTTACTGCGCGGGTGCCAGGGGTGACGATTGGCTCGTGGAATGCAAAGCAAGCTGCAGCCTATACGTGACTGGCTGGACAGCGACTATGCAAGGTAGGGCGGCGTTTCTGCCTGCACTGCAGCAGCAGTGATGTGTTGGTGAAGGGGTGTTTGAATTATATCTGACAAGGTGATGGACAAGAAGCTGACGTCCGGCGGCACTCTTCTGACGACACACGCCTCCTGACGGCGGTTGCGTAACGGGGCGACGGCCACTGGTTGCCCTGAGCACAAGCCAGCAACAAGAGGTCCAACGAGACAATGGAATAGGAGCGAGACAGCTAAGTTCGCACCGACACCACGAATGTCACGACTCTGATGGAATGCAAATGTGTTGAACAGGCTGAATGGTCCCTGAGAGAGTTCGAGGGGAGATGGGAGGGGAGGGGATGAAGGAACGGAGGGTAGTGGAGCGCTGGTGAAGAAAGTCCACTAGGGTTGCCTAGTGAAGCCGTGCGTACGGGCGATGCCAGGGATGTTGCTTTCGGACCGCCAGGCTATGACATATGGCTAACATTAGAGGCCTTTTGTGGCCGTTTTTTTGCTTTGCTGGCGCCGCTGCTGCCAGGGGCTAGAAAGGCGCGCTGTCGCTGTTCCACGCGGTGGCTTGCTTGCCATCCGACTGCGTGCAGGCTGCTCCCTGGAGCAACATTGCCTCGCGGGTCGCCGCATCCAACGTCTTGCGCGTGGTATGATAGGTCGGCCATGCCGACCTGTGCGGCAGGCGACAGGTAGCTTTTTGCCATCTCTCCCCGTGCTCTTTGTTCTTCGGCAGCAACACCACGGAAGCAGGTGGAGCGCAATGGTACGTACTCAGATCTACGGCCGTCCACAGTGCGAGATGAGGCCCCTATCCCTGTAGTGGGGAGGAAGGTTGTCCCAGGCGACGGTCACGGTTGCGGTTCAGTCACAGTGCCAGTCACCCAGTGCAGCCAAACACCAAGTACCGCGAGCGCTGCCTCACCTCCATCCGTGACCTCGCTCCTGCACATCAACGGCAATCCTGATCCAACACGCGCACATCCTGGCCAGCTGCATCAGGGCGGGCCGTCACTTGCTGTCCGCGAGCTGACCGCCTCACCTCTCCTTGCCTGCACCAAAATGCGCAAACAGCCTTTACGCGACTGGTCGCACACCTCCCAGCGTCTGATGCTTCGTGCATATCAATTGACCCAGCATGGCAGGCACCTCTAGCCTGAAACGACTGCTGCATATCGCAGTTGCAGGGGATCCATGTGGAGCTAAGAAAAGTTTCTGGCGCTGAATTTTGGCTTCGGCGGCCAAAATTCAGCGCCGACCCAGAACTTCACCTCGGTGATGTGCAGAGACTTCTAGCCAGTAGTGGTGGGGCGATATTCAATCAATCGCGCACGATGAACAAGGCTGCGTTCTGCCATGTAGATACTCCCCAAAGTCAGACGAGGGCCAATGTTTCACACACTCTCCACTGCCATTGCTTCTGCTGCTCAGACGAGACGCGACGCACGCGACAGGGGGCCGCCTACGATGCAGCTCTCTTGAATGGGTCTAGTCGACTCCGGCAGCGTCACTGGTGCACTGATGTGGAGAGTCTTGTGGTGGGGAACGGCGGCAGTGCTTCCGCCGTCCGGACGACAGCAAGAATCAGGAAGCTGCGTGATGCTGCACACCGCGGTCTTCTTGGGTGCCGGTGTTTGCTGCATTTGCACGCCCACCGAGTCAGCAAGCAGACCTGCTCGATGCAGTTCAGCGCTTTCAGAGCACTCGGCATCGAGATGGCTACGGGCAAGTGAGCTCATCGTCGCCAGTCTTGCGTTATCAGCTTGCAGCTTGACCTTGACGCGCAATCAAAGTTTGGCCCTGTCGCCTCCCGCATTTGGGGTAGAATGATGTTTATTATCCGTATTCGTCGCCAGCAAGCTCGCTTGACTTGCTGGTTGCAACCCAATACCGGGGTTTATCTCAGATCGACCCCTCCTCCATCGCCAGAGCACGTCTACGCTTGACGTCGATAGGACGTCGACAACCACACCCGCAGCGAGCGAGCAAGTGCTGCATCCCAAAACTCTATCCATAGAGCCAAGCCGTGATGAATGCGCAGTGGCTGGATGGGATTTATTGAACTGCGGTTACTGGCAGGCCTGCGCACGTCTTTAACGGTGCAGCTGCAGTTGAGGTGACACGAACTGCACACAACAACGTCGACGTCTCATCGCCATAGCGACCACCAGGGCTTTTGTGTCACCGATGGCTCGGTCTGCGGGAGCAGCGGTTGCTCACCAGTTGCTGCTCCGGCTAGCTTCTTCCGCAGACCCTTCCTGGGCTTCAACTCCAGCCACCACGTTGTGCCGAAGTTGTACCTTTTGATGTTCACGACTTCAAGGCCGCTGTCCTCAACGACCTTCCCAATGTCCTTGTTCCACCAGCACCCGTGCTCATCGGCGTGGGCTGGTGCAGTCTTATCGAGCATGCTGTTGAGCCAGTCGTAGTGCGACTTGCCGTGTTCTAGAAGCAAGATCTGCCCCTCCTCTTTGGTACATGCTTCAATGTTCTGCAGCAGCTTCACGGGTTCGGGTGTCGAGCAGAGACCCATTGTTTCAATGACTGTGTCGTAGCCTTCTTGGGCGTCAAATGGCGGTGTGATGGGGTCTAGAGCGGATTGCCGCTTAAAGAAGACTCGGCTGAAGTACTCCTTGTGCGTGTCGTTCCACTTTCGTCGTGCAACGTCCAACATGGGTGCACTCGAGTCGAGCAGTGTTACGGTCGCGCATTGCTTCGTGTTGTAGTATGGTATGTTCCTGCCAGTTCCCACAGCAACCTCCAACACATGTCCTCGTGCCAGCTTGGTGAGCTTCTTGCGCTTTGACGTAAGCAGCAGCAATGTTTCTGAAGTGTCGACCTTCTCGTCGTAGCCCTCGGCCTCCTTGTCGAATCGATCTGTGAGATCTGCTGGCAGGTCCTTGATATCAACATCGCGCGACAGCGAGACGTATAGCATGACACCGTACATGCCAAGACCGAATGCGACCAGGCCAACACCAAACATGGGCCACTGTCGCCATCGCCGCAGCTTCGCCTGATGTTGCTCCGATGCCAATTGCTCGTCTGACAGTCGCTGTAGGTCTCGCAGTTTCGGTCGCGCAGCCCAGACCTTTCGTATGGCCTCCTCGGGTGTCTGTTTGGGGTCTGGCTTCGACAGGTCGTATGGAGATTGTACCGGCGCTCTCCTGTTCAGAGGAAGTGCGCGTCTGACTGGCACTGCTTTCGTTGTAGGCAGAGCCTTCGGTGGCTTCGGTATTTTTGCCATGATGTCGCGTGGGCTATATCAGGAATTGAGTGCGCAGGCAATCTGCAAAGTTCGAAAGCGAAGCTGTCCAGATTCTCGGGTCAAGCTCAGACCCTTTTCCAAGCTCCACGCCACTGCATGGCTGGAGCCGTCATCCGCGACTGACCGGAGACGACATCGGAGTCGGAGTTAATCCACTTGAAATTTATAGTTAGCTATGTAGACTTGGCCCAATTGACCCTGCAATTCTTCACTGCTGTTCATGTGTTCTTTGACTGTCTTGCTTCACAATGTCTTCCCCATCGTCGTCGTCTTCTTCGCCCAAGATACCCAAATCTGTAATCATCGTTGGCAGCGGCGCTTTCGGTCTCTCTACAGCATGGGCGCTCTGCAGGAATCCTGAATTCACTTATACTTCAATCACTGTTGTAGACCGCCAGACATTCCCCTCTCCAGATGGTTCCAGTGTAAGCCAACTTTAGAAACCTCTGTGAGACATGTTCTCTCGCCCTCGACTTCTGAGCGCAACATGTCCCAATTTGGAAGCACCGGCTGATTACACCACTCACAGATCGATACCTCCCGCATCATTCGCCCCGACTACGCCTCTGCACCCTACAATCGCCTTGCAAACATTGCGCAAGATCGCTGGCGCACCGACTTTGCGCCTGAGGAGTACCACGAGACCGGTCTCGCCCTGACAGCATGGGGAAGGGAACAAAAATACGTACAAAAAGCACTGGAGAACGTCCGCAAGATTGGAACAGACAGGATTGAAGTCACCGACTCGCCTGAAGAAATTGGCAGAGCGGCAGGTCTTGAAGGGAGCGATGCATGGGGCAATGGCAGCACGGGATACGTGAACTGGAGCTCTGGCTGGGCCAATGCGGAAGGTGCCATGATCTGGCTGCGGGAGAAGGTAGAGAAGATGAATCGCGTCAACTTTGTCGTCAACGGCGTCAAGAAGCTTCTTATCGACCACAAGTCAAACACAGTCTCCGGTGTTCGCCTCAGCGACGGCTCTGAGCTCACCGCAGACTTGACGATCCTGGCCGCCGGCGCATGGACAGCCTCGCTCATTGACCTGCGCGGCATCTGCAAAGCAACCGGCCAGGTCATTTGCTATATGCCCATCTCCGACGCCGAGCAAGAGCGCTTGGGCAAGAACCCTACGATCCTCAATCTCTCGCACGGCCTCTTCATCATCCCACCGTCCAACAGGCTCCTCAAAGTCGCTCGCCACGGCCACGGCTACGTAAACCCAACCACAATCCCCCACCCTGAGTCCGACGACCCCAACGAAACAATCACAACCTCCCTGCCCTGGACTGCCGTCGACGACCCCTCCCAAGCCGTCCCCGAAGAAGGCCAACGCGACCTGCGTAACTTCCTCACTGCCGTCCACCCCTCCATCTCCGTCCCGTCGCGGCCCTTCACCAAGAGCAAGATCTGCTGGTACACCGACACCCGCGACGGCGACTTCCTGATCAGCTACCACCCCAAATACTCGGGGCTGTTTGTCGCGACCGGCGGGAGCGGCCACGGGTTCAAGTTCCTGCCCGTCATTGGAGATAGCATCCTAGAGTGTGTGCTGGGCCGGACGCCAAAGGACTTTATCGGCAAGTGGGAGTGGCCGGCGGAGAGGCTGGCGGAGGAGCAATGGCCTGGTGACGGGTCGAGGGGTGGACCCGTGGGATTGGTGTTGGCTGAGGAGATGGCCAAGAGCAGGAACAAGCTGTAGACTTTTTTTTAGATTGTACGAACGACATGTATGAAGAGCGTGCTTTTGCTTTTGGAACGGAAAAGATCGATTGCACATGTTGACCATTATGACAGCTCGGCGAAATCACTTTGTTGTCATCAATCAGAAAGCTTCGAATTTATGTAGTATAGCGTTTTAATTTTTCAATGTTTTGTATTCGATCTATGGTATCGATTCGAAGAACCACTTTTCATGAGACGCCTGAACGTCAATGTACAGCGCAAGCTGATGCTATGGTCCTGTAGAGGAATTCCATGTCTAGGAAGAGACATTATACAAGAAAAAAAATCGAGCAGCGTCCTGAGCCACATCAAGCCAGCAAGCAAAAGCTACAAAGAAGAAAAGTCCATATCATGCGTCGCTAAGAATGAAACCTAGGAAATAACCACAGAATAGGGCTTACTCCCTCTTGTACTGGAAGCGCTCGACTGGGGGGCTCTGCGACCGGTAGGGGTTATTGGAGCCGCTGGGGCCGGGCGCGCCGAAAGGGGCCCTGCCTTCTTCTTCCTGCTCACGCTCGCGCTCCTCTGCTGTCATGGCTACGCGCGGCCGGCTGTTCGATCGGGGTGGAGGTGCCATAGTCTGGAACTGATACTCCTCGATCTGACCAGTCGAGATTGACATCGGTGACCCTGGTGCGGTGGTGCGGTGAACAGACTGTGACTGTTGGAGAGGTTGTGGTGGCGAGGCGTAGCTGGATTGGGAAGCGTTTACTGAGAGAGGAAGAGGGGGTGGTCGGTTGAAGTCTGTCGAAGGTCGTGTGGCGTAGGGCGAGAGAGTGGCACCTCCTTTGCGCTTTCCAGCTGTGCTGGCCTTGTGAAGCAAGGACTTGACTTCGTCCAAGTCAGGACGAGCGTCGGTACTGGGTCGGCCGAGGGTGCTCACGTCGTCGCGAGCGTTCCAAGTATCATCGCGAACCGTGTCGACTCCGGGCCTGCGGTTGGTCAAAGATGTGATGGCAAAGTCTTCGCTCTGGACCCCGACACCGAGATAGTCGTTTCCTGTCGATTTGCCCTTATCGGTGGGATCGTTAGGCTTGTTCAGAGGTACCATGCGTGCCTTGTCAGCATTCATTTTGTACGCCTCGTATGCCTCTCGCGCCTCAGCTGGTGGAACAGCTACAGACCATGTCGGCTTGTCTGCCGAACCCAAAGCAGCATCTCCGCCAGCTGGACCATTAATTGGAACCTTGCGCAATGCAACCACCAATGCGCACATGAACTTGGATCGTCGGGATGCGCGAAGCGACTCGTTCGACCAATTGCCCTTGAAACGGATCTCAACTCTGAGCTCCAATTTGTTCATCTCGGCAATGCTGATAACCTCAATATCTGTGTCGGGGTAAAAATCGCGACTGTTGGCTGGATCGCGGAGGAAGGCCTGCATTTCAAGCTTGAGGAGGTGGATGTCTTCAAAAGAAGTGCCAAAATCGCAAAACACGGAAACTTGCTCGCGCATAGCCTTGCTGCGTGTGACGTTCTCGACCCACAGTCCGTTCAACACGATGTTAGGAATCTGAACCGTCTTGCCGTTGGAGATGCGCTTGAACACCGTATACAGTAAGGCGATGTGTTCGACTGTGAGCGCCTCTGATGTTATATCGACACGGTCACCAATATCGAAAGGATGTTTGGCGAACAAGAAGATGCAGGAGCCAAGGACTTCCTGAGCAGTTGTGGCGAAGACGAACGAAAGGGAAAGAAGAGCCGTAGCTGACGTAGTAAGAGTGCCGACGAAGCTTGGGCTGAGGAAGGCGATAAAGACGAAGATGCAGACGATAAAGACAATGGTAAACAAAAGGCCATCAAGAGCGTGGATCGCAGCATCAACATCGTGCATGCTCGAGTTGATAGCCTTGCGTTGTCTGCCAATCTCAGTGACAGTGAGTATCATCTCGTCCAAACTAATGTCGCCATTACCGTCCCGGTCAAGCGAAGCGAAACATTCCTCGGCTTCATCTGCGCGTCCGGAGCCCATGACTTCGATCAAGTCTTCCTGGTAGAGCTCGTTCTTGCCCTCGACGACGAAGGACATCCAGATGCGCTTGGCTAAGGCCTCGGCAGAGCGGTTCCTCTCCAGGGCTGTGAGAACGATGGAGTGAGCAGAGTTGACATCGAAAATCTTTTTGCCTGTGATCTCAGATGCAATGGTTCCGAACACAGATGTGACCTTGTCTCCAATACGACCAAAATCGCGACCAACTTCCTGGACAAGGCGCATGGGTGTACGGGTGCCAGAGCGCCCCTTCTTAGACGTGCCTTTCTTACTACCTGGCAAAAGATCAAGGAGTGTATCTTGAATCGTGTAATCTTCTTCCGCGAATTCGTTGCAGTAAGCCGGGAACAAAGCTCGAGATGCATCGTATAGAATGCCCAGGAGGTAAATGTTGCGCTTCGACTCCTGAATCTTCTGGTCGAATTGCTTGCGGTGGTAGCTGATACTGATCAACTGGATCAAGACGCGCTCGGCAAGGATGATCGCAGTACAGACCAATAGGGCAAGCAAGACACTTTGCATCTTGTCGTACCACGCTGGGCGGGGTCTATCGCGAATAGGGACAACAAGCTGCCAAAATTAGCATAATCCACGTCATCTTGAGATGAAACTCACTCCAGGAAATGTTGCTTGGTTAACAACCATCCACAGTACAAACGACAAAGGCTTTTCCACAGCGCGCAGAAGTAGCGCATATTTCTTAACACCAGGGCTCACCACACCAATAAGAAATTCGAACACATTTGGAAGGAAATGGGCGACAATCTTCATGACCCAGAAACTGAGCCAGACTGCGGGAAAGTCAGCGAATTCGATCTGTAGGTGATTTCGTGAGGACATACTGAGTTCAATCCAAATCCAGAATCTTCTAGGTTCTGTATCGCCAATCCCTCCGGTGATGACTTTTGTTTGCGAGAGAATAATAGGAATAGCCAAGATTAGAGCGATGGGAGCGACATAAATCATGTAACGCGTGATAATACTAAAGTTTAGGATCTTGGTATAGAAACGGCCCATCTTGTTCAGGGCTGTCTTCTCCTGTCCTGCAACCTCGCGAGGTGGAAGTGGGGCGCCAGTCCTTGAGTCGACCTTTGCCAGCTGTCTGCGGCCTCGGGTAGACATGCCATTGAACATGCCGGTCTTTTCTGAATGCTTCTCTTCTGACGCTGGTGACGGTGTGTGACTGACCACCGTCTGCAGGGGAATGTCATTGCTGTGGCTGGCCATGGTGTCGTCTCTGACCGCGTCAAGCGGCTGGAAACCGTGGTTAGATAGACGGAAAGATCTCTGCGACGGTGATCGCTGGGAGTGGCCTGGCATAAGGGAGACGGATAAGTGGTTGAAGCAGGCGCTGCCTTTCACTGTGAAGAGCGAGTGTAGCTAGGCAGGTTGCAATAGGCTCCAGCAGCTGTGACGGTGAAAGAATTGCAAGGGAGAGCAGCAGTGGAATGTGCGTCGAGCACCATGTACGTTTTGCGCGATTGGACGTGGTACGGTGGGAACGAGGTATGACGACAATGGCGGTCGGGGCAAAAGCCGTCGATTTTCAACGCGCCCAAGGAAACAAGGAAACAAGGAAAACGAGGTCCCAGCTCTCCAGACACTCAATATATACAATTGCGCGGAGTCGGCGCGCAAGTGGAGGAGTGAAGAGAGAATTTATTCAGGAGGACGAGTGCATTCAAAAAGCACCGCGTCGTTGGTCTCCAGACCCCAGCAGGTGGCTTGTGTCCCCTGCAGCAGGGCCGGATGGTAAAACGCGCTTATTGCCGTTCAGGCGAATCATGGTAATCCCTGGTCCGTCTTGCCAGGCTCAAAGGGGAACGCCTACGTTGCTGATCGCGAGCCGCCTCATCGCAGGTCCAACAGCCGGCTTGCGCGTGGAGCTCGCCCATGATACGAAGGACGCCGTTTCTCCACTGACAGCTGCTCGCGGAAAACCTTTGAACTTGTGCAGCCACCAGGGAGCTGCGACCCACCATGATGCCTTGGATGACGATCCCTGAGTTGATCTGATCTGGACTCGCTGCCCCGAATTGCGCTTATCGATAAGCTTGCTCTTGTTGGATCTGCTGTTGGGACGTCTTCGGATGGTGGAGACTCGATGTCCCTTCTCCACAATGATGACTTGTTGTAATGCGGAAGCAAAACCCCAATCCAGGAACCGCTGACGTGTCACACGGTCACATCGTCATGTGAGATCTAGGTATGATCGCTCTCACGAACACGCTCTCCACAGCTGGCGAGCTTGTCTGAAACCCAAGCCTTCGATATGAGGCGGCGAACAGACCACAAACCTCGCCCTGTGGCACGCGAGTCGCAGCCACGAAATTGCCACAGACCGAGCCATCGGGCAACCCATGCACATGCTCTCTAGATTTTGCATGGTTGCCATGCTCTCGGCTTCAACATGTACGTTCTCAGTCGCCGTTTGCTGGGCCGACCGATGGCGCCGCGTACTCCCACTCCCGAAGGTTTGCCCGGCAGAAGAACTTTGACGTGCCAACCGAGAGAGGGATCGCTCTCCGCACAGTCTATTTTCAGCAGCCACTCCCGCAGACCCAAAGTACTGCTCGAGTGTAGCTGTCCCAATGACGACACTGATGCTATTGATAGCCCGTACGAAGGCGACAGCTCGTGGTGACGATGAAAGTTACATGCAATGCGCAGACGTCAATTCTTCCATCACCCTATTGCTGACTCGCCAGCTGCTATGTACACATTTGGCCGATGTGTTTTCAAGGATTGGGTTTCCACCCCTTCTCCACAGTTTCCACTTCGATCTCGGGGGGACACGATGCGAACGTCACAGCCTACGCAGCTAATCTGACATCCTCGGTACCGTTCGATATCCTCGCTGCTCGCCTTCCCAACTAGAACAGAAGCACTGATGCCCTTCTGCTGAAGACAACAGCCATGACCTGAGTCTTCAACATCACATTTTAACTCGCTGGCTCACGTCTGGACACCACCAATCAAGACTCTACTGTGTTGTCTTCCGAACAAGACATGCTCACGGGTGGCCTTATGATGATCGACAAGAGGTCCCTGGCGCTAATCTGCAGATCCTCTACAGTCTGCTTGAGTCTGTGGCTCAATGACAATGGGGCATATAGGCAATTTACTATCTGCATAACATGGCCAGGAAGTCTTTTCTTTGGTCTAATCCAATATCTCTAAATCCCAACACATGACTGCAAGCGTACAAGGCGCTCGCGCATACAATCTGCAGGTCTCTGTGCGAGTCAGGTACACGCACCTTACGTCCCACTTTCGGAGCAAATGCCGTTCAGCCCTCGTTTCTACAAATCCCTTTTGCGAATATGGAAAGCATTTCAATTGTTACTACAAAGTGCCAAGCCAGCTACCACACATCAGTTTCAGTTCCACATGGTTGCGCTCACCAGATCATCTACATTGAGCATCCCAACCCCCAGCTCGGTCAGCTTGAACCATGCTTTATCTCTCAAGCTAATCGGCCATCGCGGCTCGCCCCATTATCTGCAGTCTGAACCTGCAGCTCGACCCTGGCTACCTGACTCGCCGACAACCTGTTAAACCGGAGTGAACCAATTGCTTTCTTGACATCCACACTGGCATAATAGGAGTTTGTGGTGTTGTATTGGTCGTCTGTAACAGCGAGTAGTGGAGCATCAAAGAACACGAAGCGGTTTGTAGTATTTTGCTGCACGAGCTCAAACGGCGCATTACCTGTCCCTACAACAGTGAGCGGGCCCTGGTGCAAGACTGAGCCGTCAAAGTATGTAAGCCAGTCACTTTCCCGCAGCGATTGAAGCTGTTCCATGAGCACCAGCCACGTCCTGTAACCTTCGCTCTTGAAGTCGACGAGCAGAACGGTGGATGCTGTTGGGTCTGAGTCAAAAATCCCGACTTCTTTTGAATCCGCAGAAGTGGCTGTGACATTACGTTTCTCGAGTATATTTGTGAGCGGATCGAGGTAGAGGGTTCGAAGCGTTCGGTGCAATGTTGTTGAACTCCACGAATGACTTACGAGAAGCTCGTTATCATCAGCTAGCCAGATATCTGCCTCAAAGCCGACACATCCTGCTGCCAGTGCATTGTACAGAGGGATGCGACGCCAGTAGTCGTTATGTGAGTGACAGTTCTTCGGTACGATATTTCGGCTGAAGTCGTCTCTCCACTCATACTTGTACGCGCCGTGGCTATCGGGCTCCCTCCAATGGCTGACAATATGGTGCAAACCACTGTTGCCTGATTGTGGAGTTAAACGACGTATAAGGGATCCGACTAGCGCAATGTAAACGCTATCTTGTCGTCAGTCGCGAGTCAACGCACGAGGTTTTAGGAACGCTTACAGTGCTGCGCAGACACTCAGCAATGTCACGACGACCACGATGATCAATGCCCATCTGCAGAGCCGTCGTCGTCTCGCGCGATCTACTGAGCCTCTCTTCGCAGACAAGCAGTCGAAACAGCCTTCCCAGATTCGACGAGGGCCTCTTCGATACCATCGAGGATGTGCGACTAGGTTCTTCTGAGCACCTTGCTCTAATTGATCATCCATTGAATCGTCTTCATCGCTGTATCGAGAAGGGCCAGGCATGTTAAATTTGGCTCGTGTGGATGCTGCCTACAGCTGCTGCTCAACGCTTCTCTGTACTTGGTTCATGGTCAGTATGAGGGTTCGTAAATGCTCAATTCAGATGAACCTAGTACACCATACAAATGAAGCTTATGGTCTAAAAGACCGTGGTTGTACAATCACCAGATGGCTAACACATTTCGCCAGTCAATGTGCCCCAAGTTGTGATGTAGTGACAAGATCGCAATAATCTCACCTGTCTAGCAGCTGGAAGATGCTCTGGTCAGATCGTTGGCGACCAGCATGCAAAGGAACACTCTGACAATGTTTGTAATTTCTCCTCTGCTAATTTCATCTCTCTATGAAGCGCTCCTGGACTTGAAGTCCAGATTCTAACATGGTTGCCTGGACTGCAGTACGAATCCTTCATCAAACAGGTACCAGTTAGGCTTTACGTGAGCACAAAACCGTTGGCCGGTTTAATGAAAATAATGCACCATTAGTGCGTTGCATTCAATCTGTCAGACGGTCATCAATTATGTACACAAAGAGTTGTGATTGACTTCTCAACATGTAAGCACTTCCTCATGGGGGAACATACCACATCATTGGCGTTTTGCGCAGTACATCCAGCAGCAGACAGTCAGACCCAGCATCACCAACCACCGCCACGGGCTTTGCTCCCGATCCTTCCAGGCTTTCAATCGTCTTCCCTCTCCCTCTCTCTCCCCCTTCCAAGCCGTGACAACAAACCCCGTGCATGCATCACACCACGCCGCAATACCACAAACCAGCAACATCAACCCGAAGCTTGCCTCTGAACCAGACGTTCCCTCGCGCCGTACACTCTAGCCCGAAACACGGCTAGCCGTGCGCGCGGAAACCAAGCCCGATTCCAGAACAACACACCATAGCACACCGCCGCACGCACGCCGCTCCACCACGCCGCATGTTCGCGCATGGATGCTGTCCCAGCGCGCTGTCCGTCCCGTCGTGGCATTGGTCTGTAGCTGCTGCGCAAGGCTGGGGGAGGGGCGGGGGACCAGTCAGTGACCGCTTTATGTAGGTAGGTACTGTGGTACATACGGTATGTGAGCGGGCTTTTTTTGACAGCGGCGACGGAGGTGTGGCCGGGGTTTAGATTACGGGGAACCGCGGGACAGCATGGCAATCCCCTCCTGGGTCGTGCGATATATTAAACTTATAAGATGTCTCATTTGAGCGCTGTGCTACGTGGTCATTAGGTCTCAAGCCCGCAATACCTATTCCCCGTGCCTACTTTTTTGTTGTTGTGGTATACTCGTTTCCTCACAACGATAATAACAACAACGACGACGACGACGACGACGACAGAGTAGACAGACGTGGACAATTTATTCATCACTACCATCTATTCCATCCATTCGTCGCATCCACAATGGCCAAGACCGACGCCTTCCGCGTCTGCATCGCCATCCTGCTCCTCATCCAGCTCACATGCTGGACGCTCACGCTGCTCGACCTGCTCAGCCCCGGCCGCCCTGTGATGCTGCTGCGCACCTCCATGGACATAGTATCGCAGCTGTTCGCCAAGCAGCAGCCCGCCGCCGTGCTTCTGTACCGCGACTTCCGAAGCAGAATGTTCTGAGCTGCGCATTGCGTCGGCGAGAAAACGAGAACACGAAAATCGAAGGAGAATAAGAAATAAGAAAAAAAAAGACGCTTGGTCTGCTCTGCTCTACCCTACCCTACCCTACTGTACTGGCTGGTCCTTGTACAACGACACGGGCACACGTACCGTCGCGAGGCAGACTCGTGTGTAGTTCGCATGCAAGCCGAGCATGGGACAGCAGCACCGCTACATACAGACTCTTTTGAGATGGACCCACACTGGATGGACCATTTACCCAAGCCAAAGTCCGATTGCATGGCCGAAGATGGGCTGCAAGGGAGAAGACAACGGGGACTCGGGCGCGGCACCACACGACTGTCTAGCGGTGTGGAGAAGACGCGTCTGCGCAGATTGACGGATAACCTGGGAACGGGGGAAACAGGTTGTCACGGATCGAACGGCTGAGCTTGGGTACAGTTACGATATTGGGAGGTGAGGACCCGTTTCTGGGGGGGACCTTCGTCAGCGCTGCTAAGGCCGATCTTAGGCATCAGCATTCGCACAGCTGTGACTTGCTGCTGGGGGAAATTGCCCAGACAGACATAGAGAGTCTGGTCAGAATGGATCGGGACTTGGCAGCTTCTTTTATTGCTGTCGTCCACATGCGTTGGGTGGCTGCCTTGTGAAACGCGGGTTGCTATGGATATGGTCTGTAGATTCAACCTAACACTATCAAAGTGTACCTCTCGTGTATAGCTAGCTCGCTCGCTCCTTCATCTATACATAACATCATACACGGCTCTCGAATCCAATGATGAATTCGAGCCGCATCGCACACTACCTCAGACACTATATTCCCAATTGAAAACACCTCAAACATAAGAAAAGAACCATCGAGATCAGATGTGTACGTTCGAGAAAGATGACGATGAGCACGGCAACATAAATGCCGAGCAACGTGAAAAGACCGCCGATCAACACTGCGACCACTTGCTTATGGCCGCGTTAACGCCTGTCTGGAATGCAGTTTGAAGTAATGCAGATTTTCATGGACAAGGAGGAACTCCTCACTGGGTGGTTTGATGGGGACGATTTTCGTCTAGCATTCCAACCTCTCCGACGTGTTTTTGATCGTATGAGGTGCTCCCGGATACTGGCTGGACTAGTGGCGCAGTTTCGATCTCATTGTCCACGTCCGTCTTCGAAGCGCTAGAGTATTCAGACGCCTTCAAAGTCATGGTACTTTCCGCCAAAGGTTCTGACGGCTCAGTAGGCTCCAAATGTGGTAGGTCTGGACTGGAAGACGACCCAGCGCCATCGAGGTTGAGTGGAGCTCGCGCAGATGTTGGCTTTGCCTCGCTGACATCCTCAATGTATTGAGGGCCATTCTCAGTCTTCTCGTCTTCATGGCTGAGGGTCTCTTGGAGCGCACTGAAATTGAACATAGGCTCTGTCCCAGACAGAGCCCCTGGAGGGGTCTCGTCACGGCTGATATTGGGATTGGATGCATTGGGGCTTGGCGCGTAGGAAGAACCCGGTGCAAGATTGGTCTGGCTTTCATTGCGTGCCGCGTCTTGAACAGACTCAGAATAGGAAGAGATGGAGGAGGAGTCATTCGACAAATTCCGAAGTACAGAACGGTGTGAAGGTGAGTCGCTCTGTAGAGCATCGGAAGGCGTAAGGTTATTTGAGCTGTTTCCTTGGATCTGCGCGCGGCTGTCTTCGAGATGTTTTTGTGCATCCTCTTTCAAAGACTCTTTCGAGGAGGGTTCGTTGATGGTCGACGTGGGCTCAGTCAACGGATTGAAGCCAGCAGAGCCGCCGGATCTGTCCACTTCCTTACCCTTGCCTGCTGCAGAAGAGCTCCCGGCAGTGTCATTGAGACCTTCAACTTCGACGGGATGAAAGCCGCTCCCAATGTTGCGTTGTGCTTTTGCAATCTTCTTGTTCTCCTTTGCTTTCTTCTTCCCTTCCTTCTTTGCTTCTTTGGCCGCATCTTTCTCGTCCTTCCGCTTTCGCTCCTCTTCAGCTGCCAAACTCAGGCGGATGGCCTCCATCATCATCAGCTCTTCGAGGTCATCGAGTCTGTTGCCTCCACCACGTCTCGAGCTATACCTTCCCGATGGCAAGTCACCTGAGCCCTCCCCGCGACCCGACGAAGTCTCGCCTTCCCTTCGCGGGGTGCCTTGTCCGCTGCTAGCGCCGCTATCGGTACCAAACATGGTCCGCCTGCGTCTGCCTAGGCTGAATCCTCGACCTTCTTGTTGCTGGATGTTACCCATCATATAGGCAGCGTTATGCAAGGCTGTCGCTGCAGCTGCCCTTCGAAGAGCATGCGACTTGGCGTCTGCCAGTTTCTTCGCCCAATCGGGTCGCACCATGTCTGTGGTGATTACTGTCTTGTCGTTGACCGCAAGCGAAGTAGCTCTCCTTCTCCCTGTTGGAGACGCGATACCTGACGAGTTGACCGAAGTAGTGGACGACATGGCAGAAGTTGCGCTGTGTAAGCCCTGGCTCTGATGTGCGAATATCAGGCCTCGTCTGAATGGTGGAGGCTCATAGGTGACGCCGAACTCTGGCTGTACGCAGAAGGGACAGGCTGCGGGCTCAGATACCAGCTGGATTTCCTCTTCCGGCTCGGTGCTTGGAGTGGGCTCCTCTCCATGATGCTCCGGTGGGTGAGGATCAGGTCGTTTGATCTGCACAAAACACTCTGAGCATATGGGCTGATCACAACACCTGGTCTTATTCAGATATGGCGGATAGTACAAGAAGCAAATAGGGCACTCTGCTGCGTTCTTGTACAAGAACACCTCCACTCGCTGGCCATTGACGTAGGGATCCTTGGGTAACTGCAGTTCCTGCGGCGCCATCTCGGTCTGCGAGGCATTGCGCGAGCCGCTGGCCAGAGACGCTAGTGTCTTGGCTCGTCCACGGAAGAACGGAGAGGAAGAAGAGGTGCTTTGCGTGTTCTGGGCGATTGGAGAGACGGGCGAGGGGAGGGAGAAGGCAGGATGGGACGGCGAGAGGGTGCCGGAGCGGTCCGAGTTCTGTGACATGGAGCGCGCACCCATTGGGACGGTAAGGTTGTTGATGTTGGAGTCGGAGGAGCGAGGATTCCACTGCGGACTGAGATGGTTGGCCGGTCGAGGCGGGTCTTCAGGCGGGATCTCGTCTGGAGCAGGGAGGGGCAGGCCATTCGCGACGGCTACAAGCTGGTGCTCGGTCCAAGTATCTGAGTGGTCGTCGAGGCCTTTCCAGAAGGGCGCCAGACGTCGCTCAATCTAGGACATGTCAGTGTTTGTGCGGAGGGTAGGCCACAGACAGCAGTGCATACCTGCAACTGGCGCACGGTGGGTTTGCTGAAGTCTTCAGGCCCCGTGTATGTGCCCAGCGTGACCAAGAAAGCGCCGTCGACGCCCTCCTCGCGGATGCTTCGCTCGCGCTCCTGGGCCCTCAGCGCACGCTCCTTCTCGAGCTTACGGGCCTCGCGCTCGGCCTTTGTCTCACGGCGTGGCTCCAGTGCCGGGTCGCGCTCGGCGTTGTTGTTGCTGCTGTTGTTGTTGTTGCTGCTACTGCTGCCAATGCCGAGGAACGAGAGGTCATGTCTGCTCCCCCGTCCGCTCCTCGCACTGTACAGCCCAACGCCGCTCCCTGATCTCTCGTGCGACGATCCGGCAGGCCCGGCGGCCGTTGCGGACGATGAAGCAGTGTGGGCGCTCGACCGGCGGACATGGCCGCCGCGCGAGGGCGGCTGTGCTTCTTTGCCCTGACTGTTGCCCATGGCGTCACGTCGGCGGCGGCGTGGCGGTGGTGTTGATGCAGGTGCAGGTGGGAGATGGCAGGCGTCACAGGGACATGGGTCGTGCAGCCCAACGGGGGTGGGTGGGCGATGATGGGCTCCTCACTCGACTTGGGGAGGGGGAAGTGCTGCAGAGCTGGGCCGTCGTGGGACGCAGGAGGCTCATGCAAAAGACTGCGGCCCTCACAAGAGCACTCACACACTTGGGTTGGGGCGCTTGGGGGCACTTGGGGGCACTTGGGCACGCCGGCGGGATGACGTCCACTTGGCTGCACGGAAGGTTCCAAGGTTGGCAACTTGGGTCCTGGGAGATGGGAAACGGCTATCTGGCGGGCCGAATGAGGTCGATGTGGGGAAGGCAAAGTTGCGCGCAATCTCACATGCCCGACCAGCACTCGCCGTGTTGTCGCGCGCTACGGACCGTGAAGGTTCACGTTATGAGACAAACGACGCGGACTGCGGGCTGCAGCGAATTGGGCCGCGTGAGCTTGTCCTGCCTTGGCCGCAGGCAAGACGCCACACAACTCCAGCAACCATGGCACAGCACGACCACTGCACATGAAGCACACGACCGGCCGCTTTCTTTCTTTGACACTGCGTGGCTGCCTCGGCTGCGCTAGGTATGGGCAATGGCAGCAGCTCCTTAGGCTCTGGATCAGCACAAGAGTCGCTGGCTTGAGCCTTGAGAGAGGCACGAGGCACCAGACCACACCGGCGTGCCCCGCTCACCCAGCGGGGCTGGACATTGGTAAGCTGCGAACGACTCGACCTCGCCCTCCACCGGCGTCAGCAGCCTGCAAATAAGCAACCTTGCGAGCTATTGATCAATCAGGGTCTCTTGACATACAACTGACCACGCCGCTTCTTATTAGCAAGCATCGACAACTGCCTTTACAGACTGAGGGTGTTGTTGTGCTGTTAGCTGTCGAGGTACGCAACCGAAAGAGTGACGCCGAGCTGCCAACAGGCGCAAACGCAGTCTCGAAGCTCTGCCCTGCTGTCTCCTATGTCTGCGAGCATGTCTTTCTGAGCATGTTATTCATCGGCAACATTTGTCGCTGACATTGCTTGTCGCTGATATAGCATCTATCACATCAAGGCGCTCTCGTGATACAGTGCTCATGCCTTCTCCATCCCACTAGACTGCCTACAACGTCCAACCGCCATGGCTTCCATTTGCGGTCATGATCTGGAAGCCACGTCGCAGTGACCAACGTGTCGCGCCTGTCATCACCCACGAGCACGCATACCTACAATTCCTCGACTTCTGAAAACTCACCTTGGCTGTCCTTCATTCTTCAAGGCTAGCATGTCCGTACTCGACTTCCTATGCGACATTCGATTCCACAAGAGCTACATCCTTCCTCCAAACCACGACGCTGGCAGGTACGCGCCGTATCGAGTCTCGTATGCAGACTATGGTAGTCCCGACAGCGATGCAGTAGTCCTTTTCTGCGGTGCGCTGATGGGCACTCGTTTCTGTTACTCTCCCCTCGATCAGTTGGCAAAGGCGTACAACGTCAGAATCATCCATCCAGACAGACCTGGAATTGGCGGCAGCCAGTCTGTGGATCTTGACAAACGCATACAGACCTGGCTCGGTCAGTCGCCGAGCCTGCGCATGGTAACCCTACCCAGTGCTAATATTGACAGAATTGGTACCATCGCTGCTCGCACATCTAGATATCTCTCATGTCTCTCTTGCAAGTCATAGCGGCGGCGACGTCTACCTCGTAAACACATTACTTACCTACCCCTATCTCTTACACCCAGAGACTCCTTATGTCTGCTTCTTTGCCCCTTGGGTCGTACGTATTCTTCAAACATCGCTTGACCTTGTAGCTATGTAGCTTGGTATGTGACAAAAACTGGCTGTCAGCTTACTCGTGCTTAGCATCAATCTCACTCCAAAGTGTCGCAGCTGCGGGTGGCCGAACTGCTTCCTGCGCCTCTCCTGGGTAAGTTCGTGTCAGTCGTTAAATTTGTAAACGACAGTGTCGTGCCCCTTGTTGGACTAAGTGGCACTTTCAAGCAGGGGATCCGAGACTCAACGCATCGGTCCAATTCGATACTCACCTTAGAATCGAATCCGGCGCCCGTCCCGTTGACGCCAACGACCACGAGTATGCGAAGACGAGGTACTTCGCTCTTCTCGCAGGACGAACCTGCAAAGCTATCCTTGGACGATGATGCTGTGGTGCAAGAGCTTCGAAACCAAATCACAGCCTTTCTGTTTTCTGAATGCATGGATGGTATATCGGCGGATGTACAGCTGTTCTTGCGACGGCCTCGCTCTGTCGCTTGGTGCTCGAGCGTCTTCTGGTCTGATTTTGACTATGCCGTGCCTTTGATCTCAAAGATGATCGATGAGGAAGATGAAACAGACGACACAGGAAGGTCATGGGCTATTGACACGTTCCATGCGCAAACAGACGCTATGGTGGGCGAAAAGGGGAAGGCGTGGTTCGACGATTGCTGGACGTCCTGCTTGTTAAAACGAGAGACCTCGGGACAATACTGCCAGCGTCCAAGTCCACTGCTACGGCGGAACAAGATCGACTACAGAAGTCAAACTGTCGAGGGAGCCGAGCACAACTACCTCATGGACCCCGCCTTTGGTGCAAGCGAAATATGGCTGCAGCGGGTGAGAGATGCATTCCCGACTCTCGATGAGGTTCGTCTGCCACAGAAATCAATTAGCCGATGCATGCACTGGCCTGACACGAACGCAGAGCGAATCTGAGTGCGACGATGAGAAGAGCTTGGAGGCAAGGCAGCAGGCCAGCACACTAGATGATGATGTTTCGTCATCTTCCACTCGCCCTATCATAGACCGCAGACGAATGTCTGTTAGAGCAGTCGTAGCTTCAGTAAAGCGCAAGGCCCATGGAGTTTCGTTAAGAAGGTCTCGTTACAGGCAACTAGATCGTCGGGTTCAACCACCGAGGCCCGCACTCCAAGAATGATGTTTCCACGGCGTTCTCAGCGGATTTCTTGTAATGACACCCCGCCTCGAACCTGACAAACCGGGAACTTCGTTGCGACATCAAGTAGATCATGAAGTCTCATATACTTACCCAGTGTATGATGGAGAGCCTAAGACTTGGTATATATCGCTCGTGTACTTAGATCAGAACGTTGCATCGTATTTCAGTGGTGGAATATTCATGCTCTCACCCGTGTTCTTCAAGAGTTGTGATGGTCCTCGATCGTTGATCAGTGATGACAGCTTTGCTATGTACCACCTCAGTCATGCCTGCAACCACCTACCACTACAACCTAGAGTGATTCGAATGACTGGCTCCCTCGCTTACCGGCACAATGATAATTTGACAAGCTGTTTGAAGAAGAATCGTGGGTTGCAGCCTGATGCTCACGTGATCGAACCGGGGTGGGCACATAGCGCATAGCCTAAATGCTGCACGGGCCACCCACAAAGCGAAAATCGACTGTGACCATTGTCAATTTACCAACCGCAAGTTCACTCCCACCCGCCGCGCAAATCCACACCGAACGACCGCTTCCCGTCGAACACACAATCACACACAATGGATACCGCTAAGGCCCCCGTCAAGCTCGTCAAGGTCACTCGTGTCCTTGGCCGAACCGGTACGCGACCCCCGCACTGAGGCAGCACACTGAGGCAGTGCATGAGGAAGAGGTGGAGGGCGAATATGCTACTGCGTGGCTGCACGGCTCCGACCATCACAAATTGCAAGAAATCCCAGGCTAACGGCGACATAGGCTCCCGTGGTGGTGTCACCCAGTGCCGTGTCGAGTTCATGGACGACCAGACTCGTTCCATCATCCGTAACGTCAAGGGCGCTGGTACGCACAATCTCCCAACCAGCCAACCGTGGTCAGCCCAACTAACTCTGCACAGTCCGTGAGAACGACATCCTCTGCCTGCTCGAGTCCGAACGCGAGGCCCGCCGCCTGCGATAAGCGCTTGTTCTGGGGAGATGTGGCGCGTTGGCATTTTCCTTCGGTTCCGGAGTTCTTCACGAATGGATCGGCTTTTCACATGGTCGTCATGAGGGCAAGGATGTGTTAGTCCGGTGCCGCGAGGCGCTGTGACTGGGGAGGATATGCGAGGAGACATGATAACCAGGAAATCAACGAACTGGGACTTGCTCCTGAATGAAACGATACCTCCATTGTGTGCTGACACGTGCACTTTGTTTGGATGCGCCGGAGATGCTGCTTACAAGCGTAGGTTTAAGGCGCCCACCATACGGACAAATACTGCGACGTAAGGCTTGTCCCACTCATCGATCGCGATACTCGGCATCACCGCAATACGACCGTATGTGCACCTACTCAACAAATACTGCCAGATGAACGAGGGATATAGGCGAACCCTTGCATTTAAGCTACAGTCGTCTCGGTCTCGCTTCGCCTAGGTTTCTTAGGGACACTCAGCGTTCCCTTCAGAAGACCGGAACTATAGACCCGCTGCCGAGCTTAAATCACTCTTGTCCCTTGTACCACGTCCCGTGCATTCCTCCACGACATTGACTACTATCATCTCTTCGCCAAAGCGCTCTTGATTATGATCATACGCACCAGCTTAGCCGCTCATCGTGCTCAGGGCTGCTAGTAGAATCGTCCATTCCTTCTCACCCTAGCTCATAGTAGCAGCAACATGACAGGCAAGAGCGTCAGCCACATGCAGTTGCATTCAGGGTGCCGCAGTCGAGCCTGCGTGATCGTCCACCCCACACACTGACCATAAACCCTGCACAGTCCGTGTTGTTGCTTCACTTTCCCCGCAATGATGAACCTCGATAATGCCAGCGACAGCAAGCCCGTCATCGCCCTTGAGCATGGAGTCAGTAGCACTATGCAGCCACCACCCAAGCCTACAAAGTTGCGGCGGTTCATGTCCATTGGTTCGAGGCCAAGAGGCAGCACGATACTGGTCAAACACGACATAAACACGGTTCTCGATGCAACAACAACAACAACAACAACAACAACAACACCGTCATCGTCATCGTCATCATCACCACTGCAGACTCACTCGCCCCAACCCATTGAGCCCAGATCACGATTCCGGACACAGTCCAATCGATCGTTTTCAAACTTCCTGTTGAGGACCTCCACAGGGGTGTCCGGCTCAGTAAAGCGAGGGGATTCGGTGCATATTACATCTGCAAATACATCTCCGACGGCCATGGTCGGGAAAGGAGCATGCCCAAAGGATCCAGGATACCAGTCTCTGACTGGCGATCCTTGCCAGTCTGTCAAGATGCAGCCTAGGAAGGACTCGGCTACGAAATCCTTCTACGATATGCCTACTGCGGCGACTCGGTCTGCTGCGCTGACAAGCCACCCAGTTGGGAAAGAGGATGTGGAAAGTGAGGATGAGTGTGCAAGGCCAGGAGAATTCTGGGGGGGACAGAAGGGATGATGTGCAGACGGACGCGCTTATTGAGGAGAGCCGGGATCAGGTCAGAGGTACAACAAAGGAGAAGAAGTGAATTGTTATAGTTAAAGGCGGTAGTAAATGTTGCGCAAAGCCAAAGTAATCACTCCCTACGTGCCGTGGATATCATTCATCAGCAAGCCCGAAAGCTCCCAATAATGCTCGTGTTCCCTACCGTCCAACGCCGAGTGCATGCAACCGTTCCCCCTAAACCTTCAGCCACAAGTTCAGCACGCCCTTGGCGTACTCAACAATCTCGTCTCCACCAAGCTTGCTCTCGCCATACAGACGGTCGACAAACGAAATGGGCACCTCGGCAACAGTGCAGCCCATGGCCTTTGCGCGCACCATCATCTCCATCTGGAAGGTGTACCCCTTGCTCTCTGTGCTCCTGATGACCTTCTGCAGCACCTCCTTCTTGTACAGCCTGAAGCTACCCGTCAAATCACTAACACCAGGCCTCAACACGGTATCCGCGAACAAATTGGCACCACGGCTGACAAACTTCCTCTTCAGGTCCCAGCCATACACGCCGCCGTTGCCTGCATACCGGGTGCCGGTGACGATATCGTAGTTCTTTGACTTCTGCAGGCGGATCATCTCCGGGATGAACTTGGGGTGGTGGCTAAAGTCGGCGTCCATGATGATGACAAAGTTGCCCGTCGCGAACTGCAGGCCGTGCACGTACGCCGTGCCCAGCCCCAGCTTGCCTGCGCGCGCCCGGATCTGGATGTGCTGCGCTGTGTACACTTTTTGCAGCTGCGCGGCCACTTCCTGCGTTCCGTCCGGTGAGCCGTCGTCCACGATGATCAGTTCCCAGTCCAGGTTGCTGCGGGTGCGGTGTTAGCTCTTCGTCATGCTGGGGCGTGGGCGCCGCGAGGAAGAGGGGGGTAGATGGGCGGTGCAGGGGTGCGTACTTCTCCGTGAACGTCTTGTTAAGCAGCCATGCTATTATGGGCAGGTTGCGGCGCTCGTTGTATGTGGGGAGCAGCACAGAGTACTTGTCCTTGTTCTGCTGAGCGGGAGCCATCGTTGCGCGGTGGGCAATTGTCTAAAAGGAGCGTGTACAAGTTGGACGTGATGTGTTGTGTCGTGTCGTGGATGCTCCTCGAAATGGCGCGGAGGTGTTCGTGTCCCCATTGGACATGGATGAGCCATGCCCCTTTCAGCCAGCTCTGGACGCCTCCAATTCACAAACATGACAATGTTTCCAACACGAGCTCGACATGCCAAAAAGAATTTGCTGCTCTGCTTTGATGCATTTGGGACCTTGTTCCAGCCAAGTATTCCAATCCCGACGGCGTATGCTCAAACTGCCATCAAGCATGGAGTGAAGTGCAATACGAAGAACCCTGACTCGGACGTCGGTAGAGAGTTCAAGAGAGCCTTTAAAATGGCATCAGAAAGAAATCCCAACTATGGTAAGGCCAGGGGTCTAGGGGCGGAGAGATGGTGGAGCAACGTAAGATGTCGCCTTTTCACGGTCACTTGAGCACCAACTGATGACGCATAGGTAATACATAGCACATTTCAGCGCTGGTTGGAGCCTGGACAAGAGGTGCCTCAAAGCCTGGTGGATGAGTTGTTGCAGCGCTACTCGACGAAAGACGGGTACGATATCTACCCAGATGTTGTACCATTCTTCGAAATGCTCAAACAGAAACCATCATCCACCGATGCTAAATCTTGGCCATGGGACAAAACAGTCGTCGGCATCATCACGAACTCCGACGACCGGGTACCAGGTATCTTGGAATCGTTTGGTCTCAAAATCGGCCCAAGGAGAGTAGGTACTGCAGATCAGCGCACTGCAGAGGCTGTACTTGAGGATGACATCAGCTTCGTTGTGCTCAGCTACGACGTTGGTGTCGAGAAGCCTGATCGTGCCATGTTCGACACGGCAGTCGATTCTCTGAAAGAGACGCTCGGCAGGAGAGACGACGGGTTGCAGGCAGAAGACTTTGAAAAGCTGTATGTTGGCGACTCACTGCAACATGACTACTTTGGTGCCAAAAGAGCGGGCTGGAACTCGCTCATGGTAGACCGAGGTGATCATTTCAAGAGCGCTTTTGCAAAGAAAGGCAAGGACCTCATCACCGCGACAGTGAAGAAGGAGAAGAGTGACGACACATTCGCAAAGGTGCGTATGATTAGTAATTTCGAGGCACTGAGCAGTTGGTATCCATCGAATTCGGGACAGAGCCCGAAGAGTTCTGGCGAAGAAGACACCGCTTGAATACATGTCACAGTCGTTCTGTCACTCATGGTCATTATAATCTAGTGTCAGTCCTTGCCTGCCATCTTCTGATAAACCCATATCATTTGCTGTCCGCTTCATCAAAGCCTTGATCAACCCGCCGGCCGCTGCAGCTCAAGGATATTTGATAGTTTGACGATGCCTTTCCCACCCCACCCAGCCTGGCCAGAAGCGACTTCTGGACGGATGCGCACGTACCAGCCCCAAGCTCGTCTATCGAGGTCCTCCTTGCTTAGAACGCCGGCCCACGACTGATACAGAAGCTCGAGAGCGCCCAGTAACATTCCGAGATTCCTCTCCTTTTCTGCTGCCAGAGAAGCGGCAGTCCGCTTGACAGATGCTGCGTTGGTGTCGGTTGATGCTGCCTTCGGTGTTTCGAAAGATTTCATCAAGTATGCTCGTGCGCCTTGAGCAGTGTGGATAGGTAATTGGCTGGATCCTTTGTTTGCATTGGGTCCGGTGTTGGCTTTTTTGAGTGCCTCCAGGTCGATACCCCACAGTGCTGGTTCGCTAGGTCTAGCCTCCTCGTCACCTACGAGTGTCCCTTGTGTTGACTCTTCTTCTTTCACAGTACCTTGAGTTATGTCCTCAGCTTTGATGTGTTCTTGTGTTGAGGATTCTTCCCATTCGTAGCCCCAGCGCTTCATCACTCGAATCTCTCTGCTCATGATTCGAATGATCGGTTGGCCTTCTCCCCAGCCCTCATCCTCTGCTGTCTGTCCACTGTCGATACCAATATGTACGGCTTTTGTTTTACTGTTCATGCTGACGACAGCTTGCGCAAGACTGAGCCTGCTAGAAATTGGTTGATGTGGCATGGTGAACTTCAGCAGTGTCACTGTGAAGGCCAGCACTAATGGTGCACGGTTTGTGAAGATGGCCTTCGACTTGAGCACATCCTCGTTATGGACAGTCTCAGGGAGTGCCAGCGAAGCCTCGATCTCAGCAGGGCTCAGAGGTTGTCCGTACAACGGCTTGGGCTTCTTCGACGATGGCACTGGCGCTGTTTCTGAGCCTGAAGCATCACTTATAGATCGCTTCTTCGACACTCGTTTCGCGGCATTGAGAACTTGTCGCGCCAATTTATCTTCCCCGAAGATGCTCTTTAGACTTGCAAAGTCGGCTTTGGCAACATCCTCTGCTGTAGACATAACGTCAGATCTGACTCGTCGCGGTTATACGCTCTCACGTGACCTTACGCCCAATCAATCTCGCTGTTTGTAGCTCCTTGACCTTCCCCAGAGCTTGAGCAAGTGGCATTTTTGCGTCCTGTGACAGGAAACGGAGTATTTTTTGCACGTCCTGTGCTGACGACATCTTATCAAGACCAAATTCTTACTGCGGTGTTGAGGTGATTGCGGTATGACGAAGGCAACCGTTGGTAGGGGGTCGACGCTACAGTACTTAGCGCGTTCGCTCGCGCCATAGCTTGTCCCTCACGACTCTCACCGCGAGAGCTGCCGCACACCCCAAATGAGTAAGATGGCGTTCAAGTTCTCGCTGGGCGCAGCCAAGGGCAATAAGACGCAATTGAATGCAAAGGCCAAAGCAGAAGAGGAGGCAAAAGAGCGCGAGGAGAAAAATGCACTGGACCAGGTCATGGCCGACTTTGAGGAGGAGCATGGCACCGGCAGCAAGGTCCTCGGCGAACCAGAGCGACAAGAAGAAGAAGAGGTTTTTGTTCCCACAGGCAGCAAGAGACACTTTACAGGCCGTCAGCGAAACATGAAGAGTGGACCCGGAACCCTCGAAGTCGATCCACTTGACGAATTCAGAAGTGTAGGCGCAGGGCGACTCAATCCTCCTACGCAACCACGACTTGACGGCGCAAACTCTACAGGCCCTGGCTCGCTCGATGCAGCCAAGCAAAAAGAGAATCTGTACACGACCGTCGTAGCGAAAGCGTCAAACCTACCACCGACGATGGACTCTAAACGCGTTGAAGAGCTGTTCACGGATTTTCCGTCGCTCAAAGTCACAAAGGTCGAGAGGATCGCCTCGCAAGCCACAGCGACAAAGGGACGACCGAGCTTGACGATGAAGGTCATCTTTGACAAAGAAGCAAACGCACGGGATCTTGACGATGCAATGAACAAGCTGAATGACAAAAAGTACTTGGGCAAGGGCTACTATTTGCACTTGGACAGATATCTCGGTGGACGTGTCGTGGGAACAGAGCAGCGTACAGAGCCTTTCGGTGCGCGATGGCAGGCACCAGAGGTAGCCAAAGGCTATGCCCCTCCCCCAGATCTCGGAGGTGGAGCTAGGGATCGGGATCAACCGCGCGAAGACACGGAGCGGTTGGTTGTTACTGCCAATCAACCACCAGACATTGCAATGCTCCGCCTGGTTCACATGACGATTGAAGGTGTCATAAATGGTGGTGTGGAATTCGAAGCTGCCTTGATGAACGATCCGCAAGTTCAGGAAGAAGAGCGGTTTGCCTGGCTTTTCGATCAAAAACATCCAGTCAACCGATACTACAGGTGGAGGATGCATCAGATAGTATGTGACACGCCAAACTCAGAAATCTTCGCACGGCAAGGGATGTGGCAAGGGCCGACAGACCCTTTGGCAGACGAGTTTGCGAACCATCTAGGAACTTTCGACGCCGCCTATCAGGATTCGGACGACGAGGAAGATGACGAGAAGCCTCAGCAAAGACAGCTGCCTGTTGGCGACAACTACCCCGGACGAGTCGACAATGGTCACGGCATCATGAGTCCTCGTTCTAGAGCAATGCTGCTCTGGCTGCTTACTTCACTACCGCCTGGAAGCATTCTGGCAGACGACATTGCGGCTGTATCAGTCTTCGCTGTGGAGCATGCGACACAGGGCATGGACGAGGTCATACACATGCTTATATCCAACCTGATCGAGCCTTTCCAGATGTCCGAAACCAACACAAGAAGACGCCTTGGAGACGTGGAAGGTCGAGAAGAGCGCAGACGCACCGACCTGCGACAAGCTACTCTGAACGCTCTGCGCATCATCTCTGATGTCCTCCTTACTACATCGCGAGAGTCTGGCGCTTCATACAAGTACCGATTGGCGATTGGAACGCAGCTTGTCGACCGCCAGGCGTTTGAGCATCTTCAAAGACTACCTGCGCAGCTCGAGATGGGGCGCATGACGGAGCGATCGTACAGAGACGAAGTCAACAGCATTCTAGCGGTCTGGAAAGACGAACACTTGTTCGACAAGCCTGCACTGGATCATCTCGACGCTGCTTTCAACGCGCAAGAGAGGCAAAAGGAGCAAGCTGAGCAAGAAAGAAAAGTGGCAGAGAAACGCAGCAAGCGCAAGGTTGCTGCGAAAGCCAGCACTAGCAACAAAGCAGAGACTGACGACGGCGGGGACGACAGGATGGACATCGATCAGGAGGATGGCGAGGACATTAACGCTCTTGACGGATCAAACGACGGCACACCTCAAGCAGCGCCCGACGCAAGGTCTACCGAGGCGGATGAAAAGGCCGTGGAGCCAGTAACGCAAATGAATTCGGCGGCGCTGGAGCCTGAAATAGCTGGAGAAACAGCAGCGGCGCGGGCTCGGCGACTGCGACCTCGGGCTGAAGACATGTTTGCGTCAGATGGAGAGTAGGTTGGAAGGCGTTGGTTTGCACATGATACCCTAGACTAGATGAATACGCACGAGACGATGTGGATGTCCAATGGATTATGGCATCTGGCCTGGTCAAATGGATGTAGTATCTGGCCATGTCAACTGAATGATGTTCACTGAATGCAGTGATACAGTGATGCAGTATCTGGCCATGTCAATGAAGATAATGACAGTGTTTGTTGACTATGACGCGCTGTCGCGGGGTGCCTTTGAGGACAGGGACTGAACATGGGCATGTCGCGAAGGCACCCAATCAATGGGCGCACCACGCCGCCGCGAGCAACCTCACTCACCTTGTCTGACCTTACGTCAAGGAAAGGCTGCTGTTCTCCTCGCAACCAGAGACTTGACTACTGCGTGCTTGCAAAGGCTCGCGCTATCACGCGGCTCTGTAGGTCATTTACGTGATTGGCCCTGTGTGCAGGAGCATCGTCCCTCTTCTCGCTCCGAGCGCTCGCCGCCTACACCGCAATCAACTTGGACACAAACAGCCAGACCGACCCCACACCGAAATTTCGCTCGCTCGCCGTGCAACATCCTCGACTTGTCGCGCGATTGAGCCAGAGCAATCTATCTGAGGCAGGCCGAGGCCACGCAGCTCCAGCTACGAGCAGCTCCGCGCCATCCCCCCCCCCCCCCGCGGTTATCTCCCCGCGCAGGTAACCGCTGTCTATAGCCCGCCATGCCCTGCTTCCTGGGGCTCGCGGTGAGCATTCACACGCCCAACGGGCCTTTGTCAGAGCACTCGATACAGAAGCAATCGAAATTCCACCGCATCACGTCGTACATTCCTGTGCCGCCCGCCAAAATTCCGCCTGGTGCTACCAAGCCCGAGCAGTCTACCTTTGCCATCTCCATCACCCTGCTCACTCCAGGCCTCAACGTCCCCTACTCGGCGCCCAAGCCCACCCCCGAAGACCCCAACCCGCTACCGAAGATCGTCGGCGGCCTCCCCGGCTTCACCAGCGAGCGGGGCAAGTACAGCGCTGCCATAGCTCCCTACAAGCCTCTGACGAGCTCCCCGAACGAGACAATCGCCGCCTACATCTACTTTGACGGACGAGCAAAGGAGGAGGTCGCCACACTGTTACGGCGCGGGGAAGAGACATGGGTCAACTCTCGATGGGTCAGTGTGCCAGAGTCAGAAGGCGGGGGGCTAGCTGAGCGTGAGTTCCTATTCCGCGAGGTTGGACTGGAGCGCTGGCTCAACGGGCTTGATCTCGAGGGCTCAGACAAGAACGTTGCCGCCAAGATTGAGCGGAGAAAGCAGCGTCTTGAGAAGAAGCGCAGAAAGAGGAGGGAGGCACGCGGCAGCAGCGACGAAGACGAGAGCAGGCCATCGCGCAACGGCGTCCTTCGCTATGGTGACGAGAAGGATGCGCCGGTGGAAGCACTGTCGGGGAACGACGACTTCTTCACATCAGACTCAGACTCAGATGATGAGCCTCCCGAGCCAGAAGCTGCAGGTCAGATCAAGGTTGCTCTGTTCCGCGTGCTGGCGTCTGGCGAGATCAAGCGCGGAGAGTACTCACCACAGTTTGACGCACACGACGACGACGATCCGAACGGCGGTGGTGACGGCGAGGACGTCGACCACACGACGAGTTTCGCCAAACCCAAGACACTAGACCCCAAGTCGATCAGCACGCAGACCGTCACTGGGATCGATCCGCCAGACAAGCCGTATGCGGTTTTCACGTTCCTATACCGTGGAGAGCGTAGGTTGCACCGTCGGTTGAAATGCGTCTGAAGCTTACATGTGCAGGCCAACTACGAAAGATGGGGATTCTCGAACCCAGCGACAAGAAGCCTGCCGTGGCCTCACCAGCAGCACGTCGAAAGTCAGGGCTGGATTTCAGCAGTCTCAAGCCGCTAGACGCTGCCAAAGGCACCAAGAACTTTGGAGGCTACCGTGACATGCAGTCACCAAAGGCCAAGCAGAAGAGCGAGGACGCCATGGACAGCGATGCTGATGATGAGGAGGACGCGCGCGCTGACGAGGCCGACGATGACAGGGACGTCATGGAGAAGGGCATGCTCTCGCCTGAGGATGCAGCCAAACAAGGCGAACTTGCAGAGGGCGTGCGGAAGATCAAGGTGGGTCGAGTCGAATTGCACGACACAGTAGCTTTGACTAACGCCACGACAGCTGAAGCGACAGCATTCCGCCGAGCCTCTGGCACGCGGCCCACCAGCGGCAGGCGACTCGTCGTCTGCATCTCCCATCTCCGGGACGCCTGCGCCGGGCAACCCATCCGGCGACGGGACCTCGTCTGCAGCAGCCCTTGCCGAGGCGGAGAGCAGCGTGGCGTCGCCGTTTAAGAAGCACCGGGCGTCGTTGCCGGGGTTCGACGAGAACGTGCGCAAGAGCCTGGGCCAAGCGCTGCTGGGGACGCAAAAGGAGCGCGGCAACTCGGAGGGCACGATCCCGGCGAGCATGATGGAGTCGAGGATGGAGGAAGATGATGAGTTGTGATGTTGACGATTGCGTTACGAGTTGCATTGACGAATTGCGTTGACGAGTTACAACACTAATGAGTTATACCATTAACAAGTTGTAACGTCGACGAAGAGCTGTATACAACATTGACGAAGTTATAAACTTGAAGCGTTTGAACCTTTAGTAAAGTCGGCGTGCAGACAGAGTACCTGCCCTGCCATGCACCTTCCTTGGGAATGAGCAAGAGCAAGAGCAAGAGCAAGAGCAAGAGCAGGAGCAAAAGTAGGAGCAGGAGCAAGAGTAAGAACACGCATTATGATCTTCCTCTTTTCTTGTAAGAGATGCAATGGGAACGGGAATAGCTGGCATACATTTTGCAGGATATTGAAGGCTGTGTATAGCTTTTATTCGTCTTGTTCTTGTTCTTGTTCTTGTTCTTCTTCCTCATCCTCACCACAATCAACTCCACAATCAACCCCTCACACCCATAACTCCCTATCCCTATCCCTATCACTCATCACTCATTCTCACCCCTCATGAGAAAAATACCACACAGCGCCCCCAATCAGATCCAGAGCCGGCGCTTCCATGACGCGTGGTATATGTACACTGGCGCTTCTTTTCCTTTGTCTTTTTTTCCTCTTCGTTCTTCTTCTTTTTTTTTTTTTTTTTTTTTTTTTTTTTTTTTTTTTGGCTGGTTGCTTGCTTAGTTGGAGTGGGTGGTGGATTGGATGGTGGATATGATGGATCAACTCTGTGTCGAGCTTGCTTCGCATTGAGCAATGAGCAATGAGCAAGGAGGAAGTAGGAAGTAGGAAGATGATATGATATGATTTGTACGTTTTTTTTGTACGTTTTTGTACATTTGGTGGGTGGTGGTTTGGTATGAGTGCAGCGATGGCCTTTTTTCTTTAGGGGGATGGGAGTGGTTGGATATGGATATACACAGCATATAGTACACAGTACACAGTACATGCGGATGAGGGGGTGATAGGGAGTGACAGGAAGTGATAGGAAGTGATGGCAAGAGTAACGACAGAGCGACAGACACATTTGTAGATCAAGTCGAGTACATCTTTGGTACATATTACATGTTGATTGACCAAGCTATAAAGTAAAATGAAACAAAAAGGGAGACAAGTCTATGAGGCTGAGAATTCGTCTCGTTTAGTCTACCCATGTGTGTGAGATTGTGAAATTGTGAGTGATTTCATTGCATTCCAATTCACTGACTAAATTACATCAGAGCTTAAATTCAGCGGCAGGCCGCTCCCAGCCCACGCCGGCGCCGTCCTTGCGGGCGGCCAGCTGGTCTGCCAAGTCAGCCTTTCTATCTCTATTACGCTCAGTGCACAGCTCGAAGACGGTGCAGAGGTTGAAGACAAGGGAGTGGAAGGGCGGGGAGGAGGCGACGAGGTTGGCGAGGAGGTCGCGGGCCTGTGCAATGCGGCCCGTGTATAGCAGACACACGGCCAGGTTCTGGGCGAGCATGGGGTCGGCGGGGAAGCGGTCGTGCAGGGCGGTAAAAGAGGCGGTTGCGGCGGGGTAGTCTGCGTCGGCGAGCTGGAGGAGCGCGGCGAGGGTGTCGTCGATGAGGGTGTTGGGTTGGACGGTAGAGGCGCGGGCGAGGCAGGTGCGCGCGCTGGCCATGTCGCCGACACGCAGCCATACCAGCGTCTCCATGGTTAGCAGCTCGCGGGCGTCGGCCGAGTCTGTGGAGTCGTCATTCGTGGATAGTGTGCCTAAATGGCGGCCGGCTCCGTCGAGGTCGCCCATCTCGACGAGTGTGTTGGCGACCCTGATGCCGCAGTCTCTCAGCCTGCGCCGCCAGAGGGCCCTTTCAGCGTCGTCGACAGCACTGAGGATGCTCTCGCGGCACTCCCTGGCCAGCTCGTAGTAGCCCATGATGCCTTTGCGCCACTCGCCGTAGCCCAGGGCGGCCAGACGCACGGCCAGCAGGCGCAGGTCCCAGGGCACGAGGTGGGCGTTTGTGATTGGGTGGCGGTAGAAGGCGCTGGTCAGGTCGCCGAGGACCTTTGCCTCGTGGGCGGCGAGGGCATGGTGGCCGAGCAGGCAGAGGCAGGCCAGGCGGACGTGGACGAGGTGGAACAGGGTTGGGTAGTCGGTGGGAGCGGCGGCCGAGACGATGTTGCGGGCGGCGGCGGTGGCAGCGAGGCGGTAGTGGCCTGAGAGCAGCAGGGCGTCGATGGGGGCAGCGAGCGAGGGGGCGTTGGCGGCATGCTGGAAGGGCGAGGGGGCGGAGACGGGCAGGGCGTGGTAGGCGGTGGGGTCCTGTAGGAAGGAGACGTCGAGGGCGAGGAGGTCCTGGGGGTGTGGAGGGGTAGTAGTGGGTGGTGGCGCAGCAGGCGAGAGGGCACGCGCGGGGGTGCTGGCGGCGGCGGCGGCGGCGGCGGCGGCGGCGGTGGTGCTGGTGCTGGCAGTGGTGGTGCTGGCAGTGGGCGCGTCGTGTGATAGAGGGTCCTCAGCATCGAGCGGGCCCTTTGTCATGCGCCGTGTCAGGGCAACGCGTCCACTGGGCGAGCGGCCATGGGCGGTGGTGCGCTGGGGGTTCAGGCTCATGCTGGTCCTGGTCCCGAGTTCCCGAGTTCTCGAGTCCTGGCAGCCCAGCCGTCAGTGATACTGTCGACTGCTGACCGAGGCCATCGGGGATAAGTGCGCTGCTCCGGCCAACTGCTGCCAGCCAATCACCGCGCCCCCATGTCGGCTCCGATGTCGCAAACGTCACTGGACGAAAGCATTTCCCCACAGTCCAATGGCCAATCACCAAAAGGCCGGCCCAGGCGAGGCGACGAGAGGCGAGGCATTGACTCCGCAACCAGCAAACTTTCAGTCGCTCAGTCAGAGCCTCGTCCTGCTCGTCCTCCCTCTCTCTCCCTTGACCACCACGGCGACTCTCTCTGACCACCGCCGCGACTCTCTCTGACCACCGCCGCGACTCTCTCTGATCACCACCGCGAGCTTGCCAGCCGCCGCCGCCAGTCGCCAGCCCGTCGCCATGCAGCAGTCACGGACCCGCGCCATTGCGGCCATCAAGGGCGCTCGCTCTTTTTCCACCTCGGCCGCCCGAGCACACTCGTCGCCGTTGACCCGTCCAGCCCAGGCCACCGCTGCAAAGGTCGTCAAGGAACATGTCCGCACACAGAGCAGCGCCGCCGCCGCCGCCGCCGCCTCGCAAACGCCGTCACGTGCCCGTCCAGCGCCTGCCTTCAACCGCGAGGACTATGGCAGCGTGCAGCCATTGAAGCCCTACCGCGCGCCTGAGATGGATCACTCGTTTGTCGGCATGACGGGCGGCCAGATCTTCCACGAGATGATGCTGCGTCAGGGCGTCAAGCATATTTGTATGTCGCTGTATTGCTGTGTTGTATTGCTGTATTGCACTGCTATATTACTGTTGCTGTATTACTGCATTGCACTGCTGTATTGATTGCTGACACCTCCCTCAGTCGGCTACCCCGGCGGCGCCATCCTCCCCGTCTTCGACGCCATCTACCAGTCGCCGCACTTTGACTTCATCCTCCCCCGTCACGAGCAGGGCGCCGGCCACATGGCCGAGGGCTATGCCCGTGCCAGCGGCAAGCCTGGCGTCGTCCTCGTCACCTCGGGCCCCGGCGCCACAAACGTCGTCACCCCCATGCAGGACGCCCTCATGGACGGCACCCCCATGGTCGTCTTCTCCGGCCAGGTCGTCACCAACATGATCGGCTCCGACGCCTTCCAGGAGGCCGACACCATCGGCATCACCCGCGCCTGCACAAAGTGGAACGTCATGGTCAAGAACATTGCAGAGCTGCCCAAGAGAATCAACGAGGCCTTTGAGATTGCCACCAGCGGCCGCCCTGGCCCTGTCCTCGTCGACCTGCCCAAGGACGTCACCGGTGGCACCCTCAACCGCCCCATCCCCATCTCCAGCACCCTGCCCCCTTCCACAAGCGCCGCTACCCTGGCCGCGAGAGAGGTCTCGAGGAAGCAGCTCGACGCCTCCATCAGGAGAGCTGCCGACCTCATCAACATCGCCAAGAAGCCTGTCATCTACGCCGGACAGGGCATCCTTCAGACCCCCAACGGCCCTGAACTCCTCAAGGAGCTCTCCGAAAAGGCAAATATTCCCGTCACCACCACCCTTCAGGGCCTCGGTGGCTACGACGAGCTCGACCCCAAGTCTCTGCACATGCTCGGCATGCACGGCTCGGCCTACGCCAACATGGCCATGCAGGAGGCCGATTTGATCCTTGCCCTCGGCGCCCGTTTCGACGACCGCATCACCGGTGCTGTCGCCAAGTTTGCTCCCGCTGCAAAGGCCGCCGCTGCCCAAGGCCGTGGCGGTATCGTCCACTTCGAGATCATGCCCAAGAACATCAACAAGGTCATCCAAGCCACCGAGGCGGTCGCCGGCGACGTCGGCTCCAGCCTTACCCAGATGCTGCCCCTCGTCAACATTGTCAAGGACAGGCCCGAGTGGTTTGCCCAGATCGCCGACTGGAAGAAGCGCTTCCCCTGGGCCTACGAGAAGGAGAGCGAGGGTGGCCTGATCAAGCCGCAGACTGTCATTGAGAAGCTCTCCAACCTGACTGCCCCTATCAAGGACAAGACCATCATCACCACCGGCGTCGGACAGCATCAGATGTGGGCTGCTCAGCACTTCCGATGGACACATCCCCGCACCATGATCACCTCTGGTGGTCTCGGCACCATGGGCTACGGTCTGCCTGCCGCCATTGGTGCCAAGGTCGCTCGCCCCGACTGCCTGGTCATTGACATTGACGGCGACTCGTCCTTCTCCATGACCCTGACTGAACTGTCCACGGCTGCCGAGTTCAACATTGGCTGCAAGGTCATCATCCTCAACAACGACGAGCAGGGCATGGTCACGCAGTGGCAGACGCTCTTCTTCGAGGATCGCTTCTCCCACACACATCAGAAGAACGCCAACTTTGTCAAGCTCAGCGACGCCATGGGCGTCCAGGCCAAGCGCGTCATCAAGCTTGACGAGCTCGAGGGCGCTCTCAAGTGGCTGATTGAGTCGGACGGCCCGGCCCTGCTTGAGGTCGTCGTCGACCAAAAGGTCCCCGTCCTACCCATGGTACCCACAGGAAGCGCTCTGCACGAGTTCCTAGTCTACGATGAAGGTTCGTCACATCCCACTCAAACCATGCACACACGCAGCAACTTGACTGACACCATGCACAGAGACACAAAAGAAGCGCAGAGCACAAACAAAGGAAAGATCGGGCCGCTAAGCCGCCAGCGCGCGGGAAACCCCCCTTTTTTGCTTCCTTTGATTTGTTGTACATTGCCTTTCTCTCCTGTAATTCTTTGGGTCATGTTTGGCGTTTCCTTTTCCTCTACTTATAGTCCTCATTGGCGGAGCCCTCGCTACGGAAGAGGAAGAGAAAAGTCGTCTTGTCGAGCGAGTGCGAAAAGTATGATATCAGTACCACGTAGTAGCGAAGCATATCCCAACCACAGCCAGATGTTGTGTTGCATTGGCTTTGTCAGATTGCATACATGGGAGACGAGCATTGCATCGAGAGAGAAACTACGGTTAGCGTGGCTTTGTGGGACTGATGTTCCATGTATGAATACAATGTTGTTGTTCTTTCCACCTTGACGAGCACGTCTCGACTTGTCCCGCCATCTATTATTCATCTATCCACGTCCAACATTCACGTCCAACATTCACATCCACATCCACCAGACGACCGACATTACAACCAAGCTTTTCTCTCTCTCCACACAGCCGTTTCCTCAAACAACAAACTGCACAGCGCGAACTAAGCCGACACGCCAATAACAGTAATCCAAAGCAAAAAATTAAATAAACCAAGACTTGACATCTGATGGCTTTGTAATTAATAATTCTTCTCTCTGTTTTTCTCTTTTTCTCTGTTACTTGACATAATACACAACACACGATATAAGTTTTTGATCTTGTTTGGGATTCTGTTTTGATGGGTAGGTCTTGTATGTGTTGTCGTGTTGTCTGATGTCTATGTATGTCTAGGCTTGTTAGAGGACTACTGGGCTTTTTGTCTCTCTTTGTATGACTGTGTACCTGGATGATGATATAGTGTAAAGTAAGTCGATAAACTGATGATGGAAAATAAATAAACGAGATTTAACGTCCAATAGTAATGAATGCTCCTTCTCCTCCCTCATTCAACGCGACACAACTTCCCATTCTCATTCGGCAGCCCATCAACACTCTCCACCCTCCACCTCTCGCTCCCCACGCCCGTAGTAGCGAAAAAAACATCCAGCGGATCCAACCGACCCTTCAACTCTAACAACCGGGGATACTTATCGCCCCAAAACGCACGCCCAAAGTCCGGCTCCAATCTATCCGCCTCAGCCAGGTAGCTGCCCGCGCCCGGGCTAATATCCCGCCACTTCTGCATATCATCTGCCTGGAAATCGCGCCGGATCTGCAGAATCTGCGCCGCGGTGCTGTTGAGCGGCCAGCGCACCGACTGCATTGAAAACGAGACCAGTGGGCGCCAGTGCGAGTTTACGGCGTTGTCGTCGCGCGTGGATTTGGCTTGCATGTTGAAATGCACTTGGACGCGGTTGCGCTCGCTTGATGCGCGCAGCTGCTCGTACAGCTCCTGGCGCTTGGCGGCGGTGGCGAAGTTGGCTCGTGGGAAGAGTCGCGAGCCGGTTGCTACGTTGGCTTTCTGCACGGATTCCAGCGGGAAGGAGGATCGCCAGGCGGAGTAGAAGGTGTCAAAGTGTGTGAGGTTGGGCGCGTAGGTGATGTTGAGGCTGTCGAGCTTGGTGAACCACGGTTGCAGCAGGGCGGTGGCTTCGGCGAGGGTTTTGTTTGGCGCGAAGAAGGGCGAGAATTGGAAGGTGAAGGAGCCGTTGGATGGGATGATCATCCAGTATGTGTATGTGCCTGCGTCGGCGTTGTCGATGTTGATGTCGAGGTAGGATCGGATGGCCGCCCAGAATGTCTCGTTGCCGGTCTGCTTGGAGGAGATGCTGAAGCGGGATGCCGTGACTTGTAGGTCAGGGTGCGCTTTCACAGTGACCGAGGTTGCGACGCCGAATGTGCTGCCGCCTCCGCCGCGGAGTGCCCAGAAGAGGTCAGTGTGCGACGTCGAATTGGCGACGACAAATTCGCCATCTGCCGTGACGACCTCGAAAGCAAGCACGTTGTCGGCACCAGTTCCGTAGAGTCCGGTCAAAGGGGAGTGTCCGCCTGTCTTGATCAATACACATCATACCTCTAACACAGACAGCTACTCACCTCCTTGGATGTAGCCTCCCATGACACCAACAGTCTCGCCCTCCCCGCCAACAACAACACGCCCTTTCTCATTTGCAGCTTTGTAAATCTCAAAAGCCTGCACTCCACTACCGGCCTTGAACGCAGGGCCAGAGTAGCCCAGGTCCGCATCCGCATACTCCTCAATATACTCAATATCCTTCATATAATGCGTCCAGATGCTCAACGCGTCCTTACCACCGCTCTTGCCGAGAAAGTCATGGCCCGTGTTCTTGACAACGAGCCGGACGCCCGAGTTCCTGGCAAAGTTGACAGCGAGCTGGACATGCTTGGGCTCGGTGGCATTCACCACGTAAGCTGGAAACCCGCCGCGGGTGCAGTTGTGGCTGTCGAAGATAACGGGCGCGGTGCACGTCATACCCTGGGCCACAGGAGACATCATCTCGATTGGGTCGTGCATGTGTGTGTACGACTGCGTCCATGTTGCGGAGTAAGTCGCGCACTGTTCGGCGTCGTAGTCTGGGTGCGAGGGATAGCATACAGCAGCAAGAGGTGTAGGCCTCGACAGCAGACGGTTGCCGGTTAGTTCGTTCAGCTGAGCCCATGCCTCGTCGGATGGCCATGCAGCATCTCCAGGGTATACTTTGCAACGCGAAGTCTCGTTCTTTGGGACGGTGGTGTTGGAGCCCTGCGCGAAGAGTCCCTTGACGGCTGAATTGACTCCTTCGAGATCAGCCTCGACGAGCACATTGACCTCTCCGCTAGCCAGCAGAGGCGACGCGTGTGTTGAAGCAGCCAAGAGTGCTGTGAACCAGATTGTGGACGGAGCCATGGTAGTGTCCAGCGATCAACAAGTCTGACAAACAGCTGGTTAGTCTACGTCGATGGATGGTGTCGATTAATGCCCAAAGAGAACTACAATGCACAATCACTTACCAACGTAATGGTTCCAGACGTCCTTTGCAAGCACCCACTATCCGCAACGTTGAACGGTGATGGATCCAAGTGCACGCCATCGCTCTGTCCTTCACTTAAGGGGCAAAGAATGCCATGGCAAATTGCTGGATGCATGGCCCACCATCAGCAAGTCGTAAACTAATTCGAGGACCTGCATGCCACAGACTGTCTTTACAGAACCAATCGTGATTCGAGAGGAGGGGGCCTGTGAGCAAGTTCAGCCAAGACAAGTCAGGCACGGCAGATGCTCCCTGCGGTCGGGTGTTGTACGAAACGGGCAAGGAACTGTCGCAGACACGGGTCGTTGACTCGTGCGCAGGCTGATCAGCGTCCCTTTTGGCCAGCGACATGTGCAGGAAGAAAAGCTCCGACAAGCGACAGGCACCAGGGCATGTCCAGGACATATTATTTGTAGGGTTGTATAAGTAGGGCGGGTGGCGCGCTTCCTGCTTGTATGATGCAGGTGTCAACCAGGGATACTGTATGTCAATGATCAGGGCATCACGCTCCTCAGGGTCAAACCCAAATGGACTTGACCAGGAGCCTGTCGCTCTGGAAATAATGCAAACGGGATTTTATGTGCGGTCATGATGCATACGGGTGGTGGTAGGAAGGAAGCTTTCGTGCCTGCAAGCCACCGGCTTGTATCGCGACTTCCGAACTTCATCCACGCGGCCCGTACCTCGACCCAACCATGACCAACGACTCAGCCTGCAAGCTTTGGGCATCGCTGTCAAGGATGATGAGCAAAAAAAAATAGAGAAAACTCAGCTACACAATCAAAATGTGAGAAGACCGTGATCCCGCTTTGACCAGTCTCAAGCCGGTCTGGCCTCGATTCGACAAGACTGAATCGCTGTTGCCCTCTCCTGACAGGTCGGCCAAGGATAAGTGGTTCAGAGATCAGCATGTCCACTGCCCAAACCGCCCTACTCGAGTGCCAAAGCGTCGTGTGAACCCTTGGAGGGTATGTATCGAGATGGTGGGTATCCCGCAAAGGGCCGCGCTGCGACCGAGAGATGCGCTGTTCTTGGAGGACCGCCTTTGCACTGAGTTCTCCACCATGGAGTACGTACCTATTCCGCTCCAGTGCGAAGAGTGTTGGCAATTGGGAAGTTCTCGCAGTCAACCACAGCGTACTGTTGGTACGGAAGAGTGTCAAGTAAGAGACTTTGTTATTTTTTTGTTTCTCGCCCTGTCGATGCCCGTCATCAATTGACCTGTACCAAGCACACCGACGGATACCATCACTACGCAGCCTCGCGCCAGGGCCGACAGCCGGTTCCCCGTCGTACCCGTCGGACGACGTAGGGATTGACGCCCTTATGTACATCATCAGCAGCCCTATCCGCGCCTCTCACTTGCTCTCTTGAGCATCACCAGAATGGTTGCGAGTCGCCAAAATGAGGCCCTTGCAATGATATGTCTCTTCCCCGTTCTGTCCACCATATTCGTCATCCTACGTGTCTACTCGCGCTACCTCGGGCGCAATTTTGGTTGGGATGACCACCTCATCGTCCTCTCCACGCTGTTGCTGTTGGGCCAGACACTGACCATTTACAAATGTACGTCGTCTGCTGGTCCTGACGCACCAGACGCATACACTGACATCCCCTAGACGTCTTGGTGAGCGGCACGGGATATCATGTTTACGATCTCCCCAAAAAGAGTATTGCGGAGCAAATCACCGCGCTGAAATGGAGTTTTGCGGTACAGATGTTCTATCATCCTTTGATGTGCGCCATCAGAGCAAGTATCATCATGTTTTTGTTCCGCATGAAAGACTATCGGCGGAGGGTTAGGTATTCGCTGTACATAGCTTGTGAGTTGCTTGTCTTTGTTCGGCAGCTTCTGGTGCTAATGTGAAGATTGTAGTCTGGTTAAATGTTGGATACACCGTTGGAACCACACTAGGGAATACTTTCCAGTGCACTCCTATCCATTACACCTGGCTTCGTCCCGAGATGGACCAGTACGATGCCAGTGGTAAGGTCACGGTCAAAGGCGGGACTTGCATCGAATCCCGAACCTTTGTTCTTGCCAGCTGTGCTCTCAGCATATTCATGGACTTGATCATCATACCGATCCCGAGCATAATGGTATGGAACCTACAGATGAGCGTCAAGACCAAGACACTCGTTGTTTTTGTCATGAGTCTGGGTTGGATGTAAGTTTATCTCAGGTCGTCGTGATTCGGCCCGCATTGCCTAGGCACTCACATGTCCCCAGCGCCACCGGTGTCTCCGTCGGACGCTTCATAGTATACTACTACCGATTCGCGCCGACAAACATCGACCGGACTTGGGACATTGGCATCGTCATCTCCATCGCCGAGCCTGCTGCACATGTCATCACGGCGTGCGCGCCAGCCACAAAGGGCCTGTTCCGCATGCTGTTCCCGTCCTTCGACTCCGACTATCTCACCTACGAGGAGTCGTACACCCCGTACACACCGTCGGATGCAAAATTTGGCTCTCGAACCACAGCATCCAAGCAACGCGCTTCAATGGGGTTCAACTTTGGTCTATCTTCCAAAGGCGCCGAAGAAGGAGGCGCAGGAGAAGACATCGTCATCACAGAGAGAGAACGCGGCACTCCCAGAGGAGAGGATGTGTACGGAATGAGGCCACTGGGGAGTGTCGACTCCAGAGAACAGATTGGCCAGGTGGACTACGAGCCCACGGGCGAAGAAGCAAGAGCCAGCAAGGCCAACACCGAGCACAGCGACATGCCCAAGGCCGATACAAAACACACACACTAGGCCACGCCAAATACGTGCCTAATCTCTTTCCCACTGTACAATTCCGCATGGAAACAAAGCATATCGGCGTCGTCATCTCATTTCATTTCGGGAGCTTTATACCACGAACCAGCCTGCCTTTCCCGGCTTTCTACGCATTGTAGTTTGTACCTGTAGTCTACGTAGCCCAAAGCCATCCAGCGACATCCTCCTGGACCACATCACAAAACAAGTCCGCACACACGCCCTTTACTTTCCTTTCTCGAAGAATCTCGCTGTTTCGTGATGAAAGCGTGCCATGTGCTGTTTGTGAGATGGTGTCGGTGTTGGGATCCATGACCCCGTGGATGTCGCGAGCTCCACATAGCTACTACGAAGACGAGATGGAGGGAGCATTCGCGCGCTGTGGAAGAGCGAGTAAAATCATCGCTAAAACATGGCCAAAGTATCGCCAAAGCATCACAAGAGGGGCTCCAGCAACCGCTCAAGCACGAACCCACGTCGAGCTCCGACAGAGCATCGCCACTGCCCATAAAGACGAGGTGTACACTTCTTCTACCCCTACCCTATACATCCTCTACCCTTCTCAACGCAGCCCATGACATCCATCCAACCGCACTATATCTCTGCCAACACGCAAAGCACAGCGGCTCTTTACACGAGCGCTTCCTGTACACGTTTCTTGCACGCTTGCTGAGTTCCGCCATACGCGCCCTTACGAGGCCCGCGGTAGATAGGTGGGCAAGCGGCGGCTTGATGGCCACAGTTGGTGTTCTGGATATGTATACGAGTGGAGATCGTCGTGGCTAGTGCTGATGGATGAATACTTTTGATATGGCGTAAGATGATGAGGAGGCTATTGCATTGTGGTGAAGTCATATCAAGTCATCTCAAGGTATCTCGAATTAAAGGTACTATGGACATGTGCATGTTCACCTTACCAACGCTCAGGGGGTGCGAACCCAATTGTACCGATACAGAGGTGGTACGGTGGTACCTATGTATGCGATGGCACAAGCCAACGGTTTCACAGCCGATGGTCTTGAGACTGAAATGCCAATTCCCATTGGCGCGGGCTGGAGCCGCGATTCTATGTTTCAGCTTCATTGCACAGAGGGAGACCCCCGGGTGCACGTTCAATTCGAGGAGAGTCCGTAACGAGGTGGTGTTGATATCGCGGCATCGTCACATATACGATGGTTCATACATATGATGGTCAAGCGAAGTTGTGCGCCGCAATCCGAGGACCTACATATAAGCACGACGTATGCAGAATGTTGCACGGAGCCGAATTTTGTGATGAGTTGCACTTGCAGCGTGGCACAAAATCGGGTACATTGTTGTTGTATACACTTGTTGTACAGCCTCATTTCATCTGATTTGATCTTCAGAGTGAAGTCCATCACCATTCCTGAACGCCAGTATCATATTCGAAATCCATATTCACTATCCCTTCGTACATGTTCGAGTAATACCGCACCGCTGAAAGTCGAATACTTTTGGGTGACTTCTCCGCTCTTATCGGCGTCGATTCGTTTCTAGCTCCACTTCTGGCGTTTATGCGGGGAGGAGGATCTCGGCCCAGCTGCTGTGCAGGAAGGTGACACCAATCTAAACACAAAATCAGCAACTACTTCTTGTATCCACCATTGCACAGCGATCGGCGCGTCGTGGCCGTTGCAGTCCTGCCAGGGCACCGCACTTGCGCTCCACCGGCTCCGCATCCTGCGTATTCACCCCATCATCTCCGTCCTAGGTACGAGGTGGGCTTACAGCGAAGAGGCCGATCGATGTGACGACGCTCCTGTTCTCTGCGCTTGTAAAACCTTGGATGGTGCTGCGCGCAAAGCTGGGTTCGGCGCGGCCGCCCTTTCCGTTCAGCTGCTTAGGAGGCATTTCGATGGAAGGAATTCTGGATGCTTGTTAGAGATGCACAGCAGACTTGTATCGATGGTGGTGACATACTGAGCTACGGTGAAAGTGGAGGTGGATGCGTAGTGATGTTGACGTCGCAAAAGTTTGGGAAGGTCGGTCGATCGGAAGCTTCAGCTCTGCGCCGATGCCATGCTAGCATTACGTCAGCGAACCGCCTCACACATTGCTACGAAGTGTTCAACATTGCAGCAACAGGCGTGCAGGCTGAAGTGCCTTGGTCTGATTAAACCAGAACACTTACCAAGAGCACTTCTACCTTCGGTACTAGGCACACAAACTGCCAAGTTGGCCTTCACCTTGATATAAACTGAAATATGAAGCTCCAAGTATGAACAGTTAATCTGAATTATATGTATATTGGTTCTATAGATACAAATACCAATATACATCCTAACTAAGGGGGAGTTTCATGATGCACTGCTAGCCCTCGAATACAATCAGACACCGGTAATGCAATTCCTCGTTCATGCCACTTTTTGAGACCTAGCATTCTCAGTGAAATGCACCTGCCGGGCTAGCACCCGGATCAAAAAGCATAAACATGGACACGGATAAACCAGGCAAGCTCCTGGGGCCGGTCCTCCTGAAAGGGGGTAATCTTTGAAGAAGTGAAAAAAGCCGAAAGCAATGCTACAATGTGGCACTCAAATCTGGGGAAATCATACGAGCGTTCTAGAAATCTGAGGCAAGAGCCAATGTTGGCGGGGATATGATAACGCGCTATTGGACAGCGGGTCAAGGTGGTGGTCGTGCTGCCGTCAGGATGCTGAGACTAAGGCTGATAAGCACGACCGCGAGTCAAAGGATGTTGCAGGCGCTACCAGAAGCCCTGTAACCAAGTCAGTCTGTAAATTCGACACGAGAAGGTAGAAGTCGGTTCGTTCCGAAATCCATTCCGAGGAAAAGGGTCATATGCAAGGTATCGTCATCCTTACAAATCAGATCAACGGCTTTACCGCGGACCATCTTCTGACCTGCAGCGTCTGTTGAGGTCCCATGGCTCAGAGCGAGCGCACGTTGAGTGTGGGAGTAGAAAGAATTCAACGAGAATGAGACTACTTACCAGCGCTGCCCACGTATCCTCCCAATCCAAGAGTACACAATCTTGAGTCGCTCGCGGACTCGCGTCGTTCGCAAGAGTACATACTTCTCTTCTTCCAAGACCGGAACAACAGATGCAAACCAGTACGGGAAAAGGGCAGGATCTTCCGGTGGCTCTCCATAAACCTGAATTATGCGGTCGCGGAGCCATGGTGCGCTAGCTTCTCTCATTTCCCGGACAAAAGCTGTGCAAGTCTCCAAGAGCTGCTGTGTTGACAATGTCTCAATAGCGATATATGTGGGAAGCTGGGCTTGGCGATTGGCCCGGAAATGAGATTCTGCATATTCTCGTGCCATGGTTGTCTCGCGCTGCTCCACAGCACCTTCTTCAGCCAGTGAAACATCCTCAACACGCTCGACGTTGGCGACGTTGTAGCCATCGAGCATGCCGTGAGCCCGGACCTTGAAGCGGCCAACACCTCGGGTTTCCACGAAGCTGCGGCCGTCGCGAAGAAGCTCATAGTTTACGATCTCCAACATGGTACCGTATTCGAGGAACGGTACCGCTCCTAAGTCGCCTTGTGCTGAAAATGTACGGTTGTACATGACCATTCCAAATTGCCTGTTGCCCTCCAGTACCCGTCTCATCATGAGGCGATAACGAGGTTCAAAAACGTGCAGAAATGTCGGCATGGCAGGCATTGCCAATGTGCAAATGAACAAGGGTGTGCTCAACACTTCATCGCCAGCTTGCTCCTCGGTTTTTACGGCGGCGGCGCGGGCAGCGACCAGATCTGGACAGAGACCATTCAGGAGCGAATTCAGAATGACGTTGCTGCACTGGCTGGTTTGCAGAGACGCAGAGACGTGCAAGTCTCTTCGGCAGAATGGGCAGATATTGCTATGATCCATGACACGGGCTAGACAGCGTCGACAAAAACTATGGCCGCAAGTAGTTGTTGTTGGCTCCAGCATTGTGTTGTAGCAGACGAGACAATCGAGTTCTTGGTAGGTTACTTCTCGAAGACGTTCAAGAACTTGCACGTCCAATTCCTCATATGTCAGTCCGTCTGCGGAAAGTGTCGAGTATTCCACATCAGAGCTATATCGAAGCTGTCCCATCTCGGCCATGTCGTAAGTCGACACAAGGCGGCCTCCATGGAGCACTTGCTGATGACCCTTTTCGCTGATCGACGCTAACTCTTTCTCGTTTCCACCGTCCTCGGGATCGTCCTGATGTACTATTTCCTGGAGCAATGTAGGCGAGTCTTCCAAGATTGGCCTGTGCTGCGCTATCTCTTGTGCAACCAGTTCCATCAGCTTAGTCAATGTCACATCTACAGAGCACTCCGCCGCTGCATGCTCTGCCCCACATCCTGGCAGCGGACATGAGATACCCATCAGGCGATCCGGTGTGTTGGGATATGAAATGTTTGTTCGTGGTAGGGACTCAGGTAGACATCCGCGGCAGATTGTATGTGAACATGGCAATGTCACAGGAGTCTTGAGTGGGCGGGAGCACTGGGGACATTGTACAAGACGAACTAATTGTCGAGCATCGCGGTGCGCGGCCAGTGCATCCGCCAACGTTGCCTCTTCTTGAAAACCATCGTTGACCATAAAGATCTGCGGCGGTACGCACGGTCCAAAGGTATGCTCGACGAGAGAGCAACCTTTCTCCCTTGGACAGTTCATACGAATTCAGTTCTTTATGCGATGGCGAAAACAGCCATGGACTGACTCAGACCCGAATGAAAGGGACTGCAGGCGAGAGTAGTCGGTCGCGTGATGAGGGCGGTCGTAGCGTAGAAGCGGCGGTAGCAACGGCTATTGTATCCCAGAGAGGCGTTGGAGGAAATCAAACGTTGGGGGTGTATGCGAGGGTTGCCGTGGATTTAATGTGCTATCAAGTGAAACATTCAAATGTGGCGAGTGTTGGCAGTCAGACCAGAGAACGCTCGTGCTAGCCGGGAAGCAGGAACGGCAAGAAGGGCAAGGGAAGCGATCAAAAGTGAACGCTGACGCTATCAAATACGTATTAAGACCAAAACAGCAAATTCAAGGCTGAATGTCGGTCTGCTAGTTCGTTGTAATGTAGTCGGTGAGGAAGGAGAATGCCAGGTCAAGTGCAAAGTCGAGTTAGAGAGAGGGAAGAAGTCATGACCTAACATGCTGGATGAGTGCGTACATAGACCCTAGACAAGAGATCGGCGATGGTGTTTTGCCAGGTCCAGTCAAGAACGGTCACTCCCGATCAGAAGGGAATAATGTGCTTCGGCGGGATCGATTAAACCGCCCGCCATCAATACCCCACCAGACCCCTGTCCGCTTGCATGTGGCCTGTGCACCATTTGCAAACAAGCCAATATCAAAATGGCCAGTGCACCTGTTCGAAAGATCTGGAGGATTTGCCATTTGCGCCTGCTCGCCCGGACCTCACCGCGAGTTCCGAAGACGTGAGCAAACGTGGTACATTCGCACGTTCTACACTCAGTCAAGAATCGCCAAAACCTTACTCCAAGTCGTGTGCGTATGCATTTTGATGACCAGCATATTGAAACGGCGCCAAGCTCAGCCCGGTCGTTCAAGTACACGACGTTGACCCCTCGGTCTAGAGGCTGCTTGCAGCACATGCGGCGAAAGATGCGGCGGTCTGTTGCCCTTGATTGCTGTAGAAGGCCTGTCAAACATTGAGCATGCACGCTTTCGAGCATCGATGACGAGTCGACTTGATGAGTGCACTGACCAATCAGAGCCTAGCTCTCGACCTGTCATCCGCCATCCATGTGCCAGCTCGCGCTGGGACCGTGGCTCGCACTTTGCCGAAGACCCTGTCGTTGACGACTGCATTTCAGGTGGGTCTGCATTTGCTCGAACTTCAATAATCGTGTTCATTTACCGGATTGGCGTACAGCCACTTATTCCTTGCCATATGTGCGTATCAATGTACTTGCACATGCCTTTTACAAACTACCATATCGACACGACAACGACGGCTTCGTATCGAATTATGTCATGAGCTTCGCAGCTCGCGTAATTATCCCTAAACAAAACAAGTGACCGGTATTTAGGATCCATTCCTTTTAGCCGCAAATAGAAGACCGTAAAACTCCACACACAAGTATCTACAATTGGTCTTAGTTTTGGTACGCTTTATTCTGTGTCGGTAACGTGTACGACGGTGAATACTCGTTGTACTCCCCAACACTAATGCTACATCGTCGGCTTTGGTCCACATATACCATGTCATGAGACTTTAGCGACACCCACGGTACCAGATGGTTCTTCGCCTGACTCAGTCGCCGAGTCACTGCTTTCTTCACTCTCTTCATCTTCTTCCTCAAGCACGATTTGCTCTAAAACCTTCTTATCAAAGAGGTCCAGAATGAAGCGGCATGCTGGCAAACGGAAGTGATGTGCCTCGAGTATTTGCATGGTTTTCCGGAATATCGAAGGCTTGCTGAACCCCGGCGCCTTCTTAGCCTTGAGACTAGTATAAAGTCAGTCAATGGGATAAATTCAACTGTACGTTACACATACGCTTGGAGATCATTGGCGGCTCGCTTGGCAAGAACAGTGTTGCCGAGATCGGTCGCGAGCTTGAGAATACGTGCATTGGTGGCATCGCCGTCAGTGATTGCTACAGTGACTTCAGTCTTTCGTTTCCAGCTGATATCTTCTGATATAGCGGCCCATGGCTTGATCTACGCTTGATTAGTTGTGATCATGATTTGCATGCTTGTGATCATACCTCAAATAGCTTCCTAAAGTTCAATGGTAGGCAGAAACCTAATGCTTCACCCGAGTCGCTGACAACCCCGTCCCAGCCATACTCGAGCAAAATCTCTTGACCGTGCAGACTCCTTGATATAAGCCCAAGAACATAGAACGCCGTGCCTCTGAGCGACATGACTTCAGATGTCTCTGCTATTTGCACAATCCACTTCACTACATCTGAGTTCTCCAAGAATGGAGCACCAAGTTCCATTGAACCCACGTTGCCTACTGCCCACAGGCATCCTTTGAGCTTGAGGATGATCTCTGGATCGTTGTCTTCGGTTGCGAAATCACGAATAGTAGCAGCGAACTCCTCGAAATGGCCTTTGTGCTTGAGCAGCTTGCAACCCTCTTTCGTCCTTGTAAGCTCTCGATAGAAGTGCGCTGGTACAAGCCCGTATTCTGGTTGTGTTGAGGTTTCATCGTACGACAGCAGTGAGGACGGTTTGTCAGGAATGTCGGCCAAGGCGCGTGCCATGGTGGCCTCGATTTGCACAACATAGGCATCGTTTCTCCCGAGGAACCAGTCATCCATTTCTTTCGTGATGTAATCCAACCCATCCAGATAGTGATAACCCACTGACGTTGATAGAAATCGTAGCAGTAAAGGTGCGCCAATTTCACCTAAGTGATCTAGAGCAGGGCGGCACTTGACTACGAACTCCAAGGATTCGGTCTCGTTGCATGCCGTTTCCAAGATCTTTATTGCGACTTCGCAAACCTCGACATCTGGATCATATAGTTGAGTGACAAGCAATTTGATGGCCCATTCTGCAACGCCTTGCGGCCCGGATAGTTGCATCGGTTTTGTTGCATACTTGTGCAACAGACCTGTGGAGAAGATGCGAATTTCCTTTGAACAAGAGGTCATAGCCTTCGATATAATGATACGCAAATGCCCGTCGAGCGTGTAATCCAGATTGCTGAGCAAAGCCCGTATCAAGTCGTCGCGGCCATTGAGCTCAATAATATGGTAGAACATGTTGATAACTCGCCATCTTTCAAGGATCTGAATTCCTCTTAGATCTTTGCTCAATGCACCCAAGAGGGCAAAATAGCTTCCAGTAAGACTCTCACTCATGCGGTCGGCTTGAAAAAGAGGAGAGTCAGATGTAAGACCACTCATTCTATCGAAGTGGGAAAGACTCTCTGCCAACTGACGAATGAGCTTGCTCTCACCGAGATACTTTACGCCCTCGGGATTTTGCAACAGGCTAGTCATGAGTGCACAGCCTGCACGGACATATCGCTGGTTTGGCTTTGTATTCTTTACATCAGCAAACCGGAACTTGAATGGTCGGTAGAAGTTAAACAACCGATGTACGAATTTGGTCACCTTCAAAGCCTCGTCGAGACGTTTGGGGTTCAGCAAAGGACCATCGATTGCGGTCTGAATCAGGTTCCAGTTCCATTTCTGGAAATTGCTTGTGTTCAAGACTTGACTTTCGAGTATCAAAGTGCGGAATTGGCCCTCGTCCATTTGCATTGCCGCTTGAACTTTGGATTGATCTGTCGGTCGGTCGGCCACAGTACTCTCAATAACAGCGGTCCCTTTATTGGGATGCAAGGATGTTGCACCTGATCGATAGAGCGTACGATTTACGCTGTCCACTTGATAGATCGTGCCAATTGCAACAAATCGATCCTCGGACTCGAACTTCGCGGCCGATTTCAGTAATTGAGGAAGGACCTGGAGCTGTGCGCTCCACGCCGGCGGTAGCAAGTCATTTGCCAACTTCAGTACTTCTCCGAGCAGCAAGGTCGTCTTGCGTTTCAGTTGTAGTGTTAACGGATCCTCCTCAGCACGAAGCAGGGCCGGTACCAGTCCAGCATGCAAGAATGCAGCCAGAACTACAGAGACGTAGTGGTCTAGCAGACTCCATTTGTTGGCATGAGTTCCAGGTTTTGCATTAGAGCCATCCTTGGCAGGCTCGTTTCGCAAATTCGTTACTCGGCCATATGTTGTGAGACGTCGACCGGCAAGGAAAGAAGAAGACCAAGATGGTGATTTGATTCTGAAAAGATCGAAAAGAAGCTCCAAGATGATGTTGCGAATATGAATAGTCGGGATCTGCAATGAAAGGAGCAAGGACCGGAGTGGGAGAAAGTCGTTCATACAAAGCGATAGCAGCCCGGGCCAACTCCTTAGCAAAGATGCGATGACTTTAGCATTAGCTTTAAGCTTTTCCTCGTGCAAATGGCCATACAGCGTGCCTCCGTCGGTGAACATCGCAAATGGTGTCTCGAGTTCCCGACCTGAGCGTAGAAAGCGCCTGCGGCGGGGTGTGTCCAACAGGTAGAGGAGAGAGGATCCAACACTTTCGGCTGCGTAATAGCTGCCTTCACCCAGAGCATCCGTGAGTACACCCAATCCGCCTGCATTGACTAGAAGCGAAGGCTTCCTGACAAGTATTTCCGCGAGAGTGAGCGTTGCGATATTGCGAAGCCGGTCATCGGTATGTTCAGCTACCGCCACTATGATACGGACAACAGCACGGCCAATCTCTTCAACGCCGTCTTTGACGTCTAAGAAAGCCCGCACGAACTTCAGTGCTTGCTCGCGCTCGACGCTAGCTTTGCTCTCCTTAACGAGAGATAGAATAATCAAGTAGTCAGTCTGTAAGCCGCGAATAATCTGGAGCGACTTTCGATCGGTAAATGCATATCGCATAACTCGGTATGCCGCAGCCACTACTTCTCGACTATCACTGAGAAGCATGGTCTGCATTCTCAAGCCGAAGATGGACCAAGCCAGATCGTATTTGAGCGTAGTGTGCCGTTTGAGAAGGAGGACGAGGGAATTGGCGCGCTCGACATAGTATTCGGGTTGCATGCCTCGCGCCTCCAAGGCCTGTAATATCTCTGCCAACACAAAAGTTGGCGACTCTGATTCTTCTTCGTCATCGTCCTCTTGTTTGGCAACGTGACGTGACGGCGAGCGCGATAGGTTTCGACGAAACAAAAACGATAACCGACTTTGTGGATCTGCGGGCGGTGATTTTACTTCCTTTGCACGCTGTATCTCAATCGCCAACCCTGCCTTGAGCTGTGCAAGCTTTTTGTTTGAAATGTTCAACTGCTCCTCGACCTGTGCCCTTTGGTCCTTGACATTCTTTGCGCTCTTTGCGTTGAGAGCTTCTAACAGGTTCTCTGATCCAATCTTGATTTTGGTCTCTTTGTCAATCTGGTCTTGCAGATCGGCCTGTCGCTGCTCGCTTGTAGTGCTGTCGTTCTCGCCGACGGTTATGGCATGCATGTCAATGTCTGGGCGCAACCTGCTGTCCTGTGAAGTCGTGGGCTTTAGCTGCGTGCTGAAGCTCCCAGGCCCAGAGTGCGCGGTCGCATACGATGACTGGCCCCCGCGCGAGCTTGCCATGACGCTGGCAGCAGCAGCAGACATGGACCGGCCATCTCTGGTCCGTGTGGGCGCGAGCAGGGAGCCTTGGTCGGTCGAGGGCGCGTCGACCTGCGGGTTCACGGAGCGGACGGGTGGCGTCATTCAGAAGGCCACGGGCTCGTCAACCGCATCGCATACCGGTACTACGGCGCCGCTCGCCTCTTGCCTCATGAGCCGGGGTGGGTGGATATCAGTCGGTGTGCCCTGCGGAGGGTACCAGACCAACTACTCGAAGCGGGGTTGTGGCTGTGGCTGGAGATTGTGGCGGGGGAGAAGGAGCGGCGCAGCACCTTAGGAAGGCGCGTGGGGGCAGGAAAGGGAGCGTGGAGGGAATCGCGCAGAGAGTGAATGCAGTCGGCCGTTGTCGAGTGTTCGCGTGTCCATCGAGGCCCCAGCACTACCGCGGCCTGCGACGTGCGTTTCGAAGCATCCATCAGCGGGTCTGTGCAGCCTTCTCCACACCAAACCCGCCGCGGGCATCCACGAGCGGCATCTACGGCACCGCCTGTCACTACAACACCATACTGGCGTGATGCCGCGCGGAGTTGGCCAGTTGCTTATGCTTTGACCTCGACGCAGATTTTCCAAAAGCAAGGCCCCACTGGCGGAGCTGGGCGTGAATATGGTCACGTGCTATTGTTATCCTGACTTTCACGGCGTCGGAGCTCGCCGATGAGCCTCTCGACCAATACGAACGGGCTGTCGCCGCCGTCTGTTGCTCATCCAAACCTTGTTGCTGATCCAATCTGTAGAACCCAGTGCTTTCGCAGCTCGGCCACCTCCGTCTCAAGAGTGGACCGATAAGCTTGCATCTTTCGAGCTATATTTATCGTTACCACCCTGTTCTCGTAGCTCTAATCACCTCTCAATTGTCACTCAAGCTCAGGAGTTGACCTTCTGCTCACTACGACTGATAGACGCACGCAATCAGCTACTATGTCGCAACTTAGCTACGCCCGCTATGGCAAGGACAACGTCCGCTTATACAAGGTTGACAAAGATCCCAAGACTGGTGTCCATACTGTTGTAGAGCAGACTGTCCGCATTCTCCTTGAGGGAGACATTGAGACCTCGTGAGTTCTCCGAGTACCTCCAGTAATCTCAAGCGCTCATTCAGAACAGCTACACCAAAGCGGACAACTCGGTCGTTGTCGCAACGGACACACAGAAGCAGACTACCTACATTCTCGCAAAGCAGAACCCCATCGACCCTCCCGAGCAGTTTGCTGCTGTTATCGGCAATCATTTTGTCGACACCTACCCTCACATTCACGCTGCACATGTCAAGATCATTCAGCATCGATGGACTCGCATGGAGATCGATGGGAAGCCCCACCCACACTCGTTCTACCGCGATGGCGACGAGGTTCGCGTTGTCGAAGCAGTCACAAGGGAGGGACAGGGCTCCTCAATTCGCTCCAAGATTGAGAAACTGCTTGTGCTTAAGAGCACCGGGTCTGCTTTCCACGGTTTTCACCGTGACGAGTACACGCGTCTACCTGAAACTTGGGACCGCATTCTTAGTACGGAGATTGAAGCCGGATGGCAATGGAAGCTCTTCAAGACGCTGGAGGATGCCAAGGCGGTTGACTTCAATTGGGCCTGGAAGGCGGCAAGGGACATCACGCTGAAGATCTTTGCCGAAGACAACAGTGCCAGTGTTCAGGCCACCATGTACAAGATGGCCGACAAGATTCTCGCCACTGTCCCTCAAATCGAGGCAGTCGACTATGCTCTGCCCAACAAACACTATTTCGAAATTGGTATGTTCTCACCCGTCAATAACACAAAGAAGTCCAGTACTGACTCACAGCAGACTTGTCGTGGCACAATGACATCAAGAACACCGGCAAGGACGCGACTGTTCTTGCTCCGCAGTCCGATCCCAATGGTTTGATTCAATGCACAGTCACACGCAAAGGCGCCAAGTCGAAGCTTTAGACAACTTCACATGTGTAACGGTTTCAGGTCATAGGAGTCTTATTGTACATAGCAACGGCGTTCTGTCTGTATTTCAGGGGTTGTTTGAAGAGCGAGAGTAGAACATTATACCACATGAACCAAGTCTAGGGGAAGAGTGGGAGTAGTTTAAGCATCTAGTCGAATAATCCAAGCTAGGGCCAATCAGTACCTGTTTGAAAAGGTCCGCTCATCTTTGCCTTCACAAAAACACAGAGATTGTGTTGACGGTTCTTGAGCCAAAAAAATCGTCGTACATGTATGTATACGATGGTCAGGAAAAACCACAACAGCTTGAAATGATGGAGTACTTCTTCTATCTATACTACTAATCTGAGCGTACTCTACGCGAGCCCTCAAGCCTGCCTGATGGTTATATTAACGTCAGCGGCTACCAACCACTATGTACAAGTTACTCGTTTGCTGCAAGCGCCAGTCGAACCGTTTCGCATATAAGCAAAAGAAGAGAGAAGAAAATAGAGAAAAAAAACTCGTAATCAAACATAGGAAACTCCATAGCTATCCGTTGCGCCCATGATACATGCAAAAACAAGGGAGATGAAATGAGGACAATGGAGACAAAAAAAAGGTGACCGAACCGAGGATAGATGCATAACAACGCTCAAACGCACGACAAACTTCAGCAAACACATGTCCTCACTTGAACATCCACTGGCAATGGCACGAGTCCGCAGGGTCGCCGCGGCGCCCGATGTCACGTTTACTTTGCGAAGAGGACAAGTCGTACTCGTCATAACTGGGATCCTGCTCCTGCAACCACAGCGCGACGGCGGGATCATTTCCATTCGGTGCTGGTGCGATCTTGCCGTTGTCAAGCAGGACCATGCGCTGGCAGTATGGCTGCGGGGAGTCTGGCAGTCGGCGCTCTTCGATCTTAACTATACGCGGGTAGGGAGGAATGCGTGACGAAGATGCTGCTGCATCTGCAACGGCGTCTCGCCGTCCAACAGTTGATGTAGGTATAACTTCGGCGGCTCCCGTGGGCAAACTCGTAGGCGAACTTGTAGGGGGTGGAGTTGCGGCCGCAACGATGGCGTCTTCTGTGATTGAAGAGCTAGGAGAATTCGTGGGCCACATGGTAGGCAGGGCGGTGAAAGTTGCCGCGGTGGAGTTGTCCTCAGCGTAGATGTAGCCTTCGATGTATGTGTTGTTCCAATAGCAATACCATGGATAGTCCCCAGGCTGGACGGTAAATCGCTGACGCGAGGACATGTCGTCACCAATCTGCCGCCTCCTTAAAGCCGAGCCGGCAGTAAGCTCTTCAGGTCTCAGCACGACAACCTTATCGTACCTAGTATGGAAATGAAAGGCCGGGCCGTAACTCTTGTAATCGAGGTCTTTTACAAGCTCCATAGCCTGAAGATCGAGTTGCGGGGCTTGAGCTCCATATTGAATAACATTGTCAAGCGACGAGCCTCCTCGTGTGGAAGCCCTCTGCTGCGTGTTACCATTGGAGTCAACACCGGTCGTATTGATAGTGAGAATGATTGGTGCAAAAGTCATCTTGCAGGACCACGCCGAGTACTCGTTGGGCTGAACCAAGCATCCTGGATTGGCTTCCTGTGGAAATCCAAGAGGAAGGGAAAACGCGCCAGTCGGAAGTGACGAGAGCCCGGAAGGTGTTGGAATGGGTGTTGCACCGAATAGAGAGCCACTTGGTCTTGTGACTTGTGGTTGTCTGTCAAGGTCAGCTGTGTTCTTTTGCAAGAATAGAACAGACTTACGGGGACTCCTCCGGCTTGTTGTGCCCGTTCTTATCGTCATCATCATCATCATCATTGTTGTTGTGCTTCTTTGCGGCAAAGGTTCCAATTGCTGCCCCAAGAGCAACGGCAAAGACGAGTAGCAATACCAGCACCACAACTACAACCCCCATAGGAATCTTCCCGAACAACCTTTTCTTACGCCAGCTTACTTTGGCTGCTTCTGGATCCGCTTTCTCGTTGTATTTCTCGTTAAAGTCTCCAGATTCGGCCGTCAGCAACGACGCTGAAGATGAATCAGACGGTGCAGCTGGGATGGTATTGGCTGAGGATATAGGAGCCACACTGCCCGTCTGAGTCTCTGGTCTCTGAGGTGGAAGACGTGCAGGTGTGATGGCAGGTAATAGAGGTTCAGCGGCAGGCAAGGCATGGGCTGAGAACGAGGCTTCGCTGACTGGTGACACTGGAGACGCTGGAGCATTGAAAGGATCCTCGATGTCCATGACAGAGTTCAATGGTGCGGGGATGACTCGCGATGCGCTCGCCTCCGCAGCCATCGAAGCCTTCGTGGGGCCTGCATCTGGATACCTGGAGTAAGGCGGAAGCTGCTCGGTATGACCGTCAGGCCCAATGATATCTTGCTCTTCGCCATCAGGCCCAAGGACTCGGTGGTAGCCATTGCTCAGACCAGGAAAACCCACAGGCATGGCCGTCTGGATTGGGGGAACTAGGGGTTGTATTGAGCGTAGATCCTGGGCTGGCGTCTCGTCGTCCAGACCACTCTGTGAATACATGGCATATGGATGCGCTGGCCGCTGTACTGACATTGGTCGGTCCTGTCTCCCTGTTGAGGCTGATGCGACGCTGCTCGAGCGGTCCATTGTATGTTGGGGATACATGCCATATGGGTGACTGGGTCCAGTTTCAAACGGATTCTCTGACATGCTCGTTGTCGCAAAGGAAGCAGTCGAGCTGACAGAATCGCGGTGGTGCAGCGGCGACTGGGTAATGGGAGGGCGGTTGCTCAGGCCTGGGGGGCGGCCATCCTGCACTACAGAATTGCGAACCTTGGCGGTGCTGTTCCTCGTTGCGGTCCGTCGCAGGTCATTTCCTGGCGCTTTGGATGTCGAGTACTGCCGCTGAGGAGCTTCGCTAGGGTTAGTATTCTGCGGGTGGCCATTTCGCGGCTCGTCCGTGTTGGCATGTGTCTGGCGGAATCCAAGACCATCCGAGACCATAAAATCACCCTCGTCGAAATCAACCTCGTACTCGTCGTCGAAGACATTGTGGACGCTCTCTCGCTGCGAGAGGGTGCTCTCGTGGCTGTTGCGTCGTTCCATCGCGCGGTGTGGTCCCTGAGGCCCCCAGAGGCCCTGTCACCCCCTTCCGAGCCTCAGTACGGCGCCTCGAGATTCTCCACGTGATATCGGTCAGCCGAATGCGCGTTGAGGAGCGCACGCGAGCGAGTGTGGGCGACGGGGGCAGCGATGTCGGTGGTCGTGTATGGAGTCGTGATGTCGGTGTCGGCGGGTGGAGCGCTGCGCTGAACAGCCTGTGTTCTGCTTGAGACGGCAAGTCCCAAGCGCTAACAGACTAGGGCCATGGTTCCGTTTCATGGCCATCGCCCAACCACTCGCTCGCCACGGCCGTGAACGCCAACAATCGTTGGCTGTGGCCCAATGATCATATCTGCTGCCATCAATTCTGCCTTCTCGAGCATCGCATGGCAGTCACGTCTTTGACCACTTCTGCTCGTAGGGTGCGAAGGCGATGGCTGATGCATGATTGCAGCTGCGACTGCACCAGCACAGACTCCTTGTGGCACGCGGCCACACTCCGGTTCACTCCATTCTCCAAACGTGTTCGCTGCCTTGGCTCTGCTCCCGAGTCCCCTGCCGCCCTGTGACGGCCTGAGGCTATGACATCGTTAGCCAACTGCCGCGATAAATTTTCGTCGAGCCCCATCCATCTGATAAAGTTTTCATCAGGTTTATCTGATCCGAATGGTGCACTCTCCGGGTTCTGCCCGAGCTAGCCTTGACATGCATATAGCCGGTGGAGTGCTACATACAACCATGTGTGCGCCACCAAACGAAGCTTTGCAGAGGCTGCACTGAATAGGAGGCCAAAGCTGCCGACACACCCTCAGTTGCTGGCTCGTCATGTAGGCTGACATGTATTGAAGTTGGGATGGAATTCAATTGCACTTGTCATGTACCTTTATTACTATGACCTTGACGCATGAGAGGTATACTGTGAAGAAGCACATGTGTTTCACTGACTTCTTACTTGCACTAAAGTACCCGCAGTCATTACGAAAAGAGTAACTTCGCCGGTGCCTCGGGCCTTCATGCATACATCTTGTCAAAGTTCATGCAGCTTCTCTGGCGCTGGACTGACAGCTGTATTAGGTATGTAGTGGGTAGGTAGTCAACGGATGTTTAAGGCTCAACTCTAACATCGAGCCTGCAGATCATCGAGCACAATATGTCGGACTTGGGTCGTAAGGATCGCTTGCATCCATAGACGAAGATTCTGGTATGCTATTCAAGAGTAGAGGATAATCGACCACGAAGCAACATTAGAAGAGTAGGTCAACTCAACTTCTTGTGGCACGACTGTACTATCATGCTCAATGTAAAGAAATACGCTCTGATGCGGTACCATCTGAATAGCTGTCGAGAACAACTGTAATAACGTACTCGGCTCCTTGATCTGCTCTTCAGGCGTTGCATCGCTCCAAGTAAGGACGTCTGGTTTGACTTTACCGTCAATGCACAGTGGCTATGCTCTGGTAAGGGGCCTGTCATCAACAATGCACACCATCATGCAACGTGCATAGAATCCCTGACATACAAATACATAGTATATACAGCACGATAGACTTATTGTTGTGCCGGCGCTTTTCATGATCGGTGTATTTATATAGGCAGGCGTGTCGGTATATTTATGTACGTGTGTACATTTCGACGCAACGCACACGATGTATTGACTGCTCGTTTTGGTGGATGTTGAAGAGCTGCGACTCAATGTTACGTGGTGGTGCTGCGCAAGTCTGAAGGCTGTGTTCTGGTTGCCTGGAGGTGCCGCTATTGTCGTCGAACATGATGGAGTCGAACATGAGCCCATTCACTCGTGTCGTGGGCGGCCCTGCATGCCAAGACGAACATGATTGGACGTCTCAAGCTGTTCCTGGCACACCCGAACATGTTTTCCAGAGTTAGGTATGGCGCCACACTGCTCCGATTCGCGGTGGCTAAACAAGATGACGAAGAAAAAGTGTTTCGTGCAGGCAGGTGGAAAGGCGCAAATGGGGCACTGTCTCAAAGTTGCAGTTGCGCCGTGCCCTGGGAGACCCTGGTCACGGCTGTGATGATCGTGAATTACAGTGGACCAAAATGTTCACCATCGAACGGGAAATTGGTGTTGTTGAGACCCAGGCATTGGCCCGCTACCTGACCGCCTTTGCCATTGTCCCTCGCGCGTACTCCTTTCTAACCAAAATACTTAAGCGGTGTACACCCCCTCGAATCCACCGAGCAACTTGCCCTCTTCCTCCACCACAAACCTCACAACCTCACCAACCATGGCTGCTCGTCCCCAGAACATCGGTATCAAGGCCATTGAGCTGTACTTCCCCAGCCAGGTAGGCTTACTTGACTAGCGGGGGCACGCGTAGTCTTGCGCCTGCTGTCGCCTTTATGCCAACACAGCTAACGTTCTGCGCAGTGCGTCGACCAAACCGAACTCGAGAAGTTCGATGGCATTGCTGCGGGCAAATACACTATCGGCCTCGGCCAGACCAAGATGTCCTTTTGCGACGACCGCGAGGGTATGTGAACTACTGAGCGTCCGAGTATGAGAGGGGCAAACTAACAGTTTGCTGCGCAGACATTTACTCATTCGCCCTGACCGCCGTTTCCTCACTTTTCAAGAAATACAACATCGACCCCAAGTCGATCGGTCGTCTTGAAGTTGGCACTGAGACTCTTCTTGACAAGTCCAAGTCGGTCAAGTCCGTTCTCATGCAATTGTTCGAAGAGAGCGGCAACTACAACGTTGAGGGTGTTGACACAGTAAACGCGTGCTACGGTGGCACCAACGCACTGTTCAACTCTGTCAACTGGATCGAGTCTTCTGCTTGGGATGGTCGCGACGCCGTTGTTGTCGCTGGCGACATCGCGCTGTACGCCAAGGGCAACGCTCGTCCTACTGGTGGTGCTGGTTGTGTTGCTATGCTCATCGGTCCCGATGCTCCTATTGTCATGGAGCCTGGCAAGCGCGGCTCTTACGTCAGGCACGTATACGACTTCTACAAGCCCGATCTGACAAGCGAGTACCCCATTGTCGACGGTCATTTCTCTATCAAGTGCTACACTGAGGCTGTAGATGCCTGCTACCAGGCCTACAACGAGCGTGAGGCAACACTGAAGGCTCAGCAGAACGGCAATGGCGTCAATGGCCACTCTGAGGAGCAAGAGACTCCTCTCGACCGTTTCGACTACATGGCTTTCCACGCACCTACCTGCAAGCTTGTCTCCAAGTCGTACGCGCGCCTTTTGTACAACGATTATCTCAAGAACCCCTCAAACCCCATCTTCGCCGATGTTCCTGCTGAGATCAAGGATCTCTCATACGAGGCATCCGTCTCCGACAGGAACGTCGAGAAGACCTTCATGGCTCTTGCTAAGAAGCGCTTCGCCGCCCGCGTTCAGCCCAGCATTCAGGTCCCCACCATGTGCGGAAACATGTACTGCGGCAGTGTCTATGCCAGCTTGTGCAGCTTACTCGCCAATGTTGACAGCCAGACTGCTCAGGGAAAGCGTATTGCTCTGTTCAGCTACGGAAGTGGTCTTGCATCTTCTTTGTTCTCTTTCACTGTCAAGGGCAGCTACGAGCAGATCGCCAAGTCGCTTGACATTCAGAACCGCCTGGACGCAAGGCGCGTTGTTGCCCCTGAGGCGTACGATGCCGTAAGCAACCCCCCATTTCTTAGTATTGTTGTTGAATTTTGATGACTAACGCCACTTCAGATGTGCGACCTCCGCAAGCAGGCCCACCTGCAGAAGAACTACACTCCCAAGGGTGAGACTGATGGTATCCTGCCTGGCACATACTATCTTACCAATGTCGACGACATGTTCCGTCGCACCTACGAGATCAAGCAGTAGATACCCTAGGATCTCTCACCTTTACTCATTTCTTTGCTGCATTCTGGGCATTTGCAGGAGTCATTTGCATGAATCGGCATAGACTCTAGTCGGGGGTACTTTACATTACCAGGCGTTCAGAACCTCTGGAATTCGTAGACCGTAAGGGTACGTGTAATCCAGGCGAGCTTTGACTTGCCTAATGATCGTTATGATGGACAGATGGTATGCACGGATAGGAAACGACACAGTTGGTTGTCGACATCTTTATGACAGTTCAAGAGAGCTTATTCACTTTAATATATACTTCTTATGAAGTTTTGTTGTAGATAGCTGAAATCAGAGGATCCACATTATACAAGCCGCTACTGTTGAAGCATCATTTAGACCTTCAAGTTTCTAGTAACGGACACAACCATACGTCGTGATGGTGGAGTGTTGTGGTGCTGGCGCGCACCACATGGAAGTGGAGAGCTGCACACGAAGAGAATAGAATAAAACGCCGATAGGCCCAGTAATAAGCCGTTATGCTCAGAATACATCCCACAACGCCCGGCCGACTTATGCAATTGATTCAAACAAGCGTGCCGTCCGGTTCGCCGGGTAAGCGCTTGACTCGCCTTTGCTCCCAGTCCTCAAGATCCTTTGCTTGTAATCGCTACGAGCTCATCAGCACCGTTGTGGATATTTGAGAGGATTCGCCAACCCTCGAAACCGTAATGGACCACTTACATAGTATTCATCCTTCATGTTGACCTTTCTTCGATTTTGCCCCAGACCCATGGCCTCCTCTTGTGTTATTTGCTGGTTCTTCCGATCATATCTCTCATAACGCAAAGCAGTAGCCGGTGTGAGCAGGAATGAGCCGGCGACTATCGTTGCAAGGAAGGGAAGGCCGAAGAGTGCGAATGGATGTTTTTGGAGAGCTTTGCGATATTTGGCGGCGATCGAGTTGGGTAGCGTCGCACGGAAGGACTTGGAGGAGAACTGCATCGTGGAGACACGCCCTTGGGGCCGGAGCTGAGAGACTCGCCGGAGGTTTTGGATGCGCTGTGTGTCTCGAGGGCGACTTGTAGACAGTTGATGGGCTGATTCTGGGTCCGCACTTCAACGCCGCAAGTGGAGCAATTAGTGCTTGGCAGCATCACGGGATCGCGCGCTCCATCTAGAAGTTCGTCGACGCGTCTCCCGCCCATCGCCTCAAACAACGGCCCTCACTCTCGCTGCATCTCTCGCAGGGGTTCGCTGCCAGGCCTTCATGAGCTTACGATTTGACGAAAAATATTACGACGTTACCGCAGCCTAAACGCAGAGAACTCTGCCGACACATACTTGATCACCTCACAGCCATTCACTTGCCCCACTTGTTTGCGGACGACCTGTCACTCCAATCTTCCGACCTCGAACATGACCCACAGGTGAACGCCATAATGACCCGCAAAGGCGGGGGCTCAGCCCAACGTAAAGCACCACCATTACCTCCGGCAAACACTTTGGTAAACATCAACACAAATGGGAATCCTCCACCGTCAACAATCGCCGCTCAGATCGTGCACAATGCAGCAAACATCAACTCGAAACAGGATGCCGCCGCCAAGGTCACGTTTGGAGAGCTTCTCAAGGAGTTCCTCCAGCATCCAAGTACAGATGAGCCAGACATACAGCTCGTTGCCTTTATCTGTGTTGTCACGGAGGCAGGCTTGGATGGCTTATTCAAGGAAGACCCCTTTGCGCAGGATGAGCAAAAAGAGCAAGGCATACGCAGCATTGCGGCAATAATGTACTTACTGACTCAGAAGCCGTACCTGCTTTTCTGTGCGAAAGATGGCGAGGACGATGGAAATCCACAATCACCTGTGATTTTGTGGCTATTTCCAAAGCTTATTGGTTTGCTGACGTGTGAAAACCTCCGTCCGATTCATGGGCATGTCCAGGAAATGCTGAACAGCTGCCTCAATATTCTTGCAAGTTCAAAGGCCTTCTCTCGCCAAGCTGCTGCTACGCTGCAATTGTACAAATCTTGCGCTACGTGTAAGTCACGTGTTCTACGGACTGTATATTGGTTGACAGACAAAAGATCTACGAGATGAACTGAAGTCAAGGATTGAAGTGGTGGCAATACAAGCTGCACCATTTCGCGCTGTAGTGCCGTCGATAAGCAGTCTCAATGATTTCTGGCCAGAGAGCAAGCAGCTAATTGCCGTTCCCCACAATCTTCAAAGAACCATTTCTTCACCACTCTCAGCCATATATGTCGGTCTCAGCATTCTCATGGCGCTATGCACTGTAGCATACCAGAAGCCATGCAATGCCATTTTCGAGCAACAGTCCTTGTGGAATCTGGATATATGTGAGGAGCTGGGACATTATTTTCAGCGATGGATCACAGGCTTCAATAAACGACCGTTGCACGACGATATACTCAGAACATATATGCAGCTACTGGAGGCTTTCGTTAGTGCTGATCAACAACAGAGCGCGTCCTGTCTCACTTCGAAAAAAGCCGCACTGACGGCTGCCACCAGTATTGCACGTCTGGTCGAAACTCTTGTTAGTTCACCGATGTCAGAGGACAATCAAGCACAGCTTGCGCTGCTTTTGACACGAACGTGTCCCCTTGCACAGCCTGGAGTTCTCCAGATAAGTGTTCTTGACCGGCGGCGTCAGCCTTCAGAAGTGTTGGACGTAGAAGCCCTGAGGCACAGTGTCAGGAGGGTTTGTGACAACAAGGGATTACTGTCCGAACTCCAGAAGGACCTACAGGTATGTCCAGTGCCTTACGACATTACTACGATGCTCATCATTGACGAATATTAGCTCGCTTTGTGCCTTTGGATTACAAACGCGAACTGTCCTGAAAACACTCAAAGTCTCTGTGAAGAGCTTCGCCTGAATGGGGCTATGAGTTTCACATCCGCGCGGCTCGTCGAAGACGCGACGAAGTGCGCTCACATATTTCAGAGAATGCAGCTCCACGAAGATAGACCATCAAAACGAAGGAAAACATTGCACGAAACGTCAGAAGACGCTGACACTTCAGCCTATCACAAGATCACGATGCTGCTCAACGGCAGTTCGCAAGACTCTCCAGTACTGGATCTCTCGAATCTACATAACATCGTACAGTATGTGTGATTTCCCTGCGTGGTGTTCTGACTAACACAATCAGAGTGAAGTATTCCACTCTACCGGATCATCCAAAGCAGTCAGAGGCTGTACAACAGCAATTACTCACTGCCTTGGGCAGGATTGCCTGCGCAGGCTCCCGGTGTCTGCAACCCAGCACAAGGGGCTCACAGCATTTGCAGCAGCTCACATGCATTCTCTGTGATGAAACCAGCTCCGCAGGAAGGACGCCTACCGTATACTGGAACACAAGCAATGGGAATGAAGACTGGAAAGAAGTCATGGCTGCACTTCTAGCCATCACGAAGGAGACCAAGTTTCAGACTTCGTCAAGACCTCGAGTGCTTATGGCAATCGCCATAGGTCGTCTTTTCAACCACATTTCCGATGCTGACTACCTCAACCTAGAAGCCTGTGAACTCGGACAATGGCTCCTTGGTTGTATGAGCAGATCTTTGAGAGAATTGAAAATTGCCGCCGCACATGCGCTTATGGTATTTCTGCGAAGTGACATCGACAGTCGCGTGCGCCAGAAGAACCGAACCTCAGTTGTTGAGTTCTTCGATATACTTGCGCAGCGCGGCGTACTTGCCGATCAAGAAGCTCTGATCTTAGCGTATGGTCAGACAGCTCGTGTCTGCGGTGAGCTGGAGCTTCCAATCATCCTACATCGATTAGTTGAGTATCTTGGCCATGCCAATGCTCTCATATGCGGCATGGCGTATAGGGAGCTTGACGCTCTTGCTGAGCCTCACGAGCCTGAAGCACTATTCAAGCCATACTGGAGGATACTTGCGTTCTCTGTCATAAAGGACATCGTCAACAAACCTCAGAAGGCACAACAACTTGCCGATCTTACCGAACAAACTGTTCGTCAGCTACTTGTACTGACTCAATCATATACTCTACCACATCTGGTGCTAACAAAGAGGAGAGACGCGATTGGAAAGATTGCTCAGGCGCGCAAGGTTTCCGTAGCGGAAGTGTTAACTCAGCCTAGAACTAACCTTGCGAAAATCCTGGCGTTGTTGCTTTCGCAGTCGGTACCAGACGTCGAAACGTTCGCTATGGAGACACTGGCTGAGGTTGAGCCAGCCATGCGAGAGGGCAGCAATGACCGGCTTGAGTCTCTCATCGCTTTGGATATAACGGGCATTGCTATCGAAATTTTGCTCCTGTCTGCGGAACAAGAGAAGCCAAAAAAAGGCCCGGTGCGTAGCTTTACCTCTGATGCTTTCTGAGTCCGGTTGACTTACATACGTAGTACCAACGAGCGTTCAGCACACTTGCTCGTCTTGCGGACACCAAACAAGGGCAACGCAGATCCTCATCCAAGACTAAGAGCCTGGATGAGTTCTGCGAGACTCATATTCTCGGCATTATCGCCTATTTTTCGGACATTGTAGAGAGCCCGCTCACTCAGGGCAAGACTATGCCGCACCCGCTTCCTGAGCGCAAAAGATGTATAGCAGCCATCGGTGACTTCATAGCTCTCGCACGCTATAGTGTGAACGGCGCGTTGCCGCAGGTGAGTCAGCATGATCAAAGGCGGAGCATTACTGATAAGCCTCAGATACGTGCGTGTTTACAGTCAGCAATGGCCGATGAAGACCTCTGCGATGAAGCTTTCCTTGTATGGACGGCCTTTCTTGATGCTCTCGATGCAGATGATACGATACTGGTGATTGATCAAACCTTTGCCCTGATCGTGCAGCACTGGAGGACGTTCTCAGAAGAAACACAGCTTTTGGCAAACCGAACAGTTGTTGCTCTGACTCAAAAGTATGATGGCCTTCTGCGGGCGCGTATCGAATACCTGCCGTCGTTGGAGACGATTCCTTTGCTTCACAAGACTGAAACAGAACTCGTTCGCTTCAAATCGCACGTGGAGACTGTCAAGATCCTCCAAGCTTTCAGCAACAGGTGCAAGGACCAGAATGCAGTGGTTGTACGCCAGGCTCTTATAGAGCTATATCCGTATTTGGACAACAATCAAAAGTATCTCCACCAAGGTGTGGTAGGCCAAAAGCCGTTGCCCGTTTTGGCAGCGCTCACTCGGTCGCTTCTAGACGCAAGTCTGCGGTTTTCCGACAACCATTCAGACATCACAACGCTGTGTGCACAATGTCTGGGCGTCATTGGTGGTCTCGATCCTTACCGAGTCGAAGCAGTACGCGAGAAAAAACGCGTCCTGATGCTATCCAATTTTTCACGAAGAGACGAGGATATCGATTTCGTGGCTCTTCTGCTGGAGCAAGTCCTCGTGAAGGTCTTTCTTTCAACCACGAATGCAACGTCACAAGGGTGGATCGCTTATGTTATGCAAGAGATGCTCAAGCATTGCGGCTTCAGCACTCTAGCTGTTGCAAGGCCTCGTTCCTCACAGGCAAGCACTGAAGTTCAAAGATGGAATGACATTCCAGAACCTACAAGAAACGTCTTGACCCCGTTCCTCAATTCACGATACTCTGTCAACCGTAATCCTGCTTTGCACTACAAATCTCCCGCATATCCAATCTTCGATGGCAAGATCAGCCATGGCATCTGGCTTCAGACATTTGTATATGACCTTCTGCAAAAGGGGCAGGGCGTCAATGTGGAGATGGTATTCCCCGTGTTGGCCAGGGTAATCAGAGGCTTCGATCTATCGATCGCAACCTTCATACTCCCGTTTGCTGCTTTGAACGTCATTGTGTCTGACAGCGACCAAAACATGACACATGTAGGGACAGAGCTGATGACTGTATTGCGATACAACATCCAATCTACAGACCAGGCTAATGCTTTATTGGTTAAACAGTGCAGTGAGGTGAGTCAACACTATCGTTCAATTGTGCTTCGCTGACATTTCGGCAAAGAACGTGTTTCAGGTTCTGGACTACCTTTCACTGTGGCTTCAAGAAAAGAAGAAGTCTGTCGCTGACGCCAGGATCATGGCCGGCAAGACTGGCCGAGGCGTTGTCGAAGAAGATGAGATGAATGCCATCAAGCAAATCAGTCGGATAGAGGGCATTCTCCAGCTCATCCCTGCTGAAGTCATCTCTCGTCGTGCTGTCGAATGTGGCTCGTATGCTCGGGCTCTCTTTCATTGGGAGCAATACTACCGGCAACAGCAACAAATCAAAACCGAGACGAACCAGGCTTTTGAGAAAGACGATTTACTGCAACATCTACAGTCCATATATGCACAGATCGACGAACCTGATAGCATAGAAGGTATTACGGCCCATTTGAAGGTGCTGAATCCCGAGCAGCAAATCATAGAAGATCGTAAGGCTGGTCGATGGACAGCAGCTCAGAGCTGGTATGAGATCGCGTTAGCAGAGAAGCCAGACGATGTTGATACTCAGATTAATCTCCTAACGTGCTTGAAAGAATCTGGCCAATACGGTACGTTTGACGCATCATCCTAGATTATCAAAACTGACAGCTTCTAGATGCCATTCTGAACTACGTCGATGGATTTCATGCATCCAACTCGACACTCTCAGTCAATACGCTCCCCTTTGCTGTCGAAGCTGCCTGGTCCGCCGGAAAATGGACACACCTCAAAAGAATCCTTGGCGCTTCATTCGACACGGTCGTTGATCCTTCCATGGACTTCAACGTTGGTGTCGGAAAAGCTTTGCTTGCACTGTCTCAGAAAGATGAAGTAAGATTCAGGGCCATCACTGCCGCTCTCCGTCGGAACCTGGCAGGAAGTCTATCACCTTCAAACACGAATTCACTGCAAGCTTGCCATGATACTTTGGTCAAGCTGCACGCCTTGTATGAGATTGAGGCCATCAGTGGAGTTATGCCTTCCACTACTGCGGAACGCGAGACTATTCTTGAAAACTTGGATCGTCGTCTAGATATCATTGGCGCCTACACGTCCGACAAGCAGTATCTTCTTGGTGTTCGACGTGCGACAATGCTGGTTTCAAAGTAAGCAGTCTGGTTTTATGCTTCAAGATTTAGTACTGACCAAATCAGAATCAATTTCAGCGACTTAGACATTGCTTCAGCGTGGCTCACGACAGGACGGCTTGCCCGTAAGGGCGGTTTCATGACAACGGCGTTCAACTCTGTTCTACACGCCGAACAACTTGGAGATGGCGCATCGAAGATCGAATATTCCAAACTGCTGTGGAAGGAAGGCCATCATCGAAAGGCGATAGCTAATCTACGAGGTGCCATCGACAGCAATGCCTTTCAGAACAACGACAGCCTGCCCATAAACATCTCCATAACTACAGATGGTCGTGGGGGCGATCTCATGAGCAAAGTCAAATGTCACGCCCAGCTTCTCCTGGCGAAGTGGCTTGACCGTGCTGGTCAAACCAAATCAGGTTCTCTCAAGGACGCGTACGCAAAAGGCGTTATGTCATACCCAAAATGGGATAAAGGCCACTACTACTTGGGACGTTATTATTTGAAGCTCCTGGAATCCGAGAAGAAACTACCTGTTGCGAAGCAAAGCCAAGAATACCTTTCCGGAAGCTTAATCAAGCTTGTCATCGAAAATTTCGTGCGCTCGACAGTTTATGGCACAAAGTACTACTACCAGACCCTGCCGAAGATCCTCACTCTCTGGTTAGACCTGGGAACGGAGGTCATGAACGCAGCGCCAAGATCAGCCAGAGATAAAGAGTTTTGTGACCACAAACTGACGTACTTGGATCACATCAACAAATATCTCAAGCGATATGCTGGAGAGCGCATGCCTGCTTACACGTGGTATACTGCGTTTCCACAGATCATCACACGTATCAGCCACCCAAATAAGAACGTCTGGGAAGCGTTACAATCAATTATCATCCGAGTCGCAGCAGCATATCCGCAGCAAACACTATGGAGCTTGTTAGCTGTACTCCACTCGACGCAAGATGATCGTCGAGCGCGAGGCACTGCTGTATTACAAAAACTGCGCGACACATCGAAGCGGAAGAACGGAGCGTTGGACCTGAAGAATGTCATCGTGCAAGGGCAGCGCTTGACTGATGCGTTGCTGGTCGCTTGTGACGCCCCGGTTGAGCAACGGGTGACCCACGTCAGTCTATCGAAGGCCCTGGGATTCAATCACAAGCTTGCACCCAGTCAATTGGTTGTGCCAATTGAAGCCAACATGTTACCGAATCTTCCTGCTGGGAATGATAGCAAGACCATACGCCTCCATAACCCATTTCCACAGGACGCTGTGACTATCAATGCGTTTATGGACGACGTTCTGGTACTTTCCTCGCTCCAACGTCCTCGGAAAATCAATGTTCGAGGTTCCGATGGTCGATCGTACGGTCTTCTCTGCAAACCCAAAGATGATTTGCGCAAAGATCAACGTCTGATGGAATTCAACGCTATGATCAACCGCGCACTGCAGAAAGACATTGAATCTAGCAAGCGACGATTGTACATCAAGACCTATGCAGTAACACCCTTGAACGAAGAGTGTGGAGCGATCGAATGGGTCGAGGGTCTGAAGCCGATGCGGGACATTATCATTCGATTCTACCGCCAACACAATGTGCAAATCGACTACTCAGAGATCCGCATGCTGCTTAACGAAGCCTCATCCTCGCCATCGAAGGTGCCTATCTTTACAGATAAGATACTAGGCAAGTTCCAGCCCGTGCTCCACGAGTGGTTCGTCGAGACTTTCCCAGAGCCAGAAGCCTGGCTATCGGCGCGTTTGCGGTACACACGTTCCTGTGCAGTAATGAGCATTGTTGGCCATGTACTTGGGCTGGGTGATCGACACGGTGAGAACGTGTTGCTGGAGCAAGGCGACGGCGGGACTTTTCACGTTGATTTCAACTGCCTGTTCGACAAGGGCCTTACGTTCGAGAAGCCCGAGCTTGTACCGTTTCGCCTGACGCACAACATGGTAGACGCCATGGGCCCACAGGGCGTGGAAGGCCCCTTCCGCAAAGCGGCCGAATTGGTGTATAGTCTTTTGCGGCAACACGAAGATACCCTCATCACGATTCTTGAAACATTTGTGCACGATCCCACGGCCGATTTCTTAGGCAGCAAGAGGAGGAAGAAGATCGCCGGCGTGCCGGACACACCACAGGAGGTGTTGGACAGCGTCAGGACGAAAGTTAATGGATATCTGAAAGGAGAGTCGGTACCATTGAGTGTGGAAGGATATGTGGATGCGCTGATTGCAATGGCCAGAGATCCAGTGAACTTGGCTGCGATGTATATTGGATGGTGTGCCTTCTTCTAGTTGGCAGACGATCAGGACAGCAGTTGACTTTAAGCGTTTGATGCATTTGCATGTACTGTGTAATATTATCGGCCTGTAGGCCTTTTGAATAGAGGCTAAATGAGTGTTCATGCGACTTATATAGACTACAAGGCTTCACTCGCGTTCTGGTTGTAAGGTTTCCTGTTGCTCTGGCCTGAGCGCATCTTATGGAACCGATGACCAGGAACCAATCGCGGGAGAGTCGCGCCCGCATGTCCAGCAGAACCACGGCGCAATCATTGCAACCCCAAACTCCCTTGATTATACGCCATTGCTTGCACCTCGATCTCACCTCCGCCCGCCGAAGCTACTCGTGCTGCCTGCTGCCGCGAATTGCAGTACACGCTGTGCAAGTGAAGCTTGAGCAGCTTAGTAGCCGTCTAAAAGGCGCGCCCAATAATTGAACTCATCGCAGAGCTCGACCCAGCAGCGTGCTAAAGACAGTCTCGCCACCGCTACACAGACAAAATGGTTGGCAAAAAGTCGGGCAGAGCCCAGCTGCGGCAGGAAGGTACGACCGTCTCACGCTGTTGTGTAGCGACAGCTGCTGACAAGACGGCGCAGGCCTCGAGCGCACCGACAACAACATGGAACTCTCGTCGTGGCCACAGGTGGGCATGATCAACCAGAAGAACTATTACACCGAATTCCTCAAGCGCGACGAGCAGTTTCTGGCTGTGCGATACCCAAAAGACGAAGAACGCGCCCGCATCGTACAAGAAGCTCGCGACAAGGATCGCGCGCGCGCACTGGGCGTTCCCCAGGCGGCCGAAGGTGCAACTCCCCTTCCAGATGAAGCTGCTGACGAGGTCGATGCCTCGCTCGACTCTGCGAGGACAGACATCTCGAAAGTCATAGTCATACACCCAGGCAGTCAGAACCTGAGAATAGGCCTTGGCTCAGACGCTCTGCCCAAGACCGTACCCATGGTCATTGCCCGCAGATGGAAGGAGAGTGAGTGCGAAGAGGACGGTGGAGAGCCGAGTCCTAAGCGCATGAAGGTTGAGGGAGCTGTGGATGCAGATGCGCTTCCCGAGAAGTGGTTCGGCGAGGACTTTGCTGATCAGTACATGGCCATGTCCTCGGAGCTGAGGACAAGAATGCGCTCCAACAAGCGCAGGGTGCTGCCCAACTCCAAGGACCTTGTCACCAACTACAACCGCCGCACACCGCCCGACGTCATTTCCGAACACAACGATATAAACCGCATCGATTTTACAGAGATCCCGTCGAACCCAGATAAAGCGCCGCATTACTTCACAGGCCCTGAAGCGCTCCGCATACCGGAGCTATCAAACCCTCGCTACAAGCTGTTCTGGCCGCTACGCCACGGCACTTTCAATGAGAGCGAATACAGAGATCGCAACCAAATTTACCACGATGTATCCAAGATCTTTGAAGAAGCATTGAAGAATCAGCTCGGCATCACCAGGATGAAGGACCTCGCCACCTACAAGTGTGTACTCATCATCCCGGACTTGTACGAACGCAACTACGTTACAATGATGCTCGACATCCTGATACGAGATCTCGGCATTGGCAAAGTCTGCTTGCAACAGGAGAGCTTGTCCATCACATTTGGAGCCGGGCAAGACAAATTATGTGTAGTTGATATTGGCGCCCAAAAGACTTCGATCTGCTGTGTCGACGAAGGTCTTTGTGTCGAGGAGTCTCGTGTCAACCTGAAGATGGGTGGCGCAGACGTTACAGAAACATTTATCAAGATGATGCTGTACGGGCATTTTCCATACTCAGATATCAACCTAAAGAGGCGGTACGATTTCTTACTTGCAGAAGAGCTCAAGCAGAAATTCTGTTCAATGGACGAGGGTTCTGTCTTGGTTCAGACATGGGACTTCCACCTCCGGGCTTCAGGTCAGGAGACACGGAAGTATACGTTCAAGACCTACGATGAGACTCTTCTTTCGGTCATGGTAAGTGCCCTTCCACTCCCTTACAGAACATTAAAATTCATCTTCCCAGGGACTTCTCAAACCATCAATCTTCGACAACTCGCGCAAACTGGAAGGTCGCAGAACTGTCGTGCCTCGCTCCGTCGACCTCTACGACAGCTCCCCCAACGATCCCATCTCCGCAGCTCAACTGGTCGTCCTCGAGCTCGCAGCCGGAAGATCTGCCCAAGCTCCAATCAGCGGCACTCAAGAGCCGACCGTCGCTGCAACGCCCCAGAAGCCGCCGCCCTTCAGCCTCCTCGGTCGTCTGAACGACATGGAAGCCACCCCGCGCTCCTCCGTCGCCGGCTCTCCCGGACCCGAGGGAACAGGCACACCAAATCCCGACCGCGACACGCCAATGGGCGACACCGATGCGCCCGCCCCAGGTCTCACCTTCCGCGACCCCGTCCTGGAGAAGGTCAAAATCGCAGAAGAACGCGACAGGATCCTGCCAATCATGCCTCTGGACCACGCGATCCTCGAGTCCCTCGCGCAGGGCGGCCGCGGCGACGAGAAGAAGATGCGCGACTTTGCAGGCGGCATTGTGCTCGTCGGCGGCGTGGGCAAGACGCCTGGGTTCCGCGAGTTTCTCGAGCAGCGGCTGCGCGAGCTGCGTCCTGGGCTGGAGATTTTGCTTCCCCCGCCGCCCAGGGATCTTGATCCCCAGGTCATTGCGTGGAAGGGCGGGAGCGTGTTTGGGAGGTTGTCGAGTCATGGGAATGATAGCTGGATTAGTAGGCATGAGTACGATATATTGGGGAGCAGGCTGCTGAATAACAAGTGCATGTTCGCCTGGTAGGCCAACGCGAGGTCTGGAGGAAGAAATAAAGTTGCTTGTCTCGCTTGAGAGTGACTTTGTAATTGCCGTGTAGGATGGACGTAATATCACTTATGCATGAACAACAAAGATCGACTTCAAGAGCTGTCACCAGTTAGAGTCAGAGGCCTTCAGAACTGGCCAGAGCAATGACACAATTAATTATGGTTTCAAGTCTCTAGTATGAGCTTGCCGTATGAGCTTGCCCCTATCATGTCGGTCGAAATGGATAAGAGCGCTGACAATGGATAATGAACGCCATAACACCAAGTACAACAAGACCCGGGCTCGGGGTCTCTCGTACTCATGCATGACATCGTGAGGAAGAAGAAGAAGAAGAAGAAGAAGAAGAAGAAGAAGAAGAAGAAGAAGAAGAACAAACAAACAATCGACCGGTGGGAGTCACGATCCTGGGTCTACAAAGCAACAAAACGCCGGGTATAATCCTACTCTGCCGTCTGGCTGGACTGCTGCAGCTCGCTGACGAACGCATCGTAGTCTGCGCCTACTCTGTTGTAAGCCGTCGGTCTATGCGTCACTCCTCATCTGCCCTTTAATAAGCATTCGGGTCGGGGTAGAGAGGGGAGTGCGCGGACTGCTGACCTTGCGATGCATCGCCTTCGACCTTTGCGCGCTTCTCTGTCGAGTAGTCGCCCGCGTCGAATTGGCCTGCATGCTTACCTGCGTTTGGGCCATTCTGAGCTGCGGCGGCTGCTTGGGCAGCCATTTGCAGCTCACCAATTTGTCGCTCGGAGAGGCCACCAGTGCTGCCAGAACCAGGGCTTTGCTGCTGTGGCTGCTGCTGCTGCTGCTGCTGCTCTGACTGTTGGTGTTGGTGCTGCTGCTGTTGCTGCTGCTCAAGGTTCGGGTTTAAGCTCGGTAGCTCGGCGTGTGGTCGATTGGACAGGTCGACGCCTGCTGGCGCTGGCGGCACTTCGCCCTGTGTCTCGAGCAGACGCGACTGGAGATTGATGATGTAGTCGCGAAGCTGGTAGTTCTCGGTCTGGAGGTTCTTGTATAGCTCGCATAGGTGCTCGAACTCCTTGACTTGATCCTTGAGCTGTTTGATGTACTCCTCTTTGCGCTGACGGAACGCGCGCTGCCAGGGTTAGTGGAGTATGGTGTGGGTGGAGCGACAAACATACCTGAGCAGCTCGATTCTGTGCTGCGCGCTTACTCGTCGACAGCTCTCTCCTTCCCTTTCGCCCTTCAGCGTCATCGTTGGGGTCGGCTTGGCTCATGTAGTGCTGGGAGCCGGCAATGGCTGGATCGATGTGCTGCTGGGGTCCGGGCTGCTGCTGTTGCTGCTGGATTGGGGAGGGCGCACTGGGCTGGCCAGCGCCGGCAGCAAGGAGATGTTCTCTTAAGCCTTGATCGCAGCGTATGTTAGTAATCAACCAGAAGAAGTAAGCATGGACGTTGAGCACTAACTCATCTCGATGGTCGGCTTGGAGTGGTCCTAAGCTCGGCAGTCAGCAAGGCGCGCAAACAGAGCAAAAACAAACACGGCAGCTTACCTGAGCGGCTGGTTGCTGCATGTTATAACCAGTGTCGCTGCGGATCGAGGGGTATATGGTTCGGTTCATTCAATTCACTCTAGAACGAGACCAGTCGCGGGTAGATGCAGTGGCGCTGATTAGACAGCAGAGCTGTAGCTATTCTCGGCGCGGGCCGGTACGAGCTGGCGTTGTGGTCGAGAAATTGAGGTCACTGAACATGCACCCTACTGCGCGTTGGCTGGTGACGTGCGGCGCAGTTGCTGGGAGTCGCGGCGACGCAAAGCAAAGTGAGCGCGCCTGCACGCGGTGATGGTTAGCACGGTGGATTTGAGCGCCAAGCATGGTACGCCAAAATATGACTATGCGACAGCATCGTTTCTGCTGTTGCGCGCATCGCGGAGCTTGGTCGACAGGCGCAGGTGACTTACTGGTGCTGGAGGTGCTGACTGCGGGTGGTTGCTGACTGAAACCTTTGGTAAGCGCGGCAGCTGTTATCCTTAAGTATTGACCTCGCAGGCGTTAGCTCGGCCTCGGGTCAAGCACTCATCAGCACATTGCGGCGGGTTCTCGCTCAACGGCACAGCGCCATCTGCTGTTGCTGCTGCTGCTGCAACGCCGCCACTGCCTGTTGCTCACCTTGCGCACTTGCTGACTTGGGCAAGTCCTATTCAACTGCGCGCTGCCATTCGATGTTTGCCTGCCAGGCTTACCAATGCTCGCCCGGTTTCCGCCAAGAGCATCAGGATTACGGCATACACAGGTTCCTGGTCCGACAATGCCGACCAATGTGCTCCCTGTTGTAGACCTCTCTACTGCCTAGCTTATGTTGTGCAAATACACCATCCATTGACTCGACCATGACCACACCACTGCTACCGCCTGTCATGGCTGCTTGAAGTCCAAACCCATCAGCAGCTCCATACCCATCGCATACCCGAGCCTTGGGCTCTTCATACTTGCTTACTTTTGAAAACCTACGAGTGTAACCCAATGCTGATGTTGTTGTGGAGACTCAGTTGAATCCGGACGGTTGCAGCCTCCGGTATGACGAAGCAACCACAGTTGGTCCAAGCTGATCTGCAGCATGGCCAGACCCACTGTGCCACTCTCCAACCATCTGTTCAGGCATCTTGCTCAATCTCAGATTCAGGCTTGTCGTGCTGCGATTAATCAAAGATAACCTCAATACTTTGATCAAAAGAGGGGACGCAAGCATCCGATTCTGCACGCACCACAAACAAACCCTACCATGCCCACAATCTCCCGGTGCTTCACCAGGGCACTTCCGTAAGTGCACACTAGCAGCACCACACCGCACCACACCACACCAGCCCCGCTTAGTCAGCTCTCCCCGTGCCTGACGTCTCCTCTCAGATTAAACAGAGCACAGCTGACTTCAGCATCGCGCTCCATACTTCCCATCCGGGGCAAGCTTCCTCCCGTCTCGTACGACGGATCTGCAATCCCGTCACGACCATTCACAGCAACGCGCTCAGCCATGGCCAGCGAATCACTCCCGCCCATCACCTTCTCTGCCAACCAGCCCGCAGACCTGCCCAGTCGCGTTGCGCCTCTCCTTGCAACGTGGGAGCTCACCGAGTCCAAAAAGGGCCTGAGACGCCAGTTTCTGTTCAAGAGCTTCAACAGTGCGTGGAAGTTTATGGATGCCGTGGCTCAGGAATGCAAGGTGCAGAGACACCATCCCGAGTGGTCCAACTTGTACAATAGAGTGACTGTAGAGTGGACCACGCATCGGCCGGAAGGGCTCAGCATCAAGGATGTGGCCATGGCCGAGTTCTGCGACAGGACGGCTGCTGAGATAGGCTTGAAAGAGCCGTGAAGGGGAGGAGGGGGGATTGGTGCAGCAACTCCAGCAGTGTCATCTCTTGAAGCCATAGCATCATATGCTTTTCGTCGCAGTCAGCGGACCAAGGTGCGCCCGCTGCTCCGTCCCGTATACCCGCGTGTGTTTGTGATTTCAAAAGCTCTCGCGGGACGGTTGGACCGCATGGTTGCTTCCCCGTCCCCGCCCCCGCCCTCGGAAGCTGGCGGCTGTTCTGTGATAAGACTGTTTTGTTTTGTAATGCTTCAGAGGCAAGTGAATGAATGTGGCCACTCTCCGTCTTCTATGCAGCACCGTGTCGCACACACATGTCGATGCTGCATGTCGACCTGTTGCATTTGCTTGACGTGGCAAAAACGGTGAGGTGAGGTGTGTTCATGGAAGAGAGTAGTGATCATTGAGCTACAGCGCCATGAAGCAGAAGACTCGGCGACTCTAGTATGGAAAAAATACATGGAGGGAAGGAGAAAAGAAAACATCTCGAGCCAAAAAATGAAAAAGTTCATCAGAACCTTGACAGAGTCATATGTTATACATCCCCCAATCATACAGATAAAAAAAAAGGACAGCCCAAACGCCGCGCAATGCCTCATACAATAATATCCGCTATATAATCCACCTCTTCAATCCTCTCCCCAAGGAAGTGAGTCCCCTAGTTGTAGTGCCTGCTATTAGCACTAGCCTCCTCTTCTCTCCTCTTCTTCTCTTCCTGCAGCTTCCTCAGCATTCTGGCACTTCCACCGCTGGCCTGCCACCAGAACTCGGTCCCTGAGCGAATCAGTCGCTCGGCCGCGCTGGTCGGACCGTCAATCGCAGGCCTGATATCCAGATGGAACACGGGCTCATCGTCCGATTCCGCCTCACCCTCGTAGTAGTCAATCACGTATCGAATCTCCTTGCAACCCCCCTCATTGCACCTCTCGATGAACCAATCGTGGCGGTCAAAGGGCGGCGCGGTGCCGTATTTCTCGGGGTTGATCCAGCCCAGCCACTGCGTGATTGTGGCCTTGGGAGTCCTCTCCGTGGGGCGTCCGGTAAAGCGCAGCAGCTTCGGGGGCGGTACGTCTCGCACATCCCAAGTAGTTGTGTCGAAGATTCCCTCCTCGGTGGTGCCTACGCCCAGTTTCAAGTCTGCGAGCTGCTCGCCGTTCTTACAGATCTCGTAGCCCTCCTTCAGGCCGCGCGCGAATCGGCGCTCCCACCCCATGATCTCTGCCCAGGCACCTTCGTTCAGAAAGTTGTGGACAGAGACCATAGACTCAACAGCGGTGACGTCTGTGTCGGTGTAGCCTTTGCGCAGCATGGCGTTGTACATTTGCTGAGGAGAGGGATATTCCCAGAGCGAGCCATCGCCTTTGGGGATCGTGGAGGCTTCGCGCGAGAGAGGAAGGTCGCGGGACTGTTTCTCTGCTTTTTTGTTGTCGAGCTCCGAGAACATATTGTTGAGTGGGTTGAGCTTTGCGAGGAGACCAGTCTTGGGTTCGGGTGTCGACGACGTGTTTTCGGGAGGAACATAGGGACAGGCACCTTTGGGAACTGGAGCCTTCTCTGCTTGCACGGGCGCCTTCGCAGGCTTGTGCATAGGGCATTGTGGCTGTTGTCTGTTAAAAAATGTCAAACGCAGGCGCATGTTAGACATACGGGCGGGTTCACGTTGCCTACCGGCATAGGATGCGGCGCAACGGGCGCATTCGATGCGGAAGGTGTGGTGTCTGCCCAGAACCAACCCATGATTAACTATTGTATGAAACTGAAATTTACACGGAGAAGAGGAGGCTACAAAGGGTATATGCTGATGATGGGCTGCGGGTGGCGGAGTGCTCGGGGGAGAAAGTTTTGGCCCCTCAGGATGGGTAGGGCTCGTCGTCATTCCTTGATGCACTAAGCAATTGCTGCACGCCGATTGGCTCAACATTTGTTCAATGTGTGAAAGTCAAAGCCACCACTGCAAGGTCTTTTACTATGTATCTGTATCTACATCGTGGTATCGTACGCCGCTCGCTGTATGCTGAATAATCTCTCACGTAAGCTTATTGTACCTTTCTGCGATCTCTCATGCCTGTCCGGCTGCCACTTTGCCCAACTGCCCAGTGCCTCGAGAGCTGAATATCGCCATGATGCCAAAACTACCATAGAACAATACCATAGGGTATGCGACAAGCCCCCTCATTGAAGTCATGCGACCTGTAGCAGTTAGTATATCGTGATACGCCGCTATGATGGGTTTGCGTACCAGCGACCGTGAACATCGAACTAGACGAGTATGAGCACCACATAATCGATAGAATCGTGATGATGTAGCCAAAGAGTCCGTCCAGTGGAACCACAATGCCCAGAGTCGAGACTAGAACAAGAGGAAGCAAGCAGTAGCCCACGATTGAAGCCGACCGAGGGTAAGTCAGGGATGAACCGAGATGTGAGCCACGTGGGTGGCCATGATCCTGGCCAGCAGCAGCCTCATCCGCGCTTATCGGAGGCGACATGAGAGAGATGATCTGGTGAAGTAGTATCGTGCCTACAAGCCCTAGCCCTGCTCAATCATTAGCTAGCGTCTGCGGCTCTGTTAATGGCAAACGCACCATAAATGTAACCAAAATGAAGCTTTCCCGAGAGCTGCAATATGTCAGACCGATTTTTGTCTTCGCAGGTACGTCTCTACTCACCAGAAGCGAAGTGCCGAAGATGAAGAAGAAGAGGATAGGGCCCGCGACATCGCTGTCGTCCATGATGTGGGGTTCAAGCCGCCTGAAAGGATTCAACACGGCAAGTGTCTTCGACTGGATATGCCCAAAGTTGACACCAAGCTCTTCCAGCAGTGGTGGTTCTCCTTCGTAGCCCTCTGCACCAAAGGCCGCAAGCCATCCTGTCCGCAGTCCTGATTCTCCCATGCCCATTTGTCCGCTGACTCCTGGCGCGGAGAAACCTTGCCCGTATTGTGTAGGGAAAGCTTGGGCTGCGGGAGCGCCATAATTGGCTTGGAAAGGTGTAGAGTGCCCGGATACTGGCTGGTTCGAGAACGAGGAGGAATAGAATTGTAAGTTTTGCGCGCCCCCTCCGCCATACTGGGGGTTTTGTCCGTAACCGTAAGATGCCATTACGTCTGTCGTGTATGCAGAGCTTTGCGAGGGATAGAAGATAGCAGAAGTTACTGGAGGCAGGTGTGGGGTTTGGGTTGCTGGTGTGGAAGCCTGGAGTTGCTTTCTCCTTGTTGGCTGAACTTGTTACGTGGAGGGACCGGGCGACGTCACCGAAAGTGAATAAGGGAACGACAGGTGTGGCGATGCGAAGAGAGCAATTCGGCGACCGGACAGTTGCGAAGTATGTGAATAGAATGGAAGGACGAGCAATTGCGTTGTCTCGCTGTTCGTCAAGAGCTCAAAAGTGGCAGCCACATGTCATTGTTGGCTCGGAGCTCTTGTTGAAGCTGATTGGCCGGAGCCAACTAGCTGTCACGTGGCGCTTTAACGAGCTTCAAGCTGATAACAATTCAGGTCACTACATACGCAAGATTCGCCGAGTCGAGAGATCACACTGAAGGCTCATATTAGTGCAAGGCACAGTAAGTGTTATCATAGTATTGTTTCAAAGTGGAGAGGGGTATCAATGTCAACGCCGGCTATGAAGTCGTGTCATCACAATCAATCTACACCAAGCCCACCCAACGTCGAGCTTTCCTAAATCTTGTTCCGAAGACAGTGATACTAGCACAACGTGCGTACACTTACGCTAGTACATCTCGATGGTTCGTCGAGAGGTAAAGTTGCACCAGTCACACTTTATACAATCAGCTCTTGGCTGCCGCAAACAGTTATTTCAAGTTGGCGGACTTGACCACTTACCAAAGTATCGGACGAAGCATCGTTGTCTTCGAGGCAGTACTCATTCTGACATTTCTTACATTGTCGAATGAAAAGCTCCTTGCAGCTTATACACTACAAGATGTCAGCACAGCCTTAGAACTTTTCAGCGACAAGACTTACTGTGTGGCCACAACCAAAGCAGTCACGTCGGACACCGATAATCTGTGTATTACAAAATCAGCCTGTTTCTCTGCAGTATCTCAAGCACATACCTTGGCGCGACAAAGCCAGGGCCGAGGTGTCATTGTCCAAAGCGGATTCCAAGTCCAGTCATCGAGACTGAGTCCGGATCCAGCTACATGGTGAATGCCTCCTAGGAAGCCATCGCTTTGTGCGCCAAGGTATATCCATCATCCCCACATTCCATTGCTTCCTGCACCGGCCATCATTTCGCCGACGAGGCAGTGATCTACGCAGAGGCCAATATGTACCTTGATGGTTTGCTTCGGGATCATTGAGGTGGCACCGGTAGTCGTCAAGGTTTCTGCAAGCTCAGTCTGCTGAAGTTCTGTCCGTTGGGCCACAGTGGATCCAGCATAGCATTCTTCGTCCCACCACTTGTTGCATCTCTCGCACCAACGACCCTTCAGGCAGTCTTCGCATCGCATGTACAGAGGTGGAGTATGAGATCCATCGGTCGTGTGTGGTACTTTAGCAGCACGTAATGTGCTCCCGTGTAGAGGCGCAGGACTCAGCAGGGGGAACTGATTAACGGGTGATTCGCCAAAAATGGCTGGTCCTTCGGATGAAGAGTGGCAGGTCTCGCAGCCAGCTGGACCCAGCGCCACAGTGGCAATAGTGGGCCTGAGGAATGCGCCTGGATGAGGCGTGCTGCTTGCTGCACCTTCTCTCACGTATGCCTTGCTTGGATCATGACGCGGTCCTCTGCAGAGAACAGCGTCGAAGGATATAAGGCCTTCGCAAGCCTGTACAACTTCTGCCCATTCTGAAGAGGGTCGCTTCGCGATTATCTTTCCAGAAGACTGATACCATTTATCTGCGGTGCGTGCCAGCACGGTGTTGAGAGCATGAGACGATTTCTGGTTCCACTCTGCGCCGATTTGAGCTCCCTGTGAGGATATGACGCCACGGGAGGCAGGCGGAGAGGATGCACGCGTCTGGGCTGGCTCGGGCTGTCGATCGCGAGGTCCAAACATGTAAATGCCTTTCACTCGAGGCGTACCTTCAGGTCTCGATGGGCGCACCGCGTATCTGAGGTATTGCTGGAGCTTGCGCTCGTTTAGATGCTTGACCTCCCGTATGGACAACAGTCTGACGTTGTATCGATCTTCAGTGACGAGCTCTTTGACAAATTCGGCCGTCACGCTCAGGCCATCTAACACAAGAGTGTGTACGTTGCGGAGAATACGCTGCTTCTCCAGCCTGTGGACAATACCGCGCAAGGGACCAGAGTAGAATTCGTCTTCAGATAGCGATTCATCCATGCGCTCAGCGCGCCAGCTGACACCACCGCCATCGAGTGGACCGTCGAAGGGGAGAATAGCAGACTTGACAGGAGACAAGTCAAGGTATCGAAAAGTTTCAGGCGATTGGCGGATGATGTCGTACAGAGCTTTGGAGGTAGCGGAGAGCGCGCAAAGTGACGAGACCGGGAGATATGGGGCAGTTTGGTGCAAGATGAGTGTGTTGGACAAAAGATCCACCAGAGACCTAGGTAGGTGACCAGAGTATGCAGAAGGGCTCATTGTTATGAAGAGTCGCAGCTTGGACGACGCGAAAGGACGCGAAAGGCAAGCTGGGATGACCCAACAGGCAAGGTTGGAAGTTGGAACAGGGAAAGTTACTGGACAAGGCTGGATGTGAAGAGGGTACTCACCAAGGTCTTAATCAAGGGGAGGGCAGCAGCCCAGACGACACGTGCCACAAGTCTGACCCTGCAGAATGTGGTGGTTGAGGGCGGCGTTTGATACACGGCGTGTAGTAAGGACTGGCGCGGTTGAACTTACGGAGTGGGATTTGTTGGGTGTCGTGGGTCCCTGGCAGCGATCATCATGATCCAGCAGCATAGCGCCGACGTGCGTACTGATGGCCGTGGCCAAGCATGCTCGACGGCTGCAAGTAGAAAGCTTCCCTGCAACATTGGGGCCGCAGCGAGGCACAGAGCCAGCAGCTGGAGCACAGCAGGACGGCCAAGCATTGCGAGGGTCTTGGGTGCAGCGGGCAGACACAGGCCAAAACAATGGCTGTCAAGGCTGCTGGAGCCTGGCAAGCAAGGCGACGCGATCGGGCCGCTGGAGAAACAGTGGGACAGTGGGACAGTGGGGACAGTGGGATGCTGCAGAGCTATCGGGAGGGCGGCCCCGTTTTAGCAGACGCAATTATCAGATGGATACTTTGTAGTTAGGTACCGTAGTCAGCCGGGCGACGGTCACGGCGATATAGCGTCATGACACAGCGCAATACCTACTGGGCCAAGTCGCTGTACACTGTGACAACTGCACAGTGTCACGTGAGTGTACACAGCACCTGCCCGGCCACTGAGCACAGCTACATACGTGTTGCTCGGACCACGACAGCGTATTGAAGCGTCGACGCGTCGCACGCGTTTTGACTTGTCTCGTATCGATAAGCAGACAACAGCGGACAGCGGGCAGCGCCGCTAGCGTATGACGATGGCCCCAGTGCCCCAGACGCAGCTTCGAATCTTCCAGACGAAGAGCCGCATTGCTTGTGTCAGCGACTTTTTTGCCTTCACCTTGACGCCATGATACCCCGGATATGAAGCTGCTGCTTGTCTACCACATTTTTCGCATCCACGCACATTAACGGCCGCCGCCATGTCCACCAACGCAGAGCCCCCAGAGCTCAGGTGGTCTGCGCAATTCACCCTCGCCCCCAACACTCGAAGCACGCAGCTGCCTGGCGACAAGATCCTTCTGCCGCCCTCGGCGCTGGAGCAGCTGCTTGCCGCAGCACCCATTGTCACCTTCGACGCCGCCCGCCCCCACCTCACCTCGTTCGACCCTTTCAACCCATATACCCATGCTGCGGAGCGGCAGGCCCGCGCCCAGTTTCAGGACCGCCACCAACAGCTGCCACACCCACTCACGTTTCGTCTCGTCAACCCAGACAATGGCAGGGTCGTGCACGCAGGAATCCGTGAATTTTCCGCAGACGAGGGACAGATCGTCCTCAGCAGTTTTCTAAGAGACTCCCTCGGCATCGACGCCAGCTCAGTAGAGTCTTCAAGAGGCGCAAGCGCAAGCCCAAATGGTCAAAGTGACAGCGATGTGGCCATGGGCGACGGAGACCCAGTCAATGCCACCGCAGCCATTAACATCACAGTTCACGCCAAACAACTCCCCAAGGGCACCTTTGTCAAGCTACGGCCACTCGAGGCAGGCTACGATCCAGAGGACTGGAAGTCCATTCTCGAGGAGCACTTGCGGTCCAACTTCACAACCCTGACCAACGGAGAGGTCCTCGTTGTGTATGGTGGCCGAGGGTCGGGTGGTAAGCGCGAGGAATTTCGCTTCCTTGTTGATGGCTTCAAGCCAGAAGGAGACGGTATATGCGTGGTTGATACGGACCTCGAGGTCGACATTGAGGCCCTGAATGAAGAACAGGCACGAGAGACGTTGAAGAGCATCGTTGCAAAGAGGCAAAGGGCGCCTGGAACCACCGAGGGCAGCTCTGTCGGCGGGCCAATCGACATCTTCAAGGGCAAAGACGGACAGGTCTTGGAGGGCGAGTTTGTTGATTTCGAACTAAGTTCTTGGGATAAATCTCAAGGACTTGACATTACACTCAGCGGAGTAGACGATGACGAGGAGGTCGACCTCTACGTAAGCCCGTATTCCGCACAGCAGCGCGTTCGACCGCGAGACGACGAGCACGTCTTCGCCGATACGTCCAGTCACTTCCCGAAAAGCATACGGATTCAACCTACCAACGCAGAGCTGGACGGGGCAGAGGCTATGTGGATATCGGTTCGCGCATACCCTTCGGCATCCCCATCTACCACGCCAAAATCATTTCACCTCAAAGTGTCAATGTTCGATCCAATGGCCAAGACAACAAACGGCGAGGAAGCAATGGAGGATACCTCACACAGTGCGGACGAAGTTCAATGTAAGAATTGTAATCAATGGGTTCCCAAAGGTTCGCTCTTCCTCCACGAAAACTTCTGTCTGCGCAACAACATTCTTTGCCCAAAAGGCTGCGGACATGTCTTTCAAAAGCGTTCCCCAGCGTTCCAGGACCATTGGCACTGTCCGCATGACACTTTCACGGGAAACACGCAAGTCAGTCTGCAAAAACACAACGCCATCTACCACACCCCTCGAACCTGCAGCGCCTGCGGTCTCGATTTCCCCTCCCTCCCCACCCTCGCTCACCACAAGACCACCACCTGTCCCGGCAAACTCATACTCTGCCGTTTCTGCCATCTGCAAGTCCCACAAGAAGGCGACCCCACCGAGCCGTCAAGCTCAGAGCTCCTCTTGTCAGGCTTGACACCGCACGAGCTGGCGGACGGAGGACGAACCACAGAATGCCATCTCTGCAACAAGATCATCAGATTCAGAGACATGGAGACGCATCTGCGCCACCACGACCTCGAGCGCTTGTCCCGCCCTCCGCCGCGACTGTGTCGTAACGTCAACTGTGGGCGGACGCAGGACGGCGCGAACAAGACGGGCGATACACGCGCGGGAACGCGTAAAGGCCAGGGTCCCGGGAATGAGGTTGGATTGTGCAGTGTCTGCTTCGGGCCATTATACGTATCGCTACATGATCCCGAGGGCAAGGCGCTGCGGCGCCGTATTGAGCGCCGGTATTTGAGCCAGCTACTTTCTGGGTGCGGGAAGCCATGGTGCAGGAACGAATACTGTCGCGGGGGAAGGAAGAATCTAGGACAAGGCGACCAATCTGTGCCTACTCGAGAGGCGATCCCGTTGGTCAAGCCGTTTCTGGAGGGCATGGATGGGAAAGGATACAACACGCCGTTGCATTTCTGCGTTGATGATGCGAGCCAAAAGCGTCGCACTTTGGCAGAGATGTTGACGGCCGAGAAGGGCATCGAAGGAAAAAGCGGGTACGCAATGGAATGGTGCGTTGCTGCGCTTGAGGCCGAGAGTGGCGATTTAGACCGGGCACGAGCTTGGTTAAAGGGTTGGGCGCCTCAGCGGACTGAAGCATAGTCATCTTTGGAGGCTGCGACTAGGACAACACTGTTGTATGAAACTTTGAGAGTAGCGAGCATAGTGTAGAGACACAAGAGATACCCAGTAAATAAATAATCAGATATAGAAAAATCTCCACGATATGACTATGGCCTCCGTCCAATATCCGATCAAGCAGAGCACCATATAATGTCAATAGCTAAAGGAACTCCGCCGCTAATGCAAGTACGCATCAAGGTCGATCGCACCCAGCAGCCCCTCAAATGTTGACTTTGATGTAGCCAATGGTGTTTGGATACACACTCAGGTTGTCGGACCATGATGCGTGCTCCTTGCCGTTGATGGTCAGCATCTGTTCGCTTGCAACTTCGCTCAACGCGAATGCTTGGAAGCTCGTTGAGCCCTCGATGCTGAGAATTTGAGGCTGACAAATTCTCTTGCCGTTTGGAACGTCTGGGCTACTACAGGATACATCGTCGTTGATGAAGAAGGAATACAGACCTCCGCCGTAGACGAGAAGGTTGGTCGAGTCGACGGCGCGCAATCCCCAAGCACGCTGGCCAGCTGTGTAGACGGGATCATTGTAGGCTGGTTGACGTTTGTAAGGCTGGGTAAGGCCGTCTGGCGTTGGCATGTAGTACGGAGTCTCAGTCTGAATGAAGCCTGCAAAGACGTCTGACGCTTTGTAGAACTGGTACTGGTATATAGCATGGTGCTCCACGCCATTTGCCCACAGCCATGTTCCCCGGCCCTCGACGAGGAGGCCACGACCTGTGTAGATAGAAATACGCGTCGAGTTCCAGTCATCGAGGTCGTGATCCGCAGTCCAGAACCAATTGTTCTGCGCAAAGATTAGCAATGTGTCAGGTCATGAACACATTTACCTACCTCGAAATACGCTCCCGTAGCCGATTTAGTGATGTGGACGTTAGTGTGGGCAGCGAAGCACTCTGGTCTGATTGTTCCAGTAGGGCACTGCGCGAGCTGCTGTCCGGTACCCTTAGCTCCTCCAACGCGTGTATGAACGTCCCAGATACCCGAGCCACGGGCCGTCCTAAGGTTGTACTCGATGAGTTTCGCTCCAGGTGTAGCTCCTTGAGTCTGCACAATCATGTCTGACCATTCGATACTTCCACTTTGGTCGCTCTTACCAATGCGGATGATAGGTCTAGGGTTGTTCTGATCGGCAAAGTTGCTGCCTGAACCCATGATGGTCGAGAATATCTCGCCAACAGCACGGAGGCCAGGTGGAAAATCGAGAGTGTTGGTAACTCGATAGACTCCATGCTCGAAGAACAGAACCTTGTTCTGCGAAACAGCTTGATTGATCGCATTTTGAATAGCTGTGGTATCGTCTGTGTTGCCATTGCCCGTCGCACCAGCGCTGCGAGCACTGATGAAGCTACTCGTGGGCAGGGTTTCATATTGCGGCTTCGACTTCGAGTAGAATTTGCCGTTGTCCAAGAGTCCCGCTGGCCTGGCTGCAACGGACATAGGGCCTTGAAATTTCTGTGGTCCATTGGGCGTGTACTGGTTGCCCTGGCCCCAGGTGGCGATCGTGGTTGATCCTCCTGCAAGAACAGTGGCGCCACTAGGGCCCTTCACAGCAATTGGGACATTGTTCAGCTTCACGTTCTGAATAACAAGCTGCCCGGCGCCGATGGGAGTTGTAGTTCTCGTCCATGATTGGTCAACGAAGGTAGGGCAGTTGGTGATCTCACTGTCGATGATAACGACCGAGCCAACCTCAAGCTTGCCGCTTGATGCCCCATTAGTCATGGAAAAGGCGGTACCGCAGTCGCTAATTGTTAGACCAGAGTAGAGCCAACCCCAGTTCCAAATCTGAGAGATACCGACCACAGCCTTGGAAATCTTGACGTTGCGCATGGTGAACTGCTGGTTGCCTATGTTCATACCGTACAGACCTCCCTCGATGTCAAGATCAGCCATGTGACCGCCCGACCCTAATCACAGTGAGCAAAATATGACAGGTTTTGATGATCAACGTACCATTCTCCACAAATATACCAGCGTGGACGGAATTCGCTGCCTGGTTCATGCGGATCTTAACGTTCTGGATGGTAGTTGCCTGCGAAGCCGGCCAATGGATGCCTTGAAACCCTTGGGTGGGAGACTTTGCAGTACCGTCGATGATCAGATTTCGGATCTGACGCATGAACAAATTGGTGGATGTCCAGCCGGGAGAGCCATCATTGTTATTGTAAGGGCTGGCGTCGATCAGGGCCAGAGCATCAAGATTGGCGGACGCTTTGAGAACGGGCAGGTTCCGTGGATTACCTGTGAGCGAGGTCATGTAGTAGAAGATAATAGGTTTGGCAATGAGGTAAGTTCCCGAGGGAATGTACACAACGGCGGGCGTATCAGTAGAAGAGTCGCAGACCCAAGGACCGCAGCGATTTCCATCGCTGATGGCGCGGTTGATCGCATCCGAGTCATCAGTGACACCATCACCTTACAGAGTCAGTCCAGCTTCGATAGAAAGTAATTTTAACTTACCCTTCGCGCCATAGTCTTTCACGTTACGAAAAACCTTGTATCCAGCCGGATTCGGGTTGAATGGAGCAATGCCCTTGCCGGAAAGATCGTTTAGCCAGTAGCCATCTGCAGCTGCTCGCGGTTGCAAGGTCTCGTCCAGAACGACAGCCTCAGTATCTACGAATGCAGTGTTTGCGGCTCGAGAGAATGGCGCTACGTGAGGGGTTAGAAACTTGTGGAGCAGCTCGAAGGTACAACCCGGAACTTACAAAGCACCGCACTCTGAGCAGTGGCTGCCCAAAGGCAAAGTACCACGGAGAGAACCTGCATGCTTATGCGGAGGTGGTTGACTAAGGCGGTGTTCAAGCTTTCCAAAGGCAGTGAGCACTCAAGGCGAGTAAAAAGCCAGAAAGCCCGCCAGGAAGAGCCACGGGTAAGTGGTGAAGGTCGCTCAAGCGGGGGGTGAGAGGCGTGAGAGGCCCTCCTCGTAGCAGGAGCGACACATCTATTTATCTCACATCGTTACCCATTTTCTTTTACCCCACCTGAGAAAGTAATTGTAGGAAGGTGCAAGTGAACCCCTGCCCCTCCAAGAGACATATAGTCACCCATAGGGATGCTTGGAGGCAGCCGAGCATTCCAGGGAGTTTTAACATCCCTTATGACTGGCCGCAACAGCAGACCCACCTCGGTGCCTGGTCCTTGAATGAAATGATCATACGCCAGGCCACGCTTCGCTGGCGGCTTTGTAGGCGCGGTATCGTTTCGGATTACGGCATTCCACAGTGATTGTCGGCAATCCCTCTCTTGGTCGAGCTGACGCGGTCTAGTACAAAGTGTGTACTTGCATGAAGTAAAATGACGGTACTATGGAAGCAAGGACAAAGTATCAAAGCAGAACACAGAACGGTCGAAGGGGTCGAGGAGCTAACCTGTAATAGGCAGATGTCACCGGGTCGGCTCGACAACATTAAATCCCCGTCGAACCATGACCAAGCACATGCGACACAAGATGGCGGCATGTGACAAAAAATCTCTCCAAACTATCTCGCCAGGTATTCACAATGGTTATGGAAGCCATCACCGCTCCGAGCGTTTGTTTGGTGCGTACCCGCGATCGTTCGTACCTCGTGGTTCACGGTGTTTTGTGGGGTGACCGTTACACCGCATCTGGCTTCCACGTCTATAGTGATTGCGAGGTGACCACTTTCACAGCGTGCGCGTGCTTGCCTCGAAAGCCACAGACACACCACCATAGCTCTTCCTCCATATGAGTTTGTTAAGCCCGCCCAGTCGCGTGCGCCGTCTAAGACATTGTGACGTTGAGGCGCGAAGGATGACCTCAGTTCGACGCTTCCCAATATTGCCTTTGCTGCAGCAGTTGTGAGATGACCCCGGCTCATATGTTCGGAAAACCTCCAAATCATAGCATATATGCGAAGACTGACCGAAATTTGAAACGCAGCGCTTAGATTCCCCAGGTGAATCTAACCCTCTGATTGACTGTAGTCGGAACAGGAACTGCCCAAAAAGGTGCATCCTTGCCAGCTTGGTAGCGGAGTTGATGCCTGTTGCGGACTGCGGATGTACCCCAGACTCTGGTCGCCCGGACTGGAAATATAGCGCCGGAAAGTTGCACGAGATAGATCAGATGGCCCAGTTGGATATTAAGCCCAAATTCTGACCAGTCATGTGGCTGAACACTGGGCTTTTGTGCAGATCCAACCAGACCCCACCAATTTGGTGAATGTGTCCTAGAGGGCTGGAACCTGTATGTAAGCTCTGTCAACATGCTTTTCGAAATTGCTCAAGAACGAAAGTTCCAGGCCACAAACGAATCATCAGCGGACAACATGTCGCTACGACTAGTCATGCCATGGGCTACTGTAGCTCATGCGCTCTAGTGCATGTCTCTCCTACTTTGATAGTATTCCCCGCCGAGGCTTGTGCTTCGTACACACAAATGTGACCTCTGATCCCGTTAGGTGGGATATCCCTTTGCGCCCGCAGAGTATTCGCGGCAGTACATCCATGTGTGTTTTGATTCATGAGATGAAAGGAAGATACTATCGAAGCAAACATGCGTCATAACTTCGGCTTCATCTCGACAAACATGCAGTCTGCGGTAGTGTACACGGTGCCTTCGCCGTCCTCAATTGTCGCATAAACATATAACTTCCTTCCTTCCTGCCGCTCTATTCTCACGGTACACAGAACAGGGCCGGGGACTGGTATTGGCTTCTTGTAGACCGTATTAAGGTCTGTAGCACCACGTCAGTATCGATGCCGATGCACATTTGAAGAGCGAACGTCTACGTACACGCCGTGAGATAGTTCATAGCACCCTTAGAGCCTAACTTCTTTATTTTCTCGAACACGTTCAGCTGAATCAAGCCTCCGCAACCTTCGTCCAGGATGGTGGCCGCGAAGCCTCCATGCAGGACTTGAGGGTAGCCGTTGAGACCGTCGCCCAGATCCAGGATAGCCAAGAGCTCTTTATACACCAAATCTCCGTCCTGCTTCTCGGTTGGTCGTAGTGTCAGCATTGTTCGAATCGTGCGACCCGTGTCAAGCGTTTCCGCGAAGAACGAGTCCTCCCCTGTAGGCTTTGGAAACCGATTGGAACTCGATGTCGGCGTCCAGCGCTTATCATTGATGAGCTCGGCAGCCCATGGTATCGACGAAAGTTTGAGAATATCGGCCTCTATCATCGTATCGCTTTGTGGTCTCCGTGTTGTTTTTGCAGTTGCAGCTGCTGTGAGAACATACCGAGGTTCTCCAGGTACGCGGAAGTCGATCCGCTAGCGCACCCGTTCCTGCATCACAACCTTACCACATCTACCTACTCTCTGAAAACCGGAGCGCAGGTATGCTCTGGGGGGTCATAAGTCACTTCTCAGCAAGCATAGGCCTGCCGCTCAAATGCCATGCTCAATGCTGACCATGCCCTTCAGTTGTTTGTGCCTTATCAATACATCTCGATTTTGAGGCTTCCTGCTATTCGCCAGGTTCGTGAGCAATCTCGACCGCGTCTGTTGGGCTGGACACCTCGATGTAGATGCCATCGGAGAATGAGATTAGGCACACATGATGACGCTGTCCACGAGACGTCTCCTGTAGTTACATGCGAACATACTACTATATGTAATTCTCACATGTATATTCCACTCGTTGATAAAATGCAGACGTCATCAATGTACGCTAATCGCTCTTCGAAGATGCGCGACGTCAACACGCACTTACCCCAGAATCAGATTCAATGATGAGTTACCGAGGTCCTTCTGAGAGCCATTGATCTTAAGACCTCTGAAAGCCTCCTGTGATGTGTCAAGAGTCAGAACTCCCACACTGTTGCACCACCTCAATTTCGGACACATTTTCAAAACAACGTCATCATGTCGAAGCCACATTCCAAGACTGTCCGTGGAACATTTGATAACCCCGGAACACAGGCCGCCATAAAGTCGGGCAGTGAGCCACCACAATTGGGAGACCACGTCTCGTTGAAGCCAGAGACAGACGACCCACCAACGCCAGAGAATCAGAAAGCCTCTTCGTCATTGGTTTCAAACTCAGCATCAGATACGAATGACAATGACCTTCCCAACTCCCAAAGGGTCAGGGGTACGCTTGCGAACTCGGATGGAAGGCAAGTCAACAAAACCCAGTTGGGCGACCCGGCGAGCTTGAAGGCGGAAACGAGTAATACCGATATGGGAAGACAGACAGAGAGGGAGGGTAAGGCGAAGAGCAAGCTGTGATAGCTTTTTCTTGGAGACGTGTCTCTATGCAGAGGATGAAACCACGATGTATCAGCACCTACCTTGTTATAAGAATCAGCCACCCATCCCGTTGTTTCGGCTGAAGAGCCATGTTTACTGCTCTGGAGTTCATGAATCACATAAATGGAGCAAGTTTGGTTGACAAAACACTCGAGTGAAGCTGGTGATATATGATATCCGTTAAGGTATCGTGAAAAAGGGTCTGGGTCTCTGGATCCTGTCTCTACTTCTCTGCTGTTCCGCATCTCATTGCTTCTCTTGCGATTATAGTTGCGTGCCAGCCAGGGTCGCGTTTGACTGAGTTCTTACTTTTGAAGCCGCTACTATTCAATAAGTCAGACGATGCGAAGTGCTGGTGACGAATTGATTCCAATTGCCGTAATGCTCGGTCAACAGCAACAAGGATTGTCGTATTGATCATGTCTGCAGGGTGTTCTGCCAATGTAGTAGAAAAATCAAACTTATTATGTCAGAACGTGAAAACACGTGGATTATCAAGAATTTGGCAGTATTTATTCAAGCTCGAGATAGTAGTGTAGAAGTTGAAATTGATGCAGATGGTCGCTGACATGACCTTCTGCTTTTGACACCAATCATGTCAAGCTCTCGCCGAGACTGCCAGCAACAATAAACAGAAAATAGAATTCTATTCTTCGACGGAAGGCATTGCCCCTGCTGAATAAATTGAAAAAAGAAGTTGCATGGCTCAGCCTGGAGAATGATTTTTCAAGGCGGTACCATTGGGGTGAATTGTCCTGCCTTGGTCTGTAACTGAATGTATACTGAACTCTGTACGAATCAAGCGTCCGCTAAGCCGTCTCCACCAGAGCACAATAATGGTGACCAGACCACCTTGAACAGTGTCTTTCCAAACTAGCAACACAACTGTCCGGTCCAACCAGCCAGTGACCAGCAACTGTACCCGGGTACCCTGGAACTCCTCCAGGTTCAAAGCTACAGTCATCAGAAGTAGATCTCTGTCTACCTATCGTATGACGGCCAACCATATTCTGGATAGCAGCCTCAAGCGCCACAGAAAACGACAGACTATCTCCTCTCCCCAGAATTGATTCAGTATGCGCAGACCCATCAACAACGGTCGTTGTCAGGTCACTCAAAGAGCGATCGGAGCAAGCCATACAACCAGGCATCAGCTACAATGCATGAATATCATAACAGCCCTGGTACTGTCAACGAATCCCATACAAGCCATGCTCAAGTATACTCATACTCGTCTTCATACCTGTTATGGGGGATACAATTCAGCAAAATACACTAGAGGGCGGTAACGATACGCCTTCTCAGGCCATACTTGCTGTATCTGGCGGTCCTGTTGTCGGTGGCGCAGCGGTCTATTTCGTAAAGGATCGAATCAGTCAGTCCTCAATTGACTACGAGTATCCAGTAGGCTCGACACCTTCTCTGTAGATGATAGCAAAACTGATAAACGCCGACTTCAGCTCGTACTCTCACATGGAAATCGACCTGGAATGCCACATCTGTGATCAAGTCACCATTAGCCCATATGCTCACTGCAATGAATGCAATAGAGGCGACTACGATATCCGCCGAGGCTGTCTTGCTCAAGGTCAGATTTGTGATGGCAGAGAGAAGCATGACTTGGCCAAGCTCTGAATCCAAGTCATAAAGTGCGAACGAAGGAAGATACAGAGACTCCGGCTCGAGCTCAGGCAGCAACTCGGATGAGAATCTACTGAAGCGGGGAAGATTGCGGGGGCCCCGAGTTGTACAGCATCGTGACACTGGAGCGATGAACGGCGTGAAACGATGTTCTTAACAAAGCCAGGTTTTTTTTCTGGAAGCTTTCTATCAAGGTTCCATTCCAAGGACAAGGATGGAATCCGTTGAAGTGCAGATCCACGTGGAGGGAGTTCGCAGATCCACAAACTGACTACGGCACCCCACCGAGGGGCATCATAGCTCGAGCACCCTCCACAAACACCAAACACACTTCTAGCCAACAATCCCAAAACACCCAGGCATCAAAATGGCGGATCTCGATCTTAATGCCATCCACGATTTCATGATCTCGGTCGCCAAAAGCGCCGCCGACCGCATCACCTCCGCAAAGCCTACAACCTCATCCTCGGGCTCGAAGAAGAACTCCGTCGACCTCGTCACCGAAACCGATCAGGCTGTCGAAAAGCTGATCTCCACCTCGCTTCGCGAAAAGTACCCTGATTTCTCGTTCATGGGCGAGGAAACATATAAGCCGGGTGATAAACTCACGCCCGCGCCGACCTTCATCTGCGATCCAATCGACGGTACAACGAACTTCGTACACAGATACCCGTACGTGTCGATATCGCTGGGTCTGGCAGTTGATCTGAAGCCAGTGATTGGTGTGGTGTATAACCCTTTCACGCAGACACTGTACTCGGCGATTAAGGGACAGGGAGCGTACCTGAATCAGACGACGAAGCTACCGCTGACACCACCGACGCCGCTTGAGACACTGAATACATGTCTGGTGGCTGTGGAGTGGGGAAGTGACCGCAGTGGGAATGACTTCACGGTCAAGAGCGAGACGTTCAAGAACCTGGCTGCGACAAAGGAGAATGGCGGAGGAATGGTACACGGACTGAGATCGTTTGGCTCTGCAGCATTGAACTTGTGTGGAGTCGCAAGTGGAGGCCTGGACGTCTACTGGGAGGCTGGCTGCTGGGCGTGGGACGTGTGCGCGGGGTGGATTATCCTTGAGGAAGCGGGTGGCATCATAGTCGACGCGAATCCAGGAAACTGGGAACCGAGGGTTGAAGAGCGGAGATACATGGCCGTACGTGGCGGAGAAGGGCAGAGAGAAATCGTCGAGGAGTTCTGGGGATTGGTATATGGGAGGTTTGAGGTTGGTGTCTAGACGGCTGGTCTCGAAGCGCTCGAGGCCGTGCCATCCCATATACCATGGCATTGGACAAATCGCGCAATGATACACGCAGGTGGCACATCAATTTAGCAGCGGCCTAAATCTCTCATTGCACGCCACTAAAATCCTCCACAGCTAGTCTGACCATTCAAGCGGTCTCAATCAATCTTCCCGCTTCAGGCCTTTCCATCAAGGGAAGAGCCTTCCAGCGCGGTCATTCTGACCAGCGCAGAACCATACTTCAGAAAATGAGTGTCCGTACATCCCTTACTATAACAACAACAGGTCCCACTCCGTCCACCAGCGCGCACACGTGAACAAAGGAAACCCAGTCTCGTGATAGACATGTACTCTTTCCGCAAGCAGAGAGGGGTGGTGGGAATGGAGAATCGTTGCAACGTCATTTGAAGAAAATATTAAAGACGTGATGGGGGTGAGCAAACACAGTAAAGAGGAGGGGAGAAGAAGCGCGTGTAAAGGGGGAGAGAGGGGAGGTTAAGGATAATTGCAACCAGCCGGGCCGTCGAAGTACGCCGAGGAAATCAGGGGAGGAGTCGTGTCCTTTCCGTCTTTTTCTGGGTTTTTTGTTTTACGTTGAGTGACGATGAGCGAGTTGCGTGAGCATTGTCGCTTGTTGGCAATTTGTGTTTGTCGGGAGTTGAGAGTGGATCAAATTAATGGTACTCCAAAGTGGTGTGTGGTGTGGTGTGTTTGCAGTTGTGCTTAACTCGAGGAGGTCGAGGCAACCTTAAATGGTCCTGGGAGTGCCGCGGGCGGAAGGGCTATAGCGTGTTAGTGCTGGTCAACTTACAGTTGTGGATGACGAGACGAAAGATCACACAAGAGATGCGCAAAGGCTCACCTCGCGTCCACGAGATCATCGACATGGTTGCACATCGCCACGAACAAGTCAAAAAACAGTTTTCCCCCCATCTCCATCTCCATCTGCATGGTTCCACTACGCTTGAATGTCTTCCGGCTGCGAATGATCAAAGCGAGGTAATGAGCGCGCAGCCGCGAGTCATTGTCCGGTGTGTTCTCGTAGGCATACCGAGCACTGCGCAATATCACTCCAACCTCGATCCCGCACTGCAGGCCCTGCTTGCGCAGGGAGAGCTTCTTGAGCTCCTCGAGGCCGTAGCGATCGGCAGCACAGTACACAGCTGTGTCACGGAGTATAACGTCAGCCACACCGGTATGGAAAAAGGTTGGCTCGACAGCGGCAGCGCGGTCGCTAGGTCTATTGGGGTCGGGCGAGGTCATCGCACCCTCAAGAATCCAGGTCTGACGGCGCTTGTCGTGAAGCAAGCGGGGGTAGTAGTCACCCTTGTAAAGATACTCGAGAATGCAGGAGAAGACCTCAGGCTCCTCTGTAGGCAGGTCGATGCGTCGAGTAGTGGACTCGAAGAACTGGCCCCGCAACGCTTGCGCGAAGAAAGGGGCGTGTGACAGGACGTCTTCATGTGCGGCAAACAACCGCTGGTCGGGACCCACGACGATTGTCACGATGGCAGAGGTCAAACCTGGTGAAGTTGCCTCGGAAGCCATCATGGGACTGTCCTTGCGCACATCCAACTGCTCGACCATTTTCTTCTGCTTTTGCTTCTGCTTCACGTCAGAAGCATCGCGAAACGATCTCTTCGACTGTTTCTGAATCTTGCCCGAACGGTCCTTTGAACTAGCAAACGAACGTTTTCCGAACATTTTGACCGAAGAGAGGGATCGTAACGAGCGACAGAGAGACTTGTAAAGAGTGGACAGGTTAGTTGACGCAGGCTATGAGAAAGGGGACCTCCGGAAGTCCTTAGATTTCGCGCTTTTCGGGAAAAAGGCACTACGTCCAAGAAACTTGGTGCGTATCTAGCACGGGGCGTGAAGATACCACACACGGATTGTCAGGTTGTGGCTTGTCGAGAGGGCGTAAGGAGCCCAAGTTGTGGGGGAGGCCGGTATTTATACATAGCCTTGCCAAGTTACATCCCCTGCCGCCTGTCGACGTAGCTCCCAGCCAACCGGACAGTAGGGCACGCTTCATTCGTTGAGCTGAAAGCGCCCGTCCAATACCAGTCGTGCATATACATCAGGCAACAAGGCAACACTACCAACAGTTCCCATCGCTGTCAAAGCGACGATTTTGGAAGTGCATGGAAGACCTTGCTTGTTTTGCTGATCGCTGTTTGGTGGGGCGCGGCGCTAAATAGAGCGACAGCGGACAACACAGCAGCAATCGTCCATCGTAACCGCCAATCTTGTCTATCAGACACCTGTGCGGTTCTCAAACTGGCCTCTTTTCTCTCCGAGTCAATACGGGATAGGCTGAGTGCGTCGTTGTGGCTGCAAGGCGCCTCGACGCGACGCACGCGATGTAACGCGTAATACTCGCGGTGTCACGTTACGGGTGGTTTCATTATCAGCCCGCTTCGGGTATGGTGACTCATTTTGGCATGCTAGGCGTTGCATAGGGTTTGGTATATGACGAGTTAAGACACTGGTAATACTTGTGCGGGGCTGGAGGCGTCATTGAGGAGCTGAGGTGTCCATCTTGCATGTGTTGAGCTTGATGAGGACTCGATCAAGCCCGCACTTCCGAGGTCTTCCTGGAGCGTCATTACGATCTATCTGCTGTCGCAAAAGTACGGGAATGTGGGAGCCGAAAACCTGCTTCAGATCTTACCCCCTATGCGCTTTTTGTGACGAGTCAACCGTCTCAATGGACGATTTTTCTGAGAGCGTGTGTTATCTTTTTTCTTCCTTCAACTTTGATTATTCAAGCTTGCAGCGAAGTATGATCTAGCAAAATGTGTAAATCCCTTCGTATCCGTTCGCCATTGGGGGCTAAAGAAGGCCAATGAAGAAGAACTCTTCTTGAGACCATCTCAGTTACCCATTGCATAGAACTTTACTTGAGCTGAACATGTGTTAGTGGTACTATGATTATTGGCCATGTTAGCTGCTCGAGAAGCCTTGTAATATAGCGAATATATTTACAGTGCTTACCGGCTTCCTTAAGGCTCAATGTCGCATCTTATCAGCTTACTGTATACAGAGCAACCAGAACTGACTATTGTTAGAGACACTGACACCATGCTGAACTATGCAGATCTGCACGCGGTTGTTCATTACGCAAGGGCTACTCGGAACTTCGCACGTTGCAACGTGTATTCGGATGCCACATGGGACATGCAAAAGCAACGTACAAAAGGAGCTTCGAACAATATGGAAGCATAAATCGAATGGATGATGTGGAAGTCGTTACTAGGGGTGGCGATACATGTACGCATCCACCAGCCGTGTTGCTGATTGGCCAGCGAAGTAGGAGATAGCTGCCCCAACCGTCAATGGAACGCACTTCTATACGCAAAACACAAGAACACATGACGCAGGCTGCGCATTTGTAAAGACATGAGCCGGACCCTGCCGCGTCACAGGCACCGCCTTCGCAAGGCTTCCTCTTTGGGCGGTGGTGCGATTTGATTGCCGGCGGCATACTCGGCATCAGTGGCCTAGAGTGAGCCGACGGTGGGATGATGCTCACGACCATATGTTTGCTGACCATGGTGCGCAGGAAGCGGCAAGAGGGATGCCGCTGCCGCAAAAATCTACCCATAGCAGTGCAGGGCGGTGAAACGAGATGAAATCGCTGGACTGGCCGCCAATTGGGCTGGCCCTCCTCTCGATGTGGTTAGGTGGGGACGCTTGGCAGGGACAGTGCCTCTCGGAAGCCGTGCCCCCTTGACAGACAAAAGTGGTGCCAGTGTCGACCAGCGCAGATCCGGGCTCCAACAATCTGTAATTTAATCCGCCTCCTGCACGCCATCTCTCGCCTCTCCCCTCCACTGCAGCTCTTACAACACCTCAACCACCTGCTATTTTCGCAGTCGTTCTTTTGTTTGGGCTCATTGCTTTGTTGTTGCAAGCAGGCAAAAATGTACGTCTCTCACGCCTCCCAAGCCTCCCAAGCCTCCCAATTGCGAATCGCTCGCAGCAATCTAACAAGCGTAACAGGAACTCTACCAGCGTTCTGACGCCAATGGCGCAGGACACCTACTGGGGCTCCTTCGAGGAAATCTCCAAGTACAATGTCTCACTCAACTACTTCGAGAAGATGTGGCTGGCTTACTACACATGGATGGGCAATGATGTTTTGGCCACCGGCATCATGTCTTTCGTGATCCACGAAGTCCTTTACTTTGGAAAAGCGCTGCCATGGATCATAATCGACATGCTTCCAATGTTCAGAAAATACAAGATTCAGGCGGTACGTTGGTTCTTGTGTCCTCCGAATCGCTCACAATACTGACACAAGTCAGGCCAAGATTCCCTCCGCCTGGGAACAGACACAATGCGCGCTCCTCGTCCTTCTGTCCCACTTTACCGTCGAGCTCCCTCAGATCTGGCTTTTCCACCCTATGTGCCAGTACTTCGGTCTTGAGACTAGCGTCCCGTTTCCTCCCCTTTACAAGATGGCCTACCAGATTGCCATATTTTTCGTCATGGAGGACACATGGCACTACTGGGCTCACCGTCTGATGCACGCCAGCTCGTTCCTCTACAAGAACATTCACAAGATCCACCACCAATACTCGGCTCCTTTCGGCCTTGCCGCTGAGTACGCATCTCCCATCGAAGTCATGGTTCTTGGTTTCGGCACCGTCGGTTGCCCCATCCTCTGGTGCGCTCTCACCAAGGATCTTCACATTCTGACCATGTACTGCTGGATCGTCCTCCGTGTTTTCCAGGCCGTCGATGCCCACAGTGGCTATGAGTTCCCCTGGAGCCTGCACCACTTCCTGCCTTTCTGGGCTGGCGCTGAGCACCACGATGTTCACCACGAGAAATTCATCGGCAACTATGCCAGCAGTTTCAGGTGGTGGGACTTTTGCCTCGACACCGAGGCGGGTGCTGAAGCCTCGAAGGCCAGGAGGGAGAAGAAGCTGGCCAAGGCCAAGGCTCTTGCGGCGAGGAAGGCTCAGTAGACGAGCAGTGTCCGATCGAAAGACAGATCTGCTGGCGCTTCGTTATGTTGATGAGGATGAGGATGATTTTGTGATGGTTTCAGCCATTATAGTACAGGAGCTTCCACGTTCTTGAGCGATGATTTGCAGTTGACATGGGATTGGCGTTTGGGTTGGACGGCAGCAACGCATATGCCACTGGGTGGTAACTTTAGAACTTTCTGGGCTCAGTAATGGCAGCTGTAGATATGTGGGAAAACAGAGCCCCATAGACAACCTCTTCATGTAATACTGTTACGATCGTTTGGCTTTCAAGCCCGACTGTTCTTTTCTTGCTATTTCGCGCCCGGCGTGTTCCTCAAAAAGCATTTGAGACCGGATCTAATTGCAGTCATCGGTTGGTCGTTTGGTTTAAGTACTTCACTGCAATATGGTTGTTTGTGGTGATGCGGCTGGAAGGTGTCACTTGGCAACTGACAAGTCACGTGAGACGTGAAGCGCGTCGGTCTTGCGAGCTTCAGGCCGACTTTCTTTGAAGCAACCTCCTCAACGCGCCCAATCTCACATCCAGGTTCACCACCCACCGAACGTCACAATGAGTTCGCAACGATCAAGCGTTGTTCCGCAAGATTTCCTTGCGCGGATCAGATATTCTAATGCGCTCCCTCCTCCGCCGTGTCCTCCCAAGCTACTCGACATCCCCAACACCGGTCTTTCAAGCGGACAATACACGTCAGCCAGTTTCGCGTCGAGGCTTGCACGAGAGCAGCCACTGAACATAGAAGCTGATGCTGAGCTTGGAATGCCCATCGACTTGGTGGGTATTCCAAAGGTGTTTGATGGAGACGAATCTGGTAAGAGAGCAACTGGCGCGCTGGCGCGCAAGCCTGCAACGACGACTGACGCGTTGTACAGCTATCAATGCCATGGCTCACCCGCCACCGCTGTGTCCTGCCGATCGAGCCCTTATGCGACCACCGAATGCGCTTGGAAAATCACACAGCAATGCCACAGGCACTTCTTTCTTGCGACGTACAGAGTACATCACGTCTAGCACGACCGGCGGCTCGAAGTTCGAGTCCAGTAATTCGTCGAACACGATGCGCGTACGCCGAAAGCGGAAGCTTCAGGACACTTCCGTGGATGATCCCATCAACATTTCCAGACACATTCTCAAGGGCTTCAATCTTGCATACCCGGCCGATGCATACAACGGGCAAGACAATGCGGAGAATCTACGAGCAGCAGAGATCTCGGCAGAGGAAAGGCAGGCTTGGAACAAGCCTAAGCACCAAAGCAACCCAAATCTGAAGCTGCTAGACTCATACCCATTGCTGCCAGATTGGGATGCTACGACAGACACAGGCGCATACATGGTGTTCAAGTACCTGGCTGCTCCGGTTAATAACCCTCTCGACCCTTCATACGACCCCCGCCTCGACGTGGCGCTCTTTCGTCCCGCAGGCCAGTCAATCAAGGACCAGGAGTTGTACATGCAAGAGAAAGAAGCGCAGAAAGAGGACCCCACAGCTCCAGCGCCTACATCGAGATTTCACTTCGAGTTCTTCCTCCCCGGAAGCAGAGAAAGGGTTCACGACATCCAGCGCAACTTCACAACCAACGATCCCAACGCGGACGACATCACCTTCGATGGCGAAGGCGAAGATGATGAAGGCCGCCCGCGCAAGTTCTTCAAATACGACAACGTTCGCACATACGAAACTTCGCAACAATCCGCCTGCGAAGACGTGTACGGCGACGTTGTCGCACTGGCTCTACACGACCCGGAGAAGCACAAGGCAGAGCTCCTACGCAGCACCAAATTGCAAAAGGCCGCATACTTCTACCCGATTGTCCAGAAGACGAGCATCAGGCCGCGGAGGCCGGGCCAGATCGAGATGGTTGAGGAGCAGCAGCGTGTCGACGTCATTGAGGCGGCGGGCAAGGAGCCCGGGAGCGAGAGCGAGAAGCGAGAGTCGTATAGGAAAAAGGCCGAGCCTGTGGAGGCGTGAAGAGGGCGTGGCCTGAGCAGTCTTTGGTAGCATAGCGCGGCGTTAGAGTAGAAGAATTGTACAGTATGCATCTTGCATGTAATTCGCACAGATTGTGAATCTTGATTTTGAGATTCAGTACTCCACCACGACTTAGTAGTCTGAAGCGTCCAAAGATATGCTTTGCAAGGTATATTAACGAGCATGTGGACGGATGACGTGGCTACTTCTCCGATGAATCACAGCGAGTGAACTGGATATAGCTGCGGGAAAGAAAGAAGATGCATTGTACACGCAGCGCTTCCAGATGAGTAGTATGCAGGAGCCCCATCGTGATAGATATGAGACGTAAGAGAAAAGGAAAAGGGACTGAGAGACGAGACAAGAACCCAAACGCCAATCATGAGTCGTTCAAAAAAAAGAAAACAGTAAGAGTAGAACATAAGCGCACTCAATCATCAAAGCCAAAGAACCTACTCTCAGGATCCTCCCATTTTTTCGTCTTCAGAATCCTCATCTTCTTGATCGGACTCGCGCTTCTCCCCATTGCCTCCCTTTCAAGCAGCTCAATCTTTGCTTTCAGCACCTCGTTTTCCCTCTCGAGCTCTTCGTTTCTCTCTCGGATCTCTGGGTCCGGGTCTTCATACACCTTCACCGGCTCTTCAAGGCGCATCTGCGCCTTTGTCGCCTTGATGACTACATCAATCTTGGAGTCAAGGTGTGCTTGCTGATTGTCCTGCTCGTTATCAAGTGTTGCTTGCCACCTGCGGCGTTCTTGGTCGACGGCGTTCTCCATCTCGAGATAGCACTCGTCCCGGATTTCCTGCTCGAGTGTGGACATGCGGTCTTCTGCAGCGGCCCAGGACTGCTCAGCGGCTTTGCGGCGGGCGGTTTCCTCTGACAGCCGTAGGGCGAATATGGACATTTCTTGCTGGAGACGGGCAATCTCTGCGGCAGAGGACTCTAGCTCATCGAGCAGCGCTGAAGGTGTGCTACGTCCAGAACAGGCAGTGCCAGGACGCGGGCCGGTGGGAAGAGTAGCCGTGTAGGAGGGTATTCGAGGAACAGTCACTTCGCGGGCAAGGGCGGAATAGCGTAGAATCTGGGACGTCGCATTGTAGTCACCTTGCGCGTCAGCTGTGACGACCATGATAGACTTCTGGGGTGCGATATGTTGTGTGGACCGTGTCGTGGATGGGAAAGAGTTCGAGAAGAGAAGCTCGGTGAGCTTGCATTGGCGGAAAGGGACAACGTTCTGCAATTGCGTCAGTCATGGATTCAAAGAGGGGATAGACAGCCCGTACCTTTGAGCCTTCCTGGTGGTCAGCTTGCATCTGCATACATTGCCCGAGATACATGAGTGACTCGTTGATCTTGCCAGCTTCGGCCAGTGTAGAGCCCGCTGTCTTCGCGTTACGTGCACGCTCGGATCCAGCAAGATCGACGATACTCAATGCACTACTCGACCATGGGCCTTTGCATTGTGCATCGCGTTTCTTGACCTCTACACAGAAGAAACCATGACTGCGAGAGCTCACAGCATTACTCCCGGTACCGGCGACCTTGCGCTCCATAAGGCCGGTCTCAAGAACCATCAGAGCCTCCTCGAAACTACCGCATATGATCTTTGTTAGCCCGGCGACGACTTTGCGATCGGGACTCTGCTCTGTGTTCTTGAACAACAAGGCTCGGCGCTTGATGTTGGGGTTCTTGCTTTTCATGACATTACCAGTAAGGAGGTCAAAGATCCTGTCGTTGTAAACCTCGTACATTGAGATGACAATGGCATATTCGGCTGTGGGGTCGGCTGGTATTTGGATGTCGGCAACAGACGGTGCTTGCGGCAGGATCGACGGTCGGGGAATCTTGTTCGATCGAGATGCGCCTTGCGACACAAAGCTGCAGTCCTTTGTCGCACGTAAGTCAAAGCTCGCAGTTGAGCGAGAAAAGTTGGAGATTGTCGCATTGACAGGATGAATAGAGTGAATGGTCGTACTTGAGCGACTAGAGAAAGTGGCTCGTAGAGCCGGATACAGAGTTTCCGATGTCACCAGAAAAGAAGGCAAAGACGAGGGAGGTTGGAGAGAAATGTGAAAGAGAAGAAGCACAAGAAATGCAGACTTACAGGTGCCGGTGTGTTTGCTCTCGACGGAAAGCGTTCTGACTGACCATCTCCATACATGGAGTCGAGATATGCCGTCGCAGTAAACATGTTGGCTTCAGACACGTCTGCCGTGGCTAGAGACGAGAATGCGGGAGCACCGTAGAATGACTGTACGAGCTGTTCTTCGCAACTCTGGAATAGTGCGTCGAGCGTCATTTGGACAAGGCCGCGTTGCGACTTGGTGCCCAGAATAGTATGGCTCTACCAAAGCATTAGTGCGCACGATAGACATGCTGGCCATCATTTGCCTATACCTTTCCAGAGCCTGTGACACCTAGTGCTGCCAGTAACCCATCTCGCCCGTGATGTCCAGGTGCGCCCAGCACTCCTTCAATCATAGGCACAATGCCTGTTCCCTGGAAGATATCCATCTGTCGCGCATCTTCTTCGAAGACTTGTGTGAAGGCAAACCGCTCAACTGCGCGCTTGCGGTTGTCGTGTACCAGCGGTCTGACAGTGATATGAGTGGGGTGGCTATCCTCGCGTTCTTCGACTGTAAGAAATCGGGAAGTCGTCGAGTTGGACGGGCGCAGACGAAGATAGACGTCGAACAGGGCGCTCGAGGGACGCGGAGGAGGTTCCATCGCCATCCTGAGTGACTTCGGAGGGGAGTTTGGAGGTGTCGTCGACATTTGTGGCACCGCTTCCGACTTGGATAATATGCAGCTCGTGCCTGTTGCCGTGAGCAAACATGTGGTGCGGCCGGGTTGCTGGGGAAACGTCGCGTCGCGGTCGCGGCTTCCACACGTCATTCATTTGAAACTACCACTGCTACTCGACACGCTCGTCAAGCCCACGTCTGCGCATTGAGCATCGCTGGGCCAGTTGCAGTGGCTTTTATTGATGTGCAAGACCCTCGAGCGTCCGACAACGTCTGCGCGTCCTGTCTTACATGACGCAAAAGGCTTGTGAGGAACGGTACCAGAAGTCACAGGAGGTAGAGGAAAGGAATCAACGCTATTCTTTACGTATTACCAAATTAATACAAACTACACGTTATGTATCAATTCGTCCATGGGTGACATTCTATCTCCCAAACACATCAAGGTTGTTAGCATTGATGAGATCGATGCCCTCCTTCCTCCACGTATCAGCCTCAGCATAGCTCGTCACATTCGCATCAAAGACATAGTCGAGAGGATTCGCGTTATCATACGCTGGCCACAGCTCCTCTGTACCATTCCACGCACCACCCTCACGCCACGAGTTCGGGTCCAAGTCGCTGACGAAACTAACCCAGCTGCTGCTCATCAGCTTGCTGAGATCCCGATAGCTCTGAGTCTTGTTCTCGAAAGGTGGCGTCGCAATGGGCGGGTACCCTACACCGAGTAGATTGTTGAAAACAAAGGCTACTTCTTGGAAGTGGGTGACTCCAATAGTGGGCATAATTCCAGCAGGAATGGCGTTGAAGCGGTAGCAATACACTGGGACGTCTGCAGCAGCCCAAGTCTGACAAGTCAGTCTTCTCAACGCAATGAAAAACTGATCGCCAAAGTAGCTTGCTGAACGGCGAAATTGTGCGCCAAAAGGTGGGCCTGGGCGCGCGTCTCCGAGGTTCGCTACCACGTTGACAGAGGGATCGTCGGGGTAGGCCTCGAGGAGCTGGTCTGCAAGCTCAGCGGGGACGGCGGAAGCACCCGTAGTCATGAAAGCATACAGGTCCTCAGTAGTGTCGACCGGTGATGGAGAGAAAGCAGATCCTTCGTCGCTATTCGCACCACTGATAATGGGGACGTGGACGAACTCGCCGTTCGCCATCTGGATCGAAGTGCGCTTCTGGATGAAGTCGCCGTCAAGGACCGGCATAAACGCGGTTGTGTTCAGCGTGAGGCTTGTGACATTGACAGCGGTGTTGTATTGCTCAGCAGACAGCCCACGCAGGCAGTCAAGCTGCAGGCTAACGTTGGCGCAGGGCGTGCGGCCGACAATTGCGTTGTACCACTCAGCATACTCCAAAGGATCGTTGAGGCGATTGAAGTGAACAGGGTTGCCAGACTGCATGATGGCGCCACGGAAGAGCTTATCGTCCCTCCCACTGTAGGCAGTGAGTTGGAAACCAACAGACCCGGCTCCCGCGCTCTCGCCAATGATGGTCACTTTCTCTGGATCGCCTTACTTTGTCAGTACGAGCGAACATGCCATCATCAACAAAGCTTACCTCCAAAACCCTCAATGTTGTCCCGAACCCACTGCAGTGCCAATCGCTGATCTCGCAGTCCAAGATTCATCTCTCCGGACTCCTTGATCTCTTCACTTCCAGCCAGGAAACCCCAAGCACTGAGACGGTAGTTGATGCTCACACCGATGACAGGTTTACCAATCTTGACAGAGTTTTCAACCATAAAGGACAGGTTGTAGCGCTGGTCTATGCCACTACCCATGTAGTAGCCGCCCCCGTGGATCCAAAAAGCGACAGGAAGCTTTTCGTTGTCGCATCCCGCCGGTCGAACGACATTGGCGTAGAGGCAGTCCTCAGATACAGGATAGCCCCATTGATCAGATCCATAACCATAACACTGTCTAGCGTCAGTACAATGTCCCTTCGCAAACCCGCAGTATCAACTTGTGCCAGACATACCGCGCTAGAGTATTGTGTGGCGGGTCTGGTGCCGCTCCAGCTTTCGTTCAAGCCAACAGGATTCCTGAATCTCAAGTTGCCAACGGGAGGCTGTGCGTATGGTATACCAAGGAAATTGTCCAGGTTGTATTCGGGTGAATAAACGCCCTGGTAGGTGCCATTCTTCACAGATGCTGTTGGGCCGACAGGGTTAGTAGGTGCACAACTTGCGAGGCTGGCACACAGCGAGAGCATCCAAGTTGTCTTGCGCATCATGCTGGAGATCCCTTGAGAAGCGAGGTGGCGGCAGAGGGCTTCATGACGGCGGTCCGACCAAGATTTATATGCTTCGTTGAACTTAGCAACAGGGCCAGCTTTAGTAGCGCATGTCGAACAAATGTTGTCAGTTCCCCACAGACTTGTACGGCTCTAAAGCTCGATGACGGGGTGTGACACCCATTCAGGAACAGGACTTGTCCGCGATTCAAGCTTTTGCGGGGAATACACAGCGGCTAGCATGGCTGAGTCGTGTGGGATGTGGAGAGGCCATCCTAGTGAAGCGCTGTGATAGGTCATGGAAATGCCGACATTCACCCATCGGCAGAAGAACAGCATCTTGATTCTTGAGCTTGCGGAGATTGTATTGAAGCGTCTGCAGAATGGAGAGGAGCACGGGCTACGGTACGGCAATTGTGACGGCAGCTTTCGGAAGCATGTATCCGCTGCCATGATACAGTTTGGCATATTTGCATCACCAAATACCTATGACAGGAATACACCGCATCTATTGTAACATGAAATACCAACAGAGCGATGAGAGCAAAACTACGCGCTTTTCACGTGTGTAAAACGTTTCGTGCCATTTTTAGATGAACAGCCTTTGTCGGATGATCTACTGTCCAACGCTTCACTGGATTGTAGTGCCAGTGTCTCCATGCCCAGCCTTGTTCTCGCTTTTCTTAGCCTCAGGGTGCTCGGACTTCATGACTGGCACCGCTGGTGCCTCTTCTATGACTTCGTCAAAAAGCCCCCCCTCAGGATCCATACCCCTACCAACAGCACCCAGAATCCTGCCAGCTCGACGAAACTCATCACGGATTGTAACAATGCCGCGGTGAGTGACAGTCCTCGCGACATTATGGTCCACCTCGAAAGGGTCTTCAATGGCAAAGAGGTAGCGGTTTGTGACCTTTTTCTCTGCTGTGATGATGGTCGTGGCGCTGACCCAGCCCTTTTCCTGTTTTGAGAGAATTCCTCCGGGAGTGCGAAGTGAGAGCACTTCGGAAGTCCAGTAAAAGCTGGTTTGGCGGCCATAGTGACCGCCTTGAGATGCAAAATAGCGGAAGAAACCACAAAGAAGTGATGCAAGCGGTTGGCGGTTCTGTGTCAATCGACCTTGTTGTGCTGCTCGGCTAATCTCCTCCTCGTTGCGCCAGAATCTTACCTCATAGCCACCGATCGTCTTAGCATCTTGGAACTGCTCTGTCAAAGATCCCAAGTCTGTTGCTTGTGGCAGATAATGCTGCAAGTTGGGACAGACTGGTGGCGAGGCAACGTTGACGAGGTAGTGAAGCACCATCAAGACCCAGCCGTATGACGATAGCGTGCCCGAGTAGGAGCTGTTGATCTTACGGCGTTTAGCCCAGGCTTTGACGAAGAGGACCATAGGTCGAACTCGAGGATCGGTCAAAGAGTAGCATCGGAGCATGTGAGTGTTATGGATGCCGAGAGGGTTCGCAAAATTGATATCACACTGGATCCCAACACCAGTTTTCGGGAAGTCGAGAGGCCCGAGCACTTTCTCACGATGCCACTGCTTCTCGGGCCGGTTTTGGTGCTCCTTGTTGTTTGTTGTGACCGTCGTTGACTCAGTCGAATCTGTCTTTGATACAGTAGGCAAGATATCTCCTGGCATGATTGGTGCTGGCACCGACGCATTCGTCGCCTTCTCAGATATCGCGTCAGGCACTTCCACGCCTTGAGTCGCATCGACGCTCGACTCTTGTCTAGATTGCGAACCCCCTTCTCCCTTTTCAATATCTACGGCTTTCTCGGTCTTAGTCTCGCCTGATGTTGGAGGCGATGCTGTTGAGTCTAGCGGCGGTGGTACCTGAGGGTATTTTTCCTCCTCGGAAAGTCCTTCCCATTTCTCACGCTCGTCGCTCAAGGCAGTATAGAGAGCACTTGTAGGTGTTTCGCAGACTTTTAAAATTGGAACACGTGTACGAGTGAGAAGGCGACCCCCCATACGTGCATCAAGCACAGCGCGTTCAAGAAGACGAGGAATCCTTGGGCCAATATCCGTGCCGTCAGCTTGAAGAAGGTCGCACCATTGAGGGACCACAGCAAGGTCCATATCAGAACCAGGCAAGCCAAAGCCTGAGCCGAGACTGCCGAAAGCGACCAAAGAGATGTCTTTGATGCTCTTACGATCTTCGCCACCTTGTTCGTAGAAAGCTTGCCGCATGATTGCTTGCAAACTTTCCCTGAACGTGCTGTGCTTCGACATTTCGACTTCAGTCATTTGGACCTTTGGAAGCTCGCGTTGAACGATCTCATCCATAAATTGTACCTGCGCTGCCGTATCAATCCTCGGCTGGCTCTGATAGCCGTTCTGAGCATGTTGAGGACGTGGGTACTGGTGGGGTCCACCACCTCTAGGCACTTGCCCTGTCTGATTGAACCCACCTTGTGGGCGCTGCATGATGTGGGGAGAAGGCGCGTCGCTGCGCTGTGACACGTGGGTATGAGTTTGGAAATGTTGGTGGCGAGGGCCCATGCCATTGTTGTGAGCGTCGGCTCTACCACCACGCGTGGACGGCGACACCGCATTCATTCCATGTGACGGGGCACCTCTGGTGTTATTGTAGTGAGCATGGCCGCCACGGTGGTTAGGGCCATTACCACGATAGAAGCCGCCACGGCCTCGACCGCGTCCTCGAGGCTGGCCCAGCTGGGCGTCATGATGATTGGCACCTCCAGCGATAGTCACATTACTGAGTATCATGCCACGCAGCTGATCTTCAAGATCCTTCGTATTGACTGGTGGTTGACTCATGCTTATGCCTTAATGCGGACTTGAATGAAGTCCTTGGGTCAATCTTTAAAGCTGCTGCAGATAGTTGATTCGACTGCGTTTTTGCAGCACAGTAGTCTTGTTAATTGATCGAGGTTCGAGAATGGCGGTGTTAAATACGGGCTGCGCAGTCCGTGCTCAAGCTGTAGAAGCGGGCCGTGGTGTGGTGTGCTTGGTGGTCTGTGAAGACAATGATGTCGTCGTTTGATCTTTGGCGACCAGGTGAGCACGTCACAGCTCGTTGACCGAGATCCTCAGACTGCTGATGCGCTGTGAGGCTGTTGTCTGTTGGTGGCGCTTTTGTTTTTTGGTTGGAGCAAACAAACACCTTGGTTCGTGGTGCACAAACTGGAACGGATTGCACCGAGGGTCCGATGCCAAGCTGGAGAGGACCCGCTGAGACTAGGCTACCGGAGCTGGAAGGCGCGCAGCACCGTGGACGTCACGTCTGAGCTCCATCGCCATTATTGTCTCGAATAAAGACTGCACCGTTGCTGTCTGCCACCATCGCCCACAACACGCTTGCCAACCAACAGTCACCTTCCAGCACTTGCCTTCCAACACATTCTTCCATCTAGTCTTAGCACGCACACTCGTTCGTCATGAACAACCTGCCTACAGCGCCGCCGCAACAGGCGCCGCCGCCTGCTGCCCCCAACGGCCAGCAGCCTCCAAAAATGAAACGAGCGCGTCCAAGGGAAGGCCCCCTGCGCGCGCCCCGCCGGCCGCTTGCAAAAATAACAAAGCCGCTGGTATCTCTGGCGCAGATGAACGAGTCCAGTAAGCCCGCCGACGCCAACGCCCAAGGTGTGTCGCCAGCTGCGCTGCGCCATGAGTATCAGCAGGCAGGCGCAACCAGCTTCCCTCTCGTCGTGACCCGCCGCGATCTCAAGGAACTGCGCCATCACGTCATGCGACTCCAGAACAAGACGCACATCGACGTCGAGAACCCAGCCCACTTCGCTACGCCGATCCGTCTTCACCGTCGGGACCCTCGTGCGCCGCCCAGCGGAGCAGGTTCCCACTATGAGGAGGAGGATACAAAGGAAGACCTCGAGGAGATCAAAGAGCGCGAACGGATTGAGCAGCAAAGAGAAGAGCGGCGTAAGATTCGGGAGGAGAATCAGGCCAAGATCGCGCCCACGGGCAAATCGAAGCCGCAGGCTTTCCAGAAGAAGACGGAGCAAAAATACCGACCAGATGACACACCAGAGGCCAAGAAACGCCAGTTGCTGCGATACGAGGAAACCTTGCCCTGGCATCTTGAAGATTTCGAGAACAAGCAGACATGGGTCGGCACGTACGAGTCGGAGCTGTCTGAGACACACGTGATGCTGTCTCAGAACTCACAAGGCAATATTCAGCTGGCGCCCATCGAGCGCTGGTACAGATTCAACGTCAAAGGCAAAGTCAAGGTTACAGGCGATGACACTGATAAAGTCATGTTCAAGGTCGAAAGAGTACCTGGATTTTTGAGGAACATCGAACAGCGCGCCGAAGCAAGGGAGAAGGAGCAGCACCAGCTGAAAGCTCGGAACCAGATGAGCACACGAGTCGGTGGCGGTGCAGATGACGAAGGCCGAATTCGGGCTGTACGCAATCAAGAGGGCTACGTCAAGCGCGAAGCTGATGCCGACGATATTGACTTCAACCTCGAAGAAGATTTTGCCGATGACGAAGAGGGCCTGAACGGTCTTTTTGAGGGTGACGAAGCGGATGTCAAGGAGGCCTCTGAGAAGCTCAAGCGCGATCAGCTGACCGCATCGCTGTTCGTCGTTGACGAGAAGAAGATACAAGATGAAGAAGAACGTGCGGAGATGGAGGCCGAGATGGCGAAGGAGCTTGAGAGAGGCCTCAGGAAGACTCTTGTTAAGCGCGGAAAGCTCTACGACTACGCTGAAAGTGACATGTCTGAGGAATCAGAGACGGACAGCGAGACGGAACGCCAGCGTGCGAAGGAGGAAGACGAGAAGAAGGCTGCCGAAGCTAAAGCTGCAGAAACCGGCAACGTACCCTCGGGCACGTCTACCAAGGGCACAAACACGCCCCTTGGCTCGAGTACGCCGTCTGGCACCCACAAGCCAATTGATAAACTCAAGTCGAAGAAGCGTCCTAATTCGGAAATGTCTGAGGCCAGCGGTAACGAGTCTACACGGATTAAGAAGAAGAAGAAAAACAAGCTCAACGTCGTTCTCGGCAGCGGCTCTCCCACAGCATCTGCAAGTACCAGTCGGGCTGGCAGCCCCGCGCCTGGCTCTCCTGCCCCTAGTCAATCCAAGCTTCCGTCTGCCAAGGAGATTTACGACTCGTTACCGCCACAGGGTATGGGCATCCAGGCCCTTATTGGAATGTTCAAGGGACGTGTGGACAAGGACAACTCTAAGATTTTCATTTCCATTGTCAAGGCTGTGTCGAGTTTCGACAACCAGAGAAAGTGGCTTACGCCATTGCCGCAGATGCCGAGCGAGGAGAGCATTAACGAGAAGCTCAACAAGAAGCAGTAGTGTGCTCCAAGAGTATTGGAGGTGGTTCCGGATGCGAGCCGCGATGAGGCTGCGAGGAAGCTTCTTACGACACCTGCCTGTGTCGTTCCTGACATGGTCCTCAAGGTTCCCTCTTTTGAAGGGATTCGTAGCGCTATACCTTTACGAGGGATACACGCATTTGAGTATGATAAAAAAAGCAAAAACCGCGTCGGCGCCGACCAGGCAAGCGCCGACCTATTCGTTCTACGCACCAGGGCCTTGTGTAATTGGGACGAGAAGAGAAGATGGCTCATTCCATTACCCACACCTCCTGGTACAATACCTCTGGCCCCCGGGCTTCCCTCATTTGACGAGATGCGAAACGCTACACCCCCAGAAGGCATCAGCCTTGTTGACCTTTACAAAGCATTCAAACACCGCATCAACGAAACGAATTGGAAATCGTTCATGGTGGGCGTAGGGAATTTGTTCGCACATGATACAAAAAGCAAACGGCTCACTCTGTTGCCAAAACGTGGCAACAATGGGGACGGCGACATGACGACGGAGCCCCCGTCTATTGAAGAGATGCGAAGCGCTCTACCTCGACAAGGAATGGATCTCTATGACTTTGTCGACATGTTTAAAGAGCGCGCGGCCAGGACGAGCTGCAGACTGTTTATTATGCGCATCAAGGTCATGTGCTGGTGGGACGTGGAGAGAGAATGGATCACGCCGTATCCGGGAGTGTCGACTCATCAGCCTGTGGCTAGGGAAGAAGAGAGAGCAGGGGGGAAGGAAGAGACTGCCAGTCTTAATTCTAGTTTTAGTTCTGGTTCTAGTTCTGACGACTCTGGCTGGGTCTCTGGCTTGGATGGCGATGACAAGGATACCGGTAGGGGATCAGGCTTGTCTTCGTACTGGATGCTGCACAGGCATAGACAGGGGGAACAGCGGTTTGTTGGGCAGGGAAACGAATTGCGCCAGACGTGTGTGAGGAAGCCACGGTCTGAACTAGTCTAGGGTTATCATAGATGAAAATAAAAAATAAAAATAAAAAAAAGGGTCAAGGTTCAGAAAGGCAAGTTCGTGTATGTGTGGGTATGTATGTGCTATCTAATTGATCTATAGTAGCCAAATACCCAATCGCCTGTAAAGAATCCTTGTTCAAATATCAAGACGCCATGACCATGCTTATGCCGCCCGTATATTCCACATCCATATTGCACATTCCACATTCTACCGCGGTAATGCACCTCCATATTCCAGTGTTTGTCACTGTACAAGATGTGGTCTGCATCTACGAGGCAGTAGCTACAGCGCCATCGCCCAGAATCCTAGCCACTAGAATGTATGCCAGGATGCTGCCGAGGATGATCTTCCACTTGTTCCTGCTCAGGTAGCCTTGCCCGGCTTCGGTCGCAATCTGGGCATCGTGGACGACGGTCGAGGCGCTCCCGTTGGGTCGCCGCCGCAATCCAGCGACCTCGGGAGGGCAGTGTGCTGGTGTGGGGGGTTGTGCAAGTCGCGGAAGGCCGGTGACGGGGTCAATGTTCTTGTCCTTGATCCACTTGAGGTTCTCGTCGTCGACTTCGGGCCACTCGAGGCGGAACTTTGCGCCGCCGTCGCCGGCCTTGATGCCGCCAATGCCGCGGGCAGTTGGGGTGGTGGGTGCGGTGGTCTGCTTGGAGCCGCCGCCGGTGCTGTTCCACCAGCGGGTGCGGTGGGCAAACAGCTTGCGCTCGTGGTCGGTGGCGCGGACGCTGCCGGTGGTCATCTCCTCGCTAGTCATGAAGCTCAGCAGGCCGGTGAGGATGGTGCTAACCTCCCAGGCCGGATTGAAGCTTTTCGGGTGGAAGTCGGAGATGCTGAGGCACAGGCGGGTGCTGGGCTGGAAGCGGCCGGAGGGGGTGTGCATGCGGATGGCGGGCGGGGCGAAGGGGTAGTCAGGGGGGAACATGAGGGTGCCCCAGTACTGGCCGCCTTCGTAGGGGGTATCGGGCGGGCCGGTGAGGATGTAGTGCCACTCGAGGATGTTGTTGTCGGAGGGGTGTGCGACAATGTAGGGCGGGGGGGACTTTGCGATGGTGGCGTACTCTTTGGTGAGGCGCTTGGTGGCAGCGGGGGTGGCCATGGTGTGTGGTGTGTGGTGTGTGGTGTGTGGTGTGTGGTGGAGTGGTGGAGTGGTGGTGTAAATAGTTATGTGGTGGAGTGGAGTGGTGTGGTGCTGTAGTGGAAGTGCAGGTGTGACGTGCCTTATATGGTGGAGGTGCAGGCAAACTCGAGTGGACAAAGAGGGTATCACGTAAGTAGAAGGGCAGAAACGAATGGAACAAGACAAACAGCAAACCCAAGTCGCCGGTGCAGCGATGTCGAGACTGTCACGGTGAATGTCAGTGACTGTAGATGGGCCGTCTCCACCGGCCCAGACAGTCCGGGGCAGACGGCGGGCACGTGCACTCACAGCTCTGGACGGCTGGGCAGTCTTCACTCTTCCAGCGCTGGTGCCAAGACCGCACGCTGCCACCGCAACTGCTCCCATGGCGTCGCCCATTGAAGACGATGTGCGTCTGCTGCCTCTGAATCACGCCCTCCGACTGACGCCCCCCGGCTGACTCCCTCCCCCCAGGTCTTCGCCCGCCTCAAGCACAAGACGGACGCGGCCGAGCTGCAGCGCCAGCAGGACGACCGCCATGCGCGCCAGTCTGCCCACCACCTCAAGTCGCAGCAGCGCCTGGCAGAGCTGGTCTGCCGCCCACCCTCCGCCCACGCCCACGCCCGCCTGCTGACTAACGCGCCTGGCAGGTCGACGACAACACGTCGCTGCCCGTCACCATCTCGTCGGTCCGCGTCCTGCACGCCAACCGCACCCGCCGCGGCTTCCTCGAGACGGTCGTCAACCCCATCCTGAGCGCCCACCGCCCCGAGCCCTACACGCTGGAAGAGGCCCTGCGCGAGGTCGGCACCGCCGCCGACAAGCTGAACCGCTTCGGCATCTTCAAGGCCCCCGTCTCCGTCTTCCTCGACCGCCCAGACCCCTCGGACCCCACCACCTCGCCCACCGACGTCGACGTTTACATCTCGGCCCATGAGCGCGGCAACTACACCATCAAGACGGGCACCGAGGCCGGCGCCTCCGAGGCCGACGCCTACGTCAACGCCGAGCTGCGCAACCTGTTTGGCGGCGCAGAGACGCTCACTGCACACGGCTCCCTGGGCACCCGCACCCGCTCCGCCTACTCGCTCGCCTTCGACACCCCAATCCGCGCCAGCCCCGACTTCAAGTGGCAGCTCAATGGCTTTGCCAGCTCCGTCCTGAAGAGCTGGGCCAGCCACGAGGACGTCCAGAAGGGCGCCACCTCCAAGCTGCTGTGGCGCTCCAAGACGGGCCACGAGCACGCCCTGGCCTACTCGGCCATCTGGCGCCAGGTCACCTCGCTCGCCGACAATGCCTCGCCCACCGTCCGCGCCGACGCCGGCGACTCGTTCAAGTCCAGCATCACCCACACCTGGACAAACGACAAGCGCGACTACCCGCTGCTGCCCTCGCGCGGCTACCTGCTCAAGACCGTCTCCGAGCTCGCCGGCTTCTCCGTTCTGGGCGGCGACGCATCTTTCTTCAAGACAGAGGCAGAGTCGCAGCTCGCCCTCCCCTTTGGCAGCACAGGCATCACCCTGACCGCTGGCCTGCGCGGCGGCCTGCTGTACCCCCTCGCCAACGCCAACGCCGGCAGCCCCCAGCCCCAGGCCAGCAGGATAAACGACCGCTTCCAGCTCGGTGGACCCAACAGCGTGCGCGGTTTCCGTCTCGGCGGCCTAGGGCCTCACGACGGGCCTGATGCCGTCGGCGGCGACGTCTTCGCTGCTGGCGGTGCCTCGCTGCTCTTCCCCATCCCCCGCGTTGGCAAGGAGACACCGCTGCGTCTGCAGGCATTTGTCAACGGCGGCCGCCTCCTTGCGCTCAAGGGCGCCAAATCAGAAGACGGAAGCTTCGCCGGCGACGCAAAAGAGAGCCTCAAGAAGGCGCTCAGGGACTTGAAGGAGGAGCTGCCCAGCGCCGCGGCCGGCCTTGGACTCGTCTACGCACATCCCATTGCCCGCTTCGAAATCAACTTCTCGCTGCCATTGGTCATGCGCAAGGAGGAGCAGGGGCGCAAGGGGCTGAGCTTCGGTGTGGGCATTGAGTTCTTGTAGAGGGGTGCTTTAAAAAGGTAGTTCAGCGAGATGTAGATATGGGGTGCAGTGTACTAGTATTAGACAGCTACCTATCCATGCGAATCTTCTTCCATGTCACAACCTCGTCCATCAACAAACAAGACCACACACCACTGTGTTGTTGAGAGCAAGACCGTCTCTAAACCTTGGAGTGTTGAGACGACTCGGACTATTGCTAATCCATGCGTCTATACGGGCTTCGAGAACGACCATTACTGGATGCCGTGAGCAGCTGGTCATCAAGTTGAGCCCAAGTCAAAGGCCACCTCCACGTTACTGGGTCAGATGAAGTGCATCTGCTGCACCCTATGCACACACACTATCCCATTCTGCTCACTCTTCCGCCTGCTCGCAGCGGTCGGATATCTCCTTTCAAAGTCTGTGGCTGTATCGTTTACGCCGTCAAGACGTCGACGTCGAGATGGCGTCTTGGAGTCTTAACATTGCTGTCGTCTCGACGTCCTCCCATGTCGGCTGCTATCCCCAATCGAGAACCCGATGCGCTCGCTCAATTCTCCATGGCCAAAAGCCACGCAGCTTGGTGTCTGGGCAAGGCCAGCAGCGTGCATGCAGAGGAACGGCGTGAGGTGCGCCGAAGACTTGGGGCTTCCTACACGAGGAAAATTGCTAACCCGTTGTAGTTAAGGCATATTCCACATGGCCTAACGGCCAAACGCCTCCCGCGACGATCGTAACCTCTTCCATGCCCAACAGGAGTCTGACTGTATCCACATACTAGTACCACTACATGGAACCGACGTCAGCTTCGCGACTACATGCGCTAGTAACTCAAACCCGGGGCACAGGCTGAATGTCTGGGGCCCCAAACAGGACGGGTCGCGAATCAACGTCACCTTTATGCTTCACATCTTCACGTCCGATCATGTTGGTGCAGGGGGGGGGATCTTGGTCAATGCCCAGTGCCCAGACGGATGAACCGCTCCAAATCACAGCTTCGGGATATCTTAATGTTGGTCTGCTCTCGCTCTCGAGACAAAACAAGGCTCGCGTGATGTGATAGCTGCTCCGCATCCAGGATTGTCGGAGCGCCCTGCAGCTGATCAGTAGGAGGTGTTTTTCCGATACTAGGCGTCTTCGAGCAAGGAGCGCTACATATGGCCAGTGAGAAGCTGCTTCGCAAAGGCGACAGGCGGCAACGATGTCACAGCACCAGAAAGCCTCAGAGCAGCAACAAGGGCGCAGCGCAACATGAATCTCTCCATTCGACGGTTCTACGCATGTTCCCTGCGCTACAACAGGCTTAGCCGACCAGCTCTGGTTGGATCGAATCTTGGATGCGCGGGCTGCAGCCTGGGCACAACGCCTTTTGGCAAGGGTTTGAGTAAAGGTGCGATCGAGCTTGATGGTAACTGGGGCAAGAGTGAAGACTAGTGGAGGCGCAGGGGCCTCTACAAACGCACCACATCACGCGTTCCTCTTTCTATATATTCTCTCTCCACCCCAGCCGGAGCGACCACTCCTTGTCCCTCTTTCTTCCCACCCGCACCACTCAACTTTCGGGCAGGATGAAGACCTTCTACAACATATATGCCATCTGTGGCTTCGCCGCCATTGGCGGTGGACTTTTCGGCTTCGACATCTCTTCCATGTCCGGTGTACTTGGAACTCCCGCCTATAGTCGATACTTCAATAGTCCTTCAGGAACCCGCCAGGGTGGCATTGTATGATCTCGCCTCTCACACATTGAACGTTCACTCAAATCCTTTACAGACTGCTTCTATGCCTGCTGGCTCCCTCTTCGGTGCTCTCTGTTCGTCCTTCCTAGCCGATCGCCTGTCTCGTAAAGTCGCTATCCAGATCGCTGCCGTCATCTGGTGCATCGGCGCTGTTCTCCAGGCTGCCGCCAATGGTATTCCGCTCCTGTGTGTCGGCCGTATCATCGGTGGCTTCTCTATCGGTATCTGTTCCGCCATCGTCCCCGTCTACCAGAGTGAGATCGCGCCCAAGGAGATCCGAGGGAGAGTAGTCTCGTTGCAGCAATGGGCAATCACATGGGGTATCCTCATCCAGTACTTCATCCAATACGGTTCTTCCTTCTACGATGGCGGTGTAAACAACGAGTTCCAGAGCACGGCCGCCTTCCGTATTCCATGGGGTATCCAGGCAGTTCCCGGTGCCATCCTCTTTTTGGGTCTTTTCTTTTTCCCAAAAAGCCCGAGATGGCTCGCCTCCAAGGACCGCTGGGAGGAAGCTCTTACCGTCCTTGCCCACCTCCACGGAGGTGGAGATGTTAACCACCCAAAGGTCCTCGCCGAATACAGGGAGATCGAAGAAGCCCTTCGCTTCGAGCGTGAGGATGCTGCTACCAGCTTTGCTGCACTCGTCAAGCCTCGTATACTGAAGCGTGTCATCCTAGGCATGTCTATCCAGATGTGGTCTCAACTTTGTGGTAAGTCTCGTGTCCAAATCTCTTGCAAGTCACCTCCGTCCTCAACCTCATTGAACCTGAATCCCTTTTCTCTTACCTATCACCGCCCTATTACTCCTATTGTCTTAAACACCTCGAGGCTTAAGTTCTTGCTGTTGTTATTACCCCTTACCCCTTTCTTCTGTTGTCCCAACTGCCCTAAGCCTAAGCTTTTGTCGTCTCAACTGCCTTTAAGCCTAAGCTTTTGTCGTCCCAACTATCTTTAAGCCTAAGCTTATGTCGTCCCAACTATCTTCAAGTCTAATTCTTACCGTCTGATCAGGGATGAACATAATGATGTACTATATAATTTTTATTATGCGTGGTGCCGGCATTGCAGATGAGCTCCTTACATCATCTATCCAGTACATTATCAATGTCGCGATGACTTTGCCGGCAATTCTTTACCTGGACAAGTTTGGACGCCGTCCAGCACTCTTAGCTGGTAGCTTCTTGATGATGACTTGGCTCTTCACCACTGGTGCTCTCCAAGCGTCTTACGGCATTCCTAATCCCGACGAATCCGATAAAGACATCTCTTGGGTTGTTCCTAGTGAGCACTCTGGCGTCTCTAAAGCTATTGTAGCTTGCTCTTATCTCTTTGTGGCTTCGTTTGCTACAACATGGGGCCCTACGTCCTGGACGTACCCCAGTGAAATTTTCCCAGCAAAGGTCCGTGCGAAGGCGGTTTCTCTGGCTACAGGTACGTTGCGCGTTGTTTTGCTGGTTGCCAGAGGATAATTAATGGTTACAAGCTACAAATTGGACATGGAACTGCATTCTTGCATTTGCCGTACCTCCCCTTCTCTGGAGCATCAACTGGAAAATGTACATGGTAAGGATTTCACTTACGGCTCGCTGAACACGTTTTGGCTGGATGCTGACACGACAACTAGATTTTTGGCACTTTCAACGGCCTTGCCCTGATCCACATGTTTCTCACAGCGCCTGAGACCAAGGGCAAGACTCTTGAGGAAATGGATACCGTTTTCGATACTGGCATCCCCCCCTGGAAATCTGGCAAGATCGAGTCGCGCCTCGACCAGCTACAGCGCGATATCGAGGCTGGCGATGTCAAGGTTGGAACCAACAGGGGTCAGAGCCAGGTTGAGAGCGTTTCCCAGGAGCCAAAGGTCTAGATAGGGTGACATCTAGCCAGCTGGGGACGATTCGTTTCGTGAGATGCGAATAGCTGGATACTGGCTTGTGGAATGCGGAACAGTTTTGCGGTTGGCATGGTCGCCGTTATTCGTTGCAGGTTGTCCAGATCACACCGTCCTAAGAGGCCTAATTTTCAGTCTTGAACGGCATCGTAGTTCTTGAGAAAACAACAATTGAACCTCACGTAGGCAGAAAAGTACAGAAAACCCCTATCAGTGCTCCGTACTCAGCGTTGCAGCTGCTTGTATGTAGTTGAACATAATAATATGGCCGTTTCTCAAGAAGTAAGATTGAGACGATTAGAAACTTCAAAGTAACTTTGGTATGCAAGCGAGAATGGCGGTCAGACGTCATTCCTACACATCTGCAACCGGCAGCATCAGACCGTGCATCTCAGAATGTTAAATTGTTCCATGGTAACTCTAGCCATCTGTGCCTTTCAATGAATTCGCGCAACGGTTTCAGGCCATGTTTTTTTATCGACTGTTGTCCCTTACACCCAACAGTGTAATGACCCCGCTCCCAGTTGATAGTGAGCCAAGGTTCGGTAATCGGTAGCCGGTTGAGTGCTCAGAGCCTCAGATTGCGAACCAAGGGACCCTACATTTAGGTATCAAGGTAACACTCTACAACAAACCGTCATATCCTGGAAAAAAAAAAAGAGAGAAACTGTACAGTCTGAATCTCAGGGGTCGGCCGACTTGTACAGTTTACATAAATTCATGCAGGCAAGGGCGATCGCGGCGAGACGCTAATAAGAAGGAACGGAAGTGCGAGGCGATTGCGCGGCGACCAAGCTTTGACGAGTTTTGTGTAAGTCGCACCCTACCAATGGTATTGCCACTGGACCCCACAATTCTTTCTAGGGTTTTGTACGCGAACCCTTCGCATGCGACACACCCAGGCCAGAGTTGCTGCCCCATTTCTCAACCTCTGTTCATCAATCGAGCATCTATATTCCCGTCAGGACGCCATGGTCGGCAGGGCTGCGCCCTTGACTACCCTGAAGCTCACTGACTCTTGTCCCTGCACGCTTACTGCGCTGTGTACATGTTCTTGCGGCTCACCAAGCAACTGCCGATGATCAGCTTCAACAACCCGCTTATGTTCTTTACCCTTCTTTGCTTGGCATCACCTTGCGACGTCTCTTGCGACGGCGAAAACACAGCGGTCCGAGCATTTTAATCTTCAAGCACCAAGGCGGGAGATCGCCAAAGCAGCAAGCAAACGTTGATCATGGACGGCGCCGCCATCACCTACGCCACGTCGAAAGACTGGATCGACATTATGAAAAACCGAAGTAAGGTTCGCATGCATGAGTTGATTGAACGTCTTGGACTAAGGGCCAAGTGGTCCTCGAACAAGCGAGGGAAGACGAACTTTGAGTCGGCATTGCTCAGAGAATTGGTGCAAGATATGGGCGACATCGTGGCCACGTTGCCGAAAGAGTCGGACGACCTTATGAGGTGTCTCAGCGAGGAAAACAGCCTCAAGCCAGAGGTCGACTCGCTCTTGGAGAAGCACGGAAGCAGGGTATGGGGCCGTGTCGGCGATCGAGAACATCTAATCACAGCTAATGAGCCTGGCGTGGAGGATGGGCTCTATCCGAGGGATCTCTACTTCGAGAACGAAGATGATAAGCAACTGTTAGTGTCGCCCCTCCCGGTCTATTTCCCCCATTGGGAAACTTGTATAGAGTGGTTCAAGCTTTACTGGCAACTAATGACATGATTCGCAGCATTCACAAGCTCGTACATTGGTGGATAGGGCTCAAAGCTTGCAACGTCATCCTAGCGCGTGAGCGACTGGATCGTGAGAGGAAGAAGAAAGAAGAGAGTCGAAAAGCTAGAGCTGAGGCTGAATTCAATGGGCAGACCGCAACGGGTGAGGGCAGCACGCCTGCGTCATTCGTCGCGCTTGCGCCGAATTCAGTCCTCCAGGCTGAGACGGCTTCACGTGGGAGTCCAATATCCTCTACTGCAATGCTGACACCTTCAGAAGCAAGTGGTAGTCCGATCGTTGGCTCTCGCGACGGCCCTGGATTCACATCTGCTAATGGCGGTTCGACGAACGATGATGGCGTCTTGCGATCATTGGTGCCCAGAGAACAGCAGCCCCTTAAGGTTGTGGAAGGGGTATGGGATAGATTTGCTGCTAGAGAGGGAAACAGCTCGCAGCAGCGGAATCCGTCATGGGCCGCGACGAGTGTTAGAGCGCCACCCCCCGCAGACGATAAGATTGCTGTGCAGCAGCAAATTGCGCAGGCAAGTCAAGCACATGTCGACAAACAGATAAGCGTTGAAGTCGCTAAGCTTGTCGCGAGTTTCCGCACGGATGACGCGGCTTCTGAAAACGTACCCCAACAGAATGCCAGTATACCATATCGAGGCCTGGACTACGACAGCCTGCGGGCGCTTCGATCACTGATTTACAACGAAGAATGTAGTGTGCAATGGGACGAAGACACACTACTCAACCGCATTGAGAAAGCTTGGAGAGAAGGCGTACGAGCCGATTATGACAAGATGCTCGAGAACATTCCGGTATTCATTGCAAGGGAGCGGGCGATACTAACGTGGATCGAGCTTAGACGACACCTTGCAGCGCTCGATCGTGCAGACAGGCGTAAGTGATGTGATCCATTGTACAAGGCCATATGACGGCTGAGTTTGCAAGGCGAGAGATTCACAGCAGTACTGACCAATGGACAGGGTGGAACTCGGAAGGCCAAAGCGCACCTGAAATTGAGAGGCGTATTCAACAACACAGAACGCTCATGGGCGCGACACAGACCATTATTGCAAATTTCGAGGACATTGGACAAGGGTTTGGCCTTGGCTATGGCCTTGTAGTGGACAGAGATGAATTGTTACGGCAAGCATTTGTGGTTGTTGCTGGGGAGAAGTTTGCAGTGGAGATGCTTTGGAAGCCGATAGAGTTTACGAGAATCGTCAGCTGGTTGGGCGAAAGCGTTGAACCTTTCCGTAAGACGGAAGAGGAAGAAGGAAGGGGTACTTTGTGGTATGTCGGGTAGTGCAAGCTGAAGCACAGACTGCCTGTCAAATATTCATGTACATATTACTGTTTTGAGTTGCGGCGTCCAGGGCACTTGCCGATCGCCAATGAGGCCAGCACTCAGGCACTATCGGATTCGGGTAATCGGCCATACATGTTTCAGACATTTCATCATGTTCCAGGATTGTGTAGGATTGAGCTAGCCCCGTGCGATGCGGATCTTTTTTAAACAAAACCTTGGCCGCGTACGGTACTGTCAGGAATGCGACGTTACCTACTTGGTGTGTACAAGCGTTTGTCCAAGTGCGGCTGCTGGAGAGTACATGTCGAGCTTGGAGGTTGTTGGAGATTATTGGGCCGGGATAGGCATTACCTCTGCTCGCTCTCGGTAGAGGATAGTATTGCCAAGGGCGGGTTGTCGTACGTTGCGTACCACGTCAGTTAATCTGACTAGTCCCAAGTCTATGCCTCTATCCTATTTTTACGTGTCGCATTCAAAGTACCGTCCCGAGAGCACAGACAGGGATTGTTGCTTCTAATACAATACGTGTGCGCGTCGCCTCACCCCCAACCAAGTTTCTGCAACGGGGGTAGGTGACGAGTAAGAGCGGCAGCGGCATACTCCGGCTGCTCCCTACTAGGTATGTATGTCTGTATGTACGTACATACAACAAGGTCCGACTGGGTAGCGACAGGATCGGACAAATCTGAACCGATGTTACACCGATGGGTAACTCCAGCCATGTGAAAGACGCGCGAGTAATAAGCCAAAAGTCGAATACGAGCGCGTCATAGACGCATTTGTGCTTTTACGAAAGCGTAGCCGCGCCGCCTATTCGCTGGCGGGAACGAGGCCTACCGCTGAACATGGCAGCCGATTCGGGAATTTTAGCCAAAGCCAGCATAACTCTTACACGAATCGACACAAAGGTACGGTTGCTGATTTATTAGATGTTATGCTAACTAATCACAAGCGTCGTACTCTAGAAGCAAGGGCGCGGTAGCCCATGGTCCCCACCCAATCGAAAAGGAGTGGTAGTATGATTACCCAAGGGGTGGCGGCGAGTCATACCGTCTGGCCGCGTACTCGATGGCATCGACGGTATCGGCCAGAAGTCGCTCGCTTCTTCTGGCAAAGCTCTCATTCTGCCAGCAAGACGGGGCACACGATTCTCGTAACCCCACGCCCCTCAGCTGACCACGACGGGCGCTCGTCATGAGCTCTCGCACACAGCGTGTACGCAGAGATAGTCGCCCCCGTTGTCTGAGACAGCAGCAAACTCGAACTTTGTTGCTAAAAAGAAAGGCGATCCGGCTAGTGCAACGTTTACGCTAACTAGTGCAACTCCCCTTTACGTTACCGAGTCTCACTCTAGCAATCCACGTTTGGCGTGCGCCATCTCCCCCATCACTTTTTCATCGTCACGCCTCTTGCTATCCACCGGCACTGATGCCTCACCATGAGCTCCAAAGACAATCTGGCCCTGGATCTGGAGCACGGCGTGCGGCGATGGGATAGGCAAAGATGGATCAGCGTCTTCAGCAGTCATTCGCCTACTATCCGCGAGGTGACTGAATGCTTGGGCTTGGGCTTGTCCGCATCCAGCTCGACAACGAACCGCGGCATTCCCAAATTCGATAATCCGGATTATCGCAAGCTGTCAAGTGAAGTCACGAAGTTGTCCAAGGAGCTGCCCAAGGAAAGAGATGCACTGCTCGATTTTGCTGCGGATCCACACAGCTTGGATGCCGAGCTGGAGGAGCTGCTCGCTACTTACGGACCCGCTATCTGGGGCAGGAATGCCGATCGCAGCTGTTTGCTCACCCCGGACCCAACCAAGAAGACGTACAACAAGAACATCTTCTTCGACGACGCTGAGCACAGGGAAATGTAAGTGCTTCTCCTTCTGCAAAGTCCACCTCTTCTGCTGCAGCGATCCTGATCCATGCAGACTCAAGATTCACCTGCATCGATGGATCATCATCAAGGCATGTTACTACATCAGGAACATGAAGCTCAAGAGGCCTTCTGGTGTCAATGATTATGAAGGTCTGGCTGATATGGAGGGCGAAGTTGGTGTAAGTGCAGGCCTTTCTTCTTTTGTCCCCTGCGATCACGTCACGCGAGCTTCTGGGTCGGGCATGCTGACACTCCTGCAGTCACAACATGGAACTCCGCAATCGCTGTCTCCACCGCAACCTGAAGCTGCGGTTGGTGCTGATCTGGAAGTCAAAGCAGTTCCTAATTTGAAGAAGCGTAAGAGCTCTGCGTATCTAGGAGGGCAATCCATGTCAGACGGAGAAGAACATGCCCACTCGCCTGCGAAGCGTCCCTACAGCACCATGCCAATGGCGAGGAGGAGCACGAGTCCAAGAAAATCACACAATTCATATGGAACCTCCAGTCCCAGTAGTGCAGAGAATGTACCGCCCCTCCCTGTGCGGCCTTTTGACCGAAATCACCATCTTTCGCCAACGCCAAATGTTGGGCCTGAGTCTGCTCGAGTACAACTCGGTCCCATGTCGAGCAGCGAAGTCAATGGCATATCCAGGCCTCCTACAGCCAGTTCAGCTCCTGCTGGCAGTTTCCAATTTGTGAATACCAGTTTCACGGCAGTTAACACGCCGCCGCCGCCGCCGCCACCACCACTACCTCCAGCCAGGGAGCTGTCGAATGGAATATCGCGAGCATCGTCGCTTGATACTAAGATGACCTCGCCGGCGCTGACTCGCGCAGAACCGCGGACATACACAAGTCCGTACGACACGACTGCACAAAGTCTTACTGCCACCTCCGCAACTCCTGATCCTCGCTCAGCGCCTGCCGCCAGCGCCGCTGTACTTCCTGGCCATAGTCTCGATGTCATCAATTCACCCACACCCACTAACGGTATGGTCGGTCGCGAACCATCAGCAGCTCGAGCACATCAATTTGAGTTTGCACCGGGGCCTCAAAGCACCCCTTCACAGCCGCAAAGTTCACCACCAAGCCAATCGGTACAGATCAGGACTCATTCCGAGAGCCAGTCGCATAACGACACACCTCCCAAATCTCATGCTCAGCTGACCTCACAGCAAGCGCTCGCTCAGCCTCCCAGCCGTACGCAAACGCCTGGAAACCACCACGTCAGCCGTTCCATCGCTCCTCATCCTTCGAGTAGGTCTAGCACGCCATTCGCGCAGGATTCAAATGCCCCGTCCATCAAGCCTCAGGCTCAACAAATCGCACCTGCGCCAGCGCCTGCACCAACCGAACTGCATGCGCCAATCCATGGCATACGAATTGTCCCTTCAATAATACCGGCTGGCCACGCTCAAGCTGTGCAGGCTCCATTACCTGTGGCAGCTCCTGTGGCAGTCCATGCTCCAGCGGCACAACCCGTGCTTAAAAGCCAACATGTCGAAGCTGCTCCTCCTCATCAGCCGAGACCCGCCATTCCCGCGGTAGAGCTGCGTCTACTTCAGTGCGAGGTGCTTGCTCTGCTCGTTCAGTACCTCTTCCCGAGGCCAGCAGCGCCACCAGATGAAAGGGTCGTGATCAGCCAGATCCAGAATCTCTGGTATCTCGGCGAGGCAGTGTTTCGTGTTGAACTCGGCCCACATTATGAGATATGCTCCCGCGTCTTGCATGCTTGGCTGCACGAGAGGCAGTCCATTACTAGTCTGCGGCACTCACTGCTGGCGCAGCCTGGCGTCAGTGCAGCGGCTCTCATGGATCGACTTCTCGCGATGAATGACCTCCGAGTCATGCGACTGAAGTGGAAGAACATGAGCGCCCTCGAAGGGGCTAGTCCCGAGGACCTGCTGTGTAGGACGTTTGCACTCATGGCTAATACGGAGAATACTGAGCACCTGTTCAAAGACGGGCTCGAGCGTCTCAACCGGGGCGTATTTGAATTTCTTCGGAATGAGGATGCGAAGATTGTTATGCAGAGGCGATAGGGGAGAGCTTCTGGGCATGGCGTGGCCCAGGTCGCTTCTAGCGAGCTTATTTTACCAATTTCTTTCCTTTGTCCAAAAGTTCAGGAAGCGGTTTCCTGGTTGTTTTAGCGATGGCGTCTAGGGAGGCTCAGCATATGAGACTTGGATTATTCTCTTTAGTTTTTGGGTTGGAAGCAAATGAGCTTCTGGTTGTCTGTACATTTGTACACCAGTGATCACAGCACTTGCCTACTTGTATTCAGCTAGACGTATCAACAAATAATAGTTTTCGAAAGTGAGAGCATTCCAATCCTGCAGGTGTGTGGATGGTGATATGCTGCTGATGGTGATGACGATGATGATGCACGCTCACCTGCATGCGTGACCCTGCAGCTCCCAATTCCGGTCCTCTGGTCGACACACCTTCACACGACTGCCCTTACTCACGCGCGCTGATCACAAGTACCTCCACAGTATCCGTTGCAAGCTCTTGGCCTGTTGTGTCGCAGTGGCTTGCGCCTCGACCGCCCTCGATGGCCTCGCTAGTGCGACATTGCGCCCACCAGCCTCAGGCCTCAGCCTCAGCCGCCAAAGTAACTACACACCACCTTGCTGCCGACCATGTCACGCCTACCATGACCGACTTTGCCCTCCTTCTGCTCTGTCCTGCCGCAGCCTGTCTTCCTGAGCTCGTTTGCAAAGTCGTGTCTTTGTAGATATAGACCAGCGACTGCTTGTCTGCTTGCCTGCTTGCCTGCTTGCCTGCTTGCTGAGCATGGTGTTCCGTCTGTGTGTACCGTGTGGTGCGCTTCAAACCCTCACACGCTGTCCAGCAGCCCGAGCTGACCCTCTCCAGGCGAAGGACAGCATGAGCTTGTCCCCAAGAGACCAGAGGCCCTCGGCGCAACTGCAACGCTCCAGTACTCGGTCCTCGGCTCGACTGCTGTCGCCGCCGCATACACGTCTGCTGCTGTGCGATACAGCCGCCGTGTGAGTTTCGTACAGACACTATCCCGGCCAGCGCTCTTCGTGCGGTCGTCGGCGAAGCTGGGACTCTGTGCTGGCGTGTTGGGCGCGGCGGCCGACTGGTACTACAGCACGCGGGTCGCGTCGGTTGTGCTTGCGCCGCAACGCCTGGAGGCCTCGCCCTGGAAACTGTACGACAAGGCAAAGGCCTGGACGGTTGATGACGCGTGTCTGGCTGGTGCTGGGCTGGGGCTTGCCGTCTCGGTCCCTGTCCTCTTCATGCGCAGGCCTGCTATCCCACGGTGGACGCGATGCGCGGGCCTGGCCAACGTGGGAGCATGTGTAGGCATTCTCGGTGGACACGGCTACTTGCAATACACGGGCGAGCGACAAAAAGCCTACGCGCGCCTCGATCACGCTCTCCAGCGGCGCTCCATCGCGTTCGGGGAGCTGTGCTGCAACAAGCGAGCCATGTCCAGGCTGAATCCCCTGGCTCAGATGTACGTCCGGCACAACGCGCTGCTGTACGCCCGGCAGCTTCCAGACTCGGCATCATTCGACGACCACGACGACGACGACAACAACAACAACAACACTGCTGGCGTTGACTCCCTACACCACAGCCCAGACGTGCCCAGCAGCGAGACCGCCACAGTGCAGTACCAGTCGTACTACGCGCCGCCATTCGACTACCTAGAGGACCTAAAGCGGTTCGACGTGCAAGCAACGCACGACAAGATTGCCGAGCACGAGGCCGAAATCGCCGCCCTGCTGAAGGAAGCCGACTTTATCCTGCACTTTGCCGCACACAAGGAATACGCATACTGCCGGCTGGGCGGCAGCGTGGGCGACGACGAGCGGCGCCAGCGCCTCGAAGAGCTGCAGCTGCTGCACGCAACGCACATCAAGCTGCGCAGCGCCGCCGAGCAGCTCGAGTCGCGTCTTGCCGTGTGGCGCGTCGCGCTGCAGCACAAGGCCATTGTCGAGTCGCCCGCCGCCACGACCGCGCCCCTCGCTGCCTGGCTGCCGCCCTCGCGCCACGACTTCTCGACCCACGACCCGGCCCTGGCCCTGCGCGATCTGGCTTTCATGCAGGACTCGCTCGACAAGGATATCAGCTTGTTTGAGCAGGCGGTGGCAGCAGCGGCGGCCGGGAGTCCAGAGGCGTCGCCGCAGGTCTTAGAGCGGCGCAGACAGGACATTGAGGACGCGAGGTCGCTGCTGCGCGTCGCCGACAGGCTTGTCTGGGAGCTGGAGAAGATGCAGAATGCAGCGCGCAGGACGGCGGTAGTGCGTGAGCAGAGCGCGCCTGCGGGTCACGCGAGGGAGCAGGATGGTGGTGCCGCCAAGTCGGCGGATGGAGCTGGGTTGGAGATTGGCAAGTCGTGATTTGATACCCATATACCGTGTTATTGAATAGAAATCAGGTCTACGTATGGAGAATGCGCTTGTTGTGACTTTGCCACACACAATGTGTATGACTCTGAATACACGACATCACTCTTCTTCCTCTCCTTCCTCCTTCTCCTCCTCCTCCTCCACCGCCTCCCCCGGTCCATCATCGCTTCTAGACATATATCCCTCGTCCGAGTCGTGGTGACGTCCACACTCACACCTGTCGAACTCGGGTGCCCAATCACGCTCAGCCTCCACACCCCTCTTACGCTTCCCGAGCGCCAGCCTACGCGAACCGGGAAACCCTGCACCGCCGCTGTCCCCAACTTCTTCGCCCGTCTGCTCCTCTACTGCAAATGAGCGAGCCAGCATACGCTCAGCATCGCTGCTCTCAACAGCTACCCCCTCTGGCCCAACAACGGTGGTGGCCACGGCATCAGCGGTGGGGCCGTTGACGGCAGTGGTAACAGCAGCAGCTGGTCTGTCTACCTCGATGTAAGGCATGCCTCTATAGGAGAACCTGCGGCCGGTGGGGTTCCATCCATACAGCTGGGCTGAAGCGTATGGCGTCGATGGCGCGTGTTTCGTGTCGAAGGAGGGCATGCTGCTGATGGTGGAACTGTGGGTCTTGGTTGCCCACGCGTAATAAGGACTCGACTTGCACTCGTATGTTTGGGATAAAGCATACGGCATCGGCGTGGGCTTGGTCGACGTGGACAGCCCACCCAAAGGCTCGACATCCGCAGACTCGACATCCGCAGACTCAATCCGACGCATCTCCCCCGCCACAAGAACCCGCGCGTCCTGCAGCGTGAGCGGAACGCAGGGAATATACTCGTCAAATTCCGCGTCTCGGCGCACACTGTCGTCCTCGTCCTCCTCTTCCTCTTCATCCTCTTCGCCCTCCTCTCCTCCAGGGCTATCCGCACCCGTACCCGCACTCATCCCCAAACGTAACCCCGTCCGCAGAGAACAAGAGCCAGGAACGCTTGACGACGATGCAGCCGAAAGCCCAGTCGAAAGCCCAGTCGAGAGCCCAGTCGAGAGCCCAGTCGAGAGCCCAGCAGAAAGTCGAGCCACGGACAGCGCAAGCGGTCCCGAACAAGGTGGATAGTACGAATCGTAGCGTGATGGTTGGGATGGCGACCTTGTAATGTTTGTATCTCCTGATGCTACTCCTGCTTCTGCTCTTGCTTCTCGTGGTGCTCCTGCTCCTGCTCCTGCTTCTACTCCTGCTAATTGGGGACGAGGAAATGTGTGGGTACTCATTGTGGTGGCAGTGATGATGGGGGTGAAAGTTTGTGATGAGATGAGATGAATTGAATTGAGATGAGATGGAACTTTTTCCTCTGTGAGTGGAGTATGGATGATATTAGGGGGGAAGCGAGCAGGAGATGGGATATATAGCATGTGCAGGAAGTGACGATGTGGGAGATATTCGAATTGGGAAAGAGGCAGCTACAATTCATGGCATCGTGTTGAGAAAGCAATTCATTCGCACCAATACACCGTCGTATTTCTGGCCAGGCTCGCGCAGACTGTGGCTCAGTGTAGACCCTGCAGTCACAATCATGGCACTATCTGGTAGCGAACTGCCTCTGATATCCTGGCATCTATAACACACGTGAAAGCAGGTCATAAACCAGACCCTGGAGAGACGAGCGCAAGACCAAGGAACGAAAAGCCACAAAAAGCAAGCCTCTAACTAGCACCTTGATGCCTGGTAGCGAAGCGCCCTGTCCACGGCTTCCTCCAATCTGGCAGCTTATTTGGATGCCCGAGACTCTCCTGTCTCAGATCGCCTGTGGGAAGGCCGGACAAGATCATCGACTCACGCCCGCGGTCAAGACGGCCGACTTCAGGCAACGAAAAGGCTTGCCACGCCAAGTGCTGCGCGTACTCAGTTCCTGTCGCTTGGATGTTGCTATGCAGTTGCCTATGTGCTGAACGGGCCTCTGACAAGTCCTTCATGCGGACGCTCAGCGGTACCGCCAGACAGGGAGGGGTGTCTGTATTTAGACTGGACATGCCCGCTGTCAGAACGCCCGTGGTATGCTGCAACGTATCCACCATTTGGAACTGCCGCTGATACTTGTCAATCTTGGGTTTGATGAGGTTTGGCTGTGCTGTCAGAACGCCCCTGGTATGCTGCAACATATCTATCAGTGGAAACTGCCGCAGGAGATTGCTCAGCCGTGGAGACTTGTCGATCTCGGGTTTGACAAAGTTTGGCTGTGCTGTCACACTTGCATCGTGATAGTGTCGCATCAGTTTGAGCGGGTAAGCGTTTTTCAGCTCAGACAGTTTGGGAAAGGGTCGTTGAAGCTTTGGCTTCCAGCGTTCTGCATCAGCCCTGTGCCTCTTAAGCCTTCTTTCCTGTTCGCGGGTGGTTTGGTCCTGTGGGATGACGAGCTTGAGAGCCATGGTAGCTACCCCTCCAACACTTGATGGTGGTGTCGGTAGACAATCCGCACCGGGAATCGATAGACAAAGTTTGGGTCGTGAGATTGCTTCCCATGATGAGGTGCGCTGGCGCTTCGCAGGACCGGCATTGTGTGGGTTGCATTCATCTGAGCTTGCTCCATCTGAGCTTGCTCCATCTAAGCTTACGCCATCGTCATGTGACGGGCGTTTGCGCGACGAGACTGGTGTGAGCAGTGCCATGCTGTTATTGTGATGAGTGCAACGCTGCTCGCAGTCAATCGACACCAGGACGACGATCGTCTAGCCAGTGAGGTGGTGGACGTGAAGGTGAGGACTGCCGTTGTAGGCGTCTATAGATCCAGTTGTGACTGTAATGTAGCAGTGAGAACACCGCCCACACCCTGTCGGTGAGAGAAGCAAGTCAAAGACTCACCGAGGGTGTTGCAACGAGTGAGCGAATGATAGCGTTTCGGTTCCTGAGAAGATTACAACAAGCGAGTGAGTGTCACGACGTCCACCATGCAGTACAGATCTCAACGAGCTATAACAAGTAACAACAATCTTTCTATGTGGTTAACGATGGAATAAAAGGAAAGACAGATCAAACACCACAATACCACCAGTAGGTCCTGCCTGTTACGGATAGCAAGCAAGCAAGTAAGACAGCAAGACAGCCACGAGGCGGGTGGTCATGACTGGGAAGGCACGTCCGCGGAAACACATGTGTCAGACAGTCGTCGTGACTGGGAAAGCACGTCCGTCGAACGATATCGCAGAACAAAGGCTTTTGTCACTTACTCCCCTTGTCGACGCTGGCCATGTGTACTCCTACCCAGCACTGTGTGTGGTGTGTGTGTGTGTGTGTGTGTGTGTGTGTGGCGTTTTGTTCAGCGAGAGACAAGCACAAGATAAACACAAGACAAAGAAACCAACCGGGGGTCCACAACGGAAAAGTCCTCTGTGAAGGTGTGTCTCACCGTGTAAAAGCGTATTTACTTGCACATCTCGAGAGAGAGAGGGAGTTTTTAGTTTTTGCAAATGATGGATTGAACATTTTAGTACGGGTCTGTCATGTAGCTGCGCAGGCTGCGTGAGATTGACCGTCGTCATGTCTGCGCAACGCGGTAGAAATGCAGAGAAGGGTTGGTTGGTTGGTTGCAATATAATGAGTGATATTCCACAAGTGACGAATCGTGCTGGAACTATTTCAATGCCCCAGCGCGCAGGATAACAGCACCACGGCCAGCGCCAGATAACGACCAAGACCAACGCCACGCTGAACAAAGATGCTATGCAGGGAGAAGAAGAAGAAGGAAAAAATACAAACACGCTGCTGCAATACTACTTGTGCCTAGCGCCGTAGAACCTCGTCCTCGGTCATACTCCACTCCCAGCTATCTTCTTCATGTTCTTCCTCCTGCTGCATGCGAGAAGCGTGCGTGTGGGCAGCGCCCGCGTACCCCATATCGGCAGCAGCAGGCTCGTACGAGGCTCTACGCAATGCATTCGCGCTGATGCCCGAGCCCAGGCTCCAGAGCGCAGAGCCTATGCAAGAAAGCAGAGATGCGATTGGTGTAAGAATAGGGGTCGACCAGCTTTTGAATAATGCGCGATATAAGAGTGTAGGGATGACGCGGCCGCGTTTTGGCGCATGGATGTTGACAGCAAAGGGGTAAGGTGAGTAGCTCGCGTATTCTGGATGGCAGTAGATCTCGCTGGTGTTGGGGTCAGCGCAGCTTGGTTGGTAGGCCGGGGAGAAGGTAGACTGAAGAGAGGGAGAGGATGAAATGAAGAGAGGGAGATGGTAGACTGACTCTAGTCCAAAGATAGCAGAATGAAGATTGGAAGAGAAAGCACATACCAAGCGACAGTTTCGCTCGCCCAATAGATGAAAGATAGCGTTAGCAGGATACCAAACAGGGTGACGCCGCCCCAGATCTTCAAGAGGCCGTTCTCTGCCTGTCGTTGCGTCTTGATACGCTCGTCCCAGAAGAAGCTGCGAAACCATAGCCATGGGGAGAACTCTGTGGTGATGTTGCGAACAATGACAACCTTTTCGCCAGGTTTCCCGGTCTGGCTGTGCTCCATGAGTGTTTCCAGTCTCCTCATGCCGCGGCCAACATCGCGGACATTTGTCTCTGTAGCCCGTAGATGCTCCCGGAGGCGGTGTATGTGTACGGTCTCGGCATGGCGCTCACGCTCTGCTTCGCTTCGAGGCGCACTCGTGGGGAGCGCCAGGCCCTGCAGGGTGTCTTCTTCGACGCCATCGTCCGAGACCGGACCTAGCAGCTCTTCGAGTGAATGCATGGTGTCGTCGCCATAGTCGTGGTGCACTCTGGCTTCTTGGACAAGAGCGTGAAGGGCCGAGCTGGGGAGCTGGGGACGCGGGACTGAGCGCGGAGTGGGTTCTTGCGGCTGCTCGGTTGCCGCCTGGTCGGCTGCCGTTTGCTCGACTTTGACCTGCTCGACGTCCGTCGGCTCAACCTTGATCTGGTCGACTTTGGTCTGCTCAACTTTGATCTGCTCCTGGACTGCCAGGGGCTTGGCGGACTCTGGTGGGGGCGGTTCGGCAGGACTGTCCTGCTCTGGCGATTGTGAGCGTGGTGGACGTGCATGGACTGGCTGGTGGGCGGTTCGCGGGCCCGGCGTGTCGACCCACCCGCCCATGACGTGTGGTGTTGTGGGATGTCGGACGGGCTGCGCTGTCGGTATAGGTGTTGCGTCGACGTCTGGAGGAGGAGGAAGAGGAGGAGGAGGTGGTGGTGGTGCCGAGGATGTCGCAGGCACGTCTGGTGTGGGTTGGTCGTGTGGTGTGGATGTTGCAGGCACGTGCGTCGCTGCTGCGTGCTCTGCTTGTGGGTGTGAGTGAAGGTGTGGGCGTAGATATGGGTCTGAGCGTGGGTGTGAATATGCTTGGGACTGTGGGCGTGCGGTTGCCTTGGGACTGGGCGTGTTGGAGGCGCGTGCAAGAAGGCGCAAGAGGTCCTGGGAGTCTGAGCGGCGGCTGGCAAAGGGCCTGGTAGGGGGCCGTTCTACGCTGGCCACGACATCGCGGGCCACGACGCCCAGCGTCTCGACGCTCTTTCTGGAGACGACAATGGGCGAGTTCTCCTTCTCCTTGTCCGTCTTCTGTTCGCGGTCGGGCTGCAACCTGGCCGGCGGCTGCCATGTGGTGCGCGGCAGGTACGGCGTCGAGACCAGCATCGAGGCCTCGTTCATGTCAAAGGTGAGGTCCAGCTCGCCCGTGCTGTCCTGGCGCGCTGCACCCTCTGCGCCCGCCAAGTCCTGCTGGAAGCTCTTGTGCGAGAGCGGGCTGTCCGGGGCGTCGACGGCGTCCTGGTCACGCACGTCGTCTTGCTCGCCCTGGTAGCCGCGCGTGATGGCGCGCATCCAGTCTCTGCTGGTGCGGCCCTTACGCCCCCAGCCTGCGGGCGCGTGGATGGCCGGGTCAGAGCGCGTCGAGCCGCTGCTGCTGCGCGGACTCAGGATATTGGCGGCGGTGGCAGTGGTGCGCGCTTCGTTGCGCTCGAGGTTGGCCATGGTCAGCCCAACGCGCGGATGTGTGCGCGCCTTGCGGAACGCCTGCTGCTCTCTGCCGTGGGCCCGCCGCCGGTCCTCGCGCGCCTTCTCAATCATGCGCCGCTCAAAGTCGTCGTCGCCCGACAGCGACGTCAGCCCCGACACGGCCGAGTCCGAGTGGTGCGCATCGTCCTGCATGTCGTCCTCGCCGTACGCTTGCCTACTGCTGCTTCCATCCGCCGTCATCGAGGTCGTGTCTGCCACCGCCGTCGAGGCCGTCGTCCTGGTCGTGATGCGGTTGCGAGATGCGGGGACTGCTCCAGGGCGCCGGCGCAGACTCATCTAGTGCGCGCTCGACCGTCACTGTGCCAGTAAAAGTGCCAGTAAAAGTGCTCGATAAAACATAGTCAGCTGATCAGACTTGGGATGGTGCGCTGCGTCTCTGTCAAGTCTCTTTGTCACCGAGGGGAGCGAGCTGGTCGAGAGTCGACATGGTGCGTGCAGTCGCAGGCGGCGCACTGACGTTTGTTGTTGACTCAGGCGCGTCCGCGTCCGCGTCGCCACTTTCACCGCAACCGCCTATTCTCCACCCTTCACGTGCACATGCAGTAACATGACGGTCAAGCAGATATCTACTTGTCTTCACCATGCTCAAATGTCCGCTTAACATCTGCTCTTATTCATAACGCTTAGATTTCCATTTGACAAAATGTTATTCATCACACTCAAATCTCCACTTGACATGTCCATTCATCACGCTTAAATCTCCACTTGACACATATTGATATCATTCATCATTCATAATTCATCGTGCATCTTACCCACTCACGGCTCTTGATCGTCAATCGCCTTCATCCGCCTCTCCACCATCTCAGGATCAGCATTGCCATGCTCATCCCTCCAAGCCTGCAGCACCACCTCTCGCATAATCCGCCGAGGCGCTCGCTTCCCTGTAAACAACTCAAACTGCGCAAACGCTTGCTCAGGCAGCCAGTCCAGCCCATCCATAAACGTCCACAGTCGCGACGGCTCCTCGCGGATCTGGTTCATCAACGGCGTGTTGAGCGTCCTGTACGCCAGCTCCATCACCACCCCGCCTGTCGGGCTGTTCAGCCATTGCTCCGGCACCGTAAAGTGCGGCGCAGGATTGTCGTCAATCGGATCCGCGGGGATGCACGAAAGGATAATGGTGGGCAGACGAAATCCTTCCGGCCACGCTTCGTCTCGAGACTTGATCGTGTGAAACTTGGGCCGAGAGCCCTGCACCGTGGCCGACGGTACCAGACTGGCTCCCGCCGACGACGACACAAGACGAGTGAAATGAACCACCAGATCCTCCGCCTTGTCCAGCGTTCTGTTAAACACGACAATGTTCTTCACCCCCAACTGTAACAGTGCATAGACCGAGCTTCTCGCCATCCCCCCTGCTCCAACCACCAACGCGCATGTCGTTGGCCGCACCGCATTTGCCGGAGATAATCCTCTACGTATGCACGACCGGATGCCAATCCATTCCGTATTGTCTCCGTGTAATGCCTGCACCGCTCCCGACTGGCACCGCTCCTGGAAGAGCTCCAGGTCTCCGGGCACACTGCCGTCGCCGTTGAGATGCCGCACGGGAATCAGCGTATTCACTGCCCCAATCGCTCTGGCGTGCTGGCTGAGCGAATCCGCAAGCGAAATCACTTCAATCTTGAATGGCTGGATCACAATACATCCTCCAAAATTCGGATCGTGTACAAACTCTTGCAAGCTCTTCAGCGTCGACGTCTGCACGCATTTGAATTCGTGCGGCATTCCGCAAGCCGCGTACCCTGCGTTATGCATGGCTGGCGATAGACTGTACTGTGTTCTTGCTCCAATCAGATGGATCTTCATCATATCAAACGTAAATGTGGAATAGAGGGCTTTGGTCACTTCTCGCGCCGTGAGCCACGAAGTCTCCGGATTATGTTCGCATCTTGCCCCAAAGTCGGCCTTTTCTCGTACATTCTCCGGTATGACGGACGTGAGGTGCTTGTTGAAACACGTCGAACGACGCCCCGCTCGCCCTATGTTGTGGCAGATCAACGGGACCGTGCTGTTTCTCGCGTGGATCTTCGACCTCAAGTGGTGCACAGAAGCATCGTCGTCAAGAGATTTCGCCGGCCGCGTGAAGCGGACAACATCGCAGCCCAATCGAACCGCACTTTCGTAGTAGTTCCCCCAAGACCGGTGATCCCAACTCTTGTCTGCGTGCAAATGCCCGATAATCTTCGACCGGCCTCGCGAAGCGATGAGCTCTGCCACTGTCTCCACTCCAATGGATAGGTCGATGGATATAAATTCTGGCGCCATTCGTAGACCATGGCGGACATGCTCGAGATACGATCCTCGGCTATAGTCCTTTGACGCTGAAGGCAGCACGTGGTAGATGACTGGTACCACCGTACTGCGACGTATCTTCGAGATGCAGTTGCTGATGTCGTCCGCTCGTTCGGTTCGCAGTCGCTGGCTGTGAGGATCGAGTTCTGTAGGGTCAACCACCATCTCGAACGCGTCACACCCAAACTCAAGACTCTGTATGTCTACATCCTCTGCTAACAAATCGGATAGCGGTACTTGAACAGCACATGTGTATTTTCTCAACTCGGTTGCCACGTCTGATAACGGATAGCCCGGTTCCAGGGGAGGGTTCGTGTTGCCAACCGGCCCATCTGCCGAGTCGCGTGTCAAAATGAGGGACAGGAATTTCAAAAACGTACGCTGCGCCCGTTTGAGTGTGAGGAAAGCCGGCGCAATCGGTTGGTCTGATGGTAAGCTGGATCGAGCAGGCGCGTGTTCTGTTATGTTGCAAAACTCATAATTCGAACAGCGTCGCAAAATAGGCGCACTGAAAGCCAGCATATCCCTCAATCTTCGAAGCTCGACTCCGCCCAGGTACTCGTGTATGCTGTGAAGGTCTCGCACAATGTGAATAATGGGATGTGTTCCAGCAAATTCTTGCATGAGTAATTGCCCATTTCTTTCCAACGAGCCACCATTGCATACTATGATCGCTCCTTTGTCATGCACTCGCAGGGCAGTTCGCAAGAGCTCCTCCTGTCGCAGATTGTGATTTGACGCGCCGAATTGTTTGCGGTATTTGGCAGTGGAGAAGCCTGTCGCTTCTTGAAAAAGGTCGTCAATGTCAACCACACGGCGGCGACAGGCCATGGACGCTATGACAGCCAGCGTCGATTTTCCGGTACCGCGCATACCGATGAGCACAATGGATGCATCTGGTTCGAACACACGGCGGATTTCGCTGGAAGGAGAAGTTGGACCAGGTGTATGGCGTGGTGTGGAGCGGGCACTGGCCGTCATGGATGTCACTGCATCTGGTCAGCGCCGGGACACTGCGGTGAGTCCGTTGCTACTCACATGGTTCCTCGATGTTTGGCTTCGTTCGCTGACGTGCATATAAACCTCCTGTTACACTCACGTCCTGCAACGTCGAAAGCGCACTTGTGGGTGAACGGCTGTCCTCGCTCATGGCGGCGAAGGACCTCTTCATTCCTACAGCGACAGAAGCCATGGCGAGGGAAGTGTGGAAGACAGTCTTTCCAGCAGCGTTTGTAAGAGCCTCGAAGGTCCAAAAAGGTGGTCGACTGAGCCCTGGTCGACTGCAATGATTGTCGTGGGATCCTCGGTACTTCTTTTACGCGCGATATGGTGGCCGGCTAAAGGGAGAGCGTGGCACACAACATCGGATTTGACAGGCCCCTACGCTGGAATCAAACTGGTGGTAGCTTCAGTCTGGCAAGCTGGGGAGAGATCTCGGTGTTGCAGGTGTGATAGACGCAGGTGTTGGCGCTGCCATGGCACGAGATACCGTGTGGTAGCGAAATGCGAGGCTTGGTGGAGGAGCATGCCGGCGTCACGCTTCGGATGAGACTTCTTCCCCGCACCCGTGCCTTCTCCAGATACCTATGCGCGCCGAGGTAGCACAACTCTCCGTCGAAGGTTAGCCACCACAACCCACTCCTCCATCATCAATTACTAAAAGTGCATCAATTGTGGACCCCCAGAGCAAGGGCGATACAGACATTGGAGGGCCGAGAGACACTGTACATCGCATACCTGGTCAGCATCCAGAAAAGGCCAGCTAATAGACTCAGCAGAGCACAGATGCAACAGCGAAATCTCTTATCCTCCCTCTGGACAGTGCCTTACTGAATCCAGTCTCCGGAAGAACTTCGTAACACGCAGTCTCTATGCACCTGTACAGACCCTAGGAACTTATGCTTGTTGGCAGCTGGAATTGGAGTCTTGTGACGTGTTCCAGAAGAGCTTCTCCAGAATCCTACACCACGCGTACTGATTCGCACATTCCTTCTGGAACAAGCTGGTCACATCGATACTCGTAGGGGTTACTGGACGGTGCCCATGCCTGTACAGACTCAGCAGAAGCGCAGATCAGCCACTCAGGACCCTGATAAACCAACAAAACGTACCAGAGTTTCACGAGCTTGCGACCAGTGTCGAGTTGCTCGTGAGAAGTGCGATGGTGGCCAGCCAACATGCTTCACCTGCTTGACTTCAAAGCGGGGTTGCACCTACACAACAAATCCCAAGAAACGAGGCATTCAACCAGGCTATATTCGTGTCCTTGAGCTAGCACTGGCAACGCTGTTCCTGCAAAATCCAGAAAACGAAAGATATCTCAACGACAGACTAGCCAAAGAGGGGCTGTCATCTCTCCTGCTCAGTCGCGATTCGAAAGAATCGAACAAGCTGCACAAGCAATGGCGCAAGACGCGATTCAACAGGGATGTCGACACTTTACTATCAGGAGGAGAGCCATCGCGGCATGACTCAGATCCGACGTCGCCCCAAGGCGATGACGATAATTCCGATGTTGAGGATTCTGCGCCAGCTACTGTACCAGCTCCATTGGCCCAGGATAATAGCCTGAACCAAGTGATTTCCTATAGTCTGATTTCTCCTCAATCGCCAATCCAGCAAGCATCAGCACCAACACAGCAATCTATAAAAGAGAATTTGCTGATGACTTTGCCTTTGGACAGCTGGAAACAAATCGAGACTTACTTCACATACACACAATGTTGGCTTCCGATCTGCGAGAAGCATGACATACTGAAGCTTTCATATTCATATCCTGCAACGGGTATGCAATTGTCCACCGACACACCGGACGCTGGCTCTCATGCCGAACTGTGGAGTATTCTGGCTGTAGCGTCGGTTTACGATTCCAGTGCTGCAAATCCAAACAGTCACCCCGGTCAAGGTTCGATGACACCGAAGCAGCTCTACAATATCACAAGGTCACTTATTCCCCATGAATTAGGGTCTTTCGATCTTGGACATGTCAAGGCTTTACTCAATCTTGCGATCTTTAGCATCGCTCAATCGTTTACGGAAGCCGCCTGGTTCCTCGTGGGTTGTGCTTCACGTGTGTTAGAGATAGTGGATCAGGCCTCACTTATACCCAGCACACGTCGCATGCATGTTTTCGGGGGGTGCTTCGTGCTGGACAGCATGCTCGCCTTGCAACTGGGAAGACGCCCATACTTCCGGAAATGTGACATTGAGCAGCTCGGCCGAATCGATGAAGATGGTCTTGAGGAGTGGCAGCCATGGTCCGGTGGTTCAAATACCCCCTCGTTACAGCAATCAAGGACACCGCTCTTGGCATTCAGTAGCTTCAGGCATCTGCTTGACGTGCTGGATATACTCGTCACGAGTGAGCTCGCCTCACCCTCTGGTCTACCAAGTCAGGACACATTGCAACGCCTAAACGACTGGAGGACAGCTTTACCTTCTAAACTCGACTACCTACAGTCCGAAACTGCACCAACACCACTTACTCCTCCCGCGGTACTGTTAAGATTGACATATTACTGCACTGCATTATCTTCAATGCCTACGCAGCCGTGCCTGCAACAAATTCTCGAATTGCTTGAACCTTTGCCTAGTCGACTCGGGCTGGCTAACTTACCGCCAGTGGTTCACTGCCTCATGGGTATCGTTGAACGACACAGCGCTCACTTCTTATCTGACCCAGCACTGCGTGCTCGTATGCTCAAGGTGCAGACAGACGTTGATCGAACATGGCGCAAGTCGATACCAAACATTCACTCCCCTATAGGCCATCCACGGCAGTCGGTCACAGCCATGCAAATGCCAACCCCAGATTCGATCCACCAACCTCTTTCTGGTAGCAACACTATGAGTCAAGTCATCGGGGCAAATAACGTAAGAAGTATACAAGCCCGTGGTAGTGGCAGTCTTCCGGGCGTAATAGGTGCAAATACGGACCAGCAGCTTGAGTCATTCCTCAACGCACCTCGTCCTCCTCAGCCAGATCCTCGCTACCCAGATCTTCCGGGAGACCTTGAGAGTTTTTTCGATGATTTGGCTTCTCTTGATAATACAGACAAGCTGGAGAATCAGCCACAGTTTATGCAAAACCTTGGTTTTGCACCCGATGCCAACATGGCCGATTTGTTCAGCGAGTTCATACCAATGCAGTCTTCGACATTCATAGGACAGGATTCTACTGACCTCGGTCATCTGGATCATTACAATTTCTACGACGCGAGCTGATGACGAGTACATCTATGATGGACTACAATGACTGCCGACCATCGGCAAAACAACATCAAAAAGTGGTACCACCTTGAATCAGAGGTGGATGTCTATGCTCAGAAGTACAGGCAGCATCCTAAAAACCAGGAACCACCAGCACACGCCGTAATGGCACCGACTTGTCACAAGGCTTATACCGTTGGCGTCAGAGTCAATCATGTAACGTTAAGAGCCGCTCAATTTCAGGCACCAGGTGCTTTGAAAGCAAAGCATAATCTCGGTTGGGCTGTCGACGCGGTTCGCGATGCGCAGAATAAATGGTGCAAGGGGTGAAACAGAGAGGCTCAGCAAAAATTACCCGATTGATACTACAATCGCTACTTTGGGCATTAGGCAAGACGTGTGACGAGGTGTGCAGCATCGGCTAGCATAATAATGTTCGGCGAAAACTGGCCGCGCTTAGACAAGGCCACCACAAGAGGTTCTGTATAGCAATGTCAAGACGGCCTTGCAGTCATGGTGCAAGGCTGCGCTGTTCTTCAAGCCCGCACATTCTATGTAAGCCCAACAATTCAAAGACTGCGGTCGCTACACCTCATGTTTGAAGCTTTCAGAAACTTTGCTGGACTCGACAAGTGCATCGCGTGCTCGTCAGTGCTCAATGGCGCGTCCATAAGCTGATTGCTGTTTGCAGCATTAGTGCGTCTTGTTCAAGTATGGCTGGCGTTTCCCCAGGGTGAAGACAACCTGTTTCGCATGTAAAAGACGCGCACGCACCCTCTATGGCGGGCCTTGGGCAGGCGATCTGCTGCGGAAACCTTCGATTCAGCCCTCAGATCGTTCAGAGCTGTGAGTTGTAAGGGCGCCCAGTGATCCAGACCTTGCTAGTTTGGGTAATTGTGTACGTCGGCCAAGCAATTCCCCACATGCTGTCGGATCAACCGGCGCCATGGAGCACGATGGACTTCACTTCTGTTTGCACCTCAGCCTTGCTGCGCCAATGTCAATTATTCTAGTGGCATTGATACTGTTGCGTCCTCTGCTGAGCTGCGGAAGCAACACGATAGCTCTAGCATATTATGCGACACGGCGGATGCAAGCAATTGAGCTGGAAGTGAGTGGAACCGGGAGAATGCTTTGTCTCAAGCCTTTCGCTACTGCTTCAATTACTCTGCCGCGCCCTCTAACGCGAGCGGAGAACTAGCCGCTTGAGCCCCGCTACGATGCTTACAGACGCATGCTGCGTTGGTATCATCGTTCCACTTGTTCACCATCTTAGAGACTTGGCTGTGTTGTCCCCAGATATGACTGGACGATAATCGATGGCATCACCACCGCTTTGAACTTTCGTGTGGCACGTCTAGACTTCATTGGATGAATCTGACTCTTGGGGCTGTGCGAAGGGACGCGGGCCGGTGGCACTCGTTGTTCGACTCTCCTTGGAAGCATGGCAACCAGGATCAGGTTTGACTAAGTGACTAGGTAAGAGAGACTTGAGCAGAGTGGTGGTACATATACTTTGTTTCCCCTCTTCACATCCTTCACCGAGCTTCAGAACCGCTTTTCCGAGCCCTTCATCACTCCTTGAGCAGCTTACAGACGACTCGTCTCACTCAATACCAAGTTTCATCATGCTTTCCAAGTTGTCTCTCCTCGCCTTTGCGAGTGCCGTCCTGGCCCAGACAAACGACACCGTCCCGTCACTCACTCAGGCGCTGAACTCATCCGCTGATCTTTCCAGCTTGAGTGGTGTCCTTGGTCTTCCGGCCCTTGGTGAGCTGGTCGCGGGTCTCGGTAGCGCGCAGAACGTCACCATTCTTGCTCCCTCGAATGAAGCGTTTGCTGCCATTGGCAACGAGACAGTGACAGCTTTGGCCTCGAACCCAGGGCTGCTCACCGCACTCCTGCAGTACCATGTCCTGAACGGCACCTTCCTGGCGTCGGCTATCACAAACCAGAGCGCTTTCGTGCCAACCCTCCTCACCAACGAGCTCTTCACCAATGTCACTGGTGGCCAGGTCGTCGAGGCCGTTTCTAACAACGGAAATGTCACCTTCTTCAGTGGTCTTCTTGCGAACTCCTCTGTGTCTACAGCTGTAAGTTTGTTGCACCTCGTTGTTCACGAATCCTTCTGACGTGTTGCAGGACGTCAACTTCACCGGCGGTGTGATCCACGTCATCGACCGATTCCTCGTCTTGCCCGAGACCGTCTCTGATACTCTCACCACCGCCAACCTCACTGGCCTTCGCGGTGCTCTCAACGCGACCGACCTGCTCGAGGCCGTCGACACAACCCCTGATGTCACCATCTTCGCCCCCACGACTGAGGCTTTTGCGAACATTGGCTCTGCTCTTGCCAACGCTTCCACCGAGGATATTGCTAGCATCCTCACCTACCACGTCGTCAACGGCACCATTGGCTACTCTTCCGGAATCGAGAACGGTACCGTTCTCACTACCCTCAACGGCGCTAACCTTACCATCACTATTGGCGATGAGGGTCGCATCTTTGTCAACAGCGCCCGCGTCACCATTGCTGACATCCTGGTTGCCAACGGTGTTGTTCACGTCATCGATGAGGTCCTCAACCCCGGCAACGCTACCATCGCTGAGCCTAGCGACGAGGAGGGCGAGGGTGCCTTCCCTGGTGCCACCCCTGTCTCCGAGCTCCCCTTCACCTCTGGCCAGCCCACTGCTACCACTTCCATCAACGAGGAGGCTACCAGCGCTGCCGCTCCTGGCGCCTCTTCCTCCAGCAGTGCTGGTGCCGCTGCCCCTATGAAGACCGGTGCCGTCGGCATGGGTGCTCTTCTTGGTGCCGCTGCTGTCTACGCCTTCAACTGAGTGGTGTCTGTTAGGTGGATCTGGAAATCAACAGACTGTTCGTGCACGGTGGATATTTGACTCTGATCTTGCGACGACCGAGATTGGCCTATAATGCTTTCTGTACTATATACCTTCAATCACGATTAATGTAATGAAAATGCCCTTTGCACCGTCTGGCGCAAACGTCCTTGTGTTGTCAGCGTGAAGACTTTATCCTTGCCAAGGAGGTAAATATTTGGGTGCCGCTGCTTCAATCAAGCCTCTTGCGTCCATGACGTGCACCACCTTGTCCAAGAGCTTTTGTACATAGTTGCTAGGTATGAGCGCGGCCCGGATTTCAACGGTACAACCTCACACAAGCAGCGGTTGGATCGGTTAGCTGCTGGTCCGGCGTGCTCCACAGCGTTTCCAATGCGCTACTGTGCGCGACTCAACCGTTTGCGGAGCCAACCCCTCGGCTACTCTTCCGGGGGATGGAAACGAGATCTTATTTCGCGCGCGATCTCTCGCACTTCAATCACCTGCTACACCTGCGTATTTCTAGTGTGGACCAACGGCTGCCTTTTGGGGTGTACGAGATGGGCCATCCCTTTGCGGCGAGCGCCAGTGCGCTGTTGATCGCATCTCCATGACAACCGTCCTTCATCATGTCGTGCGCTGGAGTGTTCCATCACTGCAGCTGCACGAGCGACGCTGTGTCTGGGTGCGGCTGGGAGGGTGCACCTGGCACCATTGATCTCACGTGCGGGTACCTGCCTGATTTGATTCAGCTTGTCCATCATGGCGTGCAGCTTGTACCAAAGGACAACATGCAGCGGAAGCGCGCCACAGCGTCTGTTGAGCGTTGCAGCTTGATACATTGCTTTATGAAAGAAAAATGTTATCTCACGGACAAAAAAATGTCGTCTTGCAGGGTCTATACATATCTCCGAGACGTCCGTATATGAACAATGCCAGGGAGATCCTGGCCGGATTGTGGGCGTGGAAGGATCATCATGGAGTCTGTCGCGTCACAGCATCACCGACCGACCCAGGAGCTTTCGGTGGTTCAGCTCACCACATCCGCCGGTACATGCAGTTGCTCCAGACATTCTAGACGCGCGTGCATGTCTGAGCACTCGATTGGCGAGGGGAGGGGAGATCAACAGAAGTCGATCGCCAACCGGGGAGCAGCCGCGCCGGCTCATTATTCGTCGATCTTTGGGAATTGATCTCCCCCCACAACTGCAAAGTTTCCAGAGCTTCGTCATGTCCAATCTACGGCACTTTGAATTACGCCGTCGTTGTTGATGTCGAGGGTTCATATTTTCTTGTTTGTTGACCGACATGCCTGGCGACACGAACGGATTCAGACCATGTTCAAAACGTCCCCTTTTGGGGGAACACTGCTGCTAAATGTATGCCGTTAGCCGTCAGGTACCTGTTGTGAACGTTCACGTGTTCGTGTGGCGCAACTATGGTTGAGTGACATTACCGAATGCCCAGCTTAATCTCCACCTAACATGGCAACCCCGACTTTCGGTGGCTTGTCAGGGCTGTCGGTCTCTTGTAGCGCAACAATTGCGACCATGGTAATTGAAAAGAGCTATTGGTTCGCTGTCCGCACAAGAAGCTTTGCACGTTCTGTTCCTTGTCGGTTCTTAAGCCTGCCACTGCACCCTACTGGTGTCTTCGAACCCAGGAGTACCTTCGTATATTACAAACGTCGTCACTAACGTTCTGGGGCATGGGATAGTGGAGACCCGTTCAATCAACATTACGATACGATCCAGGGCCGTTGGACGATCGATTCACCCGTCCGGGTAGGAGCCTTTTTATTGCGCCGGAAATACATTGCATATTTCAACAACTCGGCGATACGTTAGCTGTGCCCTTCTCATATCCTCGATGTCGGCGTAACTGCGAAAATCCCTACTTTTTGGCTCGAATCCATCCGCGTTGTTTATGGGGTTCACATTTACCACTTGCCTGGTTTCCTATCCTCGGAGATGTTGACCGCGCTGGCTCCCAGAACAGGTACCTCCGAACAGTCGCATAGCAAGACGTGAGTACTATTCTGTTTCTGAGCCCCAGCTTTTCATCCCCCCTTTGTTCATACCATCCGTCCATCACTGCTAAACAGTTGGGGTTCACTACTACTTTTTGTTGGTGAGAAGAATTTCAGTATTTGCTTCGGAGCCCTGTCTAAGCATTGCTGACTTTTATAAAGATATCATGCGTCGCCACATCGGGCTTCGAGTGGCCCCGACCGTCGAGGTCAGGCACGATTCAATTCACTGAGCAGCAATATTATGCGCACGGAAGACCCAACATCTCTGGGGCATTCTTCTGCAAGAGCATCTCCTTTGACATCGCACCCTACTCGGCAGATGACAGCAACGACAACAACTAGTGTGGCCTCGAATACAAGCAGCTCCCGCGCACCAACAAGGTCTCTATCCGTATACAGATCCGTACCGAAAGGTGCGGACTTGGTCGCATATAGCAAAGCTTCTGCGCCTGTACGGCCTGGCGTTCGGAGACCGCAAGGCCACGATGTTCCACATCTCACAAAAACTCCTTGGGAGGTCGAAAGACATAAGCGGAGATTAGCACAAAGGCACCCTGGGCTTGAGAAAGAGCTACCAGCTCGCATATTCAAGAGTCTACCAAGAGAAGTTTATGATTGCATTGTGGCGCAATTAGAAGAGGTACAACTTGGGCAAGATCAAGCATGTCCATCATGTTATATCAGAGACCTTCACAGTCTTGCACTGACCACTCGCGCCTGGGACAGAGCTGCTACCCTCCAGATGTACAGGAAAATTCACTTGATCGGGCATGACCATTTCTCGATATCACCCAAGACGAAGACAAAGGGGTCCGATAGACTCAAATTACTCAGAAGGACACTCCGGGAACGTCCACTGCTGGCGCGACATGTCCGCGAACTACATTTGGCCGACTTTCAGATTCTGTTTCAGCAAGCAAGCATCGAGCGTGAAGAGATCATCAACTCGGTGGCGTCTCTGGTCATGGCGTGTCCGTCTCTAGAACGGCTTATCGGTTTCCATATTCCCTTCACACAAGCTTTTGACCGTCTCTCGCATGCACTGGCAACGCGAACGAAATTACGAGAGCGTGTATGGCTTCTAGCAGAGCCAGATGATATTTGTTCGGATGGAGAAGATGACGACGGAGTGAACGATTACTACCTGACAGCATGTGATCCCACAGAGCGCTTCCTCGACCTCAACTCAGGACACTCTCTACTGACCACTTTGGTATTGCATCGTACCTCCAGCGATTTTGCACCAACACTTAACTTTCGCGCGATAATCGGAACCCTCAGGCAGCTTCCAATGTTGCAACATCTGTCTATCTCCGGTTTACCGGTGACATCCTTCACGAACATGACGCTCAATGCTCTTCCTCCGAGACTGCTTTCCCTACGCCTCGAGAATCTTCCAGGGATCAACGACAAAGGTCTGCAGAAATTTATAACTTCGCACCTCTCAAGTTCAATCGAAGGACTGGTACTCGTTAATCTGGAGATATCGAATCTGGTTACGGTCACAAACATTCTTTCTGGATGTCTCACTGCATTGAGACGACTCACAGTGGCGCAATATCGAACACCAGACCTGGGACCACGCATATCAATACCCGATCTCTGGTGTCCAACGTTGGAATTCTTACACTTTGAATTTCGATCTCAGGCAGCCCCAGCAATCGATCCCTTTCTGCCAGAAACCCGCAAGTCTGTGGAGTTTCCCTTTGTGAATGCTGAGCCAATATCATGTCTCGCTACGTCACTTTTAGCAACGAACATCAAGGGAGGTGCTTTCCCTGCACTTGAGAGAGTACGTGTTCCACACGACCCGCAGGGACTCATACAGGCCGTTTGTAAACCGCGTGCCACGGCGCTACTACCGTCGGATACTTCACTCTTCACACGCCCAATGCATAATTCAGGCTCACACGGATATGCAATCACGACAGAGACGCACGTTTCGGAGAGCCGATCCTCCGATATTAAAGAGAGACCTTGCGAGGTGCCGCCCAGTCCCCGTGCCGACTCAGCAATCGACTCACCCTTTTTCGATATCGGCCCTTCATCCTCCATTCTTTCACCTTCAAAGGCTCGGCTTGCAGCACAAGCACGACTAATTGCCGCACGCAAAGTACCCCTAATCACAGTGCGGGTGTATGATCCAGATGGCGAGATTTGTATTGATACCGGTATCGGTGGATTCATTGGAGACCTGAACAGTAAGATAGTATATGATCTAAAGCCAGATGCCTCCAGATGGCCTGGCAACCGTGACCAAAGCGGGCCGCCTCAACCGGAGTGGACGACTGGTATCGAGGATCTGGTGGATGAGCGAACGGCCTCGAGTGATAGGTCATCTGAGAAGCACTGGGGTCAATGCGGGCATCGCGTGGGCGGCAGGAGAGGGCATAACACGGTGAAGGTTTCGGAGCTGTTCTGAGCGGCTGGCTAGATCCAATGCTTCCTGTGTTCATCTATATCCTCGCATCAGATAACAACAACCCAGTCTTACACGTCTTGGTGTTAAGTTCCCTTTCCACTTTACTGAACTAAACGCATTCAGCAGAGATCGAAATGCTTAAACTCAACCACACAGCATCTGGACTCTGCGGAGTTGTTCACCGGTTCCAGTGGATGCTGTCGGTCACTATGGACACTTTGTGACACCAGACTGGCAAGGACCATGGTAGCAACGTTAATGAATACATATCAATCCTATCCCTCTCATTCGGCCACGTGTGTCGTTCGAATGAGCACTTCTCGCAGCAACCTCCGATTCGTATTCCACGATAGCGGTTGAACCTCCGACACGACAACCTTACCGTAAGCATACGCCCGAGCGGACACTTTTTTGCGTAGCCAGCTTCCTTGCATGATTTGCTCATCGAGTAACATTTGCATAGCCTCACGCCCCGGAGTTGCTGGAAGGCCTGCGGAGCAACTCCGCCAGGTAGGTCACAACCTGTCCAGAATAGGAAAACGATGCAGCACGGAGCGGGTTAGGCGCCCATGGTGAATTTCCATGAGAATTTCATATATCTTTTCTCCATGTCGCGAGGTGCTGCGTGTTGTTGCTTTCTGTGTACGAAATGCCCTTTTCGGGTGATCGACGACGGCTCGACGAGCTAACAATAGGTAGGCGCATGCGGGTCTGAGACACAAAACTAAGGCTGGATTGCCACAACCCACAGCGTGTGAAGACTGAAAGTGCCACACAAGCATACAGAAAGACTGGCAACACGGGAGCAAATGACACGGAAAGATAGAAAGAGCTCGGAAGCTGGCATCATCAAGGACGCTAAGAAGTTTTGCGGACGTCTCTACTAGAAGCCACGACCAATCGAGAATCTACAAAACAATCATAATTCAATCCCACGGCAGATCCGGCAAGACGACTACCGAGAGATGTGGTTGGATAGGTGAATAGGCTTGGAACAAGGGGCTTGCTGTCGTGCACCGTTCCGCTCAGACTACAGGCTGGGCTTGGATCATGAGATTAAGATTCCCCGCAGGATTCACACTTTGTGTAATGTCAGACGAGATGACTCTCCACGCGGCCTCGTTGGCGCGTTATGAAACGCTGTAATGATGGGGCAGGAAATCTTGGGGGGCTCACATGTTGATCGCATCATTAGTTTAGCCAACAGCCGCCTCGACTCCTTTCCTCGACCAGCCCTTTCAAGCACAGCACTACCATTCCGGAACTGCCTTTCATCGTACAAGCCAGTCACTGGTACGCGTCATCGGCTACTGTACCCTCACCGCTGAATGGAATACACAAATACATCGTCAAACCCGCCACAGAAACCAACGCAGCAGAAGCATCGCATACCGAAACTCGATGCCAGTGTCAATCTTGCGGCAGTGTGATGTGTTTGGCACGGCATGTATGATTGGTGTACGGGCACGGGAGGGGCAAGCGCATCACTTGTCTTTCCTTCCGCGGATCTTGATCTTGACGTGGGTTCCCTGGATGTGCATAACTGGAGCTTCGCAGATGGAGCAGTTGGATCGAGCCCTCCGCGCAGTCACAAGGCACCACAATGTGGACAGGTCCAGATAATAATACCAGGTGTGCTATATGTTAGCTCCACTTTCTTACTAACAGTATGTGGCAGCGTCCTTTTCAGAACGGATCCTTCGAGCGACGACCCACCCACACGCCCCCTTGATGCAATCCACCACATTCCAGATCGATCCCGTAATTGCAGGTAGTCGCATCTGTGCACATCCGGTAGGTTTTGTGCTTTTTTTTTTTACTTCGGTTCACGCAGTCACTCTGCCTTGGATCAAACACTTTGAGCAGCAAAAAGAGAGTCGACCTACGGTACTAGCGCTTTCCCAACCCGCGATAACGCGCTGCAACCGCGTGCGCACCATTATCTCCGCTAGTAGGGCAACCTAATCTCCAGTGTTTCTGACTCGAATGTTCAGACGCAGGTTTGAAAACACTCATTGCCCGGGTGGGGGCCTTAAAGATGATGTGCTCTAGTAGAGATCCAGGGCAAGTCCACCGATCGTCGGCCGGATGGCTCCTTCCGTCCAGGCCTTGGCATCACGATACTGAGCAAGAGAGTACAAGTAGGGTTCCAGGAGGTGGACTGTCGAGGCGAAAATGCTGCCACGTTTTCGTCCCCGCCGAAGCTGAGTTCTATATTCAGGCAACGTGCTCTTGGCTTGGAGGTAGTGCTATTGTGGTATAAATTCACCACTCTACAAGTATTCCCCGTCGACTCTCGCTGACAACTTCGTGTAGTGGGTAAATGACTCCACTTGTGCGCCCTCAGAAATGCAATTGCACCACACCTGTATTCCTCTCCCACACGCCAGGTCCTGCAATTGGCGATGATCGAAGGATGTATGCAGAACACCGCCCAGTACAAATGAATGCTCTTAACCACCAGAAAGAGTCGCTGATTCTTATTCCCACACAAATCTATCCAAACCGGGCGAAAGGTTCAGGATCGCCGTGCTATGACCGCACTGGCTTTATTGGCACGAGACCTTCCAACCGCGGCATGATGTCCAATATCTTGGGATCCAGGATCCAGTTGTTCAGATCAGCTACGGTGCTCTCGAACAATGGAGTCATGCGTGTGCATCCTGCCTCTATATCCCAGTAGTGGCAGGAGTCGTCCGCATATGGCCATGTGATGCCTATGGCGCCGACCAAAGGCCCAACAGAGAACTCTTGAGGATGCTGGTATAGAAGTCGTCGTACTTGTGGCCTGCAGATGGTAAGTGTGTGTTTCCTTGTGTGGTAACCATCGCAACAAACCAAGGAACTAGGTCAATTAGGATATCATATGGAGACACGTCCTGCTTGCCCATGGGAGGCATCAGCCATTCTGGATTTGAGTTCATGTTTTCCACGCTTGGCCAAATCAGCCACTATCGAATCGTCAGCCATGTCGCCTCACAATCAAATAGTGCTCGCCGTCACCTACACGCATCAATTTGGTCAGGATCCAGGTGGAAGCGAGCCGGACGGGTAGATTTGCCGTCGGGAGGATCCTGTTCACGGTCCTCGCACACCACGCTGGCACCGGCTGTGTATCTTGAGGGTCGGCGAAACCTAGCAGTAAGGAATCCACGTCCACCTCAGATCTTCCAAAGATCTGGGCCTCACTCCAACCATTCGCTAGAAGATCTTGCTTCGTTCGTCGATAGTATGCGCAGTCGAATCCGAACTTGTTAAGGGCGTTTGCGGCGGTTTCGAGGATCATCGGCGAGGGATTCATGGACGTCACGCCGTCAACTGCAGCGTCAGGTGCAAAATTCAAAGCAGCTTGACTGTGTTCCCTACTTCTGGACCTGTTAACACACACCTCCAAGCACACCAAGATTCTGGTATTGGACATGCCTTTCGCGCGAGGAACCATCATACGAAGACGCGCCCAAGTTCGATATTTGCCCCACGAATTGCTCGCTGCCTGGGGTACCAAATGACTCCTGCTCTGGAATTGCCGGTGTTTGCTCGTTCGAATCCTGGCTTGTTAGAGAATTTCCTCTATTTAGTTTGGACGAAACTTACCCCGAGCGCTCGTTTGATCTCGTCGACCGAATGGTGTGCAAAGCCGTTCTTTTCAATCTCAGACGCCCAGTTGGCTGCCGCAGCTCGATCTGGTGCCATAGCCAACAACGACACTACGGATTTCATGTCGTCCAATTCTTTTGCTAATCGCCTTACATGGGCCCGCAGCTGTGTTGTTGTCTTCCCGTCCTCGGCCACATCGTACACGCAAGTCAAATTCTTTGACTGGCATGTGTTGCATTTCGGTCGAACACCATCACACTATACTCAAGCGTCAGTAATCTCGTGATACGCGCCAGCCGAACGACCCACCTTCGATTTGCGCTTTCGACAACTTTCACAGGCTATAGACGTGATTTTGCCGCGGGGAGTACGCAAAGCATACGTGCCTGATATCGGGGACGAGTGTTGGCCGCGAGCGTTCGCAAGGGCGCCCCCGAGTCCCTGTTTAGGGGCCAGCGGGGCTTTGGAGTGTGCGGCAGCGGCGTTTGCGGCCGCTGATTGCGGACGAACCACAAGCGTTGATTGCGAGGTGTCAAGGTGGAGTTGACCTTGGCTCTGATCCCAGTTGTCCTGACTGATATTTTGTCAGCAACGCTCCAGACTCGATCGACATGAAATTCACAGAATTGCCGGGTCTACAAGGTGCTCGACATGGGCAGAGTTGATCGGCGGAATGTGGCCGGCCGTAGGCGACATCGGTCGAATTTCGAACCCCGCCGCAGCAAGCTCCAAATCACTTTCTCCGGCGAAACGCCCAGTTCAGTGTTGGACTCTTGAGGACCTGCGGATAACGTCGAATGAGCGCCAGTTGGAGTATCATGGAAATGCAAGGGCGTATTTCCATGTGTTTGTGTTGAGCGTCCAGAACCGCGCGCAATCCATGTGCGTTTGTCGCCTTGCAGATCCCTTCCTAAAAAGTCAATTCCTCAGAGATTTGCAACAACTCCTTGGCAGTATCGGATGCTGTGCAAGTCGACCTGGGTCGCATTCCTCCAAAGGGCGCATGTGGTCGATGACATCTGTTTGTGAAATAGAATGAGGGTTCCAGGGGTTCGTAAGGTGGGGAAGGAAAGGTCGATGTTCTGGTCGATGACCCTGAAGAACTTGGGCCGGAAGGATGCACCGACTAAGACCGCAGGTGTCGAGAGGATCGAGAGAGATATCGGGGAGCTCCGTAAATGGTGATCCATGGGGAAGTGGAAGGAAAAATCGGTGTGAGAAAGGGAGGATATTGTGAACTTACGTTTGGAAGCCTATAGCTTGGACTACAGCTTCGGATGCTCGACGCATCGTGCGTGGGTTGTTAGGATTCTCTTGTGGTAATCCTTCCAACGCATCTGGCAAACTGGTGCTGCCATACCAGTAGTTGACCCCTGCAGAGCATCAATGGCTACCCAGAACACAGCACCGAGGAAGGCTTACCAGGAGATGAATTATTTGATTGTGGAGGCATGAATGCAAGCATTTCCTTAGGCAAGAATGATGGACAGAAAAAGCTATATCAATGTCTGAGGGACGACAGGAATCTTTTCCGCGAAAAGCATGTGGCTGATCAGCCCTGCTGTTCGGGGATTTACTCTGTATATCCACTGCTCGAGCAGCAAGTATAGGAAACGATTGGCGCTTGGCCCAATGCTATTGCGGAACTGCTGACAAGCACTCAAAGCTGGAACGAGGTTTCAAATGCGTCGCCCATCTGAACACTCAGCAGATGGGCGATGCAGGTCGATCTAGCGTCCTAGCGCACCACAGCCATCGACCGTGGGGAAGACGGCTTAGCGGACGGCAGTGTCGGACTAGGCCAGAACGGCCGCTTTCTAAAATGTCAACAAGGCATACGAATGCACCCTAGGTATCCAAACTCAACAAGCCTCGATAGGCGGTCGAGCTGCCTCTACCAAGAGCGCCCTACGCTGGCAGCATTTGTCTTTCGCAACTGTCAGCCAGTACGCCACCGCCATACCCTTTGCATGGTACAGCAACACCAAGACCATACAAATGCAGGTCTGGTGATCTTCACTCTGCAAGCTACTTAATAAAATGACGCACCCTACTCGTATGTCAATCGAGCTGGGCATGATACGTCCAACAGTGTTCGAGACCCATAGTTTGATCAACTTTCACTGACTTGCGGACACTGGGCTGCAGGTTCTCCAAGCCTGCCCACCAAACGAGGGGTGTCTCGTTGGCCCGAGCTGGCAGGACGATAATGAGCATTCGGTCCGATGAACAGGGACTTAGCTGGTTGCACAGCCGCATCGCAGTAAAGATTGGTTATGAGAGCCATTCTTCAAGTGCTGCCTTGTCTTGGTTCTCGTGACGTAGCTCTACGAATTGGCAATGCCAGCTCCCTGAAGTCTACGCTACGAAGTCGGGTGTCCCAAGCCATCATATCCATCCTTCGGAAGATCTGGGCAGGAACGTGCTCGCCCGCAACCCGCATTAGTGCATCGAAGACCTCCGATCATCTACAGTACAAGTCGTCACGCCCACTGCCGTACTTCGTATCTGGTGACCTGGACGAGGAGAGCAGAAATTTTGTGATTCTAAAGACGGCGGCTTATAGCGGCCTGTGTTCTCGAAATGACTTGACATTGCCACCGAGGTTCGAGAAGGGAGCAAACGGCTCATGCCTTTCCACTATCCTCGGTATATGCCCGATGGGCCAGGGAGCGGTGAGACTGCGTACCGGAGCGGAGTAACGCGAAGCGGGTTACTACAATAGACAAGGATTATCATGAGCGCGCTTCATACGAAGACCCTTCACTTCTGCTTTCAATCTTACAATTAATGTTAAGCAACACTTGTGATTAGGGTTTTGGTCTTGACCCCAAACAGCAAGTCGAACCTTTGAGCCCGAGATGTGGAGCTCTTCATTGGATCGCCCGCTCCCGAGGCCATCCAAGAGAACGCCTCCAATGCCAGGTACATTCGGGATGGTTGTGAAACGCAGCTGCATCTCGCCGAGTTTTTGGCCGTGGATTCTGGACTAAAGTATCACAAATATCTCACGCTGGACAATGAGAGGCATTCTCTTGTTGTCGGCGGTCCAGGGCGTTGCAGAACTGCTGCAAGGAGCGTTGCTGAACTGCTGCAAGGAGCGTTGCTTATCCTCTCGTGCAACTAAAGCCTGTGAAGATTACCCAAGACGTCGCCGGTTGTGGCAAGCTTGCTGTCGCAACAAGGAATAGTCAGGCACATGTGGTCCCCACACACAAGAACTTACAACCTCAATCACTTGACTAGTTCGAGCGAGATGTGACGGCTATCAGGATTTTACACCAAGTGGATAACATTGGTTTCCTGAGACCCACCGAGGTCGTATTGTTATATCTTCGATCATGAATTGTATCACGGCAACGGTACCCTGAAAACGAACTGCGAAACAAGCAAAGACAGCACCGGAACAAGAACGAAGAGCCTTCATGTACGAGGATTAACGAACTTATTCTGCGACAATCAATCCCAAGTCAAAAATGCAACACTTGTCCCTCATCAAATGCTCCTTGAAGTGTTTTTTTCTTGTTATCGAAGTCCCAAACTGAACAAGAATCCAGACATGACAGCACTACAGAAAGACCAAACTAGCCATTGACGCATGTGTTCCTTGCGATGACGCATTAGAAGTCCAGATCATTCTTTAGCCGACTCATAGGGTACGTCGACACGCGCTATCGATGCCAGCCCGTAAAGTCAAGCCATCTGTAGCTGCAATGATCTAGTGCCACTTACGGAGTACCTCTTTGCACTTGATCGTGTTGCAACGTACCCTGGTGTTGAAATGCTCTGTTTCTATCCAATGGCCTAGTGCATAAGAGACCTTCCACAGTGTGCGGCAACTACACTTTGCCCAATCAATTCTCTCGGTGCCAGCTCCAAAGCTTCCAATTGGCTATAGCAGTCTCGTCATTGGGCAATTCAACTCTCTGTCGTCTTTTCATCTTCACGCTAGGATCGTAATATGCAAGATATGATCTGTGTGGCGCTTCTGGACTACGGATGGTCAGGTTCATGGCGTTGGACTCGTGGCATATTAGATCCGACCGGGTCTTTTGAGTAGCAATTTTGGTCCTCAGGATGTAAGTCGGCTACTACTCACATTGGCCTCCAAGGCCCCTTTCATTGGGACATCAGCCACATGGGAATTTTTCACCCGAAAGGTTCAAGCCTACTGCCAATATGCAGGACGTACTACAAGGACAATGATCAAAAGCAATGCTGCCAGAACAGGGATAACATGGAGCCTTCATGGAACGTCTTCTCGGTCGCTAACGACCGAGTTTTGACACGTCCAGCATTCCCGTGAGCCCAAACCTTCGCGGAGAAATAATAGATCTTGCGGCACGAGCAGGTAAAACCCATCTTTCAGAGACGTGGAATTCTATTGTTCGTTGGCTGTTCTCGGCCTCCGTGGATCTGTATTCAAACTATTGGTCTGTGCCGAAACCGTTCAGCGTTCTCTGATTTGAATCCTACGAGCTTTGAAAACCGACACGAACCACCAACTCTATCTTCGAACCCAAAGCCAGGATAGGCAATCCCGAAACATCTCGCGAAAGTCACTTTGACAAAGTTGAGGCGTGGGACCCAGCCTTGAGCTTTGGTTCACTGGTCTAACGCTTTTGATCGCTCTTGTTCAAACAAAGGTTTACTGTCCCGCCGGCCGGAGTGATCGTCACCCGCTTGTGCTGCCGCTAATAGCCATATGCAGGTGCCCACATTTCTCAGCTCTTGGTCTTGGGCGGCTCTCTCACCTTACACGTTCCGTTGGGCGTGGCCAATAATCCGATACGTCCGTCTCCAACATCCTATAATTATCGTAGAAGTTTGAGTAATCAGCCTCTTAGCCGATAGACTTACCGATGTGCTCCCTGGAGATATGCTGGGTACGGTTGGTGATCAATTTTACATCGTGCACCGTTTAGCGAATCATGACTCGGGCGTGACAGGTCGGGCGTGGATTCCGGCGGCGTGAACGTGCCTTGATTCGAGCGAAACCCCTGGCCAATAATTCATGAAATCTTCTACGTTGACATTAGGAACCGAGCCTTGTTGTCGGGTCATTGTTGTAAGATAGATCCGTGTCCAGAAAAGACCCGTGATACGGGGTCGGCTCGGATAGCGCCTAATAAATACAATAAGAACCTCAGCCGACTCAAATGTAGATCTTTCAGGGTTATTTTGCCATCGAATCGTTGCCCAGCGATATTCGTTTGGCGGTCATCCCTTCAGCTGACATCCGTCTGTCTTCAATCTGATCACCTGATGCAAACTGCCGTTCGTAATGCCGTTGTAGTATCACTGTCTGCTGTGCAGCAATGGACCTCGGATCCTCGTCGTCTTCGTACAAGCACCTCGTACGATGGGCATCAATGCAGCTTGACCAACTACAATAGGACTCATGTCGATCTTGCAACTTTGATTGCCAAAGATCCACCATTCCATCAACTCAGGTCAGATTGGGTCTTCAATGTGCGCGAGGCCTTGCAGGCGGAGCTTCTAGCCGGTGACCAAGTGCACAATCTGCCCATCTGCCAATCTGGCATTCTTGCCGTGTATAGCTATGTGTCTTTCGAAACCGAATGGTAATACTAGAAGATGATCGATGGACATTAAACATTCCCACGCCTTCAAGTAGCGGAACTCCTGAAAGTACGAATTGACAAATTTGCCATCTCAAAAATGACAGCCTTGATAGGGCGCTTTCGACTGCAGCCTGCAGGTGTTTATGTGCCTTCGTCAATGCATCCACGCCCCGATGCCCGGCAGGTAAAACGCTATGCATTGGGATAGCATTTCTCATCAGGGCAGGGAGAACACGACAGCACCTTGACTGGCAACGAAATTTTGACAATCTGCAGCTATGCCCGGCTCATATTTGTCCTTTCATAGGGTGGTTGAATGATGTTTGCGTTGAAGATCACGTGATACAGCTGCCTAGACAAGGCCCCACTTCATCGTCGTGTCTCAGACTACTGGTGCTGTGCTTCAACCGCGGCAGTCACCGCGTTCAACGGCGCGCATCCTTCCCCTGCCTACTCCCCCCTGCCCACTGATCGCGATTGCACCTGTCTCTTCTCTGCGTGCTCCCTTGCCTACTCAGACGCCTCATCTGCAGGTCAAGCACTCCAGCTTTGGGACACCCAGTCAGTGATAGAGATACTCGAATCTTTTTGCAAGAAGACGCAAGCTGACACCCAGAACCTGCTCTGCTTTCCCACAGGAGTTTTGCAGTGGATCAGATTACCAACATGGTGTCTCATTCCAATTCGACTTCGGAAGGCGAAGTTGTCGACCAACACAAGGCAAACACAATCAGTCAGCGCGGCGAAAATGCGATTAACGGCTCTAGCAGGGTCTTTGGACTTGATGGAACGTCGGACAGAAGCGGTCAGGCTCCATGTGTATCATATGCATCTTTATGTAATGATCTGACAGCCACAGAATATCATTACCGCCCCTTAAGCCGTTCACCTTCACCGTACCGTCGCAAGCGGACCCGATCACCTTCGCCTTATCGATCCAAACACGCGCTTGACCGCTCGCCGTCACCTTATCGACATAGTCGCGACGATCGAGGTGACGTCGGTAACGACTCACGATCTCAGCAAAAGCGCAAAGCTTCCCCTCCTCGCGGCAGCCGGCCGGAGAAGCGCCATAACACTGATCGCAACAGGCATGGCGACCAATCTCGCAAATCTCACGCAGACAACGCCCGAAATGGGCAATTCCAACCAAGCTTGGTAAAGGGATCGCAGAGCACAAATGAGAGGCCCCATGCCAAACCGATTTCCTACGCCGGAATCGACATTCAAGCCCCTGCTGTACCCGGGTTCAGTGGGGTTGTCGCTGCAGGTGATCGCGTATCCGGAGGAAACGATCAGGCCCGTAGAAGTACGTCATACCAGCAGGTCACCAACAACACACAGAAGCTCAGCATCGAGGATGGACAAGCAAAGCAGGCAGAAGCGGAGAGAAAAGATGTGCAAACGTATGTTCAATCTGCTCATTCTCATTAGCGCATGATTAACAGAGGCAGGAGCAATATTCAGGATGCGCCAGAACTTACGTTGGCACCTGTCGAAGACAAAGCACCAACGCAAGAAACTCGTGAAGAAAAGCGTCGTAGATGGGCAGCCATTCGAGCAGCAGCTGAACAAAAGTCGAAAGAAAATCTGTTCCAACAGGCAGTCCTTACTAACGCCTCCGAAAACACCACTCCTAACGTTGGCTCTCCAGCGCATATCGACACTTCGATATCGCCATTTCCATCTCCTCGAGCAGGTGATCTAGATTCGGTCCCAGCATCTCCAGATGTGATGGTCATCGATAAACACACTCAAGACAGTCGCAGGAACAGTCCAGCAGTGGCAAGCCCTTCAGCGGCTGACTATGACCCTACTCAGGACATGCTTGACGACCGAACCCGTGCGCTCAAGAAGACCGCCAACTCAGACTTGCCGTCTAATGCCTATAGCGAGACAGACCCCAAAGTGCTATCTACTTTGCCAGCTGAGAAGGTGGCTCCGGTCAGAAAGCAGAAGAAAGATTTCGACATGTTTGATTTCAGTGACGACGAAGATCAAGCCGAGGAGATTGAGACGTACCAAGAAGGGTCAGCCAAGGGTACAGTGCTGGACGAAAAACTGCTTGAAAACTGGGATGATCTTGAAGGATACTACAAAATCATCAACAATGAGCTGGTAAACGGTGGATGTCATCGACTAATCAAGACCTTGGGTCGCGGTGTCTTTGCGAATGTCGCACAGGCAGAAGAGGTTTCAGCGGACAACAATGAGCAGCATGGCAGACTTGTCGCTATCAAAATGATTCGAAGGAACGAACTAATGCGAAAGGCTAGTCAGAAAGAAATGGACTTTCTACAGAAGGTCAACGAAGCAGATCCGCAGGACAAACGACACATCATCCGACTTCTTGGCTCCTTCGACCATAAAGGTCATCTATGTATCATCTTTGAGCACATGTCCAAAAATCTGAGGGACTTGCTCAAAGAAGAGACGAACGGTCATGGGCTTGCGTTACCAGCTGTTCGAACATACGCAAAGCAGATGTTCCTTGGCCTTCAACATCTGCAAAATTGCCAGGTCATTCATTTAGATTTGAAACCTGACAATGTCCTCGTATCTGCTGATAAAAAAACCATCAAACTGGCCGACTTTGGTACTGCTGTCGACAAGCGCGACGTCATTGAGCGCACCGAATACCTGGTCAGTCGATTCTATCGCGCGCCTGAGATTATTCTGGGTATGGATATCGGCTATGCAGTTGACATGTGGGCCGTCGGCTGCACTGTATACGAACTCTGGACTGGCAAGATCTTATTCACTGGGCGATCTAACAATCAGATGATCAAAGCCTTCATAGACTGCCTTGGTTGGCCGAGCGAAAAACTCCTGAAGAAGGGGCTTCTCAACAATGTCCTTGAGCACTTCGAAGCTGGTCCACCACTCAAATTCATCAGCCGTGAGGTAGACCAGTACAATCAGGTATGTTTGAATAACCATCAGCCATACCAAGCGTGAATTGACATCAGGCAGCTCTCAGTACGCAAGATCGAGCAACAGAAGAAGATCAGCCGCGACATCAAGACCAGAGTTCACGATGCTGCCCAAGGCATTGCACAAGGCGGTCCTAGCATCAACGAACTAAACGACTTTGCCGACTTACTGAACGGAACTCTCCACATGAACGTTGAAAAGCGACTACAGCCCAAGGAAGCTCTTGCACACAAGTTCTTTGCCAGCAAGAATCTCGCGCCCAGATCAGCGGTCGTCAAGCCGTCCGTGATGAAGCGCGCCACACCTGGCATTCGAAAGTGAACATCTTCACGAACACACTTATAACATTTCAGCACGCCGAATATAGCCCCGACTTTGAGGCATTTAGGAGGCATCAGAAACATCGAGGAGGAAGGAAAGGCTAACCTGGTACACATGTAGCACATCTGCGACATATACACCACATATTAATGCAGTTATAGGAATATTGAGACAGTTCTCTTGCCCCTTGTCTTCACGTTGTGCTGTCTTGTCATACGAAACTGGCCCTCACTCGGCCCGCCCTCAGTACGTGGTTAACATGTCAGCCCCTCTGTTGATATATGCGGCTGACACCACGAAGCATAGGTTCTACCGATCGTATGGATGTTGCTCAATGTACCATAAACGATCCAAGATGTGGGGCTCTCACACGTCGATGCGACATCATGTGCTCTGGCTTGGCAATTGTAGATGGCCTCTGGTTGTTGCAGCCCAGGATGGTGTGGTAGTGATTGCGAAGCTCAGGATCTTAATATACAGCATCACTTGTGCATTTGCTACAGTCTCACTTATAGCACACATGTACAACGCATTTTTCATCGCGTCACCAGTTCTGCATACGCTTTTTTTTTCAAATTGTCACTCGCGGCCGCGGTATATTTTGAAACATAACCCAACCAAACCTATACATCAGGTTAGAAAGTGCTGCATCGTTACTTGGTCCACGATGTTCAGTTATCATTAGTCGTCTCGTCCTTGACAGTCTCGTCGATCTTGTCCGGCGCAACTTCCTCACCTGGGCCTGATCCTTTACCCCAATGATCCTCAAATGTCCAGTCCTTGACGAAGCCTGGGAGCTGAGTCTTCATGGGTAAGGTACCCTTGCGATTAGGAGAGACCTCTGTCCGCTCGAGCAACCCCTTGATAATGAGTTCCCACTCCCAGACTGTTTTCCCGTTGGCCTCGGCGCCGTACATATCGACGTCACGTTCAAGTTTATCAAACTTCTGAACGTCTTTCGCAGCCATGTACAGCCAGAGCTGCTCTGACTTGAACCACGGCTTAGTCCGCATGAGGGGACAGGATGAACCGCACGAGGCCACGTCAGGCTGTCGGCTACATGCCAAACAGTATTTGCCGTCGGCCTTTGCTAGCTCCACGAGGTGGCGTCGCACGTCGATGTCGTGCTTTGCGGAAGCGATGGTCTGTTTAATAGTCTCTACACGCGATGTGAGGCGGGCGTCTTGCTTGTAGTATCGTGAAGGAAGCAGGAAGTATGTTGAGAGCCACGCGAGTGTGGAATTGCTACCAGACATTGTATTTGGTAGAGCTGATTGTAGTCTTTGTGGAACAACTGGACTGTGTGGAAGCAAGTTCGGCGTAGATAAAGATGTTCGATGCATTCTGATTGTTCTCGCACAGTGCATGTGGTTGCATAGTTGATGAATGATGTCTTCAACTGGTGGGTTGCTTTCTGCTTCAGCTCTTGTCGTTTCATCGTTGATATACGTGGATGCTGTTGCGGTGAGTCGCGAGTATGTACTGTGGAACACTTGACAAGATACATTGTAACGAATTTGAAGACAGGGCGTGTAAGACTGGGATGTTTCAAGTGGATAATTGAGCAGTACCTACATACATCTTTCGTCGTTTGAACAGTTGTACGAACGCAAAAGCTACAAAACTCAGCGGGAAGCGAGGAGTACGACTATGTGAGTCAATCAGGCATCGAATTCCCAACTTGTTCTATGAGTGAGCTATCTATGACTCTTCGGTTCACTGCCATGCCTGTATCAAACCCACGTGGTCTTAGTCGTTTTTCACAAGGGCTGTGGGGATGAACGGCTGGCCCAAAATGTCCGAGAAGGTGCGAGCAACATAACTTCGTTCATCTGAATATTGGTGCAAGTTTGAGCATCGCCCTTGCATATCTTGCTGATTTCCTGAATCAGCGGATGTCAAGCTAATCGAAATGGCGGGCTCTTCCCTATCAACTCTCATGAGTACGCTCAATCGTGTGCGCTGTTCTTCGCCCTCGAAACTGAATTTTCGATGCATTTTGAGCTTCTGTAAGGGATGTTCCTGTGATTTCCGTCGTTACTGTTGGTCGTTATTTGCGAAATCGACATGGGCGTCTTTAGGTTGTCACTGGTTGGAGTCTTACGTCCTTTGCCGGTCCGTCGGACAGCGGTGTTGCATTTTAGGGTACTGGCACCAGGCCTCCGACGGACGATCTCATTTATACGGGACCATGAGGTTTTGACCCATGTAGATACGTTGTTACAGCTTCTCCCAGGGACTTCCCAGTGATAGGGGTTTTTGGTTGGTTGCACTTGGACACGAAGCCTGTCAAGGCGTAAGATTGTTGACATGTGCTCTTCTTCGTAGTCGCAGCTGGATCTTGCGCTCTTACCGGCTGGTGTTAATGTAGTCATCGATGGGGATATGTTGTTTGAATTTATGTTGGAGCCAGACGAGACGAGAAGAACATTGCACTCCGGTATATATAGAGGCACTGTGATTGCTGAAGCACAGTGGCATTGTGCTGCACATCAAACCGGCCAGGAGCCTTTTGCTCTTGTGATGTTTGTGCACAATGAATGCTCGGAAAATAGCATTGCATAGTGTTACGCAACACCGCACATTGTGATGGTCCGTTTCCAGACGAAAATGCTTCCTAATGCTCTCCGGTGGAGAAACTGTGAGTAATACGCACCCACTTTCGTATGAACATCAGTCGACTATTCCGCTTGATCGGCCGTCTCGTTTGCGTCACCCTCCTCTTTGCGCCTCTTCATCTCGGCATCTACTTCTTCAACTGTAAGCGGTACTCTTCGCCCGGCCCACCTCTCCCTCTCATGCTCTGCAAACCCTTCTGTGCTCAGGAATGCTACACAGAGAAAACCGAGCTCTTCTCTATCCGTATCAAATGCCTCCCACCACTCAACTTCCGGAAGTTTGATCCCGGCCTCTCGTGCTGCAAGATAGATGGCTGCTGTCGCCAGCTTCGGGGGTTGATGTGTGAGATATAAGAGTTGAGGGCTGAGCAGAGCGGTGTTGAGATGTGCCACGGCGCGTTTGGCAAGTTCTGAGGCGCGTGGATGGGCGAATATATCCAGTGCTTGCATGTAAGTGATGCAGAGAGTGTACGGTAGATTCGCTTGCACCTGGAAACCGAGCGTTTTCAAGAGACGCTGCTCTGTCTCGAAGAGCAAAGCTCGTCGACGTTCGAATGTGCCTTCAGACACATAGTATGTATCGGCTTGATTCGCTTCTCCTTCGGTGTACATGGGAGGATTCGGAAGCGCATCGAGGTAGGCGTAGACGTTTACAAGGCTGCGCGCAGATTTCGGAAACGCGGAAAGTTTTGCGACAAGATATAGTGAAGAAGCTGATACTTGCTGTGAGGTTGTCAGAATGCCTCAAAGTGAGCGGGCTTTGAGAGCTATTGAGAGGACGACTTACATCAGCTCCGAATTCAGCGAGGCTCCCACCCTCTGCGCCCACCCAAAACCTCATGAATACGATAATAGCTTGCGCGATGACCTCCTGTGGTAACCGGAGCAATACACCGGCAGCTTGTGTAAGTCGCGCACCAGCATAACGGACCGAGTCTTCAAAATCTGGTGGTATGCCGTCAAGTTGTGATCCAGAGGTCTCAAGCTGAGATACGATAATCAGTGGATTGGCGAGTGTCGAAGACTGCATCACGCGCCGGAGACTATAGCTGCGACTGTGGAGCTGGTAGGCCAAGTTGGTTGAAGCTTTGCAGCTGTGAAGTTCGTGTCTTACAACTACGCCTCGGTTGACGTCCGAACACGCCTAGCGCTGCTACCAATGACTCGCTCGGCCCACATGAAATAAAATGTCTTTCGAGAGTGCTTTGAGTACAGATAGATTGAGGAGTACGATCATGTCAAGTTTTTGTAATGACGATAGAATATTTCTAAAGTCCTTACTCTTCATCAAATCAATCCAGTCGCTTTAGCTCACTTGGGAGAGCGCCAGACTGAAGTTCAGTCATTAAATCTGGAGGTACTGTGTTCGATCCACAGAAGCGACAAGCTTCAGTGCCCGGCTTGTATGGGATCATTCCAACGATTCTTTTTTGACACCCTGAGTCCTTCAAGCTTCCACCGAAGCTTTCCTTTTTGCTTATTGCGACAGCAGTGACATGCCAGTAGTGCGGCATTGTCAACGTGAAGTAAAGTTCGAACCCCTTTCAGAGCGCGGTCGATGCAACAAACTGGATCAGCTAGCTGGTGGTGTGAAGATATGGAGGATGTATTGTGCCCGGTCAGTCGTCTCCGACCATCTTTGAGTGTCGGAAATATTTCATGCCCACCCAGGCTATGACTACCCACACCCAACTCATGACTGCAGTACAGACTATGAGCGCAGGGTAATAGCCCACAATAGGCAAGGACTCATCGTCTTCCAACTCCGGCGGAGCATATGGTGTCTCGCCAACATCCCAAGCCCAGCTCCAGACACCCAGACATGAGCCCATGCCGACCACGAAGACAACCCATGTCACGGACAGTACAACCCAGCCCCACCACTCTGTCTCGCTATAGTCCCATTCGTCTTCATCCTCGAGGTCAGCAGATGTTTGGACTATTGTCAGTGAGGTTCTCCGGTCGGAGCGATTTGAGCGCCGCCGCTGAACGCTTGGATCCTGCGCAGACAAACTGTACAGAGTGTTGTTGCTCGCGGACATTGGAGGGCGGTAAAAAGACAGAACTTCGTCTTCGTCCGTTGTTGATGCGTATGTGCCTACTGGACTGACTATAGGCGAGGCGAGCAGCCGTGGGCGCTCTGCAGTGTCTAGGTTGGATGGAAGCGCGGATTGAGACAGTTTGGACTCAGGCAGCAACCACCCACTGTCTGAGGATGAGTTGAGCGGTGCGTTCTCATAGCTGAAGCGGCGGGGGGCGCTGTCCTCATCGTCGAGTGAGATGGTGCTCATCGTGGTGGTGATGATGGGCGGCTTGACAGACATCCGGTCCTTGCGCAGCGAGCCACTGCGTTCGCGCATCTTGGCCATGGCGGCCTTTCTCAGCGAACCTTTTCTCTTCCGAGCCTGCCCGTTCTGGCGCAGTGCAGTGGCAAGGGAGGAGCGTCCTTGTACGGCTTCTGTGTCCTCCATCTGGCCCTCGTCCTCTGCGTCGAGCTGTAGTGCCGATTTTCTGGAGCCATTTTTTGATCTCAAGAACGACAGACTGCCCAAGATGCCGCCGGATTTGGTGCGCTTGTGCTCTGCCTTTTTGTCGTCGTCTCGAGAGACGCCCGTGAGCGCGCGCTCCGTGGACGGCATTGCGTCATGGCCGCCGTGTCGCTGTGGGCCATTCCCAGATTCCATTGCTTGCACGCACACAGGCCATGCGGTGCGCCTGTCAGGTGGGGAGTGTCATGTTTCGCGTGCAATCTAACAAGAACACCGAGGGCGTAGGTAGCGCATGACGGTGCTACCTTAGTACCTACTAGATACAGTAGACAGAGCGCGCCGCGGCCAGGCACGTGCCAGGGGCCAGGGGCTGGACGACGAGCCTCGAGTGACGGCGATTGGCGCAGCGGCAGACGGAGCAGTGGAGCACCATCAGTCTGCATGTGGAAGGCGTCCCCCAATTTCCCCTCTGCCTTTGGTCTGGGGTCTATCTGGCGCTCTTATCTACACATGTTTCGTCGCTGAGCCCACCGTCCTCGCTGTCGTCGCACATTGAGCAGCTGTCATGGCTTCCAACGGCATCCCGCTCCCACCGCGGACGCCGACGCCGCCTCCTGATGAGGACATGCCACGGCCACGCCCCTTTGGACTTGGATTTGAAGGCGAGCTGTCCGCACGCGTGCTGGGCTTTGACCCAAATGCCCTCTCTCCCATGTCGGCCACATTCCCGTCCAAGCAGTATGCCACCCTCGGGCCTAGCGACTCAGTCTCGCAGCGCGCCACGCCCACGACGCTGTACACGCCAGCGAGCGCGACGTTCCCCTACACGCCTGCCAGCGCCATGAGCGGCACCGATATAGACGTGCCTTCGACGAGCGGCACAGAGAATGGGCGCAACCCCTTCAACTTTCAGTCGGTCGCCTATCAGCCGGGCAGGCCCAAGCAAAATGTGAGACCCCTTCCGCAAGCACGTAAGTCTGCACCTGAATCTTGACTGATTCACACAGGACATTGGTCGACGGCGAGGACACAAGTACAAGCACAGCAGTGTTTCCCACCAGATCTTCCTCGAACCAGCACCTCGCGCTCCCCTGCAGCTCCCCGCGTCCTTGCCGATACCGACATTCAAGGAGTACCGAACATCCATGTCCAAGGACCAGAAGCTCAGACTGACCTGGTGTTTTGGCCATCTCCTCGTCGCTGGGCTCGTACAGTGGGGCTCGCATGAGTCTCTGGCCTTGACGATCTTGTCTCGCCTCATATTCTACGACGCACTCGGCGCCTTCCTGTGCGTTGCTGTCGATGTTGGGTCGAACTTTGAGGTTTGGAAGCGCTCCAGCATTCGCCATCCGTTTGGATTCGAGCGTCTCGAAGTCATTGCAGGGTTGGGCATGTCTGTTGGGCTTCTGTTCATGGGACTGGACCTCATATCGCACGGCCTGACACATGCGCTCGAAAACTCAGGCGGTCACACGGCGCATCACGCAGACGCCCATGAACGAGTCTCTCCCGGCAGCATCGACCTTGCAGCGCTGAGTGGTATTGTTTCAACACTCGTCTCGGCTATCCTGTTGAAGAACCATGCTCGCATTGGAAAAGTTATGAGATTGGGGGCAATTGCAAATCTTCCTTCGGTGTTGAGCAATCCCTCTCATTTCCTCACATTATCTTGCTCGGCGTTGTTATTGCTTCTTCCCCTTCTGAGCATTCAAATGTATGTGTGGCTAGACCGCACACTGTCCTTCTCTGTCGCAATCTGCATGGTGGCTTTGGGATGGATTCAAGGATGGACCCTTGGCAAGATGCTGCTAATGTCCTACTCTGGCCCAGGAGTCTCCGATGTCATGTACGACATCGAAACGGACCCGGCCATCAGTGCTGTCGAAGAGGCAAAATTCTGGCAGGTGCATTATGGGCTGTGTCAGGCAAACTTGAAGGTACGGGTACGCAAGCTGGACGAGATAGGACGTCTGCGCGACCGAATCGGCAGTATCGTACGAAACCGTCTGGGCGGCAGCTATGGTAGCGGAGGCCAGAAGTGGGAAATCTCCACGCAGGTTACGCTTGAGAAGGATTGAGGCTGGCGATTGTCACTTTCGGACTTTGTTACATATCAGCAATATGCAATAGACCTTTCATATCGCTGTGGCGACTCAACTCAGCAGCGTGCATGCCAACTTGCAGCCCGAAAGGGGCAGTGCGACGACGTCTGACGAGTTCCGAGCGTTCCACGTCAGGCTTTGCCGCCCTGTTCCACGATCGGTAACACACTCTATGGATATGTTCAGGACCGCATCTCCTGTCGTCTGCCGTCTGACAGGCGACATATTCTTCATCACCTGTGGTCCGGGGCCTGAGCAGCTGGCAGCCATCACGTCGACATCTGACATGCACGCAACGACACCCCTGTCGCCGGCAGACGAATCTTAGCCTCTAGCGAAGCCCTAAGGGCGGGCGGCTGGCTCCGGCGAGGCACACTGATCAGTTGGGAGACCGCCCACGCTGCTCCTCTGCGCGCTTCACCGCCCAACGCGGCGGTCGCTGGTTGGAGTGTGCGGTTGGTTTGATGCACGCTTGGGCACGCTCGACCTGCCTGCAGGTGGCTGTTCATCAATCACGTTTGCAGACACTTCCACCAACCCCTCTCCTGCACGTCCGCCTGCACGTTTGCCTAAGGACCGCCAGAACCTGTGATTTCGTAGGCTGGCGCTGTGCGGGTCCATCATATAACCCTGCATGTTGCCGGCTATGGCCAGGCGCCACGATGAGGCAGGCACACGATACCAATACGCCGACGATTACACGCGAGACGACCGAGAGAGCAGACATCACCGCCGCCACCGAAGTCGCGACTACGACGACGACGAGTACGCCGCCAAGCGAGAGCGCAGGGAACGCCGACGAGCAGAGGAGGCCCGACAAGAAGCCGCGGCCGATGTGAATGACTTGGGAACGCGGCGAGCTAGCTACTTCTCGAGGCCCGAGAGCGATCGATATCGCGACCAAGATCGAATGGCACAAGAGGTTCGCGCTGAGAGTGTAAAGACTCCTCGCAGTAGCGGCCGTGAACTAAGGCGCGATGGAACACGCAAGGCAGCCAAGAAGAGGGACCCAGCCCCACTTGATAGGGACGAAGACTATGTATACGGCCGGCCAAAATCTAGTGAAGTCCGTAGGTCATCAGGGCGAAGGAGAAGCGACGAAGGTGGATCCTCCAGTCGAACTGCATACACACCGCGATCCGGGTCCGGCTCTTCACGTCGTGTCGAAGAGCCAAAATTAAGCAGGTAGAGTTATCTCGTTTCGTAACACAGCTGTAGCATGCTTACCAGACCTAGGAGCCTTTCTACACGAGAGCCAAGCAGCAGGTACATGTCGACGAGACCGGTTCGACGTCCGAGCGTGGTCAAGCTGTCAGCTGTTCCCACCGCATCTCCCCTCGCAAGGTCATATTCAACCCGCGAACAACCCACACGGCGGAATTCTGGAGGCATTTTCGCCACATTTTTCAGGGCAGGGCCACGTTCACCGTCCATCAAGGAAGTTCAGAGGTGACTTAACCCCATCCAGGTGCTCAACACTATACTGATTGCACTCAAGGGCCAATTGTCTCATCTGCATGAATGATGACATTCCAGTCAATAAGACGGCAAAGCTCTCCTGTGGTCACCGCATGTGTCATCCATGTCTTAAGCGACAGTTCACTTTATCCGTCAAAGACCCTCAGCACATGCCTCCGCGCTGTTGCACCAAAGACAGCATACCATTGAAGCATGTCGACCGCCTGTTTGATGATAAGTTCAAGCGGCTTTGGAATCAGAAATTTGAAGAGTACACGGCCACAAGAAATCTGTATTGTTCCGCAAAGGGCTGTGGCGAATGGATCAAGCCCAACAAGATTCGCGTGGATCTGACTTCAGGAAGAAAATACGCTCGTTGTGGTCGATGTAACACGAAAGTATGTGTCTTATGCAACAGCAAATACCACACGAGAAGAGCATGCCCAAAGGACGAAGAAACCAAGCGAGTAGTGCAAATGGCAAAAGAGGAGGGCTGGCAGAGATGCTACAATTGTAAAACTATGGTGGAGCTTCAGGAAGGCTGCAACCACATGACTTGGTGAGCTCATTTTCGGCGTGCATCACAGACGTGTACTGATGTTCCACAGTCGTTGTAACGCACAGTTCTGCATGGTATGCGCATTGCCATGGAAAACATGTAACTGTCCATGGTTTGACTATTCACATATACCGGATGAAGACCGACCTGGTGAAGCGCGAGCACCTTACAGCAGGTATGATAATGGTGTAGAGGTCATCGAGATCACCCAGGAGCCTTCTCCTCCTCTGGTTCGCCGATCGAGCACACGTACCAGCCGCACCCGTCACCGCAGCGGGCGCGAGCAACCAAGGGAGCGCACAGATGGAGCTCTAGCCGCTCATCTGCAATCTCAGCGACACCTCTATCCACCCAATATTGCAGCCTCGAGCCTGAACCGTGGTGACGTCGCGAACGTCGAAGTGTATGGTCTCGGCAATTCTGGCGGACATCATATGAACGACTCGTACCAGGTCCGTCCTGTCATCACCTCCGCAGCCCATAGGCCTCTTCAAGTGCCTGCTCCTCGCCCTTCGCATATCACGAGCCGTCGTGTTGTGCGCGAAGCTACGGCTCCAGTCTCCATTGCCAGACATGTACCGGCCGAAGCACCATCATCTGCTATGGCAGGTCTGTCACTAGATGGGTCGAAGCGTGGTGCCAACAGAGTAGGAACATGGCTTAGCCATGTCAAGATCGACCCTGAAGCGACTAATACACAAGCTGACGGTGTAGAGGTCGATGATTGGAAATGCGATGGCACCATGATTGGCATCGACTGAACACGAACCTACTTCAATATTTTTGTGTTGTATATTTGGCCGCTTTGCACTTCAGCGAAGGTGTATAGCAAACATTTCGAACGTATTGCTGGTCACTATGATTTGAAATGCTTGGGAGGAGTTGCTCAAACTGTAGAATTCTCGTTAAAGCGTGCGCATAGGATACCCTTCGTTCATTCATTCAAGAATTCATGAGAAGCTTTAAGTCCTAATCACGCAACACCGATGTTTTTTTTTGTGAAACGCGAGTGACGTTGGCGATTTGGCACATGAAGATCGCTGTTCATAATGATGTCACGCAAGCCATAGCTCGATGTGGCTTACACCAGTAACTCGAGCTTCACTTGTAGCTGTCTCGAAACACTCCCACTTCAATCCATTTCCATTGATCAGCCATTGATCGAATAGACATGTCTTTCCTACGATCAGCATCTCTCCTACGCTCGGCAGCTCGCCCAGCAGCTACCCGTACAGTACTCTTTACGCGCCCTCAGGTCCGCTTCGCGACACAGGACTATGGATCTGGCGACGGGAACCCAGCAGGCGAGAAGCCGCAACAGCAAGGACAGAACCCCAGCGAGAACGTTGAGCACCCAGGTCCACCCCCACCGAAGGTTGCACGCGGCCAGTCTTCTTCGTCGCCCAATGAAGATTCCGGCAGCTCTTCCTCGTCCTCGTCCCAGTCGAAACCAGCACAGCAGAGCCAGTCGAATGATGGAGCATCAAAGACCGGCGCAGGCAGCGGTAAGTCAGTCAATGGTGCCCAGCCCAAGATTCTGAATGAGAATCCTCCTGCAACGGAAAGCGAGGACGTCAAGCAGCACAACAAGGAGATGGAGCAAAGGGCTGAGAAGGCGCACGAGCAGGTCAGCAATGAGGATGCAGAAAAGGATAAGGTTCCCAAGAGCTTTTGGGCGGGTGAGTCGAACGACATTCAATGAGCTTAATACAGTCAGCTAATGCTGGATAGGAACTGGTGGACGCGATCGTGACCCGTGAGAAGGTTGAACACACTGAGTTAACGCGTATAAATCGAGCGTATTGTACGAATACATGTCCACATTGAGAGCGTTTAAGATCAAATGAATCAAACACTTTTCCAAGCATTGCACTTCTGAGTGATAGCACCATGCTTGAGTATGTAACGCCACTGCAACATCTCAGTATTGACGTGATTGCACATTTGCAGCTTCTCGATCACTTCCAACATGCGGCTAGACAACTATGCCTGTCTTTTGTGCAACACTCGCCCCTTCCTCCGCCCGTACTGGTATGTTCTGGCCCAAAAAGCCATAGCTTCAGCACGGATCGCATGACATCAGCGGCGGCTTCCCCACAATGCATGATCGTGATGCAGATTCTGGAAATACCATGACAACATATCATTGCAGCGCGTTACAGACCACACATAGATATGACAAGTACGATAAAACGGCAGGACAGCAGCTGCACTATTCTCTGAGGCGTATGGAGATTGTTATCAGGCCGTGCGTCAGCATCCTCCACTTCACTGGCATCTCGTTGTGCGAGCAGGGTCTGGCTCGTGAAAGTGATTCCACAATTTGTGCAAAGAAGAACGTGATGACTGCGTCTGTGATGGAGGTTAGCAGCTCCTCATTGGTAGTCATGGTACGTGGCCCGCAGTAGGCGAGCTGGACCTTGTTTGCGCTAAGTGTGACAGCTAATGTACGTCACTGCACGCATTTGTCCTCCCCTCTTAAACCTCCGCGCCTTCCCACTGCAAACGCCATCTCTGACCGCTGTCCACCTTAGCACCAGCATTCCCTCATCTACCTTGTCATCGCTATCGCCGTCGATACACGATTGACGTTGACCTTCCAACATGAAGTTCTCCCTTACGTCCACGTTGGTGGTGGCCTTGGCCACTCAGGCCACAGCAAACAGCTGGTTTGGCAAGTCTGGTGCGTAACATGAGAACTCACTTTTCCGATTCCCTTCAGCACCCCCTCTACCCGCTCATACTAACACCACTAAGCAGTATACGACAAGTGGCACGAGTCCGAGCTTGAGCGCTGGCTGTCAGACCATAACATTCCCCACCCCAGCCCCTCCGACCGCAAGAACCTCCAGAATACTGTCGCCGAGAACTGGAATGACAGGATTGTGAATCCTTATCAGTCATGGGACGCCAAGTCTCTTCAGAACTACTTGACCGCACGCGGCCAGGAGGCAAAGAAGGGTACAGAGAATGACGCAAAGAGCCTCGCCGAGCAGGTCAAGGCCTACTGGTACGAGACCGAGGATTCTGCCAACCAGGCATACGGAAACGTCAAGGAATGGATTTTCGACAGGTAAGACAAGCATATGCACATTGCATCGACCTCACACACTGACATCGTCCAGCTGGTCCGACTCTCAGCTCAAGGCCTTTGCCGACAAGAACGGAATTCCTGTTCCTCAGCCTCGCCAGCGTGACTCCCTTCTGAAGTCCGTCCGCGAGAACTACCAGTCAATCGCTGACAAGGCTTCGGAGACTACCAACTACCCCGGTGACTGGCTCTACGCTTCTTGGTCTGATTCTGATCTGAAGGCTTGGTTCGATGAGCGCGGCTACAACGTTCCCCAGCCTTCGACCCGAGACTCTCTCATTGCCAGTCTCCGCCGCCAGTCTCGCCTGGCCGGTCAGAGCGCTCAGGGCCTCTACGCTCAGGCCTCGTCTTCCGCCGCCGCCGCCCAGCAGAGCCTGAGCGACGCTCTTCTTGACTCTTGGTCTGATTCCCAGATTAAGGAGTGGGCTGACAAGAACGGTATCAAGGTTCCCCAAGGCTCGAAGCGCAATGAGCTTTTGGCCCTTGCACGCAAGCACCGTGCTCGTCTTTACGGTGACTCTGCTTCCGCTACTGCTGCCTCCGCCTATGGTGCTGCTACCTCGAACGCCAACAGCGCTGCTGCCCAGGCCACTGACGGTTTTGCCTACTACATCAACATTTTGAAGCAGCAGTTCGGCATTGCCACTGATGCTGCCGCAGCCTCTGCCAGCTCTGCCTCCAAGGTCGCTGCCGCTTCTGCCAGCTCTGCCACCGCCCAAGTCAAGTCTGCCACCGGTTCTGCCGCCAAGGCTGCTTCTTCATCCTCGTCTTCGATCTCCAAGTCGGCTGCCTCGGCTTCAGCTGCTGCTTCTAAGTCTGCCCAGAGCGCCGCTTCTGTTGCCTCCAAGTCTGCTCAGTCCGGCTACGACGCTGCTGGTGCTTCGGCCAGCTCTGCCAGCGCTAAGGCCTCTAAGGCCTCTTCCGCTGCCAAGGATGAGTTGTAAGCCACTCATTCGCATATATGTGACAAGGACAAGCATCACTTGGCCTTGAAGGCTACCAGACGTTTTACGACACATTCACGACTGAGGTCTTGATGATTAAAAGTGGACCACACAAAGATTCTGTAAGATTAATTCTGCGATGATACTCCCTTGACCTTAAGTAGGCATCTGAGGTCCCTTTCCTTTCCCCCTTGAGCCTCTGGAACTGGAATGGAGGCCTGATATCTTCATAGTTTGACTAGTACCAGCAATGAAAATAATAACACGCATCTTCTTGATCGTTCGAAAGAGTATTGTCTGTTTTTTCGCTTTGAGAGTCGAAGACCTGCGTCGGCTAATCAGGGATCTACCAACTTTTACCTAAAGCAAAGTAGACAAGAACTCAGTGGTGGGACGACAATTGCGTTACAAGGCTGTTTGCTACCACGAAGGTAAGAGGGGGTAACTATTACACGCTGTATATCAGAGCATCATATTGGTCCTCCACAGTGGGTCAATTAGAAGCGCCCTCGGCGGCGGCCCCCCGAGCTGCGGTTCCCCGGCGTCTATATAAAAGCCGCCGTGTACAGCAGTCAAACGCAGCAATACGTCCCGAGAAAACGACCTCCAGAAAACACGAAGGGTTAAGAGCAAACTCACTCACATTTGGCGAGCTTTGCCGTCAACGATGACATCGCAGAGCTGTCGTAACAAGGACCTTATAACGAGCTCTGCTACTGCACAGAGACACCCTTGGATGAATACGGCACAAGGGCGAGGGACAGGTGATGAGAAGGGCATCGGTGCATATACAATCCATCCGACTAGAAAAGCCACCGTGCTTGGTGAGTATGTGGGCGAACTATTTCCTAACAAGGATCAAATTAACAGCACGTTTTGATCTGTTCGACGTCACCGACGATATCAAGACGAGAAGCCTATTTTCATCGTCTCACTACATATAAACAGCTGAGTCCGATGAACCAAATGTTCGTGCGATACCAGTACAGAGTTTGTGGCGGGTGAGGTTGGGACAGGGGATGAGATATCTTGTCAAAACGACAAAGCGGATTGGTGTCAAGAAGGAACGAACTGTCGATCAAGGTCATGGTTATTGGAATGATTTACATGAGATGGGCATCTGGTTACGATATGGCACGGGGTACAGCGAGGCAGGAGAGCGAGAAGAGGAAGGTCAAAAGCCCGCCTGTAAGGACGAGAAGCTGGAAATAGCTAAGAACAGAATTAGAGGATGAGCGGTTGAGGAGGGTTCTTTTTCTTTTCTTTTTCTCTCTTTTTTGTTATTTTGCTATTTTGCTATTTCGCTATTTGGTGTTTGATCAATATGTTCCTATGGGACTTGTCTTCTTCTGTGTGTATTAAACGCCAATGTCCTCGACGCGCAAGAGGCCACTGTTCATCCCCGCCACGGCCCATGTCCCGAACTTGAGATTTGGGTTCCACGCTAAAGCGCTAATTGAAGACTGCTCCTCAAAGATGGTTATGAGCGTGCTATTCTCGGCCTCCGGCTTCTTCTTCGATGTCGTGGAATAGGAAATGCCTGGCTGTGTGGCCTTGTAACCCTCCAAAATGCGCACCATTGGCTCAGAAAGAGCTGAAACTGGAACTGTAGGTGTTTCTGAGGTAGAAACTGCCTGCGTATCTGCATCCTGCATTTCAGTATCTTGAGCTGGAGGCTTGATGACCATCTTTTCTATCGGTGGTCTCCACTCGTGGACAAACCAGGGCTGCTGCCACGGCACGACTTTTGTGTTGACTACTCGTCCAACAGGATTAGTTGCAAAGACTGCCCCATGAGCTCCAGCGATCAAAACTCCAGGATGCACGGGGCTCGTAGCGACACGCACAATACTACTCTCTGCTCGCGCGCTGTATATGTTATGATAAAAACGACGAATGTTGTTATGCTTCAACATATAGTACTCGTCTGGCATAACAAAAGATTGTGTATGCTCGTGCCATGCCTGCGTGGTGACTAGCACGCGTCCACGGACAGAAGCAACCGTGTCTGCGTCCGGACTCCGTATGTCGTAGAGCCGCGCGAAGCCATCTGCTGTACTCACTGACAAGAATTGGGGTTGCGATGGCCAGCCTGACAGCAGTGTCAAGATGTAGGTATCTCCGATCTGCTTATACAGCCAAGGCCTAGAACTACCGCCATCTGAAATCGTTGACTTGAGAGTACCCGGTCGGGTGAGTGTCCATACTGCTAAAGTGCCAGCAGCAGTTCCAACGGCAATAGTCGAGGCAGAAAGCCAATGGAGACAAGTGGGTACTGTCTGCGGTATAGAGGTGTCGAAAGCTGCAGTGGTAAAGTGCATGTATGTAGGCTCAGAAGTCTCTGTGTCGCTTACAGAAATCTCGATGTTGAGCACCCTCACTCGTCCATCTGACCAGATGCCAGCAAGAAAACCAACATTGACTGTATCAGAGGTACCCGAAGATATTTCTCGTGCTTCCGGCGAGATAGGAGACCATCTGAGCTGCTTTGGAGCGCCCCAATCCGCGCAAATGACGAGCGCAAGCCTAGGCCTCTTCAATGGATCTAAGATTCGGTCCTTGGTAGACTCAAATGCCCAGATCTGGATTGACGCAGCAAACGGTCTTGTGGCTGAGAATGCAGGGGCTGTCGGCTGCTCCATAGTTGCCGGTTGTTGGCCCGTACTATCTTTCTGTTCGACGGCAACAGCAAGGTACTGTATTTTGCCTTCCTCGTTTGTCATCCATTGAGCATCCTGGACGCGCGCTCCCAGATTGAGCAGCCATCCGTACCTGTTACTCTTGTTGTTATAGGGATCTGCAATGTTGAGAAACGAATTCCTTTTTAGCGGATATAGCTGAGGGCTTGTGGCTTTTCCCATGAGGACATTGATCGACTCAGCACCATCGCTGAGAAGGTATGCGGCGCCTTGCTCTTGACTCAACTTAGAGATCTTTTGTCCCTTGGAAAACTCTTCTCGTCCGACTTTGGCATACCACGATTGAACGAGTTCCTCATCCTCCGCTCTCGCCCGTACGCATTCAAAGGGACTTCTCTTCAATCCGGAGTTGCGAAGCGGTAGTGTCTCCTGCAGCCTCCAGTCATCCCTAGTCTTCAAAATGGGCCTAAGATCGGTGTGAGCGGGCCCAAAAAGGTCCTTCAGACGCACTTCCTGGCCTCCTTTCCCACTAAAGTCGGCGATCCCTCGAGAACGGAGCTTGTCGTCATCCATATTGACTTTCCTCCCACCACTTCTGGCGAAGCTGTGAGGGACTTGCACTGGCGTGGCGGCTTTGGGTTTTGGGACTTGCGGTACAAATGTCAGGACAGATCTGCTCGCTGCTTGGCTTGTGGAAGAGCGTGAGGGCTTGGCCTCAACGTCGTCAACGTTGATTATGGATGACTCTCGCGCCAATGCGTCGTCTTCTGCAGCTGCGTCGTCGTCCGACTCTTCCTCCTCTTCTCCTACATCCTCGTCGAACTCGTCCTCCTCTAGCTCTTGTTCTGCGTTAGCGTCCGGCATGAAGTCGTCGCCATCATCGTCGTCATCATGAGCGGCTGGCTTGTGCGGTCGTGATCGGCCTGCACCATCTTCTTCTTCGTCCAGAAATGCATATTCATCTTCGACACGATACGATGTTGCCGGTTTGTTACGCGACTGCCGACGCGACATGATTGTCTGTCATGCAGGGCTCAAGGCGCAGAATGAGATAGTGGATTCAGAAGGAGATCGCAGGCGCCCTCAAGTCTCGATTCGGGAGAGCTATTGAGATTGAAGCAACCAATCAGTGCCAGTCTATGGGCCTAGGGTAGGATTTGAAGGTTGACAAGGATCAACACTTGTGGATGGGCTTATTCGCTGCACGCTGATGAGGCACCTGCATCGTGCACAGACTTCATGCCCCGCATCGGTTGCGTACAGAAAATCCACATTCACACTGCTGCCAAAAATTTGACAACGCAGGAGCAGGCTGACTAAAACACAACAGACGACATTTGGATAGTATATATATTATATTACCTGAAATTCTTCTATCGGTGGTATGGGTAAGTTTACAATTCACTCCATATCATAACACACAGCGACTAACAACCCCACTGTCTAGTGGTATGACGTCGCGTTGTGGCTGGCGAACACACAGTGTTCCGATCCAGATCCGCGCCAGCCCGTGTTCGATTCACGGTACCGCCATTTGGAATGAGCGACGATTCTTTTTTGACTCTCACGAGTCTTCCCGACGGCTGGAGGACGTCTTTTTGCTTCCGTCAGCTCCGCCTTGACCTTTCTGTCCAAGATTGTGATTGAGAGCCTGCGCCCAAAGTTCGGCTCGGAGCCTGCTTATACGACACCGGATGTCTCAATATCATAAAGGGCGCTGATAGGAACCACCTCTGTAGCCAACTACCATCGGTGCCACCGTGCTGTATTGGCAAAGTAGCTGCAGTCCTTGACATCAATGTAGCTTTAACGATGAGCGACCGGATGAGCCTGATCAACGGCCTGCCTATATACATCCCGCTTCAACTCTGCTCGACCATTGTACAAGCTCAGATGTTTAATCTGCATCGGATCCGGGCTAAGATCATTTTACCATTAGGTCAGCATATTAGCCATTATGGCGAATCCTCGAGCACATCAGCATGTATCCGTTCCTCAGCGCCGGCATCCTTCCCTATGCAACAGTCGCTACATGGAGGATTTGTCACAATACTTACCTTGAATGTAGCCCGAAAAGCAGATGCCAGATTGTACGCTCGAGAGGAAAGTCACTGTCCATCTTTATGAAAAGCTGCTCAATAATGATTATTTCCCATGCCCTTTTTACGGTTTTTTTTTTAAAAGAACATGGACAGAAACTAGCCGCCACAGTTCATACCATATAACGACCAAGCCTAGAGCGAACGGCCTATCTCGCTTTGATCGCCATGCACATATACTGTCCATGAGTCACAAGTACGTAACGCTTCACGGGGTCAATGAGCAAAAGGGCAAAATCTGATACCAGCTTAGGCACCTACCTGAATAAACTCCTCTTCCTCTTTGATGCCAATGAGATCGTCCAAAATCTCGTCAGCTTTCTCGAATATGAAGCTGATATGACCCTCCCCGTCCACCATATGCAGATTAGAACCTGGCATTAAAGCCTTGGCTTTCTTCGCCATCGCCGCTGGACAATCCACATCCTCTGTGCCATGCCACAATGTGAGCGAGCAGCCCATATCACTGTCAATATACAATTGACTCAGCTCGAACCCCCATTCGCTGCCTTTCAGCCTAGCCTCCCAGCTCGCGCCGCGACTCCCGTGTACAAAGGCCTCTCGCATCATGGCTACAAAAATCGGCCAGTGCTTTGGGTCTTTCATCACGGCTTGGTCACCGGCATGTCGATTACCAACTTCTTGCTCCAGCATGTCTTCGAATACTCGTGGGTCAGAGCATCGCGCAGCTTTGCCCATGCTCGTGTCGAATATGAGCGAAGTCAGGCCTGTCAGCCACGGTGCAACCCAGAGCAGTACTCGCGACTGCAGCATCATGCCCGCTGTACCGAGCTTAATTGGGTACATGCCACTGACCACGCTCACTCCCAGCAATCTCTTCTGCGGTATACGCTTGATACATGCCAGCGCGTACGGCGCTCCTCCACTCATACCAAGTATGTAAAACTGCAATATCTTGAGGTGGTCGGCAAGTGCAAGTATGTCGGCGGGCCAGTCGAGGATACGGCGATTTGGCTTGTAGGTCGAGAAACCAATGCCAGGGCGGTCTGGGGCTATCAGGCGTATCATATGCTTCGTGCATGCCGAATGCCACAACTTCCCTTCATACCGCGATGATGGGAAGCCGTGCATGTAGAAAACGGTAGTTCGAGGCACAGGGCTACCATACGTCGCGTACGAAAGCCTGCGACCGTCTTCGAACTGGACGTTTTCGTTTTCAAGCACCGTACTTGTGATCATCGCAAAGGCGACTGTGGTCGTTGGCAGGCTGGGGTGGCTATTTCAAATCAAAGCAGAGAAATTCATGGCGGGGTCAGACAGATTGCACAATTGTGGGCGCGCGCTGGCAGTGCCACAGGTGATATAAGATGCAAATGCATCGGGATCCAGACATCTTGGGCAATACTGCATAGATCGCTCATCAGGCTATGTGTTGTACAGCGTGAATTAGGTTGGCGAGGGATTCGCGGCCGAAGCAACGCTTCCCAATTCAAAGGCGCTAGCGTAACCCCGTCAGCGGGAGGCACCACTGTCACCAGGGTTCTTGCGTCAATTTTCACTTCACATGCAGGATGGTTGTGCAGATGACCTTTCGTACTCCCTTGCAAGGATAGCAGATCGCTATTATTGAGAGCATCGGCCGTTGGCTTTTTAGGAAATGGCTCATGGAAGTCCTGTCCGCCGCATTCGACCAACACGAGTCTAGACGCGATCCAATGGAACAGCACACACGACAAAGCAACGCCTGCAATCAAAAGCTACAAACCCTTATTCTGCATAATCATTGGAAGCAAAAAGTGCTGAGCCGCTCACTCGGAATGGCACACCGCCTCTGCTGTCCAGCTCGCCCAACCTCGAGACCTATCACACAAAAGCAAGCCTGCCGCTTGAAGCGACTACAAAGCACATGAGAAGGCGACGGTATTCACTAAGCAAGGAATTATGCTATTCAATTTGATCAAGATTAGACCTAAATTGAGTAGTAACTTCCAATGCGATGAAAGCTTTGTCCTTATAGGCAAGATCTAAGCAGTGATGATGGCTGGTATTGCCACGCATACACCACACAAAAGACGTGCCTTTACGGCATCAGGCTGTGCTTTAATCCTTCATCGACCATATTATTTGGTCCTTTGTAAGGTAAAGCTACTCAACGGAGGCGAAAGTCCTTGAGGAGCGCCTTGATGAAGCCTTCCTCCTTCGCCAACTTCTTCGGGAAGATGCGCGACCCATTCTTGCCACCAAGTGTCCACTCTCGCAACGTTTGGTAGCTTGAAAAGAGCTTGAGCTGAATTTGGGGGTTGTGGCGGTGGCTGATGAGGTTCACCAGGTTGACATGGACCTTGCTAAGGGCCTCAAAGCACATCAGTAAGGACTCGCCATATGGCAATCTCAAACATACCTTCTTACACTTGGTAATAGACGGTGGAATAGGTTCAATTCTGACGTCACGACACAGTTCCTGCCACTTCTCCAGCTTCGTGTTGTCGGTACCGTAGATGCCTTCAATCTCGCCTGCGATAGCCTCATGGCGACGCTTCTTGCGTTGAGTCTTCGACCAGCCCTCTTGGATGACTAAGCGGTTGAACATTGAACTGAAATCGTCGTTTGGGCCGGCCGTGATGCCATGCATGGCGAAGTAGCCTACATTGGCACTTGAAGAACCGGAGTCGCTGTCTTCTGGTGTATGATCGTAGGTTGAGCACGTGTCGGAGTCCGCAACAGATTCGTTAATTTTAGGGAGAGAGATACCGTTCACTACTTGCGTTCAGTTGACGGAAACTAGATATCGAAGTACAGACCTACGCATTGCCCCTGGTCGTTCGTTGTTTGATTCATCCATTGGAGTGTATAGCTAAAAAAGATCTGTGTGGTTGTGTATGGCGGCAACTTAGCAGTATATATAGCTGTCAACGGAGCGGGTCAGTGGCTTGTGCGGCTCAGTCAAACTACTGGGTTGAGTGAAGTGAAAGCCGTGCGGCGCAGTGCGACCCTCATCATCACTCTGGAAGCTTCGCCACCTTGGTTCTCATCACAACATCGATATTTGCCTGGAAATCCAGACGCATGTGCAACTAGGCAAACACTGTCACGTACAGTCTAGCTTCTAGTCCTTTGTTGCACGGCTGGTATGAGCAAACTCCAGGCGAAATGACAATGTGAGGCGCCTGCAAAAGTGCTAACGTAATTGCTGTGTGATTCGAATGTCATTAAATCAGCAATGTTCCGCCAACGTAATATGTGGAAGAGCGTTTGTTGCTTTAATGCAGTTTCGATTGACTATCTGGGACAAATCCATTGATCTCCAGAAGCGCCCGGGGTGATTGGCACTTAGCTGAAACCATGCTCCTGTAACTCCGTCGCAATGTGGAAATTCAAGTTGTGAGTACATTTAATCATAAATCAGACAGAGCGTGAAAAGAGAGTTGTACTCCTCGATCCTTCTGCCAAGGTCCAATCCACGGAGGTATCAACTTCTCGTTGCTCTATACCTTCTTCAATAGGATCTTGATGAAACCCTCCTGCTTTGCACAATCTCTTGGAAACTCTTGGCCTTTACGAGTGAACTTGGTGAACTCGCCGTATGTCCGGAAGCGCTGCACCTCGTGTTCCGGATTGCGGCGGTGATCTACAAGATTGAAGAGGTTGACGAAGATGGGTTTCAAAGCCTAACGGTAATCAGCAACATCCATAACATATGCTCAAAGTATTCAATCGCGAGAGTGGTTGAGGACATACCCTCTGACATTGACTGATCGAGGTAGGAATCTTTTCGATGCCAACTTCCATACACAATTCCTGCCAACGATCAAGCCTGCTCATGTGAGCGCCGTAGTGGAACTTGATCTCAGCGGCGAGCGCTTTAGACTGGAGGTCCTTCTTCTCTTTCCTCGTCTGCGCCTTTACATGCTTGCACAGACGGCCAAGTTCATGCTTGAAAGGTGCTTGTGGGTCTGGTTTGAAGCCAGGGTACTGGTACCAGAAAGGACTAGCCTTATCATGGGACTGCTCATCATTCGCGACAGCGGACTGTAGATCCGTTGTTACCTCTTTGGTTGAATGTGTCAATGTGGGCGGAACTTTGGAATGTTGAGATTCGGTAATGGAGGCTGCCGACAATGCATTCTCGCCAATCTCGAGTTTCACAGACTCAAGCCCAAGCACGATGCCTCCGCAGATTGAGCCGTTCGTATTAAGAGATTGGATGCTTGGTGCCGCTGAGATGAGAGAGAACTCGGAATTTGAAGAAGCCACAGAATTCTCAGAGCTGTTCGAAAGCCGACGGCGGTTGCGATCCACCAAATCCAATGTGACTACTGATTTGGCGGGCGACGCAGACACTTCTGCTAGTTGTTAGCAACACCCATAATGGCTGGCCATGTTTTGATGACACGTGAGTTCCACTTACCGCGACGACCGAAGACATACGTTTCATTGAAGCATGCCTCCCAATGCAGTTGCCAGTTTGCGTCCCCGCCGACCCAACCTTGCGCTTTCGCAAGGCCAGCAAAGTTGGCTTTGGGTGAATTGGTAGTATTGACCTTGAAATTGGTGCCACTCGCCCACACTCTGATCAGCGCAAGTTGACCTTCAGAGGACTCCATATCAAATGTGATGTTGTGGAAGCCAGGAGAATGGGCAAGTAAGGTTGTGGGACTGTAGGGTACGGAGCAAAACAAGTTAAGCGGTTCAACGATCTCGCAATAATCGTAACGTGGGAGTATGGGGTGGCCGAGACGGTGTGAGGGTGCCTAACACTCCGAAATTGTGGCTGGGTGTGATCAAGCGGTGTCGATGCACGTAAGACAGCAAACAGGGCTGTCGCACGCGCCCAATGTGAGCAATCTCAGTCACAGTCGATGTATATGCATAAGAGTAGCGATAGTGATGGACTGCTGTTTAAATGCGACTGGCTATGTTCATCAAGGGCAGCGAAGATGAGTCGAGCGAACAAGTGGCACCGCGCTAGTACCGACACGCGTGGGAACGAACCTCGAGAAGGCACGCATGTCATAGGCATGTCACGCAAGATCAAATAACAATGGTGCGAAGATAGACACAAAAGTCTCTAATTGATCCTCTCGTATTTAATATGAGCAACTGCCCTTCCCAGACCATAGATCCAGTCCGGTACGTCCTGCAAGCACGCCGCATGGTAATGTCTGAGCTTGCATCTATCCAGATTCCACAGGTACATGTCTGGAAAAGAGCAGGCAGCGCAGATCACCGCACACACAGTGCACCACGGCTATGTACGATCAGAGGTATCCTGCATCCACATCGGCCTGGTAGAGCGCATCCTGATATGCCACAATCTCGCCCTTGAGGTTGCGGTTCTTGGCCTTCAACTTGCGGTTCTCGCCCTTGCACACCCTCAGCTTTTCCTTGAGCCTCGCAATCTCGGCCAAGGCAGAAGAGAATGACCGTGAGCGGGTGATTGCTTCTCGAGTGACATCTGCCAAAGGTGCGCGGTCAACTGGCAGCGTAGTTTCATCCTTGGCGGTGGACTCGTTGCCTGTCTTGAGAACAGGCTGATTGAGTTCAGTCCTGGATGACTCGGTATTCTCGTTGTTAGCATTAGCGAAAGCTGCGCTTGACGACCAGGCCTTGTCCTGGAAGATGTTGAAGGAGAGGTTGGTAGTAGGCTCAGAAGTTTCGGGAGGTGTGGACTTGGAAGCCATGGCGTTTGGCTGGCGTCGAGCTGCGATGTTCAGTGGAAGCACGAGGGAATGGAAGAGCCACTACTTACAGAAGGGGAGTCGAAATCGTGGCGAAAGCGGCTGGCGTTGTCAGGATTTCGAGTGCGACAAGTTTTCAAGTCGGAAGTGAGAAGGTGGTCTTTTAAGTGAAGGTGCCGTCCGGTGTGCGTTGGTCCTTCACCGCTTCGCTCTAACCATCTGCACTCCAGTGAAAGCAAGTCACGGCCGAACCAAGAAGGCAAATGTAGGGCCCCTACTCCATGGCACATTATGTCCGGCCCGTATCATAATAGATTCCTACTGCTTGGGATTGGGTGTAGTGTCGCAACCTTTTCATTTGCATAGCGTTGCTTGCGCAGTATGCTGCGTGTATACTCATAACTGGGATTTAATGTACATACCAAGCATAACCCATTGAATGTCAAACATAACCCATTGATAGCGAAGAAACAGGATCCCTTAAAGCACCTAACGAATAACTTTTAGGTGGGCGATGACTTGGGCATGGCTTTTGCAGTCTGAAAAAGATTGCCCAAGCTTCAGGAATTGCGCAGTCAGCCAAGCCACAGCCACGCAAAGGTCAGAAGAGATACAGGATGGATCCAAACAAAACCAGTCAAACAAGTGTCCAAGATCGAGGAATGGTATAGGCAACCCCATTTCCGGCGTCATGCACATCTCGACCCACACGGCCATCATTCGCCATGACTTTCCGTCCGGAATTTAGACCGGGATCTGGTTGTATAAGCGCTGTTCAAGGCGCGCCGAAGCTTGCGCGGTGGAGAGAGATTTACTAGTAGCGTCCACGGGGCGGGTAGTCGCCAGCCGGGGGAGCGTCATAAGGTGGACGGCCTCCTGGGCTTCGAGGGCGTACGCCGCGAGGAGAAGGAGGACGACCTCCGTCATAAGGACGACCGCCGCCGTTCATGTACGGGTCATCGTAGCGACGAGGTGGTGGGCCGGCCCTGGCATCGTAAGGATCGTCAGGGTAGCGCGCGCGCGGTGGGCCATACTCATCAGGCGCCATGCGGCCACGAGGCGGCGAACGACCATATCCCCCTTCACGTCTATCATAGAATTCGCGTGGTGGAGTGCGGCGACGGTAGTCATCCCGGCGAGGGCTGTAACCACGAGGAGGACCGCGGCGATCGTAATAATCATCATACGGCGCGGGAGGGTAGCCACCGCCGCGGCGGCCCATGGGCGAGCGAGATCGGTACCTATCACGGCCCCTGTCATCAGGACCACCAGGGGCACCGTAAGGAGCTCTTGGCTTAAAAGGAGGGGGTGGAGGTGGGTCGGAGATGTCCTGAGTGCAGGTGACTTCCTGGCCCTTGAACTCACGACGGTCCAGCTTCTCGACGGCGGTCTTCAGGTCGGCAGCCGTTTCGTATTCGACAAATCTAGCAGTAGATAAGCAATCCTGCAGGGCTCACATGTCTCGTTGACCTACCCAGTACCATCACGCTCGCGACCAACCTCGGAGTAGACCACGTCCAGTCCAGATTGACGGGCAAAATCCTTGAGATCCTATAAATCGAGATTAGGCCGAGTCCATTCCAGTTTGAGGGTATAGAAAGCATGCGCAAACAAAGCCCTAGGTGTGCGAGGACCTGGTATGCTTGGCCTAGGCGGGAACAGGGAAAATCCAAGACATGGGGTATCTAACCTGCCAGCTGGTCTCCACCGGAAGGTTTGTTATCCTCATCCGGTAGGGAGTGCGACGAGGACGCGGGGGAACGCGCTCGTGAGGGGTAAAATTCTCGTTGCGGCGGGATCCACGCGCAAACTGGACAATCAGTCGCTCGCCCATGAAGTCAGAGCCATCTGTCCATGTAAGAAAAGTGTTCGAGAGGAGAGATGCATTGCAGATCGCATATACGTACGGAAAGCTGCAAGAAGCATTAGTGATCGATCGCATGTATTCGTAGCGTATCAGACTTACCAGGAACGACGTCACGCGCATCCATAGCGTCCTTGTACTCGATGAAGCCAAAGCCGTTCATGAGCTTGATTTCAGTAATCTCGCCGGTACCATGGGTCTGGAAGTGACTTTCGACTTCCGCTTTGGTGGCATTGCGGGGAAGATTGCCCAGGTAAAGGCGGGTAGAGGATACCTCGGTCATGACGGTAGCTGGGGTGGAGATTATCCCGTGATGATACCTAGCCTGATGAGGAGAGTGAGCGCATATCGACGAATATGAGAGCAACCGGGGGATGATTTTGAAGTTGGCATGCCATTGCGAAGGAAGCTGACAGGAAGCATGCGACAATAAAACCAGCGGCCTAAGGCTACGCGCGACAGGAACCAGTAAAGTGCGCGGGTTCGTAACCAATGGACATAAGACAGTAGGCTACTGGTCGTACCTTGGGAAAGCTGAATGGTGGCGCGGGGAGTCCTACTGTTGGGTGCTAGAGACGGCCTCCACAAGGAACCTGATAGCTCGAAGACCTGGAGGAAGAGACGCGCGATGGCTAGGAAAGTTGTGCGCAGTTGGATCCGGTAACGCGAGCACCACGCACAGGTATTACGATAGCGGAGATGGGATAGAGATGAGTAGGCGGCAGGATCTGATATTGCAGCCCGGGAATGGTGAGTGGGAGATGCTGGAATGGAGTGAGGCGCACTCTCAGCGCTCAGAGCCAAGGCTACGTCTTAGCGCGCGCGGACGTGGCACCGAAAAGTCACGTGCATCTATTTTGCTCCTTGAAGGACGGTAGGTATTTCAGATTACGGCTCTTAGAGCACGCGGAACTTGAAGCGAAACTTCGAGAAACGTGAGCATTTCCTTGCGTCCTGAACTGTTACTGCTCAGAAGATGGACGGGCACAGAGCTGTGCACGATATCATGTCACAGGCTTCTCGGCTGGCTCGGCTTCACAATTGGGCAGCAACAGGCTGCAGTCAGAATTGGGTATATACGATTGCGCTGCCTAATATACAAATGTCGAACAGACATGGGGCCAGAGTACGTCGGAAAGAAATCCCTTGATGCAGCCAACTAGCTCTTATGTGAGGACGTACTTGGGCCCTTCGCCACCTTGAGGGGTTTGCCAGTTGATGTCCTGGGCCGGAACTTTGATGTCGCAAGTCTTGCAGTGGACACAGCTGAGAAGATGTTAGTCTGTCACGATGTATGGCTGGGTTTGGAATGAACGTACTTTTGGGCGTTGATCTGGAACCGGACGCCCAGCTCCTTGCTATCGTCCTCTATATATTCGTACACACCAGCAGGGCAGAAGCGGTTCTCAACACCCTTGTACTGGGGGTACTGCTTCTGTGCATGCGCATCCCAATCCTTGACCTGCAGATGGCACGGCTGGTCCTCCTCGTGGTTTGTACCGCTGCGGCTGACGCTTGTCAAAATATCGAAGCTAATCTTGCCATCAGGCTTAGGGTATTCGATCTTTTCATACTGATCTGCAGTTTTGGTAGCAGCGTGATCGGGAACGCCATGCTTGAGTGTCCAAGGTGTCTTGCCACGGAAGACGTAAGCCTCAAGACCGGAGTATAGTACACCTCCGTAGAGGCCTAGCGCTGTATGGAAAGAAGGTCGCATGTTGCGAACTTGCTTGAGTTCTGCCCAGACAGAAGATTTCCTCATCTTGTCTTCATAGTCAAATAGGAATACTGTACCTCCGTCGGTGTTGCCTTGCAGAGCGTCCCAGGTCGCTTCTGCAGCCATCATACCGGAGCGCATTGCAGTATGGGTACCCTTGATCTTGGGGACGTTGACGAACCCTGCGGAATCTCCTAGAAGTGCACCGCCAGGAAATGCGAGCTTGGGAATCGATTGGAAGCCACCCTCAATCAGCGTTCTTGCGCCGTAAGAGATGCACTTGCCACCCTCCAGCACGTCCTTGTAGATCGGGTGGTGCTTCATCTTTTGGAACTCACCATACGGTGCGAGCCATGGGTTGGGATAATCGAGGCCAACAACAAGACCGATACTGACTAGATTGTCACCGAAATGATACATCCAGCCACCTCCGTAGGTGTCCTTTGGCAGGGGATAACCCATCGTATGAGTGACCTGCCCCGACTTGAATTTCTCGGGTTGTACCTCCCATACCTCCTTGATGCCAAGACCATATGTCTGATGCTGGCTGTCTCGCCTGAGGTCGTATTTTTTGATGACCTGCTTTGATAGACTTCCGTGGCATCCTTCACCAAGAAGTGTCACGCGAGCGTGAAACTCCATGCCGCGTTCGAATGAATCCTTGGCTTTGCCTTCGCGTGAGACACCAAGGTCGTTGGTCGCTACGCCCTTGACCACACCCTCGTGGTTGTATAGAATCTCAGAAGCGGCGAAACCCGGGTATACTTCCACGCCCACTTCTTCGGCGCGTTCACCGAGCCATTTGACCATTTGGTTGAGACTGATGATATAGTTGCCATGATTGTTCATCTGTGGCGGCTTCGGCAAAGGTATAGAGCCAGTCTTCGTGAGAAAACGCATGCGATCTTCCTTTGCAGGTGTGATGTCGGCGAAACGATTCAAGTTGTCCTCGGATTTCCAGTCTGGAAGCAACTCGTCCAAGGCCGAAGGCTCAATGACATTACCGGACACGATGTGGTCACCCAATTCACCTGACTTCTCAAGCAACAGCACCCGGAAGTCTTCATTTCCTGCCGCGTTTGCAAGCTGCTTGAGTTTTATGGCGGCCGACAGACCAGCAGGCCCTCCACCCACAATAAGAACGTCGACCTCATCGACCTCGCGCTCAATGGTTTTCGGGTCAAAGGAGTCATCTTCGGTGGCCAATCGTGTTTGCGGCGTTGACGAGAAAGCTCTGGTCTGGCCAGCAAAGCGGGTGACAGGGCGTTGCCATTCGATCGATGTCCGTGGTCGTATCTGTGATGCAGCGCACCTGAAGGGATGGGCAGGAAGGTGCTTGGCGTGCAAAGTGGCGAGCAGCGGTCGTCTCAGCGACGCGGGTATCGTTCTGGCGGCCATTGTGTCTTAAAGTGTGGGAAGGCGAAATCGGCGAAAGACGTGAAGCAATGAAGCCACGGAGGATCGAGAACACAGCCAATACAACCTAGCTTCTCGGACCTGCCGCGCACTGAGCGATTCGCACAAATGTCAATTGCTTGAAAAGATGGCCGCAGAGTCGTCGGTCGAGTGCCCCATTCTTCAAGTCAAGGCTCAATGACGAAGTACAACCTTTCTCAAGCCCGCGGCCAGCCTCGGCTGCCCGAGGCCAATGAGCGTGCTGATGATTCTCCTCATCGCCAGTCCCGGGCCGCGCTTCTTGTAGCTCGGATGAGATCGAACAAGTAGCTGCTACACGGTAACGCGAGCCTACCTCGAAGGGTGTGCAACATCGCATCGAGGTAAGATATTAGAAGAGTAGTCCTGATTCATTGTTCGCAACCCATACACTTGCTGCGTGAGCCGAGCGCAAACCCTTCTGTTGTGCCGAGCTCACCTCCGAGGTACAATATTACCGCACTACGACGTCCGTAGTACACGCAGACCGCATGGCCCGCGAGATGTCTGCGATGATGGCATAGGTCGTAATGCGGAATTGGAGAAGACGGCACGCTGACACCAGTCAGTTGTCAGAAGATTGGTCTATTCACGACATCTGTCTTGCCTCGTATGTCAGGCTACATTCTACAGGCGTGAAATGAAACCGCTACAGAAAACGGCTTCACCATTCACATCATTACAGTAAGAGAAAGTGTGGGGTGATAGAAGAAAATCAAGTTGATTCCTACACAGCAAAGTTGAACATCATCAGCGTGCCTGAAACCAGCCAAGCTTCATGCCTGCAGGCCGCAGTCGCACGCCAAACTCATGCGTTTAAAAACCCTCTTCGCGGCTCGTTCCATACCCCGGTCTGTCTGCAACATGGTCTCTGACAGCCCGCGTTCGAATCTGCTTGGGATTTCCTCACCGACGCTGATTGTCAGGACCACCATCATGGGCTCTGTTGCCTCATGCGTTTGATCGCTCGCCTGTTCCTGGCCAAAAAGCCTGAGTCTTTTGCCCCGACCGTTCTTAGCGACTGCTGTCAAGTCAAACAAAGCATCTTGGCCGATGTGACAGAACTGTGGATCGGTGCATGTGTTCTTGGAAGCTCAGAAGTCTGCTTGCATCCTCCAACGGCGCGTGTATGGAATGCACGGGATCGTGATTGATCCAGCCCAGTACGCGGGCCTACTCTCTCGGAGACTTGCCTCAGCCGAGAACGTGTCGATTTTGATAAACACAACAGCGTGGGTATATAGGTATGCAGTCGCTTCGGAAGGATTGTCTGCCACGCCCAATCCCATTCCCTCCAACGATCTTTGGTGCAGGGCACTCGTTATCTTATACCTTCATTTCTTGTACGAGCTGAGCTCACATTTACTATCACAAACAGTTGATCTGGTACATCTCTTTACGATCCTTAAATCTAAAAAAAAAGAAGGGTGCCATTATGAAGGTCGAATACTCACTTCTCACTTTGCTCTCTGCCTCATTGGTGGCAGCAGCTCCACACGCCTTCGTTGTTACCGACGCAGCCTTGGCCAATACTGCTGGAAATGCTGCTATTACCGTCACTGATCTCGGTAAACGACAGCAGGCCTCTGTCTCTGGCTTCCGCAAGCGTACCCTTGAGCTTCGCGATGCTCTTCTAGGTGCCCGCGGAAGCCAGGGCCAGAATCTAGCTTCTGGCGAGGACGATGCTGCAGGAAATGCCGAGAACGGTCAGGAAGGAGCCAACGAGGGCGAAGCTGCTGTTGGAAAGGGCAAGGGAAAGGGCAACATTGAATCAGCGGGAGCACTTCCGACTCCTCCACCCGCACCTCCAGCTCCTGGTAACGCGACCGAGCCGGCTGGTAAAGGAAAGGGTAAAGGCAAAGGCAAAGGAGGCATAGAAGGAGCTGCGGCTGCACCACCAACACCGTCAGCAGCCCCTCCAGCCCCGCCAGCGCCAGCCAATGGTACAGGACCCGATGTTGGTAAGGGCAAGGGCAAAGGCAAGGGCGCTGGGGAAGAGGCCGCAGCCGCACCCCCAACACCATCAGGCGCTCCTCCGGCTCCCCCTGCTCCCCCTGCTCCAGGCAATGCTACCGACCCAGCAGCTGGTAAAAGGAAGGGCAAAGGAAATGGCAAAGGCAGAGGCAACGGCAATGGTGCCGATGAGCAGGCTGGGCAGGGACAGATCGGTCAAGAAGAGGCCGCTCAAGGACAAGCAGGTCATGAACAGGCCGTTCAGGAGCAGGCGGCAGCTCAGGAACAAGTCAAGCAGCAAGAGGAGCAGGCCTACCAACTACAGAACCAAGCTGAGCAGGACGCAAAGCAAGCTCAGAAGGACGCTGAGCGCGCTGCGAAAGAGCAACAGAAGGCCGCCGATCAGCAGGAGATAGCCCAGCAGGAGATTGACCAGGCACAGCAAGAACTCAATCAAGCAAAGCAGCAGCAGGGCGAGCAAGCACAGCAGCAGGGTGAACAAGCACAGCAGCAGAAGGGTGAGCAAGCCCAACAGCAAGAGGGTGAGCAAGCCGAACAGCAAGAGGGTGAGCAAGCCCAACAGCAAGAGGGCGAGCAAGCCCAACAGCAAGAGGGCGAGCATGCCCAACAGCAAGAGGGCGAGCAAGCACAGCAGCAACAGGGCGAGCAAGCCCAACAGCAACAGGGCGAGCAAGCTGCTGCAGGTAATGCTACTGAGATCGTGGGCGGCGGCGCAGCAGCAAATCAGACTGGCGGTCAGCAAGAGCAGGACAATGGCAACAGTCGAGGCAATGGTCAAGGAAAGGGCAAGGGCCAAGGCCAGAACCAAGCCGCAGAGGATGCTCTTCAAACTGGCGGTCAGGAGCAGCAGCAGCAGGGCGGTGGACTTGGCGGCATCCTCAGTAGCATCCTTGGTGGCGGAGCTGGTGCTGGTGCTGGCGCAGGTGCTGGTGCTGGCGCAGGTGCTGGTGCTGGGGCTGGAGGTCTGGGTGACTTGTTGGCGGGTCTTGGAGGTGGCGCTGGCGCAGGCGCTGGTGCTGATGCAGGCGCTGGAGCTGGGGCTGGAGGGTTAGGGGCGCTGCTCTCAGGCCTTGGAGGCGGTGCTGCTGGCGGCGAGGCCGAGGGAGCTGCTGGCGCTGGTGGCTTGACCAGTCTTCTCGGAGGACTGGGAGGTGGTGCGGCGGCTGGAGCTGGTGCAGACGATTAGGAGTGCTCCAAGTGTGAAACACGCGCTGGTTTGCTGGTAGTTGAGGTTTAACCAGCTCCCGTGTGTGTGTATGTTTTGAGACTGAGATGAGACATGATGTCAGCGATTCTGGAATCGTAATGACAACGAGGAAATGCAATGAAGTCAAATTTAAAATTTCATTAAGGTTCGTGTAAAAAAACATCAAACGTGATATCTGAACACCAGATCACCTGTTCTCCCATCGGATATCATAGATCTAGGCAAACAGCCGTCACAACGCCCAAATCACTATTTCTACGAACTCAAGCTGACGCAGCCGTCTCCTCCTTATCCTCATACTTTTCCCAGTTGGCGAGGATGTTGCCAATCTTAGGCGAGTTTGTGAGCTTGTACACATCCTCAAAGTACTCCTTGGTCAAAGCGAATGGCTTTGCAGTAACATTGGGGATATATTTTCCGACGAGCTTTGAGGGATCAATCGACGTCTTGTGGATCTTCTTCAGCAGGAAGCTTCGGAAAGGCTTCACGCCAGAGCGTAAGAAGGTGCTGTGGAAGGGCACATCGATGCCCTTGAGCGGGATAGTGGCGAAACCGCGCTGGAGGTCGAGAGGCTTAGGCTTGGCCTCAGTTTGCTCAGCACAGCCCTTGATGATCTCCACCAAGTGACCCTTGACGTCCTCCATCGATAGGGTCTGCATCAGAGACTGGATGTCGATCTTCTGCTGCTTCAGGTAGTTGGTCACGCCAGTGAGAGTATCGAGAGCCCTGAGGTCGCCAGCAGCAACGTACTGCATGTTGGCAATGTTGTAGTTGACAATCTCGAGAAGCCATCCAGTCGTCTCGGCGATGTTTTCCACAACGTACTGAAGAGCTTGCTCGTTGAAGGTCTTGGAGATCCTGCTGGGATTGACAGCGCACATGGAGTAGTTGGAACGACCAGTCTCATCACGCTCGACAGCGACCTGCATAGTGAGACCGCGGTAGAACACAACAGACACCAAACTCTCAATGGGCATGACTTCGGCAAGAGCGGCCAACGCACTGTACTCTCCGAGAGAGTGACCAGCAAAAGTGCTGTCGCGCTGAACAAGACCCTTGGAGCGCATATCTTCGAACGAGGCCTTCTCCATAAGTGTAAGAGCCGGCTGTGTGAATTGAGTCGCCGATAGAAGACCAGTAGGTGATCGGTAGGTGTAAGAGGTTGTGTTTTCGTCAATCTCCTTAAAGATCTTCTCAGACTTGATGGATCCGTCAGCACTAACAGTCTCGAAAGTCATAGAGATGTAGTTCTGGCGTATAGCCTTTCCAACAGGGCCACCAAAATGGATGGTCAGTTCCTTCGGATTGTTCTTGACAATGTTGGTGATGGCAAAGCCTGCGAGCAATTAGCGGATGGAGTCGTTTAATGAAAATGATACACGTACCATAGTTGTCCATAAAGTGCTTGTCGGCACGGTCCCACACTTCCTTCGCGACAGGGCTACTGTTGTACAGATCCATACCCATGCCCTGCTCCTGAGAACCTTGGCCAGTAAAGACATAAGAAGTCGTGGGCTGCTCAACCTCGGCCTCACCAAGAAGAACCTTGTCTTCGGTCTCTTGGTTGCTGACCTCAATCTTGATAATCTTGCGACCGGACACCATACCGACGTGCTGGAGCTTAACATCAAGCATATCGTCAGGAAGTACCATGCCAACAAGGTTGACATGATAGCTTCTGACACGACCAACATTGTTCTCAGCAGCCCAAGTCTCGACCAGGCTTCTGACAGCAGCGCTTGAGTACATGCCGTGGGTAATGGTACCAGGTAGGTTGGCATAGCTGGCGAACACGCGGGAGACGTGAATAGGGTTGTAGTCGCCGGAAACACGAGCGTAGTTCTCGTTGGATGCGGGCGCCCTCAGTGTCAACGGAGCCTTGCCGTGCAGAGGAATGGGGTTTTCGAAGTGAACCGGTTGGTCGATAGTGGACCCGTTGCGCTCCAAGTAGTCGATCACAGGGTTACCATGGGCAGTTCCTGATTGGTAGTTGACGGATGCGATCTGAATGATCTCTTTGGTCGGAAGCTCAAGCTGGACTTCTCCAATCGTCTCAATGCCCGAGAATACTGTTTTGTTCTTGTACCTCTGGAAGGTCTCTAGCTTGAAGATAAGTGTCTTGCCCAAAAGATCGATCTCAGGCTCCTCAAAGTTGAACCATTCCTTTGAACGCAAGATCGCGACATCCTTGCTTGTGACCAATGGCAATTGCATAGGCTTTTCCGTCTTCCTTTGGAATGTGTTCTCGAAGTCGCTGTATGCGCCACGGTACAAGAACTGGCTGGTCACTTCCATGACCGCTTTACCGTCACGAGTGATCGTGCCACAGACCTCGACCATCTTGCCAGAGTCTTGGTTGATGACTGCATTGATTTGAGCAGTGGTGTCAAGGACATCACCCTTCTTCAAGGGCTCCGCACCAGGGATCATGCGGAAGCCGTTGGAGAGATGGACTAGCTTGAGCAGGTCACCATCAATAGCGCGAGGGAAGATGGGCTTGGTAATGGCTTTCCAGCCAACAACGATAGCAAAGTCCATGGGGGCAAAGACTTCCTTGCCAGGTCGGTCAACAAAGGCCTCACCAGTGTTACCGACCGCATGGACAAAGTCATTGATGGCTTCGCTGGTGACAGTAGCACGCCCTCCATCGAAGCGGGAGGCAACGGAGGCATCGAACGGACAAGCTTCATCACCAAACCAGATCTTGTAATAGAAGTCCTTGATGCGATCGTTACGAGCCTCCATGACCTCGTGAATGGGTGCGTAGCCGACATCAGGGCGGTAGGTGAAGCGGAAAGGAAGAGCCACTGCGGATCCAAGGGCAGTGCGCTCCTCATACATGTTGAGCAGGATTTCGTGGCCCTGGAAGCTAACGTCGACGGTCTTCACGTACTTGGCACCGTGGTGCAGTTCCTTGACTATGATGGTAGTCTTGCTGGGATCATTGGGGTTGGCAATCTCGACGGTCATACCAGGGACGGGAGCAAAAATCCTGGCTGTTGGGTTGGTCTGGAAACGCTGACCCTGGATAAACACATCGGTTGTGAAGAAGGCATGCCTCCAAGAATAGGTGTTGCCAGCAAGGAGCTGCAGCCATGAGGGAATGTCAGGCAAGGTAGCATTTGGCGCAGGTGACAAGCGATAGATCGTCTTGTTTTCGAGCTGAGATACAGTGAGGCCATCGACCTCGAGTGCCTCTGAAGCGGCAAGGAGCTTGCTGCCAAAGTACTCAACGACAGGAACCTTGGATTCATCGTCGCCGTAAACGTCGCGCAGCAAGTACTTGATATGGCCATCGTGGACGCCGTCAAGGATCTCCTTGATTGGCTCGTCAACCTTGGTTGAGTACTTGACAGCCATAGGACCCTGAAGAATACAGGTCCTGCCGACATCCTGGTCAACAACAGCTTCAATATCCTCAGATTGCCATAGAGAGTCCTTCTTGAAGAAGAACTCAAATGTGTCATCGAGACAAGGGACGAAGGGGACGGGCTTCTGTCCGCGGCGCTGGCAGAGGAGCAAGAAGTGTTGAACATCTTGTGCGTTGATCAATTGCTGATCGGCTTCGGGATAGGTCTTGAAGACCTGCTCGAGAGTCGGGAATGGATCAGTGAGCTCATCATAGCTTTGGATGATTGACTCGCCACCAGTCTTGCTAAAACGCTCCTCAACCCGGCGAATGAAGTCACCAGTGAGACGCTTGAGACTCTGATCGATCCAGCGAGACTGGTGCTTGACATACATGAGATCCACCATGCGTTGAATGACCTCAGAGTACGTCATGTCTTCAAGGTCAACAGACTCGCCCTTCTTGTTCCTTCCAAACCAGACCTTCTGGAAGTCTTCATTGAGCTTTTTGATGATGTATTCGCGCATCTTTTTGAGCTCAGGAATACGCTTGGCCTTGTCCAGAGCAAAGATCTTCTGATCCATCTCGTGCCAGAAGATGACACCGCGAGTGGCGAGCTTGTGAATGGGCTCACCCATCTCTGAGCGGACAGTGATAACACCGCCGGAAGGACCCTTGTAGGTCTTCTCCCAGTCAGCATCGTCAAGACCAGGAGCATCGACAATGGCCTGCTTTGCTGAGGGCGAGGTATGTGCCTCCTTGGCGGTCATCACACGGCTACCAAACAAGCAACCATCGTAGGGCATGGGAGGGTAACCGAACTTAGTCGACCAGCTGCCAGTAAGGTAGGGATATGTGTCCTCTGCGCCACCGAAACCGGAGCCGGCAACGAGAATGAGGTTATCGCACTTGCGGAGACGACCGTACATCTGCAGAATAGGCTGATGGAAGTCCTCGAAGGAGTGGTGGCCACCACCACGACCTCCTGTCCACTGAAGTAGAACAGGGAAGGTAGGGTTCGCCTTGGCAATGTTGATGGTCGCCTGGATCGCCTCGACGGATCCAGGTTTGAATGCAATGTGCTTGATTCCCAGAGTCTCAATGTACTCATTGGCGACTTCGATTGAAGGAACACCAGCACCGATGGTCAGACCCTCGATTGGCACACCATCAGCCCTAAGCTTGGCCAGAAGGGGAATCTGCCAGCCCATAGCGCGAGGGTTGACGTAGATGAGGTTCACGGTGATACCACGACCGGCAGGAATGTTCTTCTCAACCTTTGTGATGGCCTCGGTCATGGTTCTCTCATTGTAGTAACCTCCACCAGCAAGCTCGATTTCGTAGCCAGCGTTCATGGTGGCTGCGACAAAGTCCCAGGGAACAGTGCAGGGTGTCATGCCAGCCACCATAACTGGGGGCAAGCCGAGCACTCGGCTCATCTTGGTGTCGACGTACGTCTTGCCGCTGGATGTCTTGATAAGCTTCGGTCCATGCTCCTTGACCCAGTCGACAGCATAGGTGACAGCATGCTCGAAGTCACGATCAAAAATCTCAGGCTTGTAGCCAACCTCGGGGTTCTGGCCATCAATTGCACCGGCGAGGATGACCCGAACACCAGTTCCCTCCTTGTTGCGGTTGGTGAGCACACCGAGACCGGAAATGCCACCAGGGCCAAAATCGAGAATGTGAGTAGCCTTTGGGAATACAGTGGCTTTCTCCCACTCAACTGGCTCGCTAGTGATCATGCGAACGAGGGCAGGAACGATGTCATCGGCGCCCTCTTCACGGATATCCTTGCCGGTATGCGTGCTGTACATAGGCACACCAAGATCGCTCGCCGCAATCTTGATGTCTTTGAGATCATCCTCGAGTTGTTTTGTCGCTTCGGCAAGGTAGGGGCTGTGGAAGGGTGCGGTGATGGGGAGGAAACGATTGACAAAGCGAACCTTGCGTTCGGTGAAGGGAATCCTTGTCTGATCGAGGCCAGTAGGAGCCTTGACCTTACGCAGACGAAGGTTGAGACCGTAGAGGGAGATCGGAGGACCCGTAACTACAAAGTTGCGTGCGCTGTTCACCAGCGAAATGGCAATGTGCCTATCTTGGGGCAAATGTGCATTTGTTGCATCAATGTGATCCTGAACAGCTTTGCGGGACAGGTCGCGGATTGACAGCATAGGAGTTGGGACCCCCTCGCTGTTATCGATCGAGTCTTGCAGAACGTTGGGTGCGAGAGAAGTCCTTGGGAAAGCTTGTTGGCTACGTGTGCCGATCCAGAAGAGAATCTCGATTGCCTTCTTAGCAGACTTCTCAAAAGTCTCCCAGTTCTTTGCTTCCGCAATAGCAGCAGCTGTAACGACACCCTGAGAATGACCAGTGACACCAGCAAATCGGCTGCGGATGTGACCAGGGTGGCTACCAAGCACTCTGCAGGTGACAACATAGTGAGCGAGTTGTGTAAGACCAATCAAAGGTAAGCTGACAGGTGCTGAAACCAGGTAGTCGGTATCTGGTTGAGCCTCACGGTTGTTCAACCAGCGCATGACGTCCAGTCCTTTTGAGTACAGCTTCTCCGCGCGTGGGTCCCGAGACAGAGTCAGCAAATGCTGTGCCTCTGCCGCAATAAAGTCCTCGACAAAGGAGGGGTATGTGTTGTAGATCTCGCGGAGTTCATCGAAGTACTCCTCGATGTTGCCTTGCCCGCCCAGAACAGCGTAGATGAAAGCGTTTTCGTCCGAGGCCTCGCGGAATAGGGCTGACTCATGGTGCTTGATGGGTCTCTCAACAGCAGCGCGAGCAGCGTAGTATGACCGTACTGTCTCCAGCTTTTTCTCTGTGATGCCTGGCAGAGTTGCGGCCAGCGCATGCACCTCATTGCCCCGCAGGAAGGCGCGCTCGAACTCAGTGAGAACCAGCTTGAGGACCTCTTCGAAAGAGTCGGGGTCTTCGCCCTCTTCTACCTCCTTGGCAACGAAGCCGAGATAGCGTGCAACCAGCTCAATGACCGACGAGGGCTCATCGTCCTGTGCAAGCTCATCCGTGGGCTCAGGCAGTGTCTGTTTGAAGGTATCCCTCAATTGCTGGGCATTGAAGTGCAGGGCGGTCGGGATGAGGAGGGTGTACTCGAGCGAGCCGTGGGCAAGGATGAGCGGACGCAAATTCGCTGCAGAGCGCGGCGTGGAGATGCCGGTCTGCTGGCCTGATCCGTACATATTGAGTGGGCTGACGCCTGCAAAGCTGTGTGGAGCTCGAATTAGTTTTTGGATTTGAAGGCTGGAAGTGAGGGGCTCGCGGGTCTGGTAATTTGGAGGCGTCAAGGAGAGTGGGATTTTTTTAACAAGAGAAAGGGAAGGGGGAAAAAAGAGTGCGTACCTCTAGAAATGGACTCAAGGCTAAATTACAGATATAATTCAAAGGAGCGATGTGCACGGGAAGGTGCGTCTGAGCTGATGTGTGAGCTATCATTCAGTTTTTTTGCACGACTCGAAGAAGGCGCAATGAAGCTTCCAAAAGCATAAGCTATCACAAATGACGGCCACCTCAGGACAACTTGCTGCTACGTTGCCTCTTCGCAACAAAGACCCAATGCGTACCTGTTTGCGCAGGTAGAAACTAATCAACCTGGAGTGCTCGGGATTTCGTCCGGACTGCTAGTAGTCGCAGCTCCCTTGCGGTGTGCAGTGTGCTGTGGGCTGTGTGGGTGTGGAAAGTCCACTGCAGCAGGCAGCAGAGTTGCAATAGGGTATATGAGGAGTAATCAGAGGGAGAGGGAGGGTCAATTGGGCGGGTGGAGATGTAGGAAAATGCCGGGAAGCGCAGAACAGCGTGCCTATTATCCGCGGTGCTGGCGGGCAGCGAGCTGTTGACTTCTCAGACCCGGCCCGCGCTAGCAGTGCAGGGGTGCGCTGGCCAGGGCGCGCGCTTGCATGGGTGTGCCTTCTGCGGCCAAAGCGTTGGGGAAGGCAGGACCCCTCCAAGGCGCAAAGTCGCGCGCCAGCAGATGCGAGGTTGTACCAGATGCCAGGCACGCCAGGACATCAACAACATTGCAGCTGTTGCTGAGGCTGATGTGCGCCAACAGGCTGCGATAAGATGCCCCCGCGTTGTCCCAAGACGTGCAGCTTGTTGAGCACGGATTGGGAGGCGAGGGTGGGCCGGCATGGTATGTACCCTGGCCCGCACTGGCTTCGCAACACCCACCGCCTCTGGAGAGCCTATCTCTCGTAAGACAGGCGACTGGCGAAATTTGTGTTGAGAACCAGAGCATGGACGGCTAGGCCGCAGGGATGGATGCGTGACTTTTAGACTGGTGCACAAATCCTCAACGACCAAGAGGACACGTCCAGTAAAGTCTCTTCCGTTCGAACGAGATAAACAGTCAATGCGTTGATGCTGTGTTCCTGCTGCACCCGCACACCCTCCCACGTCTCCAACTAATTTGTCTTTGGGGACCCTACGTGCCTACCTCGCCCGTCCCCAAGCTTCCGAGCAACACCACCTGCATCTGCATCCTAATTCCAGCACGCCTTCTTTGCCAGCGTTGCTGTTCCTTCCTTAGACACACTATACCCCTCCTTTCGCCGTGTACTAGACTAGAGATACCCTTGAAGCTTCGGCTGCTTCTCTCCCACCCAGACTCGACCACCCTCCGGCAACCTACGCATCGTCTGCACCATGCGTCCCGAGGTCGAGCAGGAGCTCTCGCACACGCTGCTCATTGAGCTGCTTGCATACCAATTCGCCTCGCCTGTCAGGTGGATTGAGACGCAGGATGTCGTCCTCGGCGAAAACACCACAGAGCGCATCGTCGAGATTGGCCCTGCGGACACACTTGGTGTCATGGCCAAGCGCACTTTGGCCTCCAAATATGAAGCTCACGATGCCGCGCTGTCAGTCCAGCGCCAGATTCTGTGCTACAACAAGGACGCCAAAGACATCTACTACGATGTGGACCCTGTCGAGGACGAGCCAGAGGCCGCTCCTGCTGCCAGCGGGGGCGCTCCAGCAGCAGCAGCTTCATCAGCACCCGCTGCAGCAGCCCCCGCAGCCGTTGCTGCCGCCGCTCCCAGCGCTGGTCCCGCTGCCCAGGTGCCAGACGCTCCCGTCACAGCGACCGACATTCTGCGCGCATTGGTCGCCCAGAAGCTGAAGAAGCCTCTCATGGACATTCCTTTGAGCAAAGCCATCAAGGATTTGGTCGGAGGTAAGCAATTGAAGTCGATTGAAAAGTTCTCACCTAACCACATACACAGGCAAGTCCACACTCCAGAACGAAATTCTCGGAGACCTGGGCAAAGAATTCGGCTCCACCCCCGAGAAGCCCGAAGATACCCCCCTCGACGAACTCGGCGCTTCGATGCAAGCTACCTTCAATGGTCAGCTTGGAAAACAGTCGTCATCACTCATTGCTCGTATGGTGTCCTCCAAGATGCCTGGTGGCTTCAACATCACAGCGGTGCGAAAGCACTTGGAGACAAGATGGGGTTTGGCCCAAGGACGTCAAGACGGAGTTCTGCTCCTGGCCATCACGAACGAGCCAGCGGCACGTCTTGGCTCTGAAAGCGACGGCAAGGCTTTCTTGGACGAACAGGCCAACAAATATGCATCCATTGCTGGAATCAGCCTGTCTGCTCCCACCGCAGGTGGTGACGGCGGCGGCTCTGGCGGAGGCATGATGATGGATCCCGCAGCCATCGATGCTCTCACCAAGGACCAGCGCCAGCTCTTCAAACAGCAGCTGGAATTGTTTGCCCGGTACCTCAAGATTGATCTGCGCGCTGGCGACAAGTCTTTCGTTGATGCAACAAAGGCACAATCTGCGCTACAAGCACAGTTGGACCTCTGGACTACTGAGCACGGCGAGTTCTACGCATCTGGAATCGAGCCCCAGTTTACGCCCCTCAAGGCGCGTGTGTACGACTCGTCGTGGAATTGGGCGCGTCAGGATGCCCTCACCATGTACTACGACATCATCTTCGGGAAGCTCAAAGCCGTTGACCGCGAGATTGTTAGTCGATGCATTGCAATCATGAACCGTTCAAATCCTCTCCTCCTCGACTTCATGCAGTACCATATGGATCACTGCCCAACTGAGCGGGGTGAAACGTATGAACTTGCAAAGGAGCTTGGACAGCAGCTGATTGATAACTGCCGAGACGTCCTCAACGAGCCTCCTGTCTACAAAGATGTTGCCGCACCTACCGCACCTCATCTTGAGATTGATGCCCGTGGTAACATGAACTACGAGGAGGCAGCTCGCCCGAGTGTTCGCAAGCTTGAGCACTATGTTCGCGAGATGGCTGAAGGAGGCAAGCTCTCTGAGTACGGCAATCGCACAAAGGTTCAGAATGACCTGCAGCGCATCTACAAGCTCATCAAGCAGCAGCATAAGCTTTCGAAGTCATCACAGCTTCAGATTAAGAGCTTGTACAGCAACGTCATCCGTTCTCTGTCAATGAACGAAGGGCAGATCATGCCTAACGAAAACGGCAAGAATGGAAAGCGCAGCCGCAATCCTCGCGCCAACGGCTCTACTAAGCAGGGCAAGGTTGAGACCATTCCTTTTCTCCACTTGAAGAGGAAGGATGATCACGGCTGGGAATACAGCAAGAAGTTGACTGGCGTTTACCTAGACTGTCTCGAGAACGCTGCCAACAACGGTGTCACTTTCCAGGGCAAGTACGCGTTGATGACCGGTGCTGGCGCTGGCTCCATTGGTGCCCAAGTCCTGCAAGGTCTGATCAGCGGTGGCGCGAAGGTCATCGTCACAACTTCGAGGTTCTCTCGCGAAGTCACTGAGTACTACCAGTCGATGTACACGCGCTATGGTGCTCGCGGCTCTCAGCTCATCGTTGTGCCATTCAACCAGGGCAGCAACCAGGATGTCGAGGCACTCGTTGACTACATCTACGATCCCAAGAAGGGCCTGGGCTGGGATCTCGATCTCATTGTACCCTTCGCTGCCATTCCTGAAAATGGCCGTGAAATTGATAGCATCGATTCCAAGTCTGAGCTTGCTCATCGTATCATGTTGACGAACCTTCTCCGCATGCTTGGTGCCGTCAAGAAGCAAAAGCAAGCTTTCGGTTACGAAACACGTCCGGCGCAGGTTATTTTGCCTCTGTCGCCTAACCACGGTACTTTTGGCAACGATGGTCTGTACTCTGAGTCGAAGATGTCTCTCGAGACTCTTTTCTCGAGGTGGCACTCCGAAAGCTGGGGCAACTACCTCACCATCTGCGGTGCCGTTATCGGTTGGACTCGTGGTACTGGCCTGATGGGCGCGAACAACATCGTCGCTGAGGGCATTGAGAAGTACGGTGTTCGCACATTCTCTCAGCAGGAAATGGCTTTCAACTTGCTCGGTCTGATGGCACCCGCTATTGTCAATCTTTGCCAGGTCGAGCCTGTGTGGGCTGATCTGAACGGCGGTTTCCAGTACATTCCTAACCTCAAGGATCTTATGACCGATCTTCGCAAAGAGCTTACCGAGACAAGCGACGTTCGCAGGGCTGTCATCAAGGAAAATGCCATTGAGAACAAGGTCGTCAACGGTGAAGCCAGTGAAGCACTATACCAGAAGGCAAAGATCCAACCAAGAGCCAACTTGAAATTCGACTTTCCCAAGCTTCCTGATTGGAATGCTGAGATCAAACCTCTCAATGAAAACCTGAAAGGTATGGTTGATCTTGAGAAGGTGGTCGTTGTCACTGGTTTTGCTGAAGTCGGTCCCTGGGGTAATTCCAGGACCCGTTGGGAAATGGAGGCCTATGGCGAGTTTTCGCTCGAGGGTGCCGTTGAGATGGCATGGATCATGGGTCTGATCAGGAACCACAACGGACCGCTAAAGGGCAAGAGCTACTCAGGTTGGGTCGATGCCAAGACTGGTGAGCCCGTTGATGATAAGGATGTCAAACCGAAGTACGAGAAGTACATTCTTGAACACAGCGGTATCCGTCTTATCGAACCCGAACTTTTCAACGGCTACGATCCGAACAAGAAGCAGCTTATGCAGGAAATCCAGATCGAGGAAGACCTCGACCCCTTTGAATCCTCGAAGGAAACCGCTGAGGAATTCAAGCGCCAACACGGCGACAAGGTTGAAATCTTTGCTATTGAGGAGTCCAGCGAGTACACCGTCCGCCTGAAGAAGGGTGCCACTCTCATCATCCCCAAAGCTCTTCGCTTCGACCGCCTGGTTGCCGGTCAGATCCCCACCGGCTGGGATGCAAAGAAGTATGGTGTGCCCGAGGACATCATCTCTCAAGTCGACCCTGTTACTCTTTTCGTCCTTGTTTCTACAGCCGAGTGTCTGCTCTCCAGCGGTATTACCGACCCCTACGAGTTCTACAAGTATGTTCACTTGTCGGATGTTGGTAACTGTGTCGGTTCCGGCATCGGTGGCACAACCGCCTTGAGGGGAATGTACAAGGACCGATTCCTTGACAAGCCTGTGCAGAAGGATATTCTTCAGGAATCTTTCATCAACACCATGAGTGCCTGGGTTAACATGTTGCTCATGTCGTCCACCGGTCCCATCAAGACTCCTGTAGGCGCTTGTGCTACTGCTGTCGAGTCTATCGATATTGGCTACGATACTATTGTTGAAGGCAAGGCTCGCGTCTGCTTCGTCGGTGGCTTTGATGACTTCCAAGAGGAAGGTTCATACGAATTTGCAAACATGAAGGCCACCAGCAATGCCGAAGATGAATTTGCCCATGGTCGCACCCCCAAGGAAATGTCTCGTCCTACTACCACCACCCGTAATGGATTCATGGAATCACAAGGCTGCGGTATGCAAGTCATCATGGACGCTCAGCTGGCGCTCGACATGGGTCTTCCAATCTACGGTGTTCTTGGCTTTACGGCTACCGCCACTGATAAGATTGGCCGTTCCGTCCCTGCACCTGGCAAGGGTGTGCTGACCACAGCCCGTGAACATGCCTCAAAGTTCCCCTCGCCCCTGCTTGATATTAAGTACAGGAAGCGCCAGATGGACCTTCGCCGCAAGCAAATCAAGCAGTGGCAGGAATCTGAACTCCTATATCTTCAGGAGGAAGTTGCTGCCATTAAAGATTCTGCCTCCGAAGACTTCAATGAGGCGGAATATCTCCAGGAGCGTGCTAACCACATCGAACTCGAAGCTCACAGACAAGAAAAGGACGCACTCAACAGCCTGGGTAACAATTTCTGGAAGAAGGACCCCCGCATTGCGCCTCTTCGTGGTGCTCTTGCCACGTGGGGTCTTACTATTGATGACCTTGATGTTGCCTCTTTCCACGGCACTTCTACTGTTGCCAACGACAAGAACGAGTCCAGCGTCATCTGCGAGCAGATGCGTCATCTCGGCCGCAAGAAGGGCAATGCGCTGCTCGGTATCTTCCAGAAGTATCTTACCGGTCATCCGAAGGGTGCTGCTGGCGCCTGGATGTTTAACGGCTGCTTGCAAGTCCTTAACTCGGGCCTCGTGCCTGGCAACCGCAATGCCGACAATGTCGATAAGATCATGGAACAGTTCGACTACATTGTCTACCCTTCGCAGTCGATCCAAACCGATGGTATCAAGGCTTTCTCTGTCACATCATTTGGATTTGGTCAGAAGGGCGCTCAGGCTATCGGTATTCATCCAAAGTATCTCTACGCTGCTCTCGAGAGCCACCAGTTTGCTGCCTACAAGCAGAAGGTTGAGGCTCGTCAAAAGAAGGCCTATCGTTACTTCCATGACGGTCTCATCAACAACACAATGTTCCGCGCCAAGGACAAGGCTCCTTATGAGGAAGACAAGATGCAGGAGGTGTTCCTCAACCCTCGCGCGCGTGTCGTCATGGACAAGAAGACTGCCACGTACAGCTACCCAAAGAAGAGCGCACCGGAGCCCAAGAAGGACAAGAAGACCGAAGAGACCCAGAAGATGGTTGAGACCTTGACCAAGGCAACTGCGTCGGCGAACACCAAGATCGGTGTCGATGTAGAAAGCGTAAACGCCATCAACATCGAGAACGACACATTCATCGAGCGCAATTTCACTGAAAGGGAAATTGCCTACTGCCAGAAGGCCGCCAACCCGCAAGCTAGTTTCACAGGGAAATGGTCGGCAAAGGAGGCTGTCTTCAAATCTCTGGGCGTGAAAGGCCAGGGTGCTGGTGCTGCCCTGAAGGACATTGAGATTGGGAATGACGAGGCCGGTGCACCGGTCGTTCAGGTAAGCTTGTTTGCAACAACTCGGCAATAATGCGCGATCTAACATCTTTCCAGCTTTTCGGTCACGCAGAAAAAGAGGCCAAACGCGTCGGCGTCAAGAGCATTAACATCAGCATCAGTCACTCAGACGATCAGGCTGTTTCTGTTGCTATTGCGCAATTCTAAGTGTTTCTATCCGCGCGCATGGCGATTGACGCTTGACATTTAGAAGGACAAGGTGCAAGAATTGATAGCTATACTACAGTCTTGGTGTTTAGGGGCTTGTTTTGCCGCTTGAGGCCGTCATACTAGCTTGTTACTCACTGTAATGCGACACGATGCAATTTTCACACAATATGCCCTCAGTCGTGATCAAAACAATACTGTGTAACATTGCCGTGTGTGCAGTAGGGTATTACATCAATCGAAAAACAGGGCCTGCGTGCCAGGGCCCCCTCACGTCCCGCTCAGACCCTGTCGCCCTGTCGTCGAGATAAGCTCAACATATGCACACCCCAGTATCCCAACACCATGGCCCTTGGCTACAGCTCGCTTCTCAAGCGAACGGAAGCTACGGTACGGGAATCAATGCTCAAGCTCTAAAGTCGGGAGCACCCTTCGGTGTATGTGTCTTTTTAGGAGCGCAAATCGTGATGGCGTCGCCCGTGCGCTTTCACATGCAAGCAAAACTCTGGCATGTGACAGCAAAGAAGCGGGTACTCGATGCCCCTGCGCTTCCGCTCACAACTCAGGACTTTCACCGCGGTGGCTTTAGCCTCTTCTGACGCCGCGCTGGATTTAACTATAAGAAGGAGGTGTGCCCCGATGTCCTGTGCCTGACTGGACACCCCTGGCTGCATGCTGACCCTTGGCTGTGTCAGGTCGTTGAGAAGAGCCAACGGCTACCTGCAGGCATGGTGGCGGTTTCGCAGGCGAACTTGTGGAACGTGCAGGTGTTGAGTACCTTGGAATTTGTTGGGGCTGTGACTTCGGGGACCGTCGGAATGACGAATGCGGTGGAAGGCGGGGCGTGGTGTTATGATTGGGGTATGGAGTTGTGGAGAGATGTTGAGTCGGATTAAACAGCCGAGCTATGTCCATATGGTTGCAAGTTTGCGCGGTGTATCTGCAAGGCTGGGCTCTTCTTCTTCACTTACCTTTTCATCCTTTCATCGGCTGATCTGTGCCTCAACATGCTGTGCAAACCCTGGAGTTACCAGCAAGACATTGACATCATGATACCATACGACTAAACATGACAGTGGATTTGTATTAAACGACAGCCAGTGCGTTCATGTGATATGAGGTTTGTATGCTCAGAGACTCGAAGACCATGTGGTCAAGTAACTGAATACCAGAACAGTACACTCGTCCCTTCGAACACCATCAGCGCTTTCACGATGGTTACTCTGATTTCTTATGGGGCTCCTTCCACGGGTATGTCGCCTTCAACCACTTGTAGTCCAACGCTGAGACGAGGCCACGCGGGTTCTGAACTCGCATAGTACCTTTGCTGTGGTCATCAGGATCCCTCCAGCGCGTGAGTGGGCAATCCTCAAGCTTGTTAGAGCGGCAGCCTTTTCTTCCATTGTCAATAGTGTTGTACATCATGATGCTCTGGAAGTCGAACTCTTGACTGCCGGCCGTAATGTCCTCGCCATTAATGCTGACGCCTTTGATGTACTCGCGACATCCACAACCGTACTGTGTGGCCTTTTTGTAGTCCAAGCAGAGCTCGTCTTCGGTAATGGCAGGCTCCTGAATTCTAGCTTTTTGGTAGCACGAGCGATGGTCCTTCAGGTTACGATAATGAACTTTGATGTACTTATCGCGATCAGGACGCTGATGCTCATGCTCCATACCTTTGAGTCGTTAGCAAAACGTTGCTCTAGAAATGCAACTTAGAGGTTCCAGTGAACTCACCAAAGACATGGCCAAGCTCGTGCATAGTATCCTGGATCAGATGCGGAGCATCGATAGACAGGCGCATGTTCCAGTGCGTTGGCGGGGACGTGCGTTGCAAACCGATAGTACTCGAGCACGATCCTTCTTGGCCGCCCGTGTACTCTACAGGTAGAGTGTCGTATGGTACCTTCTTGTTCCACTTGTCCTCCTGAGTACTGTCCATACAGTATACAGGAGTGCCATGCTCATCGACGACCTCCTTCAGAACAAGGCCATGACCAGAGCCAGCACCAGCTTGTCCAACTTCGATCCACCACTCCTTGATTGCGGCCTGAAGAGTACCTCCGATATGCTCGCGGTCATAATCTCGGATGAAACAGTAATGAATGGTGAACAAGTTGTTCTCGTCGCGCTCCCAAGGTACTGGACCACCCGGGTTGCCCCGGATCTGAGCTGAGCCCGTAGCTTCCAGACCCGCTAATTCACCGACAGTTTTGGCGCTGATCTCAGTATCAGTATTCTTCTCATTAGGCAGCCAAGACCCGTTCAGCGGAAAGGCAAAGCTGTTGCATTTGTAGGCCAAACAGTTCGCAGCTAGCAAGCTAAGCAGGAAGCAGGGAAGACTTGAGCGCATTTTGAAGACTTGATTGCCATGCAGAGTCTTTTGTGGCGTGTAAAGGTAGTAGGAGTGTGAGTGACGAGCGAGGGTTGTGACGGTCAAGGTGATTGTGGCTGCCGCCTGTGAATGTGTGCACGAGCACTCTGCTCCTTCCCCACACTGACATAAACGCAGCCAATCCGAATGCCGGTTACTAAATTATGTTTATATCACTTGACGTTCATCAAGGGCGCTTGCTTGCATAAACACCAACTTATTACTGCTAGAATAATACAACCATGCACGAGCGACCTGTGGTTGCACCTGGCGCCCTCAAATCTCGAACACAGCTTATGTGCCGTCCTCTTTTTTTTCGAATATTTGATAGACCCTTGGCTGAACAAACATATTTCTTGTACGTCTCAATCTACCCAAACGATTCGTTGCTTCATTACTGGATTCCTCTCGTCAACGAATTCACCATGAATTACACTGACGTAAGACACATGGTACAAGCGAATAGCTGCGTATGAATGCCGATGTTTTGTATTACAGATGCCTAATCTTTTATCTATAGTCGTCATATCGTTGCTCATGCAATGTCATTCTTCTACATGGACGCCATACCAATGCAGAGGATTGGTATTCATTTCCCTACAAGTTCAGTCTTCTTGAACTCTTCACTGAAAGGATAATCCGTGTAGCCTTTCTCGCTCTTGGGTATGTAGAAAGAGTCGCGGTCGTATGGGTTGAAGTCAATGCCTCTCTCCAGTCTGAAGACCAGGTCAGGGGTGGAAATAAAGTAACGTCCGAAGACGACAACGACATCGCGATCTTGCAATTCCTCGTCGACAAGCTTGCGAGCAGACTCCGCCTTAAACCCGCCAGCGATGAGCAGAGCACCGGAAGTGTACAAATGGTAGAGAGGCTTCAATGAGTCGTAGCCTTGAACGTCTGCATTGCCGGAGACTCGGGACTCGACCATGTGTAAATACGCGAGATTCAGATCGTTGAGCTTTTTGATAATGTCGGTGAATTGGGGGATAGGATCGGTCATTTTCATACCCTGGAACTCGCTGAAAGGCGAGAGACGGATGCCGGTCTTGTCGGCACCAACAGCGTCCACGACGGCCTGAGTGACTTCCAAAGCGAAGCGACTTCGATTCTCAACAGAGCCGCCATAGCTGTCAGTACGCTTGTTACAGTTATCCTGAAGGAACTGGTCGATAAGATAACCATTTGCTGCATGGATCTCTACTCCGTCAAAGCCGGCCTCGACTGCGTTCTTCGCGGCCTGAGCGTATGCGCCGACGGTTTCCTCAATCTCTTCAACAGTCATCTCTTTCGGCACAGCGAGGTCCTCCGAGAGCTGAGTTGCACTAGATGACTTTATTGTAATGCCCTGGCTCTGGGCATACTCCTTGTTGGCTACACGTCCTAGAGCCCAAAGCTGCAGGTAGATGAAACTCCCTTTTTCGTGAACAGCTTCGGTGACCTTCTTCCAGGCATCGATTTGCTCCCGAGTCTCGATCGCAGGAACGTTGGGGTACCCTCCGTGCTGGCCGGTGATGAGAGTCGCTTCCGTGATCAGAAGAGTACCTGGAACCGAGGCACGCTGACCATAGTATTCGGCGGCGAAAGGGAGAATAGCATGGCTGTCGCTGGCACGAAACCGGGTCAACGGTGCCATTGCAACGCGGTTTTTGAGCTCTACGGAGCCAACCTTGAGCGGCTTGAACAGTCGTGAGTCGGACATGACAGCAATGGAACGCGGGATTGTTGGGGGCAAGAGGGGCACTGCTTAAGCACAGCGGTGATTGATGTTGCTCAAATAACGTATGCCTAAGGTATGATCTATATAGGTCACGCATCATTGCTAATCCGCCAGCGGACAATCTCGGCGGACTGACATGGAATTTTCCTAAGGCTTCCGTTCGTCGCTGTGAAGCGGTGTAGCCTGTAGGGCAAGGCTTCATAATAGCTTGCAAATCGAAATGACGTTATTTGGAGCGCAACATATATTTGTCAGCACAACTACGGCTCGGAGATTAGACACGAAAGACCATATCACGTGAGCAAACAGTCACGTTCTAAATTAACATTGACGACTGTACAAGATGATCGTCGTGGAGCTATTGAATAGTAGCATCTTTACAAGAAGTCCCTAGCTTCTGCAAGCTGCATCTCCAGGTCCTCATGCCAGAGCCATCGATACGACGTCTGCAAGATTTTCTTTAAAGCTGCTGCGTCATCAAGAATCTGCGGATCCAGGAAGTCCATTGCAAGAGCGGCATTGCGACTCTTCTCAATGCAAGCCTGCGTACGTGGCCGTCTTACGGAATCATAGGCTTGAAATGCACTCGCAACATTTGCAATGTCGCCAACTGAAGTGATCAGCTGACTTAGAACAAATGCGTCTTCCATCGCCATGCCAGCACCTGCGCCAAGATGTGGTGTAGTCGCATGTGCACTGTCACCAAGTAAGCAGATTGAACCTTTGCAATAAGATGCATCATGCTGCAGGTCGAACAAAGCCCACTTTTTGAGCGAATTGTGTTCACAAATGACATCGATCAGTGGCCGGTACCATCCCTTGAAATGCTGGCGAATTTCGGTGGTAGTCGATCGCACTGTCCATTCAGCCTGGTCCCAGGCCCCTTTTTCGCCAGAATCGTGCGGTATGGCGACCATGTTGATAAAGTTACCATCTTCGACTGGATATGTGATGATATAACCGCCGTAACCACAATATAATGTTCCGTTGAATGCAGCGTCCGCTCCGACTGCTTTCTCAGCATGCAGCCTAGGTACCATGGCTCGGTAAGCGACTTCTCCAGCGTAGGTCGGATAAGCACCCGATCCGCAGACAAGCTCTCGCACTTTGCTCTTGATCCCATCGCAACCGATCAGTGCACTTGCCCAACCCGTCGTACCGTCTGCAAATCGCAGCATGAGCGACCCATCCTTTTGCTCTTCCGCGGTCACAAAGCTCTTCTTGAAACTAGTGACGTCCGCTGGGAGCAACGCCACGAGCTCATCCAACAGACGTGCCCTGTGTATGCAGCTCCTTGTCCGTACACCGAGAGCTTTTGCACGCTCAGGATACCATTCGTCGTCGAGGTCCCACATTACATCTCCTGCTTTGTTTGCGCCGCCTTTGGCATCGTCCATGCCCCATCGGAAAGTCGCAAAGGTGCTCGAGCGGTTGGGATCGGCGTTGAATGTTGCGTGCTTCTTGTAGCTCTCGAGCAGTCTTGGGTCGATCAGATATAGAGCGGTTGTCGCATTAACGCCAAATGCGACACCTGCGCCTATTTCAGAGAACGTTTCTGTGGATTCGTAAATATGAACGTGTATCCCTTCCCTGAGCAGAGCGACAGCAAGAGCAAGCCCACCGAGGCCTCCACCAATGATCGCAATTGGGTGTTGGGAGTGGTTCTTGAAGGCAGAATTGCTCATGTTGACCTATGCAACTTAGTAGAGCAGGGTAATACCGCTCATGGGGGTGTCCGCGTTTCCCCTCATCTTATACCCGAATGTGCAGATGATCTTCTTGGATAGATAAGCTTGTCTGCATCTACGGTCCAGATAGGACAAGCGCCAGGGAAAGTGGAATAGAAACGTGTGCGTTAGCCGATATCACAACAAGCTTCAGATATACATAGAAATCTAATGTAGAAGGTTTGTTTGCTTACGATGAACGTCGGAGTCGGAGTCGTAATCAGAGGTCAGATGAGTTCGCGGACAACGACGCGCGTTGCAAGCACCGTCGCTTTGATTGGCTGCCCACAGTACATATTGGGAAACCATCAATGGTTCTATCTCAGAACCATCGTTGTCAGATCACTAAAGCACTGCGCTGTTATAGGTCACGGACTACAGAATGCTACATCCTCAATAACCCTTCGAGCATCATAGGCGAATCCTGCGTTAGAGCATTAAAGGAAGACTGTTCAGTTCGAAACAGCCGCAACGACTAAGACAGATTAAGATGCCACAGGCGCAAGCTATGTGACGCAAGATTAACAGTGAGTTAAATCACAAGATTTGTTGCTGACCAAAGTTGGTTTGTGTTAATATATAGCTTACTGCGCGTGTAGCGATCCTAGTTACAAACTCGAGAAATATGCATTGCGAAGTCCTGTTAGATAGGACGACACTTCTTTTGCAAGCGATACACTGTAGTGTTTTGCACAATTTAAGGTCTACATTAAGTCTTTACAAGTTCATAAGTTTATGAGGAACAAAATGACATGAGGAACAAAATGACATAGACAGGAAGCAACTCGAAGGTGAAGGTCCAGCATGCGAACATAAGTTTCTGTGTGAGATAGAACCTAGTATTAGCGCTGCTCTCGATGATGCAAGGTTTTCGAGACAGTAGTTTAAGCAGACGGACTGTGGACTGGTCAGCACTCTCATTCGTGTCTTCCAAAATGTGGCGTTGCACGTTTCTAATGATGATCTAAAGTTCGGTGAGGGTGCATTTCAAATGGACCCGGTATTGAACGCTCTTGGGGGAAGTAAGTGATTTAGAGCTTATTACGGCTTTGGTGGATGCACTCGTTGGTCTTGACAAAACAACAAAAAACCATTTTAAGGTAAAGGCGGTATTAACCAAGCGTTACCATAACTTGGTCAGTTCTTATGATGAACTCCTATTTAAACTTAGTGGATGTAAGTCTGAGTTCAGTTCCGTTTTGAATAGTGAAAGCTCAAGCTCCTAGGCTTCACTGCAGGAGTTAATTTAAATTCTGCACCTTCACATGAATTAGCTTTTCGATCTCATGACTGTGAGCAGCCCACAATCGTCTCAACCCAGCAGCAGCCAGCTCCCTAACCTCATGCCTATCCGAGCGAGCTTAGTACTTTCACTAGATTTTTCGCTTTACGTACAGTGGCAGAAAGAGTATTGTGCAGGTGCTGACATCGGACAAGTAGCGAATGCATTAGACTATTATCGATTCATCCAACACCGCGATGCTCAACTCAACAATCAAGTACATTTACCGATATCCAACGGGCCACACAGAGCCTCCAAATGTGGGCATAAGTATCATCCATCGGACATGATTGGAAACGCGCTTTGCCTTGTTTGTGAGGCGAAATCTCATCTGTCATTCTTACATGCCATCACAGTAGCTTGGGAAAAGGCCGGTGGGCCTGGCGTCAAACCGGGGCCACATATCCGATCGGAATCGTACAGCTCTGTCCGTAGTGGCTGGCGCACAGCACGTTGTCAATTACAAGAGCTGCTCGATATGTTTGCTGTCATGGTCATCTACGAAGAAGAATGGGAGGCCAAACATCCTTTCAAGGTTACGGCAGCGCGGTCCACAAACTGCGCTTCTGCAGGTATCAAGCTGGCACAGGAGGAGTTAAGATATCCAGCACGTCTCTTTTCACCAAAAATACCAAAAATAGAGCCAGTAGGAGAACTTGCAGAAGTACAGAAGCAAGTGACCTTCTCCCAGGAGGTTCAAATCAGATTCAACCAACATGTTTCGACATCAGCCACAAAATTCGTACAAGGCCGCTTGCCGAACACCTTCAGGCGCTGCAGCTCCTCGTACATTGCTGGCGAGCATGCTTCTTTTCCGGGTTCGGCGCTCCTCGATACTTCCCAATGAACAGTCTGGTTGCGGATATCAACAATCTAAAAATATACATTACGGACGATGACATTGCTTTCGACTCTTTACCGACAAACCCGCATATGTATGGCGACTCTGTGGGCGAATATGAAGGCACCGTTGGACTCCATGTGTTAGGAGGTGATGCCTTTGGGATACTACATGACCTTGTAGCACAGGGCCTGCAGACTGAAAAGGATCTGGAAGTATTAGTCGAAAAAGCGGACAGGCTGGTATTTTTGATCGATTTAGAGATGGGTGGAGTACTGGATGTGCTTCTCCTCGATGGAGGTGATGGTACAGATGACAAACGTGATGATGAGCAAAGCTCAGATGAGAAGGGGCTGGGGCAGGGGACGGCAATTGGACCTGTCTTAGAGAATGCCTACAGTAATCAAACAACACAAGCACGATGGTCAGCTCGCTTCCCAATGCAATAATAATAAACATTGTGCTCCACATATTCTAACTCATGTCAACTCATTCGTGCACTAAGCCAAGACGCCAGAACTCCTTTTCAGCTGTGCGACAACCCACAACAACGTCAAAACTTCATTACATACATATCCGTATGGCCCTCCTTCTTCGTCGATCTCAGTTCTCTTGCGAGTAGTATCGCTTTGGCATCGGGCGGGATGTGCGCGCCTCAATGGGATCTCTAACTATCCGCACCATCTCGCGCACTTTCCCGTCAAAAGTCACGATTATGTGTTCTGGAACAGGTGGGAATGGAAAAGCGCCGAAAGCCTGAGGCGTTGGCGACGATGTGGGAGACGAGCTTGCGGGGGACACTGGTGAATCCATTGTTCTTGTATGTAGGCTGATTCGAAAGGATGCAGCGAATCTTGCGATTTCGTTAACTTGATCTCGTAGATATCGCCCTAGCAATTGACATTAGAGAATCTAAATATGTTCTGTTGTATCTCGGACATACTTCTACTGATCAGTGGAGCAGCACGACGACAGCGATCAATGGTCGAAAGCACTCGTTCTCTCGAGATGTTCGAAAAGTATCAGGGTCCAGCGGGCTTTCATCGCTCTTAACCTTTCTTCCTCCACATGTCTTGTTTCATGAATTGCGGATCCTATCCACGTGTTGGTCCGCGTCATCTCGTCTGTGAGGGTCGTGCCCGGACACAGGCGCCCGCTTGGATCCGGCTGCGCCATGCCGCCCAGCCGCGTTTACCTACAGTATCGTATCGATAGTCGGCTCGTTTTCGCTATGTTTAGATGCTAACTACTGCTATATACACTTGCATGGCTGCGTACGAAGGATGAGCATGAATAACGAGCTGTGAAAAGGGGGAATTAGGGGGTTTGCCGATTGCGACGCTGACCAGATTTGGCAATTCTTAGATGCGTCTCCGCTCTTAAAAGTTAAGAACTTGGAAACCAACGAGGCTGGTTTCGAACTAACTCCAGTACTCGAACACCATTCTGTTTCCTCAAAGTAAAACCCCTCGATTACATAGTACAGTATCTGATCATTGGGTTCGATATCATGACTCGCTTGCTAGCATATCCCTAGAACATCGATCCACCTTCCAAATCTCAGCTAGGTATAGTTCTCTTTACCGGCTTGCCTCAGTGCTTCTCCAACTCTGGCTGCTTCTCGACTCGCAACTCTGTTTACTTGCATTTTCTGTCTCTCGTGCATTCCGTCTCATCATTTTTGCGTCGTGGTCTTGCCTCCCTGCCTGATCGCTTCGAGAACTTCGGGGATGAAGAAGTCTGTTGAGCTTGCGAGGCTTGTATTTCACCACTGGACTATTGGGATCTGTGTTTAGAGGTGAGTGGAAGCATGATGCAACTATGCAATAGCGAAGCATCACCATTCAAACAAGGATGCCGCATGATATCCATACCTTGTGCGCAGATACTCATGTGATCAGTCATCTTTGTCCCTGTAGTCGCCATCGCGCTGGAGTGCACTCAGAGCCTCTGCGAGGAAGTCGTTGATGTTACGTTGCTCCCTGTGAGGCTTGGCTGAAGCACTTCTCTGTGAGAGCAAAAAGCTTGCGACAGGGTTTGTAATTTTGAAGTCCACAGTGGTTGCCTACAGCTGGAGATAGAGTTGGTGTTGCGAAGAGGTGTTTTGGGAATGGTGTGCGTCAGCGGCTGTGTGGATCATCCGTCAACACGCCTTTGTCCGTTATGGCTTTTGCGGGGATCATTGCTTGAAGTGCAGCCGTCACAGCTGGAGGTACGCACTGTGGCGCATGGGTGGATGCCAGCCTACCAAAAACGAAACCGAGAAGAAATAACAATTTGCCGGATTGTTAAATGGTAATATTGGAGTCATAAAGACCCTTCTTCTCAATTCAGACGTATGCCAGCTGGCTCTGGAAACACGAGCTTCAGTACAACGCCGTAACCCGTTGAAACGCTAAGATCGTTCAGATTCGGCCCATAGTGCTGTGCTTGCATCCTCAAGTCCACAACGGCTCCGCTCTTCAACTCCCATCTGAGCCATCAGTCTTAAGACCACGTACGAACTGGCGACCCATCAATCTGCTAATCTCCTTGGCATAGTCGTGCGCCCTCATGCTAAGTTGTTGCTCCTCGGTCTTGTTCTCGTATTCGTCCTTAGTGAAAGGCGGTGGCGCGTCTGTATAACGAGAAAACTCAGCCTTTAGCTTCTGAGCTGTCTGCTCATCAGTATGTACGGAATCCTTGCGGTCTTGTGGCTCGGACGCGTCTGGTATTGATGAATTCTGATTAATTTGTTGCTCGTTCGAAGTGTCGGACAGAGTAACAGTAGAATTCATGATGTGAGATGGCTGTCGACTTGATATTATTGATGGAGGAGAGTGGAAATCCGTTCCTTTCGGGACTGATGATGCAGAGTCGTGGCGTGAAGCACTTGATGGCTGCTCTTGCACCTCGACATTAATCTCAGGGTAGTGATCCATTATGATGTGCTAGCTCCACTCTGAGGTCACAAGCTCGGCTCAAGTCACTTGCGAGGTGAAGGAGAAATAACACGAAGTGAACGTGTCGAGGACGATAGGTAAAGCTTTATGCGAAGTGAGGCTTATTGACTGGTAGAACAGCTCGACTGAATGCCTTCAGGATGCGATATGGTGGCACCACCGTCGTCGCATTTTAAAACGGCCGCCATTGCCTGAGGAAACAGACGGGAGGTCATGCAAAGCCATGTGTTATCTTCAAACGTCATCGCAACGTTGCAGGCGTTGCTCAGGCTGTCCGCAAAGAGCAATGATGCTCCGGATCTGACGAAGCGCGCAATTGAATAGGCTGATCGTTAATTTCCACAACCATAAAGGTAAGCCGAGACAAACGCGCACAGAGCGTGGCAACATTAAAGCGTCGTTTGCGGGGGACAGCTGCGCGAGGTTGGAAACGTGCATGACATCATACTATTGCTATGAACGCCTTGGCAGGTAACACGAGTTGATAGAGACACGACAAGCCTGAAGCGGAATATTTGAGATACGTACAGTGAGGGGTATATATGAGCAGTAAAGCAGACAGAATATATGCAAGATCGACGATAGATATTGCTCATGCAATTGTGCGAGACGGCCCTCTTTTGGCCCACCGTTTAATCGTACCTCTGAAACCCCGCGTACTTTTTACTGCATTATGTTGTGAGATCTCGATATTTGTAGGGGTGTTGAAAGTCTCAGAGAGACACGTAGGGTGTACGTTGAAACGCGCTTGTAAGTAACCGACTGTGGTAGAGGAATCCGCTGTCGTAAAGAGTGCATCTTGTCCTTGATTGAGATTAGCCACGATCCTTACTTTACGACAAGCCATCTACTCACGCTGCTGCTGCTCTTGCAACGTGGCCTGGTCTTTTTCCAACCTTCGTTTATCTGAGTTGGTCTCTGGTGGCCCAAAGCTCATCTTTTTGTAATCTATGCTCATCTTGTGATAGGAGGGCGAAGGTTTGGGAGCTCCGACGTTCAGTGCCTTGTATCGGGATGAATCGAAGGTGTCTATGCCTTATACGTTATAGCAGACCTCCATACTTATTCTTCTACCTGTCGGTTCCTGTTCTCAGCAGTCAAATCCGGTGTGAGACTGCACAACCGCTTAGCCGTCTAAGCTGTCTAAGCCTGGCGAAAATGATGGGGTTGGTTTCTTGGCTGGCCTGATGCTCACTTAGACTTGCCTTGAGTGGGTGGACGGCTTGACAAGCCTCACAGGATTGGCTTCCTGCGACAATGCAGGGCCTGGCTCGTGGGATCTGCGGAAGAGTAAGACATCTGAACTACAAGCCACTGCATTCAGATTAGACACGAGGCACTTGTGTTGACAAGACTTGTGGTGGCTTGCTGCTGCGGCAGCTTCAGGCAACCCACTAGTGTTCACAGCCTCGTCAAGTGACTATGTTTGCTAGTCCGCGGTATTGAGCGAGTTGAGACCTGCAAAAATTGTCCGCCGAATCCAAAGATTATAGACTGTAATGATTCTAGTAGGTTCAATACGGTACGGCTATGACAACAAGGCTTGTCATTCCAGCGCCACCCAAAATCATGCTGAATATGTGTATGTGAATAATTCATGCTGAGATCAACTGTGATCGTCATATAAAGCAAGTGGTACTGGTGCTTACCAGTTCGTATATTCCTGCATCTATCGCACGGATACACACGAGCATTTGTGGACCTTCAAGCCCCGTCACTCACTCTTCTCTCCTTCCTCCATAGAGATTCTGCGCCCCTTACCTCTTCTCTCCATGCCACTCTTCGTATTTGCTAGGCTATCAATATCGCAGCCCAGCTCACCTTCCGACTCGTCTGCCCTGGTTCTGCCTCCCTTCAGCCGTGTATGTATCATCATGCCTCGAACCTAAACGCTTTCCCCAGCACCTCTTCAGTCCATCTTCGAGATCGCACTCTTGATGGGTAGCCACAAACGCGACCAAGGTTTTGCATAGTTTCTCGGATCGTCCGAATGGAGATGTTCAGAGAAAGAATCTACATGCTCCCTGCCCTTGTCGGCTGTAGATTCAATGACGTGGCTGCGACTATGAGGTGTATTTGCCATGGGCCCGGTGATTTTTGTCTCTCAGAGGCCTGCTTATGAAGCAGACACTATGAGCCCTCGGAGCAAAGTGCTGCAGACAACGCCATGGTCGGGAAAGGTGTCAGATTTCATATAGGTCAATTCCTTAATTGGACCACAGATAACTTGTAGAAATGGGTATCAAATCGACCAACGCCGCAAATGCTACTTACAGAACGCCCAAAATTGATGCACCACAAATGCCCCGCCTACCCTCATTCGTATGTATTCTCGTATGGATCAGCGTCATCAATGTCCTCATCCTCTCCATTGTCGAAATATTGCTCCGCGTTGTAATCATCGTCGGACTCCTCTGAATCGCTCGTGGCAACAGACCATTTGTCATCCTCCTCGATAGCGTCTGGCTTATCGTCATCCTGCTCTGCATCATCCTCATCATCCTCGTCGTCTTCTTCCTCGGCACGGGCCTCTGCCTCGTTCGCCCGGCCTTCCTCAAACTTGATCATGCGCTCTATCTGAGAGACGACATTGACTTTCGTGACGCCAAGTGTCCTGCGCTTCTTTGTAGAGTTTCCGTCTGTTCTCGTACCATCGAGTGTGGACCGTAATTCTGCGGGAAACAATTCTGTGACTGTACCATATTTATGAGCACAGCTTCCCAGTCGTTCAGCTGCGCCGCAACTTACCATATGGTCGCTCATCGAGTTTTGGCAGTCGTCTCCTAACCTTTAAGTATTTCGCCGAGTATGTCTGGTTATCGGTGAAAGGATTGAATAGTGATGCTTCGGTCGGCGCAGGCTCGCTAGCCTTCCTCTTCAGGCCATTCTTCATCCCATCGTTTAGAATGGTGTAAAAAGGACCCTCATGAATACGGTCGCGGACTTGCAGGAAGTGCTGTACGACTCTGGACTCGTCGGTGGTTGGTGGGGGCGCTTGTGGAGGAGGAGCTTCCTGTCAACATCTTAGTCCCTATTCTGATCCAAAGCCTTGCAAGCGCACTGTGACAGAACAAAGCATGTGGATGTATGCAAGGCATGGTAAATGCGTACAGGAAAGCGCTCAGTAGGTCCCTTCTGGATCTCAAGGCCTGACAGATCCCAATTCAACTCGGTGCCGCCGATCGTTACTGTGCCAGACCGAGGGTTGAAGGCTCCGCGCGCACCGCCGCGTCCTCCTCTCCCAGCTGGCGGCATCTTGATCGCACGTGATCACCTGGACCTTCGTCGTTACAGTGCGCGCCGCTTGAGTATACCTATTGCAGCTACGTCTACCTTTGTCAGTTGTGAATGCAAATGTGGTGGTCAGCGCGTAAAGCTAAGTCAGAAATTATTTGGTGCAGCCGCGGCCGCTCAAGTGGGGCACCCTTACCAACCCAGGCACCCAGGTCACCCTTCTGCTGCCATCATACATTCCGTCCAGCCAAGCACCAAAACGCGGCTTATTTGTTGCTCTTTACACGGTCCAACAAGTCTGTCGGCTCATTGGCTTGCACCACCGCTGTTGCAAATTTCTGCGAAGTACAGTACAAGCTGTACGGCCTGTGTGCCACCGGAACTGACGTTGAGGTCGACAAACACACAGACTCTGCAGTACATACACACTGATTAACACCTTGCATCTTGAGCAATCGAGCCGCACTTCTCTTACGACACATCATGGCGTTGGTACTGAATGACTTGTCGACACATCTACAGACAGTAGAGCGCGACCCAACAACCCAGCTCAACACAGAATTACTAGAGCAGTGTGAATTATACACAAGCACGTCCGAGTACCGCAATCAGGCATGGAAGGATACCCAGCCTTTGTTTTTACAGATTGCAGCCTTGTTGCCACAACTTCAACAAGACCCCTCAGCTCTTATACACTTCGTTCTTAAGCTTGCAATACCCTACCGATTCGAACACATAAAGGACGTGGACTTTGAGACCGCGCTCGATCTACAAGCAACACCATTCCACGGGCTCATCCTGTCTTTGTTAGAAAAGTCGGCAGCAAGTAGTACCGACACACAAGCGCTTGCAAACCGACCTGGCGTGGTTGCCTCTATTGTCCGACTGTGGCTCTGCACGAAGGACACAGGCATTGCCTCACAAGCAGAAGACCTGCTCATCTCGTCATTAAAAGCTTCCAAGGATGAACCGTTGTCAATAAGCGGTGAGGGAACAGGGCATACTCACGGAACTGGCCCAATGTGGAGACGACTTTTTCATGACCAAGACATCCGCTCCCTGTACTACCACTACACATCGCTCAAACAGTTGTCCTCTCCTCCTTCGCCCAATCTGAACAAGCACGACAAGACAATAGCGCAAGCAAGATTGCTGTCATGGCTACCAAGAGTCGGTGCACTGCAATGGGACCCACTTGTGACCCCACTTACGATAGATGTGGAGCGCGAGGTCGGTTTGGGTGATGATCAGGGCCTTTTACATTACGCTGCAGCAAAGATGGTGGAAACTAAAGAAGACATGCTCATGTACATGACACTTATCAATTTCTTCAGTGAATTGATCACCACCGTTAGGACAACGCCACATCTCACGTACGTTCAATTACAACGCACTTCAATTCACCACTGACTTTGGGCAGGCGCTATGATTCCAGCCTCTCTCTTGACTTCCTTCAACAGCAAGGTATTCACAGGCAACTGATCGAATTCCACACCTCAAGTACTCCTGGCTTAGAGCACTCTTTCCTAAGCAGCCGGACTGCGAAATACATCAGCGATTACGCCTTCAATTATCCAGAAAACTTTGAGAAGAGTGTAGAGGTAGCGACCATACACAGCTATGCTCATCGCAACATGCGCAAGTGTGACGCAAGCGACCTCAGTATTATTGCATCAATGCCACGGTCAACGCTCGTTCCACGCCAAGGGTCAAACTTCGCATGGGATGACTGTGTGATTCTCGATATGCCAATCACCCGAACAAACGAAGACGCTTTGAAAACACTGGCGACTGTTTTTCACGGACCACCTCAGGTATGATTTGTCAATCAACTCTAGATACAGCAGCTCACCGTGTGTAGCCAGATATCACTTTCCCACGGGTTGAGAAAATAGGCTTGGATGCAAAGCGCACACAGACGGAGTCTGCATACGCCCGCCTCCTCACAGCGCTATTCATAAGCAAGAAGCCGAACACCTTCTCAGACATTATCAGGCACTCCGAGACCATTGCAATGAAAGAGAATGCCCTTGCAGCTCTGGCTCTTCTATGCGCTATTATTACTGCTTCATGGTCTTCTGAACCAATTGAAGGCATCGATGCCAATGATCTGACCTACGCCCATCTCAGCAGATTTCCAAAAACTGGTCTCGACCTTGTTCTTGATCCAAGTATCAGTGGAGGTGTGCTTCCCGCGCTGCTAAAGCCAGCAACATCGTTCTCAAATCTGGTAGGAGGCCGGGGAGATGCTGAAGACGCGGCATATCAGGTTGCGATGGCAAAGTTTGATGTTCTGAAAGCACTAGGAAGGAAACTTGAGGAGAATGGCGGACGTGACGACATTCTTTCCATGGTGAAAAGGAGAGTTAATGAGGGGCCCTGGGGCGTCACAGGGGGCGCGGGCAGCAGGATCGGCACACTAGAACTGTGAATATGATGGAAGCCATCCATTTCCACAAGGCATAAGGCGTTATCTGTACGCTTGATATGTGCACAAAACCAGAAGATAGCAAACATACGGAAATGACCATGTTCGCGCCAGCTCACCAAATTGTAGCAAGTTCTGTGTCAACACTCTTTGCTGACAGCCCGACATCACAACCTCTTACCTGACTCGATTGCGCCATGCCTTTAGCCCCAGGATCGCTTTATGGATCACGGAAAGATCATGGTAATGGTGCAGGACAACAGGTAGGCTACATCACAGTCAATACAAAATATACGTGTCATCTGTGGACGTCTCTACTGGAGCACCGGAGCTCATTGACAAGGCTCACGATCTACACCTTACAGCCCAGCCCATACGTCAGCAAAAATCAAACGGGGAGTCCGAGACACGACTCCGCCGCTCAAGACTCCAAGCCTAGTCACCTCCGTGACAGAAGCTTAATCCATTTCTCGGCATCGGTTACCCATCTCCTACTCTTCTCCTACACGGCGACCAGGATACCACGCGGCATTGAAACAGGTACAAGTTACAGTCTGCGATCCTTCCCACGGTTTTAATCTTTTTCAAAGCTGATGACGTGACGCTCATTCGAGTGCTGTTTCCTTCCTAAAACAGACTTGCGATGCACATGTCATCGCATTTGAGGCGCTCTTGGCACAGGTCATGTTGGGGAGTTGCGAGATTGAATATCACGGCCGCACCATTGTGTCTGCGTGTGAGGCGCTGCCCGGGTTTGCCCGACCACACTTCGGGTTGTTTCGCTTTGGTGTAGGTCAGCCACAAATCGGGCCAGCAGGTAACATGGTTGCGGCGCGGTGGTGTGGCTCATTGTGGATGTCAAGTTAGGTACTTGGCTGACGTGCTTTGAATTGATTTCGCCGTAAGCGCTCGCGGCCGTATTGGCATTCGGCGGGCCCTGAGCTTACGCAGTGTGAACGCACTATTGATGCAGTTGCCATATCTTGGATACAATTATAGAAACACTAATGCGCCGTAATTCAAATCACATGGGAAGCAAATATTTTCCATTTGATGGAGATGCGTAAATTATGTGCTTCGAAGTGATCAACAGTCCTGCTGCGAAAGAGTGACAATGTTACTACCTAGACGAGCAAGGCGCTCGCGAGCATCACAGCGGAGTTGAAAGCATCAGTAATCAAGACGCTATGCATCGCTACTACAAGCCAGCACCGAATATAAGAGGGGTTATCGAAAGTCCAAAATGCGTAGCGTCCCGATGAGGGCGCGGATGTCGTGTCGTGCGTTATGCTGGGGTATCTCTAGTCTATACTTCTCGAATCCAAACCTACTGACATCAGTATAGTGTTCAAAGGCTGGACTGTGTACAGTGGATACAAGACTTACCTCCATCTTTGGGGTCTCGCCAGTCCTCCTGGCGTTATCCTTGGCTGAGTCGATGGCCATTTCCAAGTCGTCCTGGTCGGCCATAGTGATCATGTCGCCATCGTCCTTAATCTCCACCTTGAAGTTCTGTCTCATTCCAAATTTTTCTCTGATCGATTGTGAGAATTCACGCATCGTCATGTCCATGGTGACGAAGACATAGCGCGTGTCGTTGCCATGAACCTTTACTCGTATCTTGCCGGCAACTCCACGAGCACCACCGCTGCCTCCAGATCTTGTGGATCGCGCAGGTGAGCGCCTTCGAGACTTGCTGTTACGGGACATCATCTCGAATTCAGCATCATCCAGATCACTGCCATCATAGTCGTCCTCGTCCTCCTCTTCGATATATGCTGGCCGCCTTGAGCCGCCTTGTCTCGAGCCACGACCATACTGACCGCGGCTGGAACGTGATTGGTATGAGTCATATATGTCGTCGTTGTAGTCGTCAATGATATCCTCCTCAGAACCGCGTCGGCGCGGCTTGTCACGCGGCCTGTTGCGCATAGACTCGGACCGATTTGGTAGCGGTCGCTCAGAAGCCGAGCGCTGCGTTGGTTGGCGGCGTGGTTCATCGTTTCTCTGGTCAAATGCGGCTCTTCCAAGATTCAATGGCTGTGGTTTGGGTCCACCGCCACGCACCGACTGGGCTCGGCTCATTGGCTCATTGCTGCTACCCTTAGAGCCTCTGCCATCACCCTCTGGAGGTGGTGTGGGTGGGAACATGTTTCGATTCATTGGTGGTTCCGACTGCTGTCGCGATCTGCTCTGAAGCTCCGGCTTGACAAGATTAGTTGCCGCAAATGAAAGCTTCTCCTCAGGCCTGTCGTCTGTAGCAGTGTTACCCATCTTCTTGATTTCCGCTCCGGTAAATCCGGTAAAGGCGTTATTGCGGTCCGAGGCGGCAACAAGACGGGCCTTGCCCAGATAATCCTTTGTTTTCAAGTTCTTGACCTTGGCTTCGTTTGGGCGGTAAACAATGCCGACCGGGATGGAAAATACGGTGTATCCCTAAGCAAGTCAGTCCGGCTATGATGGCGAGTATTGCGTGTTGAAGTACCTCAGCCTCCTCCCTGATTGCCTCATCGATAACATCGTGATCTGGGACCACCTTCTCTTTTGCTGCGAACGAAAGATCTTGCAAACCAGCGTCTCGTTGCTGCAGGTAGATGTAGCAAAGGCCGCGATTAAACAGAACCTCACACGAATACAGTTTGAACTTGAGGCCAAGTTGTTCGTAATCAATGTTGTTGTTGCCGCGCAAGTACAAGAGCGTGTCGTTGAAATTAGCCAGTGCTTCCTCGAAATCGCCCATCAAGAAGTTCGAAACACCTTGCTGGAAGTATGCGACGGCAAGGTACTGGTCCAGACGCACAGCGCGCTGGTAACAGTCGACCTGTTGTTGTCAGCACGTGTACATAGCTTGCCTGTTTGTCCTCTACTCACAGCCTTCTCATGTTCTCCGAGCGTCGCATGAATTACACCACAGTTGAATAGAATCTTGGACGTGTCGGAGATTGAATCAAAGACTTTCAGTGCTTCGTCGAATTCGTTGTTGTCGTAGCTGGCGAGGGCTGCCACCCACGTCTCGATTTCCTACCCCGCTAGATCAGCAATTGCCTCGGACGGAGCGCCGGAGCGGCGAGGCAAGGCAGCAAGAAGGCGCGTACCTGCTTCAGAGACATGACGAATGTTTCTTTCCAATGGTTACCCGGCAGTATGGTGTCGTCAAGCCTCAATGCGTTGCCTCTCCTACCACTCCACGGTTGAGGTGGAGCTGCGCTGCGTTCCTAGTGCGACTCGATGTATAGCGTCTTCTCTACAGTTCACAAGTAGCCGCCGGGGCTGCCAGTGGTGCACAGCGTCGATATGAGGGCGCGGTGAATGTGCGCTTCCGGGTGTATGCTCGAGGTATGTACCAGCTGAGTGGCGGTGTCGCGGTGTCGCACGAGCAAGGCAGGCACAGGTATTAAGGGACGCTTCGGACAGTCTGAGGGAAGAAGAGGAGACTTCGAGGGCAGCACGGCAAGACACGCAGGGACACGGTGGGAATTTGGCGGGCGGCTGCAGGCTCAGGCAGGTGGGGAGACCGCTTCTGAGTCGCAGCGCGTCTGGAGTCTTTCTTGGCTGGCTCGTCGTACGCTGCCCTGATTGGACCCCTGCATCGTGAACGCCGACATCCACGGGCGCGTAGTAGCCTCCCAAGACACTTGACACCAACCCATTCGAGCATGACACCACTGCCATCTGATCTCTCGATAACTTAGCATTCCCTGGAAGCGCTGCCTCTGGTTTTCAGGCCTCTACTCCGCCAGGTGACAGCAGCACAGTGGCGCGGCAAACTCTCGGAGTTTGCTCTTGTAGATGCGGACTTCAGTGCGTTTGAGGTCTGTAACGTAGGAAACCCTGCCACTGAGACAGCCACGTGACATGGCGGCTTGTTAGTCACCGATAAAGAGGTCTAGGTCATCAGGCATGAACGCATGAAGTCCTGAGGTTCCCCAGACTCCGTGGACGGTTTGAGCCTAGATTTTGAGGTGTCATCTCCAAGGGACAAGGCATTTCCAAGACCACTTCGTTAGATGACAGAGCCGCAGTCTTACTTGGCAACTCCGTGATTCTTGTCCCGCTCAAGACGTCACGATCAAGATTCACATGGAATCGTGGCATTTCACTAGCACCATGGTGGCTGGAGATCAGCAGAGGCACGCTGCCTGCTCCCGGCCAATCACCATGATGTGCTTCTTCAACAGAATGAACATGGACAGGTCTATTCTCTGATATACAACGCATTGGGCCAGAAGACGTCTTACATCAAGCCTCGCGACCGGCTATTGTTTGCAGCCTCAGTGCTGCACATCAAGTGTAATTCATCTCAGCACTCTTTCTCTTTCACAATCAGCCTCCAGCATGCATCTGGAACAACATTCGTTGCATCCTGTTTCCAAGCCTGCTGTCAGGTCCAACCTTGAACTTTGCCACGTCTACACCTGACGCTTATCGACCAGAATACCTATCTGAAAGAGGGTCACTTATGCTGGTCTTTGCTTGGAAAACGAAAGCGTCCTCCGCAGCCATGGTCTTGGTAACGCGGTTGGGCCACCGGCTGCGTTCAAAATCCCCCCCTTGCGGTCGTGGCCAATGGGGTCTGTATGGCCAATGGGGTCTGTTATACGCCGTCTCTCCGCTCTAGATCTGACCGTACGTCTTCGAAATTTGGCGCTTCCCAGCCAGTCCACTCGCTTGCTAATTCAGCAGGGGCGCACTGCTCAGCGACTTCTTTTGGTTTATCGCTCGCCTCTGCTTCACAAAGCCCCGCTTCATCTGCCAGTTCAACATGCTTTTTGCCCTCGCCTGGGAGCTCGGCCTTGTGTGGGTCGACATCTTCTTTTGGCACTTTGCTTCTCTTCACCCGCCTTCGCCAGAAGAATAACGCTATTACAATCGCGGTTGTTACTGTTGCTGAGACTCCGACGGCTATACCAACTCGTGCATCTTGTGAAAGGCCACTAGATGTCCCATCGCTAGTCACAGTAGAAGTCGGTTCGGGCAGCAAGACAGTAGGGGTCGATGTGGCAGGAGCCATCCTCCATCGGACCATATCCGATGAATCCCAGGCCACCTTCACGGTGGGTGCGAACAGATTCATGACGGAGCTAGAGAACGTCATCGTGCGGTTCTCGAGAACCGCTGAGCTGCAATGTGACCGACATATAGTGTCAGAGACCAAAGAGAACTGCCTACGATAATTCAGCTTTTGCGAATTTGAGTAGATCCAAATATGCATACATTGGACAGCAAATTGCACTCGTCAAGTTTGCATGTGAGGCATCGACGCCTGTGCTCACAGGGGCATAATCGCCCGGACATGAAGCTGGTGAATATACGTAGTGTGTCTCGGACCATGTCATTCCAGCGACCATAATGCCTGGCTGGCTGGTGCCTGGTAGATCCATGTATGGCTGTGCTATATCCTGTGTGAAGGTACCCGTGTAGGAGCATGCTGCCGGGAAGTTTGGTGGGAAGCAAGCTGGATTTCGTCCTCTGTAGACATCTAAGGAGATGTAGATATCTGTGGTATACACTGCTGTAGAAGATTCATAATGATCGTAACCATCAGGGGCGGAAGTGTAGCGGTGTTCGAGGCAAGACTTGGGAGGAGTGAAGCCCAAGTCAAGGTCGGAGTACGTGTATGTTTTGGAATCACTGAGTGCCTGACAATCATATGTCGAGACCTCCATGATGAGCAAATTCGGGGAAGGTATTGGCAAACGAAGAGGAAGAAGATAGACAGTCAGAGAGAGGATGCAGCTATGTTAGCCCCGCCCAGTGTACCATAACACAAATGGAGTACAAGGATAAGCACAATGTAGCGCACCTACCGCGTTCAGATTTTAAGTCTGACTTGCGCTACGGCAGCTCCGCCCTGGCACTCTTGTCGTCTGCCTCAAGCCGTCTCCCATCACTTGATATCTCCTGCAAAGCTGCGTCATCCCCCAGCTCGTTATGCCTCACCGGCCTGCCCTTCTTATCTACTTTTCTCTTCTCTGAAACCGGCATTGGTTGTGACGGCAATCCTTTCGGTATCATCGAAATAGTTTGAATTGCATCTCTGCGCTTCCTCTGATTTCGACGCCTGAGAAATATCAACAGACCGACCAAAGCAACTATCGCGACCACAGCGCATCCAACACCGATCCCCGCTTTTGCGCCTGTGGAAATTCCACTGCTTGTATCACCAGAAAATGGTCCTGTGTTTGTCGAAGTTGAGCTTGGTAGCGCGGTTCTCAATCGAGCAAGGTCAGAGTTCTGCCAGGCGACCATTACTGTAGGCGCATAGAGTGTAAGAACATCTGGCTCGAATGTTCTCGTCGTTTCGCCAATCACAATCGATGTGCCAACCGATGTACAGGTCACTGGGTCACCGTAAAAGGTCTCGCCAATGTTCACCACGACAGTACTTAGCGCGTAACCACTAAAAGTTGTTAGCCCTTGTCGGACATGTGGAAGGTAGCCCATGTACCTAGGACAGCATGTTGCGGTGGTGATCGCAGTTGCATCTTGATCGACACGGGTGATTGCTGATGCGTAGCCACCCGGACAAGTCGCGGGCGAATATATGTAGTTCTGCTGCTGCTGTACTGTTCCTAACCATTCACATGCTTTTGGATAATGCGAAGGAAAGCAAGCTGCGTCGCGTCCTCGGTAGGCTTTGAACCATCTTGTAGAAGTACTATTGGTGCCAGCAGTGCTGAACGTGTCTACCCAGGTATAGAACGTGTCAGAGCCGACAGGTTGTGAGGTATAAGTTTGCTCCAGGCATGAACTGGGCGGAGTGAAGCCTGCGGCGTCGGAAAAGGTATATGTCGCTGTGTCGGTAATGGGTCCAGTGATAGCACTGCAGGTTTGCGATGCAGAAACCATGGTTGTTCACAACAAAAAGGAGAAACAGGCTGACAGCGCTCAAGGTGTATTGCAGAGAGCGTTTAGCCCCCATACCATTTTGGTACACTCCGGGGTGTCACGGATGCTGACCTGCATATTGGTGGCTAATAGTGGTTAGATGTCTGGATACAAATTGCGGCGTGCCTTGCATATCTGACTGTGAGAAATTTGACCAATAAGAGAGATCAGCACCTCACGCCGTTGCTATGCGGCTTCCCGTGTTAAATACGGAAAGTTTGCTGTGAGATCTGCCGCGGCTCATAATGAACGATGTCCATGACTGGCTACGAAACATGTTCGAGAATGTTGTTGTTGTTCATCAGGTTTGATAGTCCAGAACTCACAACATCCCCCGATCGCGCTGCTCTTCTCTCTCCTGCCAAACCGTCTTTCCCGAACATGAGCATACTGTTTTGTCGTCTACAGAATATGTAAGCATGCGCAATGTCGATATGTATTGATCGGTAGAATTCAAAGGCAAATACTTACTGTCCCACACACCGGCACTGCGTGCGATGACGCCGACTAATGTGTCTGGATCGTTCTTATCGAACTAGAAGTGGTTAACGACCAGAAAGGAATGTGGCAACTCCATCTCACCTTTCCATCTTGCTGTCTCGCGACAACAATGCTTCTCCCAATCATCTCCCAGATTTGAACTGGTCTATCCAGGAAGACGGAGCCTATGCCACCCTTTCCTACCTCAACGGTACCAAGAATACCTCGGCACGGCTTGCCTTCATTCTTGGCTTTCAGTGCTTCCCAGATCGCGCCAGTTGACTCTGGCCCTTCAGAGATATCACCGGCTTCGCGAACAGTGGCGTGGTAGGTCCCTGACGACAAGCCTCGAATACTCAAGTCGACAATGGTCATGCTGGGTGCTACCTCCACCATTCGGACAAGTCCACGTACTTTGTTCTCGACATGAACTGCATGTGACTCTAGGATACAGACAGCAGCACCTGAACAATGTCAGTCTATGGCTGAACAGGTTTGCTCAGGATAAACTTACTGTTCGATTTCCCAGAACCACGAAGAATAGCATCGCGCCCGCTTGCTTGCAGCGCATCAACAATTGCCGAAGGTGCTGCTGTACCCTCAATAGACACAAGCTGTTCCTTGAGGTTTGCGGTGATTTTATTGATACCTGTACTACGGTCAGAGAGATGACGTGCATATGGCTCGACCGCACGCTCGTACCACCCAAATTACTGAGAGATGCTTCGATGTCTTTGATGCAGGCCTCGCAGGTCATTGGAACCGCGAATATGGTTTCGAACGACGGTACAGTCATCGTGAAATCGGTGTAGCTGTTTGTGTCTTGGTGAATGAGCTTTGTCCCAAGTTGCGTGATTGATGTGTTGCTCGTCCCCTCGTTCGCTTTGAAATGCAATGACATTCGGCCCGCACTCGCTCGTCCGAGATCTGATAACAGTGGATCACGTGCTTGTGGTTCACGAAATTGTACAATGCCAAGCATCGCTGGATCGAACTTCATGAACACCCCAGCCCGAAGCGCTGCCCGCGGCCGACCGATCGCCAACCCGTAAATTCTGAAAACAAGGTCTCGCTTCACCAGGAGCGATTTAAAGAGAAGGAAAGGCCGCTGCATAGGCTCTCATAACCATGTCTCAAGTAGTAGGCAAGGTACGTCTTCTCCACGGAACCTCCGCGATTACGTGCGCCCGGCCAATTGAGCTACCAAGATGCGCTGTATGCCGACGGCACCAATACTAAGACTTTCTATAGACGCGCCTTGCGTACGCTCGCTCATGGCATCTCATCGACATCGGCGCTGACCCGCGAGCGCTTGGGCGCGTTGCCTCCGCCATCGCGCTCGCCTTGATGGGCAAGCACAAGCCGACCTTTGATCCCTCAACTGATTGCGGCGACTATGTGGTAGCAATTGACTGCGCAAACCTTCACACAACCGGCAAGAAGCGCTTTCAGAAGCTGTATCGCACTCACACATCACGTCCTGGCTCGCTAAAGGAGATTAACATGGACCGCATGATGGCCAAGTGGGGAGGTGGCGAGGTCTTGAGGAAGGCAGTCAGTGGGATGCTGCCGAAGAACAGGTTGAGGAAGGAGAGGTTGGCAAGGCTGAAGACCTTCGAGGGACGGGCGCATCCGTATGAAGAAAATGTGCTGAAGGTTGGAAATGGCGGAGGCCAAAGCATCGCTGAGCTGCCTGAAGTCAAAAAGGCATTTGAGGGGATAAAAAACCCTACTCAAGTGCCAGCCTCATAGCAGATTTGACAAGAAGGGGGACACCTTATGATTATAAAAAGGGGAGGGTTGATCTGTAAGATCTGTGTATACGAGGAGAAGCCTTACACGGGCACGGCGTTCAATACTGTATCGGTACCTGTTCTAGCATATACCAAGACGAATTTTTTAACACCACGTTGTGATCAACCTTTCGAGCTCCCGAGCTGCCACGCTGATCGGTCTTGCCTCGATGCGTCAATTGACTGTAGCTTCAATTCGTGCTCAAAATCATGCGCTGATCGCATGCGGACTTATTTTACATGAAATCTTCTCCACATGTTGTTTGGTATCGACTGGAAAGTTCACCACATATTCTAGTAGTCATAGAATCCCTTCCCGCTCTTCTTGCCCAGCCAGCCTGCATCCACCATCTTCTTCAACAATACCGCTGGCCTATACTTTGAGTCACCTGTGTCATTGTACAGGACCTGCATGATGGCCAGACATGTGTCGATGCCGATGAAGTCAGCAAGCTGCAACGGTCCCATTGGAACATTTGTGCCATTCTTCATGATGCTGTCAATGTCCTCCTTCTTTCCTACGCCTGTCTCCAGGCAGATGATGGCCTCATTGATGTACGGCATAAGGATGCGATTTGCGAGGAAACCAGGAGAATCGGCTGATTGCGAGGCGATCTTGCCCATCTTTTCGCAAAATGCAATCGCTGTGTCGATAGTATCCTGTGAAGTCTGAAGACCGGTGATAATCTCGACGCCCTTCTGAACAGGAACAGGGTTCATGAAGTGTGTACTGATGACACGGGAGGAGGCAGACAAGTCGGTAGGATCCTTGCTCGTGCTGGCGGCAATTTTGGTGATTGAAATGGAAGATGTGTTGGTTGCGAGAATAGCGTGAGACGGACAGATCTGAGCCAGCTGTGAGAAGATCTTGGACTTAAGGTCTGGTATTTCCTATGTACCATCAGTGAAGTTCTGGACCAAATGCGAGAGAGTATTCACAGGCACAGCCTCGATGACGAAGTCCACGTCAGAGAGATCCTCAAGCTGTGTGCTGGTAGTCAAGCGACCTCGAGTAGCATCAGCGTCTTCTTGGGATAGTTTCCCTTTTCCAACGTCTTTTGCAAGCAGCTTCTCGGCGAACTTCAGGCCCTTGTCGATCGAGGCTTGTGAGCTGTCAATGAGGCTGACAGGTACTTTGGCGCGTTGGGCTGCCACAAGTGCTATTCCAAGACCCTTCCACTGTCAATTGGGAATTTCACTGCTGTATGTGTGAACTCACCATCTGACCAGCTCCAATGATACCGAGCTTCTTTACCTCAGCGGCCGCTCCAATTGAAGGTGTCGAGCTGAAAGCGCGGCATTGCTGCCTTGCAGTCCGAGCAATTTGCTTTGAGGTTGCGCAAAACATTTTGTGTCTTTTGAAAATCTGGCTCGAGGATAAAAGTGCAGATGTTTAGCAGCATGTGTATCGATGCACCACCACGGTCTCGGCTTAAGGAGCGTTGCTAACCGAGGCATGACGCTCCGTGGACGGTGGCGACCTTCCGCTCCGCTGTCCGTGCTTTGGCGACGGTTTGGCGATGGCCACTCTACGCGTCTAGCGCGACGCGTCCAGAGAACGAGTGTCTTGGGACCGTGGACAGGCGCACGACGACCACGACAATGGCTCAAACGACGCTGGACGAGTGGACAAGGGATCCAGTCGACCCAGAGATCCGCGCCCACGTATACAGTCTTATCACTGCCGTAGGGTTCCAAATTAACGTCCATTCAATGTTCGCTAACGCGCACGCAGCTTGGTGGTAATGGGGATGACGGCACCTATGCTCTTGGAGACGACGCACTTGTCTGTCTCAAAGACCTGAGAAAGTGGTTGAAATTCGCCGACGGACAACTGAACCGCCGTGATGTGGCACGATGCATGGCGGAAGCGAACCTGGTGAAGGGTGACTTGCTGGAGATACTCGCCAAAATCTCACCCGGAGTACTTGAGCAGCCTCTGAAGCACAAGCTTGCGGTTGCTACACGTAAAACTAATCACATCAAAGGCTGTTCATATTGCTAACAGTCGCAGTGGAACTTCTTGTGCCTCTCACCTGGCCATTCGAGATTGATCCTGTCGAAGCGACTGTCAACCACCATCGCCATGGCCCCTATGTTCAACTCGCTCAGATCGGATACAAGCGCGCCATATTACATTTCGACCGAGACCGAACGCTCCAAACCGCTGTAAAGGTTGCACTTCCCTCGATGGCGATACCGTTGCGCGAGAGGTCGTCACGAGACGAGGGAATAATTCGTATCGCGTTATACTTCATACGAAACATTGCCATGCTCTCACCCCCGAGTAGCGTTCCTATAGATATTGACGAGGCGGAGATATCTCGATCAACAACGATTGAGACTTTTCAGGAGCAGGACATCTTCCAGGTGCTTCTTAGCATGTCATCAAGCATCGGAGAAGATTTCGTCGCACAGGACGTAGTACTGCTGGAAATCTTGTTCTTTCTCCTGAAGGGTATCGATGCAGAGAAACTGTTCATGGAAGACAAGAAATTAAGCAGCAAAAATACTAATGAGCTCAAAGAATTGATGCAGAAAGAGAAAGCGATGCTGGCTGGGTATGCTCGTACTGCACCAACACGTCACAATCGTTTCGGTACCATGATATGGCTCAAGCAAGAGGATGAGAAGGTCACAACCGTCTCTGGTCAGGACGTACTTGGCAAGGCTCAAGCAACCTTGGACAAGATGGACCAAACAAAGAAATGGAATAAACCAAGGCGGCCAGGACGCAAGACAGACCTGGAGCAAGAAAGGGAGGAATTCAATCTGCCTGTTCCCCTTAGCACCTCTGCACGAACTCACATCAAAGCTTTTGTTGAAGAATTCTTGGATTCTTCTTTCAACCCGCTGTTCCAGCATCTGAGGAAAGCTATTGAGCGTGAGACTGAACGTGTAGAGACGCGTCACTCACGTCAATTCTTCTACCTTATCTCATGGTTCCTCCAGGCGGAGTGCGCAAGACGTCGGATCATAAAAGAAAAGGCCGCTGGCTCAAAAACACCAGCTGTTCTCACAGCTGAGGACGAAAGTTACGGTTTGATTGCAGAAGTCATGAATCAAGAGACATTCATCCTGCTGAATCGATTCATGCAAAGGAGTCAAGACGAGAAAGCGTGGCAAGACCTCAACGCGGGTATGAGGTGCTTTACTCAAATCTTACTCACTGTACATGAGATGTCGGAATCTTTGATAGAAGATGACCAAGAGATTGCAGAGAACATACAGAATCGCATCTTCTACGAAGAGTCCACTCATGATCGCGTAGTCATGATCCTACGATCGTACAAAGACCAGGGGTTCGGGTACCTTGATGCTGTTACAGAACTCTCGCATGTGTTCTTGCGTATGCTAGAACGTTATGCGAAGCAGAACGTTGACATGCAAATCAAGTCGAAACGACGAGCTCGCAAGATCAAGAAGAAGCAAGCCCAAACGCAGGGAATGGAAGGAGAGGATGAGGGTCACATTTCAGAGAACGAAGATCTACAGCAAGCCCAGAAGACAGTCACTGAACGCAAGTTCGACTTCGCTCGCTTTGCTGCCAAATTCGTCAATCAAAGTAGTGTCAACACCTTCGTCGCCTTCACGCGATACTTTGCGGACTTAGACCCTGAGCAACTAAAGCGCGCCCATAGATTTTTCCACCGCGTGGCCTACAAAATGGAGCTCGGCGTCTTGTTGTGTCGAGTTGACATTGTTCACCTCTTCAACAAGATGATGAAAGGCCCACGCGGCCTCGATCCAGAGTCTCCAGCTTACAAAGAGTGGGATGATTTCGTGAGGCACTTCTTCAGACAAGTTGTGAAGCGCGTGCAAGAGCGACCAGAACTCATAGTCGAGATGCTTTTCAGCAAGATTCCTCAGACATTGTTTTTCCTTGAGCATGGCCACGATCGAGAGATCCTTACGCGCGCACCAAGACCACCTGCTGAGTTAGAGGTCAAACCTGGAATGGAAAGGCCTGAGCAGATTGGTGTCGCTGTAGGCGTACTAGTCAATCAGCAGAAGTCGGATGATCTACGATGGATACGAGACGTTCTGAAGTCAGCTATTGAGGAGCGCAAGGCATGGGAAGATGCAGAACAGGCTCGCAATGATATGAAAGCGAGCGAGATGCTCGAGGGTGAAGCAGCTCCAGACAGCGTTCCTGATGACGAGCGCTCACTTCCGTCCATTCGTATGTATGCCCTAAGGATTGCCTACCCGGGATGCTGACTGATCAGTGGTCAAACATGACACACCACAACGCAAGGCTGCCATGTTTAAGGACAACAAGCTTCGCCTCCTCATGACTCTTGTAGGGTTCATGAGGCTTGGTGCAACCGACGATCCTGACGCCTCGTGGGTCATTCCCCCATCGCTTACATCGGTGGATCTTCAAGAAGCTATTGACCTCATTCGCAAATTCGAATTCGATCCACCGATTTATGAGAATGGCAAAGGACCAGAACTCTTTCTACGTAGTAAAGCAGCAGCAGCCCGGCGGTCGACTCGTAGAGCCGAATTCGATGATGACTCAGACGGTATCGACCGAAACTCAGAAGAAGATCGAGGGGAGTACGCAATGGACGAGCCCACTGCGAGGAAGGTGGATGGACCGAGGAAAAAGCTTAAACGGCGCAGACAAGATCGTGCCCCTGTTGAGCTCGACGAGGAAGAGCGTGAAGCGCGGGCTGAAGCGCGGCGAAAGAAAGAGATCGAGAAGCAGGCAAAGACCAAGAGTACAATGTTTGTCCATGACTCAGACGACGAAGAGTGGGATGCGGACAAGGATGCGGCGTTCTTCGCTCGCGAGCAAGCACTGCGGGAGGACACTATGAATCAGTTCAAGAAAACATTGGTCCTTGGCACTGTCCAGCCCGCCGTATCGAAGGAAGTACTTTCTAAGAAGAGAAAAGCCGAGAACACCATGAAGAAGAGCAAGAGACGGAAGTCGCCGCCGAAGCGTAAGCCCGGCCCATTCGAGGACAGCGACGAAGATGGCAACACGGATGACGCTGCAAGTAGTAGTAGTCATGCGTTGTCAGATGAAGATGAGAACACCTTGAACAACGCAGTGAGCGAGGACGAGACTACGGACACACCTTTGTCTTCACAACATGCGGGAAGCAAAGGCGGTATGCCCTCCACTTCAGCAGCAACAATAGCTTTTCTAAGCAAAGACAATGCTGTGACAGAAGACGACGATGACGATGATGATATGCCCGTGCACCGCAGACCTGCAGTGCGCAACCTGAGGGCCGGCTTTATTATCGACAGCGATTCGGAATGAGACAGATGATAAGACTCGATTGTATTGAAAGGACGAGCATAGCATGGCGTTCCGGTTCGTAGCTCTCACATTTGTATACCCTCTGGCAGTTTATGAACTGCTTTCAATGCGCCTTCAATAACACCGTGTTTGACTCTTGACACTAGCTTTGCTGTCAGTGGAAACTCTGTCCTTGAAGATCACTCTGTGTCAGTCCAGACGACTCAAAGTGAAGGTGACCTGGCGGTGACGTCGCGTCTTCTGTTTTAGTGCCTGCTTCATTCGTTCCTTCCTCAGTACTTCACTACACAAACTCTCTGCACCACCTGCATACTGTGAGTAATCTCTTCTTCATACGCGTCTTGCGTCGAATCTCTACCATGCTAAATTTTTCAGGACGACATCGCAAGTTTGAGCTGCTGCGCGCCCACTGGGAAGCTGCTGAACTCGAGGGGCAGCGAGCAGAGATGGTGGGCAGAAAAGAGAGGCAAACGTCTCACGCGATTGTCCATGTTGAAGCTCAGCACAATGCAGGAAGCAACTTTCGCAGGAAGCTCAGCAATGGGCTCGCATTCATATCCCTAACACAACGAAAGCCCGCACTCACGCGCCAGTTAGCAAGCAACGCGTCGATGGCGATGAACGCGCCCAGTGCGAATAACAGCTCGACAGCTATCTTAGACCAAAACATATCGGTTTCGTCTCAGGATGAACTCCTTGAGGCAAAAACCTCCAGCAGCACAACGGCCCCACTGCTTGACGGCGTGCGCACCTCTACTATTCTTCAATCGCCCACACCACTGCCTCGACCGCGGACATTCAGCTACATACCACGCCCTGTTAAGGCTGATGCTGAGGTGATGTCTATCGTGAAAAAGGACGACTCAGCTCACGATGTTCTCGTGAGCCAACTAAAGACTCTTCCGCCCACCAGAATACCCACTCCTAATTCACGTCAACCGAAGCGTCGAGTCTCTAGCCCTCGGCAATACTTCCCCGTTCAATCGCCGTTGCAAACAGTCGCTGCAATCAATTGCCAATCCGCTGCGGATAGAGCGAATCCTTCTCCATCCAAGGTTGTCGTACGCTCACAGACAACACCGAATCTGGCGAAGGCTCTCATCACGCCTCAACATGCGGACCATATCGTACCAAAAAGACAAGAGACTGATGTTCCTCCCACTTGTACGCCTCAAAGGCCTTTACTTGACGAAAATACACCGACTGGCAAGCATGTAATGCAACGGAGGCCGCAGGCTCAGAATAGATCTGTCAAGCGTGAGAGTTTAGCAATGCCGCCTCCAGCATCCAACAGGAGATCGTTTGGGCCAAGTATTCCGCTGGTTGTTCAGAACAAACACATCAGTCTCGCACCGCCCGTCAGCACCAAACGCCTGAGTTCGCACTTTTCACATTTGGCTGCCAGCTATGCTTCGGCAGAGGAAGCACAAGAGATTTCTGGTGACGCAGAAAGCCTTCGTTCATCTAAAGGCGAAAGTGGTGCCCGGCGCCAATCAAGCAATTCAGGGACTGTTGAGCCTGTGAACCCGCCTCTTGTGCTGCCATCAAACTTCATTGTTGAGAATGAGACACAAAGAAGGACGCTTGGAACACCAAGCGGTTTGGATGGTAATTGGCGGTCTTCAAGGGTCTTTGCTGCTGCAAATCACAAGGTGAGAAGAAGTTTCCCACGTTCATCCACATTCCAGCATTTTGGACGCTCAAAAGTCCCTCCTATTTCTTCTGTTCCAGGCCAGTACGAGTCGCCTTCGTCATCCGACCTTACCCAGTCCATCTGGAAACACGCTAAGCCAGTGTCGTTCTCAAACTTGCACCATCGCCTCCCTACAGCTTCTGGAAAGTTTGCATCCTCCTCTGGATCCTTGTTGTCCGATATCGCTATAGCCCAGAGGTCCATAGAGGCTGTGTCACTGAACTCTTTCTCAACCCGGACATCAATGGACATACCTCAATCTGAAGAACAACCAGAGGCGATCCATTTGAAAGAAGCATTGGAATCATTACATGGTTTTCAAGAAGCCTCAGTCTCTGCGCAGGAGGCCAACTTTGTCGACTACAATACCAAAGTATCTGCAAAGTCTGCGATCGATCCGCCAGCACGCCTTACGCTTCCCACCAAGTCACAGGTCCAGCCTGTAGGCAGGGCCATCTCAATTCCGAGGCCAAGTTTTCCTGCTGGAGAACTACAGACTCAAAGACAGTGGTCCATTTTGGAATACTTCTACCCAGGCAATGCTGACATTTCAACGTATTTTCAGGTCAAAGATTACATGCCTCCTTTGTACTGGGCAGGCCGATTTCAGTCTCGTTTCGACCAGTGGCGCACTGAAACAATGACAGCGATCCTAAATCCAACAATGAAATGCAAGAGTGACACGCCGTTGGGACAATGCAGCCTTGACGATGAGAAGAAAGCTACTGTCCTTATCTTTATGCAGCTCAGAGACCTTTGCACATCAACGCAAGCAGCAGATAGTCTCCACGTACGTGCATGCTCAGATCGCTGTAGATGGAGGCATGAGTCGTTTGCTGACTGCAAGACAGGAATTTGAGTACAGATACCGAAAGGACCACAAGCTACTTGACACCAAATTGGACCTTCCACCATCACTACGTAAGCCCGAGGAGTCGACTCCCAAAGGATCCATTGGCCGCGCTGTACGCAAACTAACGCCTCGTAAGGCTAGCTTTGTCAACCTTTTCAAAGGCAAAAGCAGAAACAGACATGATGATACCGAGGCAGAGGATGTGCCCGGGCACTTTCGTGAGCTTCAGGACATCACAGATTTGACTTCAAGCTTCGAGGCTCCGGACTCTGACAGCTGTGAATCCAGCACTCGGCCAAATCACTTCTGAGATCGCTTTTGATGGGATTACGAAATGAATGACTGCGATGGAGTGGATGCACGGACGTTCCCAAATTTGCTCGGATGCAGATGTTGCGGATTTCATTACATGGGTGACAAGCTTTCTGCACGGGTGTGACAATATCTTCGTGACTGCCTGGATGTAGCTCAGGCGTCTACATGTGTGACAACGATATTCAGAAAACCCAAAATCAATCTTAACAGCTAAAGCCGTATGGTCGATTGTCCTGCGTACATGCTTTGGAGGATCTGAAGAGATTTGAGAAAGTGGGAATGGGGCAATAGAACAATGTCATGGTATGGAACAAGATCATGATATAGCTGCTGACAGTTGCTTTAACCGAATGGTCAGATTGGTGATGTCGTACTGATATCTAATTTGTAGTATAAACACAGCATGGCAGCATGCATGTGCTTCCCACTGGTGAATCATGAATTTACCTAAGCGTAGAAGTTGACAGTGTCCTTCTTCTTCGCTTGTACCTCAGCAATAGCATCGACATAGTGCTCGTGACTGATCTTCTGCTGACCTGATCGAAGAGCAATCATACCAGCCTCGACGCATACAGCCTTGAGCTGCGCACCACCAAACTCATCGGTACTTCGGGCCAGCTCCTGCCAATTGACTCCCTCATCGACTGTCATCTTTCGCGAGTGGATGCGCATGATTTGTGCGCGAGCCTCCTCGTTGGGCAGCGGGAACTCAATTTTTCGATCCAGACGACCAGAACGGAGCAGAGCAGGGTCCAGGACATCGACACGGTTGGTTGCAGCGAGCACCTTAACACGATCGTCGGAGGCGAAGCCGTCAAGTTGATTGAGAAGCTCCAACATGGTTCGCTGGACTTCACGGTCACCGGACTTCTCGGAGTCGAAACGTTTTGTTCCTACGGCGTCGAGCTCATCGATGAAGATGATCGAAGGCGCCTTCTCCTTGGCCAAGGCGAAGCAGTCGCGCACAAGCTTGGCTCCATCTCCTATGAACATCTGCACCAATTGCGGGCCTGCGAGCTTGAGGAAGGTGGCGTCAGTCTGCGCCGCGCAGGCTCGAGCCAGGAGCGTCTTTCCGGTACCGGGAGGGCCGTACATCAGTGCACCTGTGTGCGTTAGCATGGAGTCGTAATGGCAAGTAACCGCTGGCCTACCCTTTGGCGCCTTGATGCCGATCTTCTTGAATCGCTCGGCCTCCTTCATGGGCCAGACGACGGCTTCGACCAGCTCCTCAATCTGCTTGTCCAGTCCGCCGACATCTGTGTATTTCTCGGTTGGCTTCTCGTCTACCTCCATTGCCTTTACTCGGCTGTCGTACTCGGCGGGAAGCGTGTCGAGCACCAGGTACGAATCCTTATTCACACCAATCAGGTCACCAGGCTTGAGCTTCTCGTGGTCGACCAGACCGATAAGAGGTAGGAAGATGGTTTGTCTCGTAGACGTCTTGATGACTGCCGACTTGCCCACTCGTGTGGCGTCTAGGTCGATGTTTGCACCCTCTTCCTTAGCTTCAGCCTCGACATCCAAGTCTAGTATCTCGACGACGTTGCCAACAAGGTACGGCAGTTGTCTAAAACTCGTGAGCATGTTTGCCACCATCCTTAGTTCGCAACTTCAATTTACCTGTTGTTCTCGATCTTGTCCAGGTTGTCCTTGATCTTCTCATTCATAGAAGCCTTCTCGTGTGTGAGCCGCTGAAACTCGCTCTTCATGATGCGCATGTCGTTCTCGAGTAACCGTCTCCGCGCGATGATGTCTCGTGTACTGGAGTTCAGGATATCCTCGTCGAGTGGCTCCTCTTCGGGCTCAGCATCTTCCATATCTGCGTCACCGTCGGCCTTATTTCCATCTTTGCCGGCATCTCCATCCTTTTTCTTATCCTCGTCCTTCTTCTCTTCCTTCTCGTGGCGCTCAAGGTCATCGAGATCCTCGAGTGTAGACATGGTGGCGGCGTGAGATGGAGTTACTACCAGGTATTAATCCGTACAAGTAGATCTAGGGAGAGTCACACAAGATTTGCGATCCGAGAAGGTGTCGCGGGTGTTATGATCAAGTGGGTGGGGTGTTGATGTAAAGCTGTTCGCGAGGCAGCTACAGGTGACGTGAAGCTCCCGCGATTACGCCGGTCTTGGCGCGTTTGGTTCGAAGCTTCCCGATTAAGACGAGCATTTTCACCTCACCATTTCAAAACTCGTATTGTGATCTTGCAAGGCGAGATCTTCCAAAAAGGCTTTTCTAATAATTTTTGCGCACTGTGGGGCACAGTGCTTATAGACGGATTAAGTGCTGTGCTGTTTGACATGCGTATGCATACTTGGTTGGCACAGACAGACATGCTTCCCGGAACTTGCGATGTTCTTTCCGTATCCTATCCTAGTCTAGGTCCTGACCTTTGAAATTGGGTTCATTATGATCATTGTTTTGATGTTCTCGCAAAGGTTCATTAGAGTCATCGCGACCGTGGGTACTTACGTGTCCATGTTGCAGAGGCTGCTAAGAAGGATCCAGAGAGCTCAACTTAAGATGTATGCAGGGTTTTTGAAGAATCACATAACGTTAGAGATGTGCAGTTGATTGACCGAGGTCAATCTATCCAAGAAATCAGCTTTCTTGAGGATCGTTGTAAGGATACTGCACTTTCATACGATGAGAAGTTGAGGACAACGACGTGGTCGACGAAGAAGTGAGATAGGATCGTGGCATAGACTACCGTGCACAGAGCTGGGAGAAGTAAGTAATCTATAGGCAGATCAAGCTTTGCTGACACCTTCAAACTGATTCAGTCGTTCTAACCTGGTGTGTTTCCTTCAGTGTCAGATTGATTTAAACACGGATGCTAAGGCTACAGCACTCCGTCAAGCACATTATGTAAGTTCTGAAAGACCATGTAATCTTACAGCTGGGTCATCACTCTGATAAGTACATGCTAAACCCTTGCGAATACCTCCGTTGGAACTAACTTTTGGCCTCGAGTTCTTCCAGGCGTACCTTGGACGATCGATTGCAAAGAAAAGACCTGAGGTCAACACTGATGCCGTGGAAGTTGGTAGTCTTGAGAAGTGCCTGCTTGAACGCGTTCTCGCGTTAGATACATCACTGGGCCCTAGAGCTGTTTCTTTGTCAACTCCCCAGTTACTTGTAATCATCTTTACCTCCTTCAAGGCTTAGTACATCGCCGCTCACAGAATTGTAGGAACCCATTTTGTAGTTTCGGAGACTCACCATATTCTTCCGCACACGGCTGTGCCGTAATAGTGATCGAATGATTCGAAAATAGCGATATGGTCTTTTTAATCTCCGACTGCATTGGACAGCTACACTGCTAGAGTTGGGTGTGGCTCTCCGATACACGACTGCGTTATTTCACAGTCGGTTCGGAGAACCAGGAAGGTGCTTCAACAGGTGTATGAATAGCAATCAACATGTGTTTAATGTATGATTAATCAGCACTCAGGGTAGAGTTCGTGAATCACGGAGACGCTGCGCTGGAAAGACGTCGACTTCGTCAACGTGGAGGGTGGCATCAAGTATCTATCTGCTGAAATGAAGGGTAACACAATCCTAACAAAGGAGTAATACATACATATTGCAGACACCTTATGCACGTTCTTAGAAGTTGACTTGCGGCTAATGTTTCAGGATATCACATGTGAAGTGGCTCTTTTGAACAGCGGCCTCGGCCCCCAAGCCTGCCGTATTACTAATGCTTTGAGCGGGGCAAAACTCAACTTGGAACAGGTCTCTTCGACTACCTACGATATGTTGTACAACAGGATGCCGACATAGCTATTAGTTCAGAAATAATGGCATATATTTATTTTTGATTTTTTAATTGTATATTGAATGAACTGGCACCATGGCCTAATGGTAAGGCGTTGCTTTCCGGCTTGAAAAATGCCAAGGAAACTGGCAAAGATTGAGGGTTCGAGTCCCTCTGGTGTCGCATGTATTTTCTTTTTGCATTTTTGCCTCTGTACGTGCGTTGCGAGGCTTCAAAGATGGACTTGAACCGTGGATCAAAGCGGAACTTTGATGTTCTTCGCTATGTGCGCTAGCGCCCCGCTAGCGGTAGCGCGCACGGTTTTCCACGTTGCCGGCAATAAGCCGAAAATATGGACCGCGGCAGGGCATCTGAACTTCAAATGAGTGCATTAGGTGTTGTTCTGTGCAAGTTCAGGTACCAACAATCATTCAGATTGTGTGCGATCTCATGCTGGGACGGATACTGGTGTCCCAAGGCAGGCTGCACATTCCTTGATCAAGATGTGCACGAATAACATTGCCTGCCTGGACATGCTCCCGACAACATACGAGCAGTTCACCTCACCGAGGTTATTTCTAGTGCAGCCACCTACTAGTTCCCGCGTACCGTATCTTGCTTTGTGAAGGCAGTCAGTCTACCTACACATCCAAGCACTCCTGCGCCAATTTGTGTCACGTGCCGTTGTCCACAGGGAGTCCAAATCTCAAGCATCGTTCGAGGACGCGCTTTACATCTATAGCAAATTGGACTATTTAACCATTTGACTTCATCTCCACTCACTGTATTTTATCACGGCTGATTTTCTGTAACACGCTCGTGCATAATGTCTGCGATGCGTACTCTCCATTGCTTGCAGCGAGCTCGGCTGACCACGCGACATGCTCAGGTAGTTGGCATCTGCATTCAAACGTGGCATCAACTGATATGAAATAGAAAATTCCCTTGTCCAGTCAAGCCCGTTTACAATCGACAGCAACTTTGTCCACGGCGTCGACTCAGTCCGCCACAACTTCTGGCAGCGATGCTGACAACGAACTCCAAAGAGGCCATGGGCTTCAGCAGAAGTTGCATCAGACTCTCAAAAGACCTACGGCAATTCGCACAGTAGCCGCGGAACTGACGTTGGAGAATGCCAGCGTCGATGTCAAGAACAGCCGGATTGTTGTCGGAGGCAAGACTATTCCGAATATCTGGTTGAGAGACAATTGTCAATGCAGTAGCTGCATACACGAATCAACCAAGCAGCGTCTCCAGGATACCTTTGCGATACCCAAGGACTTGTCCATCAAATCGGCTTCAATCGCCGCAGAAGAGAAGAAGGGTGCAAGGACCGTTGAAGTTGAATGGAGCGACGGCCACGAGAGTAAATATACCCAACCATTCCTTACCAACGCGGTGAGGGGTTTCGAACAAAAATCCGTCATCCGTCAAGGCTTGGTTAGTCCTCAGTTCTGGGATAAGACCATTGCACAGGACCCACCAAGAGTGTTCTACCAGGAAGCCATGGACAACAATATGAGTACCGTACTCAAGGCCATCGTGAGTAACCCCCGACGAACATCCCAGACAAGCCTCAGGCTAACACCCAAGCAGCGTAAATATGGCTTTTGCTACGTCGACAACACGCCCTTCGACACGCCACAACCGACTGAGGACCTTCTCCGCCGCATCGCCTTCATCCGTGAAACGCACTACGGCGGCTTCTACGACTTCACCGCCGACCTCGCCTCGCAGGACACGGCATACACCAACATTGCGCTCGAAGCACACACCGACAACACCTATTTCTCTGACCCGGCCGGACTACAAGCCTTCCACCTGCTGTCGCACAGCGAGGGCAGCGGCGGCGCATCGCTGCTCGTCGACGGCTTCAAAGCCGCTGCCGAGCTGTTGCAGCAGGACAAGGAAGCATACCGCATTCTCAGCACTGTGAACGTGCACGCCCACGCGTCGGGTAACGAGGGGATCAGCATCCAGCCGTACCGCGGGTTCCCTGTGCTGGAGCACGATCCCACTACTGGCGATCTGCTGCGGGTGCGCTGGAACTCGTCGGACCGCGCGAGTGTCGAGCTGCCGATTGACGAGGTCGAGACGTGGTATGATGCTGCGCGCAAGTTTGATGCGCTGCTCAAGAAGGAGGAGAATGAGTACTGGGAGCAATTGGTCCCGGGGCGGGTGTCGATCTTTGACAACTGGAGGGTTTTGCATGGAAGGAGTAGCTTTACCGGAAAGAGGAGGATCTGTGGTGGGTACATCAATCGTGACGACTGGACGAGCAGATTCAAGGTAGATGAATGGGGGCAGGAGACGGTTTTGCAGAGTCTGGCAAGCTCGTAGAGGAGTGGGGTTGGGAGTAGACGGGGAATGATCAGTGGCAGACAGAAGTGTAAATCAATGAAATCATGTTGATACATGTTGTGATGGCTCCTTGAGACTTATGTACAGCTGCTGCGACCCAAAGAAAGCGCCTGGTATATTTTTGATTTTCTGCGTGATATAATCTAGCGCCTGGCGGGGACGTTCTTCTCCTGCTCGAGCTCCAACTCGGCCTGGCGGTAGTACTTGGCAGTGTCGACACCGTGGTAGGGGTGGTTGACCAGGTTGGGCCATGGCAGAACGTGAGAGAATGTGGCAGCGTAGCGCGAGTTCCTGTGTGCGACTCCCTGCATGTACTCGGTCATCTCGGTGGTGCCGTACAGCGGCTCTCCTCTCTTGACCTTGTCGACCATCTCGCGCATGTCCATCTCGACTTCGCGGCGGTTCTCACGGGCACCGTAGAAGCGGGCTGTCGCCATGTTAGCACAAGAGCGCAGCCAATCACACGCAGTGCAATTGCACATGTCAGGCACGTACATGCGGACCGCGAGTAGGCGAAGATGACGGCACCAGCGACGCCGACAGCACCGCTCAGGCGCATGACGGGAGCAAATCCACCCTTGCCTACAAACGAGGGCGACACGCGCTCCCAGTAGAGCATCAGGCCGGGGCTGATGGCACCGACGCCGGCGCCGTAGAGCCAGTCTGAGGGGCGGGTGTAGCGAATGACGCGCGAAAGATGTCTTGGGGCTTAGTCAGTACAAGTGCGCAGGCAGGTGAGGGCAGGCAGCGGGCGTGGGAGGCATACGGGTCGTTGTCGATGAGCTGTAGTATGTTAGCCATGTGCGCCCATTGCGCCGTCGGCAGGGCTGCAATTGCTTACTGGATACTCTCCGGTGGGGACCTTGTCCGGCACAACGGCCTGGTGCCTGACAGCGGCGTCCTGCGAAGACATTGTGGGTTGTGGGCGTTGCGGCGTGCGGCGTGCTGGCTGTGGACTGCTGGCTGTGGAGGCTTGCGTGAGGAGTGAGGTCGGCAATTGCCGTCCGAGCTTCCCTCCGCGCCGTCATTCCCAAAAGTTCCAGTTCACGTTTGAAGCGCCAAGCCCAGCCCTACCATTTGCAACGCGACGAGTCGCGACAGCAATGCTTGCGCGCCCTGCGACTGGTGCTTCCCGACTTTCGACATAACCACAGCCTGCGCATCCACACGACATGGACGGCATCCAGCCAAGTCCGTCCGGCGCCGCCTCCGACTCGGCCCTCGTCCACGCCCGTCCCACCGTCGCCGACCTGCATGGAGAGAACCACTTTGCGCAGGTCGCCAGGAAGAACTGGCTCGCCGCCAAGAAGCCCCCCAAGGTGCGCCCCGAGGTCGTCAAGAAAGAGCTGTGGGATGAGCTGGAAAACGTTGACTTTGCATACTCTTCACTGCTCGTGCTCGAGAACCTGCAGCTGCTGGAACGATATCTGTGGCCAGGCTTCACCAAGGATGCCTCCAATTACCACCATCTGCTGCTGGCGCTGCTGGTCAATGTAAAGAGGAGGGAAAACTTGCCGTCATGGGGTAAGCCATTGAGCATATCCCCCAGGATACTACTCCTTGCTGACTCGCCCCAGAACACTTCGCGAGCAAACCCACCGAATTCTCCTCCTTCTTTCGCCGCATTCTCTCCATGACCGTCGACCCCTCGCAACCTATGAAAATCCGGACCCACCTGGTGTCATTTGTAATCGGCGCATTCCAATCGCTCGATAGTGGCCTTGTGCGCAAAGAGTGCGCGCCTCTTGTTGGCATATCAATATGGCACAACCTGCACTCGGACGCAGTGCGTGAACATCACTTTGAGGAGCACCAGATGCTGCGTAAGGCGTGGCGCGCGTCTGGGAAGAGATACGAGGCTGCGGACGAGCCGCTCAAAGCTAGGCTGCGTTTTGAACGATCGTGGCTGTTCACATTAGTCCTCGACTTCATCGACCGCCTGTATAACAGCAACACAAAGCAAGAGATGAGCGACAATCTTGGTTACTGCGAACGTTTCGTGGAACTCCTTACCGACCTGCAGAGTCAGCTTCCTACCAGAAGGTATGTCAACACGTTGTTGAAGAATCTAAATCTGCTCTCCGCAATAAGACTGTCGCCAATGTATGCAAACGAGGGAAATGGCTTGTTCCGCGATCTCTACAGTCTCCTGAGCCACTTCACCTACTTTGCAATCGAAGACCAGACCGGCAAGCAGCTATCGAAGTTGGAATTCGACCAGCAGCATTATGACATTCTAGCGAAGCTGCAACGGATAGGATATGCTGCATTTCAGGATAAGCTGCAGCTGATGGCTCTGGCCAACTTTGGTAGCATTGGCAATCGAGAAGAGCTCGATGGTCACTTGCGCACGCTAAGTGATGACGAATTGCAAGAGCTTTGCTCGCTCATGGGACTCCGTACGGACTATCCTGAGACAACATTCTTGGTGCGCGACCGATCCTTTTACATGGAAACTCTGGTCTCGCTCGTCGAGCAGAGGCCAATCTTCAAGGATAAAGTTCGTGACATGCCTGTTCTCCCCACCGAAAAGATTCTCTACGAGACTACCTTCCTCAGGAATGAAGCTTACAACGGCTCAAGACCCCTCGCGATACCGAAGTTAAACTTGCAATACCTGACCATGGGAGATTTCCTCTGGAGATCATACATTCTCTATCGCGCCGAGTCATTCTACGGGATCCGCAAAGACATAGAAGATGTGATCAAGCGCGTGCAGCCGCGAGGAAAGGGTGCCAACACAAAGTTTGGCGGTTTCTCCAGGATGTCGATACCTATCAACGCGCCAGGAATCGTCGATGTGGCACCCTCCAAAGTTGGCGAGGAGCATCCGGCTTATGTGCGCGCAGAGATCGTCCTAGATGTCAGTCGCTTGCAAATCCCAGTGCGTAGGGAGTGGGAAGCTTTGAGGCCAAACGACGTGGTGTTCCTCCTCACAGTAGAAGGGAAGGATGATGCACCTATGCGCAATGGTCACAGTGGCGCGAGCACAGGCGAAGAGGTCGGACTTTCAAGGCTGAGGTGTGCCCAAGTCGTCCAAGTGCTGGACGACAACGGCAAACCTTTGCGCGATTACGCACAGAACAGCGACTTTGCACCTCGTGCACGAACACGGCGACTTGTCGTCCACATCGATGCGAAGCAGTATCAGAGCGACATGGACCATGTTGCTGAGGGCCGCCCCAACATCTATGAGCACATCAACATGATTGCTCGGCGAAAGGGGAGAGAGAACAACTTCCTCCCCATCCTCGAGTCCATCAAGCGTCTGACCTTGTCCGATATCCCGGCCCCCTCTTGGTTGCAGGAGGTCTTCCTAGGATATGGCGATCCTTCGTCGGCGACCTACTCACGCCTACCCAATCGCTTACACTCGATCGACTTCCGCGATACTTTCCTGGACTGGCAGCACCTGGTTGAATCCTTGCCAGGAAAGACAATAGAGCCTGCAGACGATGCACAGGGGGCCTTTGGGCCCCCATATGTCGTAAAGTACCCTGCAGCACCTGAACCAGCGGCAGCGCCTGCTAAACCTTCTAAAAAGCGGCGCCGCGACCAGGTCGAAGTGCCGCAGCCCGCGCATGAATCCCTGCATGTCTCTACGTATAAGCCTCCGAACATGGGGCCGTACCCTGCAGATGCTATCAAGCAGAATGCAGTAAGATTCACCCCTGCGCAAGTCGAAGCGATCACTTCTGGTACTCAACCTGGTCTCACGGTCGTGCTCGGCCCGCCGGGAACCGGAAAGACGGACGTGGCGACCCAGATTATCTCTAATATCTACCACAATTTCCCGGACCAACGAACCCTGCTCATTGCTCACAGCAATCAGGCGCTAAATCAGCTCTTCCAGAAAATCGTCGCTCTCGACATTGATGAGCGACATCTACTGCGTCTTGGTCATGGAGAAGAGGACCTTGACACTGAAGCCAGCTACAGCAAGCATGGCAGAGTAGAGTCGTTCCTTGAGAGAGGAACGTACTACTTGGCAGAAGTCGATCGACTTGCAAAGAATTTCGGCGCTCCAGGTGCCCATGGCAGCTCGTGCGAGACTGCAGACTACTTCAATCTTGTCTACGTTAAGCCAGCCTGGACGCAATACTGGGACAGCATCACTTCAGAAGCAGTCAGTGCTGAGCAGATAGTCGCCGAGTTTCCACTCAAAGACTACTTCTCGAATGCGCCGCAGCCCTTGTTTCCGCCCGAAGCAGATCGGGAGCAGCTTCTTGACATTGCTCAGGGTTGTTACCGACATGTTGAGAAAATCTTTACGGAACTTGAAGATATTCGCCCCTTCGAGATTCTGCGAAATCCTCGTGACAAGGCAAACTATTTGCTTGTCAAGGAAGCTCGCATCATTGCAATGACATCCACTCATGCCGCTATGCGAAGGCAAGAGATTGCATCGCTCGGGTTTCACTATGACAATGTGATCATGGAAGAAGCTGCACAAATCACCGAGATCGAGAACTTCATCCCGCTCGCCCTTCAGAACCCCCAAAATGGCGAACTGCCCCTCCAGCGCATCGTTCTCTGCGGTGATCACCTCCAGAACTCACCTATCATACAGAACCTCGCGTTCAGACAATATGCGAATCTCGAGCAATCCCTCTTCCAGCGCCTTGTCCGTCTGGGCGTGCCAACCATCATGCTTGATCAGCAAGGTCGTGCTCGTCCCTCCATCGCAGAACTCTACAAATGGCGCTACCCAGCTCTCACCAATCTTCCTGCCGTTCTGTCCACGCCCGACTTCCAAATCGCCAACGCAGGCTTCAAGCACGAGTACCAGTTCATCAACGTACCGGACTACAAGGGGCGTGGCGAAGCTGAGCCGACACCACACTGGATCGTCAACTTGGGCGAGGCCGAGTACGCAGTCGCGCTGTTCATGTATATGCGGCTGCTCAACTACCCTGCCCATAAGATTTCAATTCTGACTACCTATGCGGGTCAACGCGGGCTCATCAACGACATCTTAAACGCGAAGTGCAGAGACCACCCGTTCTTCGGGCGCCCGAAGATTGTAGCCACAGTCGACAAATATCAGGGCGAGCAGAACGATTGTACGTCTAAACCCTGCACATATCCCCCCAGATGTCATCTTCTGGCTAGACACAACATACGCTAACATGACACAGACATCATCCTCTCCCTCGTCCGCACAAAATCAATCGGCTACCTGCGCGACATCCGCCGCCTAACCGTAGCCCTCTCCCGCGCGCGTCTGGGTCTCTACATCCTCGGCCGACGCACAGTCTTCGAGTCCGTCTTCGAGCTCAAACCCGCTTTCGACGTTCTCTTCACGCGGTCCGACGATCTCGCCCTCGTCACGGGCGAGATGCACGGCGAGACATCGCGGCCCGTGCATGTCGATGGTGAGGTGGAAGGCGAGGCCGTCATGACTGGCTATGAGCACCTCGAGGAATACGTGCGGGGTATCACGGGCGCAAAGATTGAGGCGCTCAAGGCAGGTGGTGGACAGCTGCCTACACGCGAGGTGAGGATGCTGGATGGTGGGGATGAGGATGTGGATCGCGAGGAGATGGTGATTGTCCCTGAGGAGCAGGTGCAGGATTTTGGACCCGACGAGGAGTAATGAGCATGTAGCTTTGTGGAGGTGCTCTTGAGCAGGCATTTCATGCGGCGTTGATAGAGCACACGGGGCTTGTATTTAAATGTAAAGATACCAAATTCCAAAAGCATCAATTCCATTTATCCAACGCTTCTTTTTTGATCCAAAACTAAACTCATGTGGTATTCCCAATCTTGCAGTACGCCGTGCGCCATCCATGCTACATGCCCGTGCAATCGGACTGAGGCCTTTGAGCGGCCGTACCGGAATGCTATCTCGGTCCTTTCTTGCTCTTCAAATACGCACTGACCTGCTCCACATGGCTGATGAAGAACGTTCTCTTTTCATCGTTGCTCCATCGTAAGACGCCGCACGAGTCTGCGTACTTCTTCACGTCGTTGTACTCGGCCTGCGTAGCAAATTCGCGCATCAGATATCCGTTCTCTGTCTCTACTCGCTCGCCCTCGTATTCCCACAGTCTGATCTGGTCCATGACTGTAGGAGGGATGAAGGTCTTGTTCTTCTGCATCTGAGGATGCGCGTAGGTTGTGAGGTACGAGATGATCTGCTGCGACGTGATGCCCTGCGATACGGCCTTGTGGACGGACTCTTTAGTGAGTTTGCCGGAGATGAGGTTGGGGAAACGATGTTGGAGTTTGCAGAACAGTGAGATGATGGCGATCTGAATGAGCGAGTCCGTGTATGCATATAGGCGGTAGTTTGTCTCGATGATGATGAAACCTTTGTTTGAGCTACTAGAGCTACTGGAACTCGTATCGCCGGTGGTATTGAGGCCACCGGATTCCGAGGTCAACGTTGTTGCGAGTCGGGTTGGATAGAATATCTTTGCGTCTTTAGACGAGCGGTAGACAACTCCCATTGCAGAAAGGTCGTCGAGCATTTGCAATTGCGTGGGAGACAGGGTGGATGTCGAGTAGGCTTGACCGAGCTCGAGGGAGCCAAGCATGAAGAGGAAAGAAAGGACATCAGTTTCATTCATCCCAAGCTGCCGTATGTTAGCAATCCATTGGTCCAGATTGTGGCCACTACTTACATCGTTGACCATTTTCAGGTACACGATCAGCAGGTTCCAGACCTGAGCGTTGGTCTCTTGCAGAACAAAAGTAAACCCTTCTTTCGTAATTCGTGGCTGCCCATGATACGTCCGGACGAGATCTCCAGCATGGAGCAGCTTTTTTGTTCCTGCGCCAATGTCTGATTTGACGTCCACGCCTGCAGCACCTCCAACCATGTAAAAGAGGATTGTCTCCCACTGCGCCCTTGCATAGTCATCCAGGTATTCGACGCTGACTCTCTTCTCGCCTCGTCTTTCCTCCTTTGTAGCAGATACTCCAAACGAGCCATCTTTGCCCGAGCCCTCCAAAGCGTTCCGCAGACTGCGCTTGAAGCCTGGGGAGAGCGAGTGTGATCTTGTGCCGTCGTCTTGTTTCGCGGTATCGAGAATATGGAGTTGCGTGAGAATGAAAATGGCCTGCTCTTTCTCTCGAGTGGCGCCTGGTTTGAACCAGGCTTTGAGCTGCGCGTCGGGGAACGAAGTGGGCATGTAGAGCATTGCCATTACAAGTGTCTTCGCTGTTGCATCGGATTAGCTGTTGGTGATACAGACGTAACAACTTCCTAGGTTTACCCAGATGTGGCAGCATGCAGCGGTAGACTGCCAGCACGGTTGCAGGCGCATCGTAGAGTTTCCTGTGCGTCTGCAGTGGCAGACCTTGGAGAAACTCGAGCGCTTGAGAAGAAGAAGGCGCCGACATGGTCACTGTTGAGGGTTTACGATCGGCGTGCTATCGGAGCTTCATCATCCTAGGGTATGACGGCGTACCAGACGCGTGAGTTGTACGGTGAGACTTGTTCAAGGTAGAGGTCAAAGGATATTGGACGAGGCAGCAATGACGCGCCAATGCAGGAGCGCAGCCCCACACAAGTCCGCTCCGCCCCTTGTCTAGCTCCCGCGAGCCCTGTAGCTTTGAGCATTGGCTGGGCGAAACAACAACCGTCATTCCTTCGACAACCTAGGAGATAAGCTGAAAAGATGCCAGCGCTCAAATTTGTCAGATCTGTGAGTTCCTCCAATACAAGACGCATGCAATTGAAGTATTGCTGATTACTTCATAGGTCTGGGAGTCGTTCCGTGCCAATTCTGGCCTGGAGCCAAGGTGAGCTGCATCGATGTGAATTGCGGGTCAACTTCGGAGCTGACCAGACATTCTGCACAGGCTTCTAGATGGTGTAAGTCTCATTGGCTATTGCATTAGACATCGTTTGTTGATCTGTGCTCTAGCTACGCGTAACCTCGGCAACCCCTGGCCGAGTCAAGTTCGAACTTGACATACAGAAGGAGCACACTGTATGTGATCTTGACCCAAACACAGATTCGGGTGCTGATATCCAGCCAGAACCGCTTGAACATCCTCCATGGAGGTACCATAGCTAGCATGGTTGACCTTGGTGGCTCTCTAGCTGTAGCTTCTCGTGGCCTCTTTGCTACTGGCGTGTCGACTGATCTCAACGTTACCTACTTATCTTCGGGAGGTCAGATTGGCGACTTGATCAAAGCTGAAGTGACTTGCGATAAGTGTATGCATGTATCGTTCATCTGGAATTCGTACTGATGTGGGGCAGTCGGCAAGACACTGGCGTATACGTCGATCAACTTCAGCAATAGCAAAGGCGAAGTATTTGCACGGGGAAGCCACACAAAGTATGTTGCTCTGGCGTGGAAGGACCCGAACAACATCGTAGAGGAGCTCTCCCCCAAGCAGAGTAGCAAGAAATAGTAGAAACGGGTCGTCACACTGTTACAAAGCGTGCTTCATCCTAGTCGAGCGTGCCCTAAAACCGTATTGGTGCGCATCCCAGAGTCGCGCAGGTTATGTTATTATACACAGAGTATTGACAGATATTCGCTATATTATCATGAGAACTCTCTATTGTTCAAGTCGTATCTACCTCTGGCGCATCCCTGTAGTGCTAACAAAACTCCACTTTCGCCCCCTCTGTCCTGTATCTGTCTGCGCTCGAGCTCGTGCCGAGTTCGAAGTGCTAGTTGTTTTTTCCAATCCCCTGCGACTAACAGTTCGTACGATCCTCCCCACCGCACTCTCACCTCCGTCACCAATTCTTCGCCGCTGCTCATCCGCAGTCTGCTGCTTCCAGCCACCCTCAGTCCTGTCTTCCTGTTTCTGCGGCCAGAGTATTTGGTGAATGACGACCGCCCTAACATTCATGACGACGACAAACATCCACATCATGATGAGCGCGACTGTCATCACACAACCCACATAATTGATGGCCCGATTGCCGTTCAGAGCCCTGGCTATTGCAAAAGTCGCACTCGTTAGTGCAGTATTCGGAAAAACAAAAGAATACCACGTCATTGCGAAGTCCATTTTCCCACGCCTCGCACACGACCAATGCGCACCAACGCTGACGAAGAAGAACCACAGCGCAAGACCCCACAACCAAAGTCCCATGAAGTTGGCCATGATCATACCAACTCGACCTGCCAGCTCACCATTCCCCTCGCCCATGAAGTCCGATGGGACGATTCCGGGAAGAGTCTGGCCCATTGTCACGACACCGGTAATCGTGAAGCCGCTAGGTCCCACAGAGACAAACATGCCAGGGCGTAGCGATTCTTTTGGCAGCTTCTGGGTCATCAAGCGGTAGATGAAAGCTGAATAGATCATGAGGCTCACAAGAAACCCGATGCCTTGAACGATGTAGCCGCCAAGGATAATTTGCAGCGCAGTTTCCGGGTTGGAGACTTTGGGCGCGAGCGAGCCAGCATGGGGGCCAATAATCAGTAGCGCATAGTTGGGGAAAATCCAAATTGGCGTCATCTGATTGATGGTAAATGTTGTTGTTGACCACCTGGTAATGTTAGTATAAGTGTGCACAAAACCCAAATGATCTTCTCATAAGTAGACACTCGACGTTGTAAATTGTGCTCCCACACAAACCCCTGCTGATCAGCCCAAAAATGAATAGGAATAGCCAGAAGCAATACTCACATGATCAAATAGATTCCTAACGAAGATGTGATAGCCAACCCACAATCGACCCAAAACAGCACAATCATCACATGCTGCAGCCACGTCTGCCCTCCGACCATACCAACCCCATACTGACTGATATTCATCATGATGATCCCAAAACTCACAATCGCAGCGGGTATAAACAGACTCTCAGTCGGATGCAGGAAACTGGCTCGAAACGTGCGCGGATACAGGTAAAACCGGCACGAGATCATGGCGATGTTGAACAGGAAGAGCACCATATTGCCAATGAAGAAGACGCAGCCTAGTGCATAGAGGCCTGAAAACCGGAACGGGACCGCGTAGAGCACGTTGGCTATCCCGCCAGTCGCCATGGTGAGGCAGAACCAGGTCCATGTAAAGTGGCGGATGCGTTCGCGCCAGGGGAGTTTGGCGTGACGGGGCCAGGAGGTGTGTTCGGCGTTTTCCTTTGCGGACACAGTGTGCTCTGGGAGACCTTCGTCAGGGCCTGGGACGTTCCCATTGCCGCCTAGGACCCCGAGGCTCCTGGGGCCCTGGTGGTTTCTTGGAGTTGGAGGTACTGGTTCTTCGGGAGCTGGGCTGTCTTCGCTGCTCTCGCCGTCGGTCTTCTCGGCCAGTTCCTCCTTTTGATGGCGCGACGGAGGTAGATTCACTGCCAAATCGTCAAAGGGATCGCGCTCGAAGAGCTGCGGTTCAGGTGTAAGCACATGGGCATGATTGCGCCAGCGACGGCGATCCGCTGCGCTGGAAACAGAGTCTACGCTTGCTCTGCGGTCCGCGTCTGGTGTAGGGGGTAACCGAGCGGTGTAGAAGGTTTCCTGTCGTTCGTTCATGGCAGGGCGATCCTCGACTGGTAGCGAGCTACAAGGAGCATCGGCTGAAGGCGAATCAAGACCACCGTGATGATGCTTTGGGTTAGGAGTTCATTCGCTGAGCGGAAGCTAGCGTTTCGATGGAGGCTAGGTATGAAGCAATTACAGATCTTCGTTTGTTATTTGACCGAGCTTTGAGTTGTGGAGTCGAAAGGTCGTGCGCATTTTGGGACACTTGTTGCACAGCAACATCGCCATGCACATGCGACAGCACACAAATGCCCCACCTGAACTAACACGGAAGGCTAAGTGAGCATCACGAAGCCATGTGTAGCAAATGGCGTTGTCGAGCACCAAGATAGCGTATCCACTTTTTGGCTAACGGTCCGAGTTTGCCGTGATAAACCCGAAGTTCCTATCAGACATTGATGTCGTAGAAAGTGAGACCTCCCGACGTTTGACGCTTGATTATCGCTCTGTGAAGTAATACAAGCCGAATCGAAAGACAGAAAATGCACAATGCATGGAAATAAAACCCATCTCCAAATTACCCGAACACCTCGCAAATGCATGTCCTGAGTGCACGCCATAGTGGTACAGACAAAATCCACAATGCTCCTGCCAGACCCTTTCCTCGTACGCCAGGTCCCTTGCCATGACTTCCATATTGGCAATGATCACAAGAAAAGTCCCGCCTCTGACTGTTACCAGAAACTGCACCAACCGATGTAATGCTGACACAGATTCTCCAGATTCGTCGCCTCCTTGATCAAGCGATCCACCTGCATCTGATAGTTCAACTCCTCACCAGGCCTGAAATCTTTACCCGTGAGCTTCTCCTTGACACGCGATAAGACCTGCAGTGCCCTTGCGTTCTGTACTTCCTTGGCTTCTGCCTCGTTCGGGGGCGCGATGCTAGATCGGTGTCTGTTGCGCACCAACGAGCCCATGTCTGTGATGTCGCCCATGATCGACTGTCGGCGCTCAGATGGATAGTTGGGTTCAGGTGGTGAGTCGCCGCGGTTGCCGAGACGCCAGGTCAGGAGTGGATCGTGTATGAACTGGAGAGTGTTAGGATCTTTCGACCAACTTCGCAAAGGCATGAGTTGATACTTACAGCTTCAAGCACGGCCATGACAGACTCCTTGTTGTCTCTTAGTACCCGCATGACATGCTCGCATGTCGTCCTGTAGCTGCCTTCAATGTTGCTAACCTCCATGGCGTACGTCAACATGCGTGTGAGGCGGAAAGGCACACGTTCTGGATATTTCTCGCGATGCATGGCCACCTCGAAACAGTCACCAAAGTCAATATGTACAATCTTACCCGTGACTCTGTCGAGCATCAAGTTGGAAGGATGACGGTCGCCGAGACCGAGAATGTAACCAACCATCGACATGACAGCAAGAGAGCGGGTGTAGTTCGTACGTCGATCGAGCCAGGATTCGGAGCTCTTACTCTTGAGCCAAAGCACGCGATACAAGTCTTGACCAGTGGTGTTATCGAGAGCGTACCCGAAGACTTCAACCTTCTGCATAAGAGTGAGGCAGTCATAATCCGGAGCCATTTGAAGCATGATGCGATGCTCAATGTTGAGCAGAATCTTCCTGCTGTCACGATATTCCCTAATAAGGACGTGCAGAGTGTCGCTATTGGGTACGAAACCCAGGAGACCAGACTGCGTGCTGAGGGGTACAGCTGCATAACGCTGGATGTTGAGATGTCGCTTCCGTGATTCGACATCGTTAGCCAAGAGCGTATTGCAGAGGCCAAACAGTTGCATGACACGCTCGTCTTGGCGAATATCCTCATGACCCTTGAGGATGTGCGTGTGCGGTTTGCCATCACTGCCCTGCATTTCCAGTTTCCGAGGACGCTGCTTAGATTGAATGACAGATGCGAGGGGATCGAAAGAGATGATACGAATGACTGGCTTGCCAACCTGGTACGTCCCCGGAACAGCGAGCTCGAGATCGTGTGCGTCTTTAAGCTTGGGCGAGACGTATTGCAGCTCAAGCGACATGAGCGACGGCAACTGGCGTGCAATTTTACGGAATACCTGGTAGTAGAGATCCCATGCCTGATTAAGATCGCCTATTTCTCCAGAAGTCCTGAAGGTGTTGCACCAGTCGCGAGCTTCCTGGAGTTCGCGGCCGAAGGATTGGATGAAGCTAATTTCACGCAGCGTTTCTGGACCCTTGTCGAGCATAGCGTGCAAGGGCGCGAGCGTTGCGAACATACCGTCTATGTTGTGATCGCCGAAATATAGTCTGCTTGCTTCTTCGAGGCCTTCGTGCCACTGTTCGTGCCAGAGCACCGCGATACGGATAAGCTCGTGGCTGACAAGATCGGCTTGTTCAACAAGGCGAGGCGAGTGTTCGCGCATTGCTTCCATGAGCTCCTTTGCAGATCGCTGTCGCCTAGAAACATCGGACTTCATACTGACAGTCAATGGGAACACGAGCGCTTGTGGATGCGCTTTGCCGACTTCAATCAGGAGTTGATGAATTGATTGTCGCACTGTGGGGTTTGGCTGGTTGATTCGAGCGAGTAGTTGAGGGATGACCTCAAGCCAGGTATCAATTGGTACTGACTTTGTGCCTTCAGTTATCGTCCTATTGACTTCTGGAAGGCCGCCGTGACTGAACCAGAGAGTAAGCAGGCGAAGCGTGTCCTGCAACGAGCTGGTCGAGGACAACGCGATGGACTTGAAGAAGCCATGGATTGCTGGGACGACATGGTCGTGGACCATGTTAGAGGGTACATCGGTGGACTCGCGATCCGCCTTGGAGGTGATCGAGTTGATGACCTCAAAGTTGGCGAGCGCCCAAGCATGCCAGGCCTTATACCAATTCTGGTTATATCTTGTGGCAGCGGCATAGGCTGAGAGAATCTCATGGACATACTCGTGCTCCCACTCTCCACCCTGAATTTCTTGTTGCCAGTCACCCTGCTTCAGGTAGCACTTTGCAAGGAGCCGGTGGCACTCGGCTAACTCGGCTGGTGAGACGCCCATAGCAGACCCGTTAAGCGTGCTGGAGCCTGCCATGCCATTGACACCATTAGATGCCGCGAAAGGATTCATGTTGTTGAATAGCTGGGTATGGCCGTTAGTCATGCCATTCATACCATTCATACCATTCTGTCCCATTATCGGGTGCGTGGCAGCTCTTGCACGCATAGCAAGATCATCTGACAGTCGGGACGTAAAATCTCTCATCGAGTCGAGCGCTTCTTGTTGAGTATGTTGATCGGCCCACATGTACTTGTATGTCGCGTACGCTACAGGGTGTGAGATCTTGTGTGCATTCTCGCGCACGTATTCGACAACCCTGTGATCGCCAGTGCCTTCGATATTGAGCAACTTCTGCAGTGCCTTGTTCGCAAGGTTCATTCTGTTGTTCTTCCGACAGAGATTGGTGTATTTGATCCACATGTCGGTTCCCTCGTCTGGCGAGATGACAAGTTGCCGTACCTTCATCATACGTTGCCAGACCTCAGGATTAGGTTGCAGGCCCTTGAGTCGCTTCATCCAAGTCTTCCGCATGGACGCCTGCTTCTCACGGTTTTCCTTGATACCAAGTTGCTTGTACAGCATGATTTCCTCAAGCTCGGCCAGCATCTGAACACGGATCATTGGCAGGTAAGCACGCTGGTAAGATTCGCCCAGCAGTGAGCTCAGTTCCGTGTCGAGTCCCTTGCGAGCTTTGGCGATCTCTTCGATGGCAATCTCGAACCTGTTGTTATGGATGTTAAGGATAGAAGCGAAGAACGCTCGGTCCGGAGATTGCTCTTTCATAACACTCAGGTACGAGTCCATGTCGGCGAACTTGCCCAGACCCCAAGCAGCTGTCGCAGCAAGTGGTGCAATCGCTTTGCGGTACTCCTGACTGGCATTGGCCCATTTCTCCTTTGACAGGCTTGAAAGAAGATCCCATTCACCCAGCGCATGCAAGCAGCGCATTTTACCCATGGTGATCTCGAAAGAATCTGGCTCTTCAAGCTCCCTGCGCTGATACGAATGCAGCGCTTCATCCCATCGCTGTAGCTTCTCGAACCATGTCTCTTTCAGCTCGACGTCCGTATACCCCTGAGCTTTTCGCAAAATTCCAAAAGCTGCGTCTGTCTGCTGCAGCTGATTGTTGATACTGATGAGCGCCTCGACTGCACTTGAGTTTTGCTCGGCATTGAACTCTAGCTCCTTGTAGTGGAGTGCTTTTGCGAAAGCATGGCACTTGCCAGCATACATTCCCAATATTCTTACATCAATGGGCAATGCCTTGTCATCATGTTCCATGAACTCGGCCAAATTGAGAAGGATCTGCAGAATTTCGGGCGGAATGTTCGGAGAGGTAAGCGCAGCCTCGATTGATCGGACAAGCTCTTCCTGATATTGGTCGTATAGTTCAGTCCAACATGAGACGAATGCTGAGTTGAACAAGCTCCTGGCGATAGGGTTGTATATGCTACCGAGGGGTGTGCAAGCACGCAGAGCTTGTTGGGGAGATTCTCGGAGAAGCTCGACACTAAATCTACGCATCCACTCGACCCAGTCCTCCTTGGTAGTCTTCGACGAAGCCTCCCAAGCCGCTTTCAAGTGCTGTTGATTGACTGCCAATTTCTTTGTCAGGATCTCTGAAGGATTGACGTCTTCGTCATCTTCCCCATATCGCTCATCTGGGCTCAAGTCTTGCGGCAGAGGCTCTCCCTTCTGCAATTTGGACACAATACGGCCATAGTTTTCGTGCGGGACTTTGTTCGCAACCAGCACCTTGTTCACTGTCGGTACAAAGTGGATGTAATCGGGTCCAAGCTGGAAGATCAGTGCACAAAGAGTCTCGAGAGCCGTCTGCTTGAGAGCCGAATCGGTGCCTGAGAGTACTCTGCAGAGAGGATGGATGATACGTGCAGCGAACTCGGAAACGTTGACTTGTTTCGATAGGCGTCCCAACGTTTCTATCGCCAGTCTCCTGATGTGCTGTGGCTGGCCTGGCTTGTCAAACATCTTGACCATAATCGGTATGATGAGATGCATGTACTCCTCAGCGCTCGACCCGAATATCAAGAAAGCGTGCAATACTCTCTCGGATGGCAACCGTTTGCCAGTCGTGTCCGAGTCCAGTACACTAAGCATCAGAGGAAGAACGTCTGCCAGATACACTTTGAATTCCCCTTCAAGCGATCGTGCAATGGCTTCGATAAGCGACAGGATTGTTGCTTGTAGCTGAGGATTGTTGCCCCAATACTCTTTGACGCATGTCAAGATTGAAGGGAGGTAGGGGCGGATGTGTTGGCGCACAATACGCACAAGCTGACTGAGCTGATTGAAGTATCCTTCTGAGCGTCCGGCTGGTGTTGAGCGAATGACTTGAAGGAATCCGGGCACGACCTGGTTGAGGAATGGCACGCATTTGAGACCCATGGTGGCGTAGATGTTCATGACAGCATCGACGATCGCAGAGTGGAATTGCATCAGAGACGCATCCTTCAACAAACCCATGAGCGTGCTGATGACGATGGTAGGGTAGTACTCCTCATTTGAAGGAGTGATGCCTTGCATAATGAGCGAGACATCAGTAACAGCCTGTGCCTCGAGGATGAGCTGCTGATCTGGTGACTGTTCCATGATCTTCTGGTACTCGTCAGGGTCGAGGGCGCCGAGTGTTCCCATCAGTCTGACGGTCTCGCGTCGCAGATCCCCTTCAGGTTCAGTCTTGACGATACTCATCAAAACATTCATCAGTTCCGGATAATCTCTGTATGGCTCAATGACATAACCCGCATTCGTGGCGAGCTGTCCGAGAGCTTTAAGAGCAGAGAATCGTTTTGAGTCAGAGCTCAAGTCCTGCATAAAGTCCAGAATCACTGGCATCAGTTCAGGAATGTACTTGATCATGCCCTCGCCACCGACAATAGCAAGGTCGCCGATAGCTTTGAGTGTTGTTGAAGCCACCTCTGGATTCGGGTCCTTTGCTTTGGGCAAGAGCACAGTAACAATAGGATCAACAAGCGGCTTGATGAGACTGTCGGCAGCACCAACTAAGCTGCTGATAAGCTTGGCGCTCTCCTCTTTACTCCGTGGACTGTTGGCATAGTTAACCTCGGTCAGCAGCTGCAACAAGACTTTGCGTAGTGACGGGAACACATAGGCAGGATTGACTGCTGTCAAACGTCCTATGATGGACATTGCAGCTTGTCGGATGACAAATATCTCGTCATTGAGGGCCAGGAAGAGCGTTCGGACGTTGTCTGCCTTGCCAAGATGGCGGTCGAAGCGAGCATCAAGTGCAAGCAGTACCTCCCAGCGAATTTCCCAGTCAACGTCGCCAACGCCAACTGTCAAGAGCTTCTCGATGATATCACCGACCACTTTGGTAGCGTGAGTGCTAGTCTGATGTACTATTGGATCTTTGACGAACAACTGACAACATGTCAGGGCGGCGCGCTTGCGGATTTCTGGGTTGTCGGCTTCAACATAGCGTATAGCGACATCACGAACGAATTCGTTCAAGACGTGCCCGGTGAAGTCGAAACTGCCAAGGGTGTGGAGCGCAAGAGCAATTTCAGCCTCTCGAGCAGGTATTGTGGCAGGATCTTGTCGATCGCGTGTCCATATTTGGGGCGGCTGTGACACTTGGTAAGGGCTGCCGAGGGGTAAGAAATGCCGCTGCGCAAGGATTTGACTGAGCAGGTCCAACAGTTTCTCTTGAATCATCGGTCGCGATGGCGGTACATAGTGTGCCATGTCGACAAGAGCTTGAAAGAGCGAGTCGCTCAGCCCACAGGAGAAGATGGGGTCTAGCAATCGTTCTACGCTCTTGGTCAAAGCCTGACCAACAGCCGCTGCAATCATGCTAAGACACTGGAATATCGGGGCCTCGTTGACGACACCCTTGTTACGCGCCTTTGCTGTCAACCCCTCCTGGATGAAGCCGAGAATGCCCTCGAGGTATGGAGAGATGGCGACTCCAACGGCATTCGCAACCTGTCCAATGGCAACAAAGGCCTTGTCACGATCGCGGTCCTTCCTTATCAGACCTTGCAGGTGCAACATACACTGGTGGAGGTACTTTGCGGCGAACTCAGTCGGAGAGTAACTGGCGAGTCGAGGGATGATCAGCACAACCTCCCGGCGGACGAGGGTGTCCCTGTGTTCTCGATACTTGAGTACCGTCTCGGCAGTCTCCTTGAAGCGCGCTTCGTTCATAAAGTAGGCGCTCTTGTCCAGCAGCTCCTTCATGGTGAGCAAAGACCCGTGTATTGCTTCGTTGGTGCCGATGTTGAATCCTCGGAAGATCTCCTCGTAGACCTTGCCAAACCACAGCTGGCGCATAGCCGAGTCTCGTGGAGAGATGATCTCAAAGCAGGCACTAATGGCCTCTGCAGCGGACTCTCTTATGAGCACCTTTGGATCTCGGAGGGCGACCCAGATGACCTCGAAGATCTGGGCAATCCACTGGTACATGAGTGTAGGCGAGTTCTTGGCCAACTCGCGCAGAATCAGGACAGCAGCGAAACGGCGGTTCTCCAGACGCTCCAGCTGCAGCCATTCGAGCGCACCCTTGACCTCGGCCTCAACCAGCTCGGCCGTGAGGGTGCCGCCTGGCTTTGCAAGGCGGCCGAGAGCTTTTGCTGCGACCACCATGGATGTCGTGTCCTGGCCGCGCATGACGGCGCGCAGGTACGAGGCAAAGCGCGTCGTCTTGGTGCCGGCATCGTCGCCACGGAAGTCGATGAGGGCGTTGAGCGCGTGGATACCGCCGATGCGTTCGTTGGAGTCGCTGCCGCCGACAATGAGGCTGGAGATCTTGCCATAGACCTCGCCGTAGAAGTTTGTGAAGACGGCGGGGGCGAGCTCTGCGCAGAGTCAGTTGGGCGAGGGCCATGGCGGGGGCCCGCACAGGTGCGTTGCTCTGCGGGCTTGCTGGAGCTCACCTCGATGCGCCGCCTCGACCGTTTGCCGCAGGTTGTGCGCGCCCTTTTGCCTGATGTCATCATGTCTGCCGCCATGTCAGCTCTACGGGCCGGCTGTCGCGTGCAGCAAGCTCCCTCACCTCGAGCGGAGCTCTTGGACGATGCGGTCCAGCGCCGACGACAGGGCGCTCTGCTGCGCCATTGTGTCTGCTTCACCTGGAGCGAGCGGCAGTCGACGAGGGGAGCGGAGGGCCTTCCATAAGAAGGAGGACGCAGCTTGGTTGTATGTGTGGTATGCGCACCCGGGCAGTTGCGTGTGTAAAGTTACCCAGACTGGGGTACGCGCGCCAAGTCTAGTGCGGTCCCGCTAGGTACTGTAGGTAAGTAGAGCTGGCTACTGTTCACCGAACGCCCTTTTGGGAACGAACGTGCAACAAAGCACCGTGCAACAATCTCGTGACTTGCTCATAAGAGTGTAGGATTATTATTAATATTATCATCATCAACATCACATATCTGTCTTAAGCTTAGGCAAGGGCAAAACCATCACTCTCTGCTTAACTACCAACCAACTCTGATGTCAAAGGTTGCTCTGTGCTCACCCAATCACACCCTGCGCAGCTGCACCAATGGCGCCCGCAATATTGCCAAAGAAGATGCTCTTGAGAATCGTCTCGCCTTCACCGATTGCCCACATGCCTGCATCGCTGAGCTTCTTCCTCCAGTAGTGCCTCTCCTCCTCGCTAAGCTCCTCCCACTGCTTTGCCTGAGCGTGCTTCTTAATCACCTCATCTGTGCTTTCATGCACCTCTGTGCTAAGCTTTGCATCGTCGGCATCGTGATGTATGACCAGCGCTTTCTGCTGCGCAGGCGGATCAGGCGACGCGTGATGTGGCATGTGGAGGTGGAGGAGGTCTTGAATACGGTGCATGGTCCGTATCGTAGGTGTGTCTGCATTGTTGAGCTCGGCCTGGTGACGCTTTTCCCGGGCCATTTCGCCAAACGACTTGTGGTGCGACCCTGCATTCTGGAGGCTGCTGGGAACAATGTGCTTTGTCAAGTTGCCTTGAGGATCGATGAAAGACTGAATCATCAATGCCATCGCGGCCACTACCATGGCGATCACAAGGTATGTGGCGGCGCTGTACAGGTTTCTCGTTCGTGCCGTCTGGAGCACGAAGCGTCCGTTGTATGGCTGCAGCTCGAACGTCTCCACAGACACGCTGTTACCTAGCGATGTCGATGCCAGACGAAGATACTGTGGGCCTGTCTTGCGCTCTGCTGGCTGGCCCGGGGGAGTAACAGGCTTATGGAAAGGTGAGAAGACTGCTTTTGTCATCTGAACCTCGTGTACCTATAACCGGTCAGCACATATCATACCAAATCCCTCAGTCATGCACATACATCATCATAGGTAGCAAAATGATGGAATCCACTCAGAGAATTCCTCGAGCTGCCGTGGTAATCCATTGAATACACATGAAGCGAGATGTCGAGCGCCGCTACGGCAATAGCGATTTGGTATGCTCCTGAGGAGTCTGGGTCTAGGAGCGCAACATCCATATCTGTTGCAGCTTTCACACGCTTGGGTAGCGTCTTTCGCAGTACGATACTGCCGGGGCCTTCCTCGTACATGTGCAAGAGCAGCAGTTCTACTCCTGTTCTGTTGGGCTTGTTGACGAGCAAGAGCAGGTGTTCAGGGGTCAGCCATCGCAAGCAGCGCAGTTTGGAGCGTCCCCCCTTCTGTCCAGGAGCGAGCATGGGGATGGAGTATAGCTTCCGACGCGCATCCCTGGGCTTGGACTTGGTCGTGCTTATGTTGTGAAGAATCACGTCATAATCGAGAACGTAGGCAAGCTCAAATTGTCCGTCTCCCTTGTCAAAAATGTCGAGATCGTTGGCCTCTTCCCCCTTTCCTAGCCTGATACGCTGGATAATATCCTGTGGGTCCTGAGGTTTGTTGGATGTAGCGCTAAAGACAACAACCTCGTTCTCATCACCTGCAAGACTGGAGGCGATCGCGCCGATGCGCCGTGTGGGTGTGCTTGATGGTGTTCTTTGCGGCGGTGACAGGCGGATCAATCGCTGGTACCCCTCCTTCTTTGCATTGGCATCTTTGACTGTGGCGAACAGCTTTGTCTTGCTCAGATACGAGATATCGGCATCTGCGCCGTCAGTTGCAATCTTCCCTTTCGGTAACCGGACCTCGAAGGCGCGGAAGTGCTCGTTGTTATCCTTTGCGCGATCCTCCTCACTGCCGTTGACTCCTGCGTAGAGTATGAGGCCGTCCTTGGTTGCTAGGTTGGCAAGACAAGTCACCGAGTCGTCTGTAGAAGCCTCGATTTCGGCGATAGGCTCGACGTTCGGTGCGCGAGATGCGAAGTCGAAGAGGGTGATCTTGTTCTTTACGCCATGTCGTCCTCCGCCTCCTCCGCCTCCTACTGCCAGAACACCGGGCCTGCTAGTCGCGAAGCTTGCGGCAAAGATTGGGTAAGATGCTGCAGAGAGTCAGCACACGGTCCACCACTTGGTTGTTGGCTGGGAGAAACCATACTTTTGGCCTTTGAGATTGTTGGACGCGACATGATTGAGCTGTGAGTGACGCGCCGCACTCTCCCGACGCTGTGGAATTGTTTGTAGAGTGACGTATGCTGGAAAACACAAGCTTGCGACTTTCAATGGCAAGACTAAGATCGCAGGATACGTGCAGGTCGAGTAGGGATAATTATAGATGTTAAGTGGGTTGCAACTTTGCGCATAATCCACGTCTGGGTTTGTCCACGTTGCGGGTTGTACCGGCCGATAGAGCAAGCGTGCAGGCGCAAGCGTCATGATCAGCCTAGCGTTCAACCATCTACTGTATGGTACTGGGGTCTAGGTTGCTCGCTTATCACCACGCTTTGACGTTTGCAACTTTGCTACTCCAAATGTGATGACATGTGCATAGACTCGAACATGGCAATAGTCACAAATAATATTGAAAATGAGACACCAATCAACAACACTGTGTCCCTCTATACCCATAACACGTGGTAGTGATTGACTTGCCTCACACTTTCCCAGTCGCTTTTTGTCTCCTCCCTCACATGATCTCGCCCGTGCGGGTGACTGCATGCTCGCTCCCTCATTGTAGCTTGACTCTGCCTGCGCTACAACCATCTCCTGCCCATCCTGCTCTTTTCCTCCTGACCGCCCCCACGCCCAACAGGGATATCCTCCATCTTAGACAAGATATGTGCGCCAAATCAACCCAACCGCCGAGGCATTCACTGAACCGTCTTTGTCGACAAAAACGCCAGTAAGATAGCCACATAATGCTCGCTAAACGAAGAAAACGGAAATGGGAATCCAATGCCTTTAGGGAAGAGAAGCTATCTATGTGTGATCATTTGATCATCGATCTTTTTTGCCGAAACTCCGAGTATGCGGTTCCACCGCTCTACAGCTGGGGCACGGGGTTGCCATTTACTGCGGCTGCGGCAGCCTGGGCTTGGGCTTGTGCAATGACATCGGCCTGGTGGACAGCACCCTGGACGACCTGTTGCTCCTCAGGGTTGAGGTTTTTGGTGAGATTCTCATACAGGGCAGGCTGTTCTTGTTGCAACTCTGCTATTCATTAGTTTTGTTCCAGAGTCAACGAGAAATGTAACTTACGTAGCAGCGCATGCTTGAACATACTATACGGCTCAACTTTGTCGAGAGGAGTCTCGAGAAGGCTCTCTTCCTCGAGTTCATCGTCGTCGTCGTCATCGTCATCCACACTGCCAAACTTCTGAGCCTCTTCGTTCAAGAACTCAAGGTAAGCAGCGCTCTCGTCCTTGATCTCTTCTTCATCAGCTTCGTTGTTCCAGTCGGCTTCCTGTTCCCACTCCTCGTCTTCCTCGTCGTCCTCATACTCGTTTGCGAAATCGTAGTTGTCTTCCCTCTTGGCTTCCTCGCGATTCTTTAGGGCAGCGGGCAAGGTCTGGAACAGTCGCACAACGCCCTGCAGAAGACGAGGCCAGCCCTGCTGAACACTAACAGGAACGTTCTGGGCATTCAATGTAAGAAGTGCACAAATAGCCGAAATGCACAGCTTCTTGTCATGAACTCGTGTAAAGTTGTCGATGCTGGAGAACCACAGACTGAAGAACTTGTTCGTCCAGCCGTTGCCCTCGAGAACATGAAGGGCAAGAGCGGGGTTGTAGTAGATGCTGTTAATGATGACTTCCATAAGATGGATGCGCAGCGACTTGACCTTGGGCTCATCATTGGTCAATACTTGCATAGCAAGCGCCAAGAACTCGGGAACGTAGTCGTCGACGTGGCCACGCATGTTCAGCATGATGATTTCAGCAAGCTTGCAACCGCAGATACGGTCCACACCTCCAACCTTATCGTCTTTGAAGATGGTGCGAACCATATCGACCATGGCGTCAAGGTAGACGCGATTTTGGACAAGGGTCTGAGTTCCGTAGTTGACAAAGTTCTCCAGGGCGGGTAGCATGTCTACAAGGCGTAAGCAACTTCAGTTTTGCAAATGAATAAGTGGCCTCACCTTCAAGGTAAAGCTCGGCACCAGCCTTGAATGTCCGGTGGATGAGCTCAAAAGCCTGCCACATGGTGGGAGAGATGCTCTTGGCAGCAAATGTGCAGCTGTCAATAATCTCAAACACCTCGTTGTACAGGTCTGCGCACAAATTAGCATAAGACAACTGGTGCCTGGATCGGTTACGGTACGTACCATAAAGCTTGTTCTCAAGCGTGATCGTGATGACCGGCATGAGGATGGTCTCGAGGTGGAGAAGGACATCCGGAGTGCTTTCGAGGGTGAGAATCAGAGTACCAATGGTTTGCAATACACCAAGCGCTGTTATGCTCTTCTCGTCCAAAAAGTCGCCGTACTCGCTATCCTCGCCCTTCTCCTGATTCCTGGACACCAGCTCGCGAACAATGCGAAGGTAGGTGTCGCGAAGCTGCTCACTAAGCGCGACAGCGAAAGGAGTGAGTTCTGGAGCGAAAACTTCGACAAAATCTTCCATGACGTTCGCAAGAGCATCCACGTCTACCTCGTTAGCCAACTTGAGGAGCTGCTGCATAACCTGAGGAATATTGGTCTTCATGTTGGTTCGAATAACGTCGTGACGGATGAGGGGTTGAAGCGCCAGAGCAGCTGCCACACGCACGGGAAGGCAAGGATCAGCCATCGACTCAAGAATGTTGCGGTAGATGATGATGAGGTTGTTGGGGTCCTTGAAGTCCAGCTGTTCGAATTTCTCGAGAGTGTCGCAGGCGCGTGCGCGAAGGAAGCCTTGAGGGCTGCGGAATTCGGGGAAGACATGGCGAACGAAGAAATACTCGACCTGATCGGCGATCGGGCTCTTCTTACCCAGGATAACACCAGAGAGTGTTCCAATCATGCGCAGCGCGCCTTCCTTCTCTCTGGGATTTTTTTCACCGTCGGGCGCAGCCTCGTATCGGTTCACAACCTCGTTGATGTAGTTCAGAATCGTGAAAGTCTGCTTCCTCCGGCTCTTGGTGAGTGTGACAAGGAAGTTTGTGGCAGCAACATCGGGGGCTGTGACGTCCTCGTAAAAGTTCAGCTTTCGGTGCAGGTACTCCTGCGGCTCCTCATCGAACAGCTCGATATCCTCATCTGACTGACACAGAACAGGGAAGATCAGATGCGAGATGAGGTTGTCGGTGTGCGGCTTGAGCAAAGTCCACATGGACTTCGGCTTGATGCATTCGTCCAAAAAGTTCAGTGTGTAGTACAAGCTGGCCTTGGACAGCCAGACCTGCTTTCCAACCCACTTCTCGATCTGTTGAAGGTACACCTTGAGGATCTCAGGGGCGAAGTTGGCGATGAAGTTCTTGGCGACCTCGGTGTAGTCGACCTCGTTGTTCTTACCCAGCGCTGAAGGGTTGCCGTACCTGGAGAAATGTTAGACAGGCTCATTCACAATCCAAAACTGATACCTACCTGACGTATAGACGGTTCAAATTTGCGTATGACCACTTCTTCGCCTTCCACCAGTGGTTGACCTCGCGCTCGTCGAGGTCCTCGACCATAGATGTCTCCGGAGGCTCCTTGCCAACAACGGTAAGGAACAGTGTACACCAGCCGACCATGGTCTGCTGCTCGCGAAGGGATGCGGGGAGGTCGAACTGCAATCTAGTCAGCATCTGATCCCAAAATCATGTTCTAAGAGGAACTCACGTAGATGGCGTGCTTGTACACCTTCAGCACGGTGCGAAGGATTTCTCCGGCTTCTAAGCTTGTCTCGCCGGCTAGCGAGTTACCAATGTTCAGCAACTGCGGGAACGACATGGCGACAATCTTGTCGAAATCGGCGCGATTCTCTCCAGACTTGAACCTGTAGATCTTGCATATCGCCAACAAACACTGCACACCAGCAAAGACGGATGCAATATCGCCCGCGTTCAACAGCTGGATGGTGATGTCGAGGAAGTTGGGCCATTTTGAGGGGAAGTCGTAGGCGAGGATCTTCTGGAGGGTGGGGATGAGCTGCAGGCGAATCTGCGGCGGCGAGGCGACGAGGACGGGCACGAGGCGGTCACGGAAGGAGACTTTCTCTTCTTCTGGGATGGGCTTGGCCTGGCTGTACTCCTCGGCGGGCGACCATCCTTTGGAGACACGGTTCTTGAGGTAAACGACAGCTGTAGCACACGTCAGCACTTTAGGCCCTAGCAGCAAACACCCATGCCCTCTTACTCGACAGCCGAATGGCAGGCTCCTGCTCTTGCTGCAGAACGTTCAGCAGGCCATCGGTGAAGCCTGGCTGTTCCTCGGCCTATATTTTGTCAGTGGTGCACCAACACGCGCCACGAGTGTGCAGCACACGCACATGCTTGAGGTCGAGCTCGGCTTGCTGGCGGATAGCCGCATTGGGGTCGAGTGTGGCCTGGATGCGGTCACGAAGACCCGCGGCGTCCATGGTTGCGATTATTAATACGCGGCGGCGTGTTTGTGCCTCGTGCAGCGCTTCACTGTAGGGCTCAGGGTCGATGCGCGGTGTGGGCGGCGGGGTTTGATGTCACGGCGGAGGCCTAAGCTGCACGCTCTGCTCCTGCGCGGCAACGTACGGGGGGGTAGGCGAGGGAAGAGGAAGGGGAAACAACACACTTTGGTGTTTCTCGAAAATCTGCGCCCTTGCGACTTGCGTCCGGCTTGTGGCAGACGAGGAGAATGTGTCTCTGCCCCTCCAGAAAAGAATCTAGTGGGTCAGAGCGAGGCCTATCCCAATCCCGCTTGGTTTCCGCGTTGGCGTGGGCGGACAGGTTCACAACGTGGCTGGTGCGGCGCGAGACACCAACACGGCCTGTCACTGGCTTCAATCTCTGGTACACAGTACGCCAGACTGTCATCAGGTCGGCTTGATCTCTGAGCCGTCTTAAGACGAAGGAGAGGTGCTTCAATTCGCCATGTCCGCCTTTTGCACCTTGCTTATTGCTGCCATGACGATGCACGCTTCTGTCAATTGGCGATAGTCTAGCAAAACCTCACGTTCTGCAACAGTGCTATCAAGGACCAGCGATAGATGAGGGGCGTTGAAGAGTTTACACTCTCCTTGCCCTTCAACAGTAATCGAAACAAGAGAAAAATACTTTGTTCCTTGATTATACGGCTGTTAAATGTTCGTTCAAAAGCACTTCTTCTGTACACCGGCAAAGACACTCGACACGGTACTATGCTTTCTGAAATTGGCTATTCGATCACCAGCCTATGTATGCATCGAAGCGCCACAGACAATGAAGACGCATGTCTCACTGATGGTATGCAGACGACGAGACTTTGCTCAGATACAATAACACCAGCAACATGAGACATCTAGGTACGTTGACTCAACCTGAATACGTGGCAGGCCATGAGTTGAGAGCAGAACAAGGCTTGCAGGTTCCAGAGCTGTTGTGATCTACGGGACTCGACAGCTTGTCGAGGGCCCCGCGGCATTTGATAGCCATCCACGTTGTAGCTCCTGCAGTCACGGCACATCTCCACATGGGCGTCAAAATTTCGATGCAGCATATATCCCGCTCACACATGCAATCTCGTTTCATGATGAGTACAGCCTCACATTCGAGGCGCAATCTGCCTGACATGCAAGGCTCACTCCACGTGCAGACATCATTAAAGCCGGTCGGCATCTGGCTCGACTCTGTATCACCACGTACCTCCACCGCAGCCTATCACACCTCTGCAATCAAGCCACCGGCTCACACAAACACGTTGAGCTGCCTCATTACCGAGTACTGCAAGAAGGTTTGACTGTCAGTCATGCCGTGCCTGTCACATCAACCCTCGTGTCCACCACGCGCGATGCGATATCAAACTGCATTAATCCTTGTCTACAGAACATGCTGTGACTGTTATGCAACTGTCGACCCAGTCGAAGGGTACCGCCGAACACATCCATGTCCGCATGAACATGCACAACCTCAAGTGTCTGGGGGTCGTCGGTGGCTTCCTAAGGCTCCAAAAGCCAAGCCTGGGTTCGACGCGCTCTTCCGAAACACACTTGCGGTTCACCAACACCGGCATTTGCTTGCCCGTCTGAAACACACCCATTCTAGAGGTACAAACTCGCACAGTTACAGATGTCGCTGTTTCACGAGTTAGCCACAAGATCACAACCGCAACAACATGACAAGCATGTCCATGTCTGCGAAAAGCATTGGGGAACGAAACGTACCGTTTGATAAGTTCCTGGCAAGTTCCCATTTTCTGGAACAGTGTGGGATCGCCAATGATTCGCGCTGCGTTCTTGACTTCGCGGCACGTCTCATCCAGACGCGTAATGACCCGCACTATCGTGCCCTCCATGACATCCGTCAGGTCTGTGATGCGGTTGAACGACATGCCGCGGGCCCACTCGTAGACCACCTCAACCATGCCAAAGCGAGGCTTGGACACGAAGTCGTTCGAGTCATCTGCGGACAGGATAACCTGGTACTCGGTCTGCACCTTGTTGACTCTTTCAGAAATCTCCACAATCTTGGCTATGCCGCGGTCAAGCGATGCGGTGAGGGTGGGTTCTGTGTCGGTCTTTTCTTGGAACACGAATGCGGACAACAGCGCGACAATCTCTTCGGGTTCATACTCGGCGAGGACGTTCTCTAAGACCAGCTCGGTAAGGACGAGCTCATCGGCTGAGTGAATCTGTGGGAGGCATGTTAGTGCTGCTTGTTGCATGATGGACGAACAGGCATACCTCGCATGCTACTTTGCCCTTCAGCTCTACTCGCGAGCCCTCGTCGATGAAGCCAAGCTCGCGTAGCACCTGGATTCTCTGTTCGTAATCAGGGAGCAGCTGGAGGTTCTGGTCGGACATGAGTTGACGAATGGCCAGAATGTTCTCCTTGATGACCCATTGATCGTGTTCCATTGAGATCTTCGTAGTCAGCAGCTGATTGATGATGCGACATGCATAGTAACTTACATGTTTGAGGAAATTGGGGCACTGCAAACACTCCTTGTGAACAGCGTCTTGGCCACGCTTGCGTCGAGCATCCTGTGTCTCACGGAATTGGAGGTTCTTGATGCGGCTGTAATCGTACTCGTCCCAATCTTCGTAATTCCACGAAGTGCACAGAGGTATGAACTGATGTTGTGCCAATTTCAACAGATCCTTCTTCTTGGTAAGGTTCTGGACTGTTTCTGGGATATCGATGGTAGTCTTTGTGAAGCACTCAACATCGTTGAGGGGAATGTAGGCGGTCTTCAGAATCATGTCTTTCGGGTTGGTCGGGAGGTTGCGGAAGAACTTTGCAAAATCTGCAATATATGGCAAAAGATCATCGGGCTTTCTCTCGAGGTTTTGAGCAATCTCCAAGACCTTGACAGTGGGCTCATTGCCCTTACTTGGTCCGTCCAGGAGAAGCATACCTACTGTACGCATGTTGTCCTTCTTGTAGACGATGAGTCGGTGCTTGCTGAATACACGACGTCCCAACGGATTACCGAGAAGACTGAGATGCGTCTCATTCGTCAACCGCTTGTAATCTTCGCAAGCCTGGTGACATGCTTCCAGGTCAATGTCACAGATCTTGCAAGGCTCGCGCTTGACTTTGTCGAGATCAGCCTCAGAAAGCTTTACTTTTTTCTCGTGTTCTGGCAGCAGCGCCTGAGTTGCGTTCTCACTGAAACTGCGCTTGATCATTTCCTCGATCTTCAAAGCTTCGACGCGCAACAAATTCAGCATCATGTTATAGGTTAGCCTGAACTGTGACCGCAACTTCGTTGGCTCGCCCAACATCATTTGACGCAGTCTGGCTGCTGGTGGGGCCTCATCAGCGCCTGGCGCGCAGATGATGACTGTTCCAACAGTGTCGAGGCCTCTTCGTCCGGCTCGCCCAGCCATCTGTGTATATTCGCCAGGGAGAAGATCACGGAATTCTCTTCCATCATGTTTCCGGAAACCAGAGAAGACAACTGTCCTGGTCGGCAAGTTAAGACCCATGGCGAAAGTCTCTGTCGCAAAGAGCACCTTGACAAGTGTCTTCGCGAACAAAATCTCAACGACTTCCTTGACGATAGGTAGCATACCGCCATGGTGGACGGCAATACCTCGGCTGAGCAGCTCTCTCAACTTTTTGATTTGTGGCAAGTCTCGATCCTCTGGACTCAACCTGGCGAGAGACTTCTCGATGGTCATGTGAATGGCACTCTTCTCAGCAGCGGTACAGTAATCGATGTTCGACAGTGCATCAGCATTCTCTTCGCAACGCTTCTTTGAGAAGACGAAGATACAAGCTGGGAGAAGCTCTTTCTGGCGTAAGTGCTGGATGAGATGTACCCAGATGTTTCGATCCTGGGCAGCTGTCGTCCGTCCTCCACCGCGACCTGTCCTGGCAATGTTGCCCCGGCCCCTAGCCGCTGGAGGGCCAGCGCCACGACCGCCAGCACCGCCACGACCGCCGCCTTGCTGGCCGCGCCCACGTTGGTTCTGACCTCCCCTTGCAGGCGGGCCGCCGCGACCACCACCCCTCCCTGCTGGGGCATCCTTTGCAGCTGACGGTACCTTAACTTTATCTTTCCCGGATAGTGCATCGTTTGCATCCTTCCAACCATTGTCGATGAACTTCTTGTCTGCTGAAACAATCTTGTGCATTCCCTTACCAGCCCAAAGGTAATGTTCAAGCGGAATCGGGCGCTTGGGTGTGGAAATGACATAAATGTCTTTCTTCTTGGTCCTTCCGACCCACGAAGCAAACTCATATGTATTGGGAACGGTGGCTGAGAGAAGAATCAGGGTAACATGCTCCGGAAGCATGATGATAACCTCCTCCCAGACCACTCCACGCTCTAGGTCATTCACATAATGAACTTCGTCGAAGATAACGTATTCGACATCGCGGATGAGATCAGCTCCGCGATAGAGCATACTTCGGAGGATTTCTGTGGTCATGATAAGACAGCTGGCCTCAGGTCTGATCTGTACATCTCCTGTAAGGATTCCAACATCGTCAAAAGTCTGCCGAAAGTCGCGGAACTTCTGATTACTCAACGCTTTGATTGGTGAAGTATAGATAGCCTTGGTCATGTGCTTTGCCGCGAGTGAAATAGCGTACTCTGCAACGACTGTCTTGCCAGCAGACGTATGTGCTGCAACAAAGACGGAATCGCCATTTTCGAGGTGGTACACAGCTTCTTTTTGGAATGTATCCAGCTCGAACGGATACTCTCTTGCCATTTCTGGCACGAGCTCCTTGAAGTTGGTGATGTCTCGATTTACATCGACCATGTGCGCCCACTCTCGTCCGCCCTTCCTGTTAGCCATGGCGAGCTGGGTGTGAGGTGCTAGGGCTGGAAACTCAACGGGGAGCAACGCATCGATTTCTTCTTCTCCAGGTGTTTGTCCTTCGGCTTCAGATGCGTCGACCCCATTGAGCTCAATACCATCAGCAACTTCATCATCGTCGGCGTCGACGTCCTTAACAGGCGCTGCCGCTTCGCCGAGCGTGTCCTCTACCTCTTTAGCTACTCTTCCGTCCACTGCTGGCTTTTGTTGGAAGTCCAATCCGCGCGTGAATCCTGGAGGAATTTCGAGAAGGCCGCCTTCTGAGCTAAAATTAATCACGCGATCCAATCCGCCGGCTCTTTTCATTTTCGCGCCCTCTTGTTGAAGAATGTTCTCATCTTCAATTGCCGCGATTGCTTCGACACCATCCAAGCCTCCGGGGGCAAAGGGAAAGAAGCCTGCGGCGCCACGAACAAATTCAGCTCTATTGGTTGGCTTCCTAAGAAGAGACGTTGAGTTTTTGGCAGTTGCAGAGTTCGCAGGAACGGTGACTTCTTTGTATCCTGTGACGCGCCCTTCAAGACCTTCACGTGTGAAGCGGATGATCGTGCGGGTCTGAGTTGGGGCGATTTGGAAGAGGCCATGATAATTGGTCGGTGTTTCCCATCTCTGTTGCAGCTGATTCAACCACTGAGCATTGAATGAGCGCGAAGGGGTCAAAAAGTCATGCTCCAGCTCCTTCTTGACCGCCTCTTTTGTCTTCCTTTGTCTCTTCGGCGGCCGGTGCTCGTCCGCAATAGAGTCTGACCAAGCATCGCCGCGATTCGACGCATCAAAACTCAGGCGCAACTTTTCCAGCTCACCCGAAAGGGCCTCCATTTCTGCTTGATGGAGGCTGAGATGAGGCAATCTTTAGGTTCGTGGCGCTGTGGTGTAGAAAATCGATGATGACGTTGTCAATGTTTGTCGACGTTGTCAAAGCGCGAGGCCCCACAGTGGGGTGGGGTTCGAGCGAAGGAGTTGCGCCCCATTTATGAGCTACCTATGCGCAACATGCGGAAATCAGATATTTAGATTGTCGGTTCTGCACAGGGCTTCTTAACACTGAATTTGGAAATTTCCGTCAATTGTAATCATCATGTCTAACCGAACGCCGCGCTGCGCAAGATCTTGATCGCTGGGTACAAGCAAAGAGTATATGTTCAACAGAGAGCAATCACCACATGTCTTCCATGCCTTGCATAGCCTCCATTTCGTCCGCAAAAGGGTCTTCATGAATCGAGTTCAACCGCGAAGGGGGTGCTTTTGCTGCTGAGACTTCTGGTGGAGCGGTTTCTGCTAATAGCGCGTCCAATTCGTCCTCATCTGGCTCTTCAGCCGAAGGAATTGAACGGCTAGCAGACTGCTGAGTCTCAAATCCCGGCTGTTGACCGTTGATATCTGCCTCCTGTTGTAGTCCTTCGAGAGTCGCTTCATGATCTTGCATAGGCCTGTCGTCAGGGCCGTCCATAACTAGATCTTCATCGTCATCGTGCATTGTGGTATGTTTCGGTTTCCCCTCGTCTATCCAGGCCTTCCTGTCCACTTGCATTCGTTTTGTATGCCCCACCTTCTCGATGATGGCCAAGGCGTCTGCGAATTTGGCACGAGGGTAGAGATCGTCAAGCCAAAGTTGATACATGTTGAGCATGCGCGCGATGTCCCCATACTGCATTTGGGTCAGCGTCAATGTGCATGTCAAGGGAGAAACGGTACCTCATGTCCCTTCCCTTTGAAACGCAGCCTCTCTTTTGAAATTCTTCGCAGCCGTGGGATTCCTGCCTCTGAACGCAGTCTAATGTCGTCCAACTTTGGTATGGGTATGCGCTTCTTTGTGATGACGACTTCTTCATCGATGCCGAGGCCTGAAGCGGCCTCATGGGAGGTGGATTTGTCGATTGCAGGCTGCAACTGCGATTGGATGTTGCCTCCTTCTGCTGCAATTCCACTCAAGATGTCGTCCAGCTCATCGCCTGAAGCTTGTGGTGAATATGAGGGAGCCATTTGGAGAGATACTGTAAAATGTCCGGCTGTCAAGTTGTCCCACAGCTGACTTCAAGACGCGCCTTTCGCGTGCGACGCGTTTTGCGCTAACCAAATCAGGGGTTGGTGCGCCAAGAACACTTTAATCTTGCGACAGAGGACTGGGGTCGTTGGCGAACGTCCAATCCACAGCCAGAAACAGATACTAACCAAGTCACGCTGCAAGTCGAAGGAGATTCTAACGACACCGATAGGCCATCAGAACTGAAATATCACCTTTGTCTTGCGGTCACCGCTTTGCCTGTTCAATATCAGAAGATGGCGGTGCAGGTTGCGAATGCATCTCAGAACCCTACCGCGGCACGGTTGAACGAGCTGTTGCAACGTGCGCGGAATGTCAAATCAAGCACTTCGATCGAGCCTCCACTTCAAGTATCAGAGCTAGTGTCCGAAGAGGAGTCTTTTTTCAGCGACATAAGTGGCGGGAAAGATGTACTGTCAACTGCCCTGGAGAGTGCTGCGAAGGGCATATTCTATGCTAGTATTGTAAGGTCTCCAAGCTCACTAGAGAAGCGAGCTCATATTGGTAGGGAACAACGAAAATTGATGAGCCAGCATTCGTGACGGTATGGAATCTGCTCGACATTCTGCAGTACTTTGGTGACAGAGGTTTGTGACAGCATTAAGCCGCGAGCGAATCTCGAACTTATAGCTGACTTAGCAGACATATGTTCTGCACAATTGGTACTGCTCCTCATAGAAGAGCTTTTAGACAGTCAATCACTTGCGCAATGCCGCACAGTGTTCAGTTTCCTCGAATCTCGGAGGGAGGCAATTATTGCGGTATGCTCAGCCATGTCTTCATTGTGCCTCACTGATGGATCCCCAGATAAGCTCTCAAAACAAGTCCCTCGTCATTCTCCGGCTGTGCAACGAGCTGCTACGACGTCTATCTCGTGCTGAAGACCCAGTCTTTTGTGGGCGCGTTTATATCTTCATGTTCCAAAGCTTCCCCCTAGGCGATAAAAGCTCTGTCAACCTTCGTGGAAACTTCCATGTAGAAAACGTAACGACATTTGAAGAATTTTTGAACGAAGCAGATGCCAACGAGGATCGTATGCAAGTCGATGACGACGCGGCCACGCCAGCGGTGAAGCCAGCAACAGACCAGGAAGAATCACCGAGTAATCCTTCCAATGGCCGCAAAAGTAAAGAGGAAGTCCCAAAGACACTTGACATTGATGCTTTGTATCCAGTGTTCTGGTCATTGCAGCACTCGTTTTCTAATCCTCCCCGACTTTTCGAAGAGAACAACTTCAAAGATTTTCGAAGCAGCCTGGAGGCGACACTGGCAAAATTCAGAGAGGTGCCGAAAGTGCTGCAATCCGGAGACAATGAGCGCAAGAAAGGAACAAAACCATCGTCAGGCGACAGCTACGAGGCGTTCGCAAATACTTTCAATCCAAAGTACCTCACAAGCCGTGACTTGTTCAAGCTCGAGGTATGCATGCAGTATCCCTCTCATTAAATACTGTGACTGACGGTTTGTAGCTAAGCGATCTTGCTTTCCAACGCCACATCCTAGTTCAAGCCTTGATTCTCGTCGATTTTCTCCTGACTTTAACCGACAAAGCAAAGAGCAAGCCACTCTACCAAAATGCGCAGAAAGCCATGCAGTACAACTTCACAATGCGTGACCAAGATGTAAGTACGCGCCCGTTGTCCCCCCCGAACGATTTGTTTGCCACTGGCGTTCGCTTCAGCGATCATCAATACACATTGTCATATCTGACCGGGAAGCACAGACCGAGTGGGCATTGGGCATCAAAACCGCCATCGCAAATTATTTACAGGAGGGCCCAGATGGCAAATTTTATTATCGTATGGTAGACACGGTGCTCTCGCGTGACAAGAATTGGGTAAGATGGAAGATGGAAAATTGTCAGCCATTCACTCGCAAACGGGTTGACACATCGGATTTTCTATCTTCGAAATCGGATGCTGTACGTGCGGTGGCGAAGAAGAGGCCAAATGAACCCACGGGTGTGCCCAGCTCTCTGGATTTCTTGTACAACACAGAAGCCGAGAATGGTCTGACGCAGCTACGGCAGCGTGATCGGTATATGCCCCCGACTCCTTGACGCCGAAGTGATATTCACGAGGCTTACACGCAGCAGATTCAATGCACCGAGTGGGGAGACATATGCAAAGAAGGTCAAAATGGTAGACCTAGACTTGGAGATGGCTAACAATGACGCCGAGAAGCGTGAGCTAGAAGACAAGAAGTCGAGCTATATCTGGAGGGGCCTCCGTGCGGCTTCTCAGACACAATTGAGTTCGTTCGACAAGCTTGAGCATGGTAAAGGCCTGGAGGCTCTTCAGCCGGCTCTATCTCAATCTGAGATTGCAGGCGACAATACCGCACCCACTCTTACGGAAGACAGGGATGTCGCTCCGCCAGGGGAACAGCATAGCGTCGAGGAGCAGCGGGCCGGGCAACAAAGTCAAGTGACCGCAGATACAGAGATGAAGTAGCCAGCAGGGGCACTGTGGCCCGTACGAGTATGGCGTGTCATCAGGGGTTCTCGACATGCAGTTCTTTTCACGTTCCCCACCCTTTTTTTGACGATGTGCATTGTGGGGAGAAGCGTAACGCCCGGGTGATGATAAAATGGTCTAGGCGAGGGTCAAATGGGGCTCAGCCGGTCATCAAACATGTTTCCGAGCAATCGTTGGGGTACTAATGGAGACTCCAGCAGACGGTAAGCAGCCGCAGAGCGGCGCCACAGTTCATCCAACGCCACGATCTGCAGCTACAGAGATGAAGAGCACGAACGAAAGGACCTGGACCGCAGTGCCTGGCAAGACATTGTGTCATTCCCGGCGCTGCAGAAATGAGATGGTCAGCGAACACAGCAAGTGCGGCTACCAGCCAGGGTAACAGCAGGCGGGTATGGGCCGTGTCGCCAGCCATTGGCCGAGACTTGAGTTGAGATGGTCCACGTACGTGGGCGATGCTGCGGTCTTCCGAAATGAAGGGACCTTGTCTTACCTGTCACAACGTTCTCTAATGTGGGCTGAGGAGTTGCCCAACGTTCTGGCATACCGCTGCCTGCAAACCATCGACTCGACAGGACAGGACAGCGGCGCCAGAGGGTCTCCAAGCGTAGCTGACGGCATTATCGATAGTCTTCAATGCAATGGCACAAGAAAAAAGCCGAATGCGCGCGTTTCGCAGACAGAGCATCTTCTACCGACATTAGCAGGCGATCCATGTGTGCATCAAACCCGCACGCGCTCTGCTGTTCACCAATGGCCCGCCGAAATCTCCGCGGCGGTTTCGCGTTGGATGCTGGGTGGGCGGATGGAAACGGGTAGTAAAATGACAGGAGCAGGGCTTGGCACGTGTTTTGAAAAGGGACCGCGAGGCCGGTCTCGGCACCGATTGTGGTGCTGGAGATTGCGTACACCAGCGAAAAGCCGTCTCTGGCAGGCCGCAGCTGGGTTTCTTTTTTTTTCTTTGCGGCACGAAACATGCCAAACGACCCAAACACTGGCCGCCAGCTGTGTGCTTCACGGGCGTGCAATGCAAGCTAGCGCGCTCTGGCAGTAACGCCGCGAGTGCCGACACGCACCGGACCATGAGCACACGGTAGCCATTGCGCAGTCGGCTGTCGTTGCTGCATTCTACTGATGCACCACACCCCAGGCTGGTGCGCCGGGCTGGCCAGCTCGTTCAGGCACGGGTGATGACTTTGTTCGGCCTGAGCGCTGCTGATCCCCGCGGAAACTTGGAAAGGGTGGCTGCACTCAGTGCACTGGCTATGCTAGCATACGCTGGCCTGTGCTGACCTGCACTGACCGCGATCTCAACGCGGACCCATCTGCCTATCCTTGACGTTCCCTGCAATGCGCCTTCAAGACATGGAGGCAGCCTCACGCAGCGAAACCGACTGGCGTCTGGCGTCTGGAAGCTGGGACCCTCCAACCTTGTGCACGTAGCCGAGCCGCCATGGGCACTCTGTTGCGAAATGTTACGTCGACGGCGACGGCTGTCAGAGCCACCGACAGAGGGCCGGTGTTGCACCATGTTGGAGCGGGCTTCGAGAAACCACGATCCCAGTGCGGCCCGAAGCTTTTCGCCGTTGAATCCTCCAGCCAGATCGTTCACTGCACGCGCTACCTACTAGGTATTGTGTACACAGTGCAGCCGGCCTACTGCGACTAGGCGCTCGACTACAGGCAACTACTCGTGACGACACGGGCGCCCGCTACGACTGATCGCGCAGGTGTGTAGCCGGCTTGTGCCAGACCAGCACCGATCAAGCTAACCGCTGCTTGCTGGCTACGAGGGCACCCAGGCTCTGAATTTCATGCGTCACAGGGCGCGATGGGCGGCTCGAGAGGACAAGGCTGATGCAGCGCGTTCCTGACGCAATCTCGCGGGCCACAGCCGTTGTGAGACAGCTGCCAAAGGCTGCTCCAAAGCCACCAGCCGCATACACGTACCGATGTGGACCGCCGTGAAAGCGCTGGTTACGCAGCAGTAGCATGGACTGAGCACGCTGCACATGCGCGGCTAGCAACACACTTTTTCCCAGTCCAACCTCACCACCACCACCACCTGGCACCGCGCTCGCCCACGGCGCAGACTAAAGCAGCGTCGCCCAAAAGACCCCGCAAAGAAGCGTTGCCGAGCCCTGTAACCCTGTCCGTTTGATCCCTGCACCCTCTTGCTGCGTGTGTCCCTGGAGCTCCCGTCGTGCTCCAGACCAATGATGGTGCCTCCATCCGCCCTAATGGACGCCACGGATCATGCCTTGCTCGTCGGCGGTTTCTTTGCTAGGACCCTGGTCGCCTGCAAGCAGCCCTCCATGTTCACGCACTGCTCACGGTCCTCCTCGAGAAGGCCCCCTGGTACACAGTGCACCTGATCCAGAGGCCGTCGATTCGCCCGCTCCCGCTCCGTCTCTCCTTCACGTCCCGAGCTACCGTATCCCTGTGTCTTGGAGCATTTGGGGGCTTGCTAGCCCTCAACGTTAGTCACGCTTCTTGTCGTGTAACGATCTGCTTCTAGATCCTCTCAGGATATGTTTCCCTAAGAGTGACCTTAGTCCATGCGTGTTCAAACCCTAGCCTTCACATCTCTCAAAAGCTCGATTTATCCGGATCGTCCACAGTAAAGTGCCGTCAAGCCTTTCCTGTCTGAATGATCTTTTCCCCTCACCCTACTGTTTTCGCACAAGCATCCTCCGGATTCTAGCCTTACTTACAAAGGCTGTCCCGTCACCGAACGCTTCTTGTCCATTCGAGCTAGCCACCTGCTTAACATCACACTCTTCTTCTTCTTGTTGCTCATCAACTTGAATCCTTCTCATATCCGTTGATATCTTCAAGAGCACCCTGTAGAGGCGTAATCCCAACAGCCATACACTTGACAAGGCTCATAGCTGTGTGTCATCTGGTTGCTAATCTTCGCCACCCTTTTGTACCTCGTGCAACTCATTGGCGGCCAAGACTTGGAGCCTGGCGGTACAACCAGGTCAGTTACAATATTTCCACGCTTGTCATGGTAGCCTCATGCTAAACTGTCGCAGCTGCACAGAGAGTATTACTTTCATTCCATAGAACCTCAAGCGAAGAGCGCCAATGATTGACGGAAGCTTCAACGTTCCCTTGTCTCCACCTACTTCGCCACGCAATTCCGCGTACGGCATGTCTACAGCCGACGACGAGTGGCAGACTACCTTGAAGACAGAAGAACACACTCCGCCACATTCAGATTGCGACATGACTGTTCTCCAAGTTGAAGATGCCAGCAATACATACGATCTCAAGCGGCCCTCCATTCGATCACACAAGAGCTTTCCCTACATTCTCGACAGCAAACTACAGCTCAGCAATGGTACTGACTCACTTCCAACGGTCAATGAGATCGAATCCCACGACTTGCCTACTGTAACATTCGGCGGCTCAGCTCCCACCAGCCCAATCTCAAGGCTCACTCCACCTTCGATTCATGATGAGAATGCTGAGAAGGTTGAAGATGAGGGCGACGATGTCATTCTGGACGAAAAAGACGATGGCGCCGACAGTGATGCGAACGAGGAGGACAGGCCAATGACAGCTGCTGAGATCCGAGCGGCCAAGCGCAAGATGAAGAGATTCAGGCTTACGCACAACCAAACTCGTTTCCTCATGAGCGAATTCGCCCGCCAGGCCCATCCAGATGCCGCTCATCGAGAGCGTTTGTCACGGGAGATTCCTGGCCTCAGCCCTCGACAAGTGCAAGTATGGTTCCAGAACCGGTAAGCACATTCACACGAGGGTCGCTCCTAATGCTAACTACGGCACAGACGAGCAAAGCTCAAGCGTCTTACTAGCGACGATCGTGAACGCATGATGAGATCTCGGGCTCTTCCAGACGACTTTGATATGGCACAAGCGCTGCACACTCCTTTTAGTAACTCCCATGGACTCGGGACACCACTTGCTTCTCCAGCTGCATTTGGCCAGGGTTTTCCAGAGAGTTCCATTATGCGACCCCTTAGCATCGATACTCTACGGCGAGCAACACTCGATTCTCACATGTCACCCACAGGCATCAGCCCTGCCTTTGGCGGATTCACGTTCACACCGCCGCAATCAGCGACTGAAACACTCTCACCAGTCTCAGCCCACGAATCGCCCTTTGGCTTCCCTTCCGCGCCTCTTGACGCCAGCCCGAGGACATCCAACCCCTTTTCCATACCCGTCAGCACACCAACATCGTACTCTTCACAGCACACTATCCCACGCCTGGGCCTTCACGCAGATCGCATTGGCAGGACCCGCGCTGGAACTCTTGACTCGCCTCTTCGAACAAGCATGAGCTACTCTCACACTAGCGACGTTATCCAGACATCCATGGACTCGAGCAACCACTCTGATGCTTCGCGGTCGTTTTCAAGTTCCATCATGCCGTATGGCATTGGCTATTCATGTCAGTTTACTTCGGGCCCATCTTGTAATATCAAATTAACGTACGCAGATGCTCCTGTCCCAGGCTTTCAAGCGTCTAGCTCCAACAGAATGCGCTCGTTCTCGAACGGCGTCCCTAGGCGTATCGAACTGAGCACACATTACGCTCCAAACCGAAGCGCTTCTACGCCCCAGACCGCTCAGTTTCCATCCTACTCTAGCGCACCGCTTGCCACCCCGGTCTCGTACGGCATGCCTCAATTGAGTGCACCGCACCATCTATCCAGCTTCTCAAATTCGTATCTTCGCAATGATTCCGCACATAACGACAGTTACTCAGGGGTCAGCTCTTCCCTTCGCGACATGCTTGGGCACACCGACCATGGGAACGACAGCCACAGCTACTGATCTACTTCTCACTTCAAACAATTTTGCTTGCTATGGCGTTCAGCGTATCATTAAGCGGGAAAACTATCCACTGTAGCGACGACAGGGTGAGACACAGTGTTGTTTCGGGCATTTATGACTTCACGGCTTCTCAGGCAGTCTATCTTTTGTTTTGTTTTTTGCTTTTCTTGAAACATTACAAACCCTGGTGCGACCACTGTTAGGCCCTGCACACTACCCTTTTTTTTTCAGCAAACCTCGAAGGGATCATTTCTGCTCTGCGATGTTCCGACAGGATCGGACTTTCAAAATGTCGACACACTTTTTCTTCTCTCTCTACAGGAGTGATTGGCGCTTCTGGTATACCCTTCACCCTTCATGTAACTATCTTGGTAACCTTCATCTTCTTTTGGTCTTCATGCAAATACATTACAGTGCTCCCCTCCTTCGAACCCATCAATCACGTTGGTGCTCATGCTTCTTCACAGCCTTGATTCAACTATACACTTACTTCCAATACACCATCACTCTATCACCGCAGACTGTGCAGTACCATCATGACTACCGATCAATGCAAGGCGCCTTACAGTCACCTGCCCCTCCCTCGCCATCCCGGACCAAAAGTAAGAAAACTCACATGTTGATTTTTTCTCCTAGCTGCTGGTGCTGCTGGTGCTGGTGCTGGTAGTGGTAGTGATTATTCCACCCGTGCCCTCCCGTGGCCTCCCCCTCCCCCTGCCCCTCCTCTCCCCGCCTTCCACACGTTCATCAGGAATGACGTCCCGGCCCTCCTCGCTATCGACAGGGTGATGACAGCGCGTACCTGCACTAATGGGCTCACCTTACTCGTGCCCTGTTTGTTCCTGCGGTTAGGCCTGCGGTTAGGTTCTGCGGTCAGCCTGCAATAGGTAGGGCAGTAGGGCGATACTACCGCAATAGGCAGGGGAAGGGGACGGGGTCAGGACATTCACCGACCGTACAGGGGACTAGAAAGCATATTGTCACTTTTGTTTGCACTGTTGTATTACAAGCTTCGCGGTATCGCAGTACGGCTGTGACTCCGGTCCGCTGCATACGCACTCCAGAGTACTCTACGCACCATGCTGACTGACTGGCTGGCTGGCTGGCTGGCTGGCTGGCTGGCTGGCAACCGGATGTGCGCGTTGGGCAGAGAGGTGTCTTTCGGACACATACCTACCTACCTACCTACCTCATCTCGTTTGCCGGCAGCAGCGGCGGCGGCGCCCACGACGGAGGTTCTTCGCCTCCGTGTCGCGCATTCGCCCCCAAGATCGTGAGTTGGCAGGCGTTGCATGAATGCGCCGCGCGCGCAAGTGGCTAAAGGGAAGGTAGTGGTGGTGGTGGTGATGGTGCCGCCAGCCCGCCCGCCCGCCAGCCAGCCAGCCAGCCATGTCAGCCATGTCAGCCATGCGAGCCATGCGAGCCATGTCAGCTGCAGGCGTCGGCAAGAGTTGAACCGTCTGCTAGCAGTACGACGATTCAACGGCCGCGTGCCTGCTCATCTTGCCTTCTTGCATCGCTTGCTCGCGATCCACTTCCTTACCCTCCCCAACCCTCCCACTCCCTCCAAGCCCCTTGTCAGTAGGTACATCGGTGGGGCGCAGAAGGTTCGTGGGTAGCGTGCCGAGAGAGCGCTCTACCTACCTACCTACTCGTGTGCGTAGGTATTGCATTGCACGATACAGGCCTTGATTTGACGCAGCGCGCTTTGGGTCCATCACACCGCCACAGATGCAGCGGGTGCAGAGTCTGGGGGAGGGAAAAAAAGCAAGGGTGCAACACTCACCCGCGATCAGCAGATCACATGGCAAGAGGAAAGAAACCTGTGTGTTGTGCATGAAGGTCAGTTGGGCGACGATCGCCCAGCGCATGCCGTCCGACTAGCCTCTAGGTAGCTAACGTGCTAAGGTAGGTATGGAGACTGGTACCTGCGATTGAAGCTAGAGGCTTTGCGAAACGGCTTTTTGGCGACGACGACAACGACACGATGCCACTGTCGTATCTGGAAGAAATGAGAATGAGAATCCGAGGCTCCAATCAGGGGCCGGGGAGCCATGCCCAGCCTCGATTTACCCTGAGCCTAAGATCTGCTGCTAGCACCTCTTACCTAGTCTACAATCTGCCCTGCTGCTGCTGCTGCAAAACCCGCGGCTCCACGATTTGCTCGCCCTACGCCGCCCCCCCAGGATCATGATCATAGTAGTCACTTGCGCAATCCATCCTCCCGTCAGCCAACGCACGCCGTTTAATAATAACACCCCCTAATAAGGTGCAAATGTGCATCTTGGGGAGCCGTGGGATTGGAGGAAATCGCGAAAAGCTCTCCATGTTACGGATCTGGCCGGTACCCTTGGACCTTTGTGCAAGGGTGGACCATGGTGCTGCTCTTGCCTTTTGCACATGCAATGCGCATGTGGGGAAGAAAAAAACGTGTGCTGTAGCGGTTGTATGCGGACATGTTGCACCGCCCACGTTTCTTGCCCCCCCCCTTTCTTCTTCTTCGCCTCCTCCTCTTCCCGGAAGAACGGTAAAGGGCAATTTGCAGCATCGGCGTGATCCTTGAATGGGCATCGGGATAGCTATGTGGTCGGTCGCTGTAATGCCTGGTGGAAGCGCAACGACGGGCCCACTACACCTGACAGAAGCATATGATGACCGTCGCCGTCCGGGCCCAAACCAAGCAGTCATGGCAATTTAGCCACTGGCAGACCAAGCTTCATGCTTTCCCGCCGCAAAGCTGAGCGTCAGATGAACGCTGGCAGCCTGGCACTGGCACCACTACCTACCCTCGGTTCCTGAAGCTAGAAGCCGAAATTAAGCAGGACCACTGGGCCGTTCCGTCTGGGGTAAAGTGTGGAGAAGCGATGCTGCAGGTGGTTATTGGATGATTGATCATGTGGAGGCGAAGAGGCTGACTGGATGGAAGATGCGGGCACTCATGGAAGCCTTGGAGATGTCGATATGCACTGATCCTCGTGTGGCTGCTGTCAGACTGACCTGACAGCTGTACAGTCATTATTATTCTTCTTGCGTCTGGCTGTGTCGAAGACGTCGCCGCTGACCGGCGACAAGCTCGCTTGCGTCTTTTGGCGGTCTGGTGTAGAGACGTCAGCGCGCAATTGGTCGCATGTCGGTCTCAGCTCTCGGGTCGAAGTTGCGAAGAGCCGTGATGTCGGTTTCAATAGTCTGTTGGTGTAGTGGAGCTTGGTGTGCTTGTGTCGCTTGCCACACTTTCCTCATGGAACCACCCGGGCACATGATCAAGCGTAGGAATATGCTCAATTGCCCCGACGTCACGGCGCGTAGAGCGGTCTAGCTTGTCGCCTTGTGTTGTACGCGCTGTTTTTGTTGTTGTCTTCTGAAGCACGTACATACGGTACCCGAGCCACCGTGCTCTTACGGCTGGGAAGGGAATCGTAGCCGCTTTGCCAAGGCCGGCGTCGAGGGTTTCCTTTTGGGGAAATCGAATTCGCCCGGTTGGACGGGACGTGTCGTGAATGTGATGGACTCTGCATTACCCAGTTTGTGTCACTGCAAACACGCTATTGGAGCCCAACTTGTGCAGGAAATGAACAAGGCGTGGTAGCAGGAAATGAGAGGCAATGAAGATCCGGGGTGTAAACGGTCAGCCTCGTGCAATCGCGCACACGCGAGTCCTATACATGCAAGTTGGCGGAACAGACAGAGCTATCAGCCGGTCATCTTGCACCACCATCGTGAAGCTCCGTTGAGAGTGCTGCAGCACAAATGCCCCGGGAACTCCCTGCAGCCTTACTCTTCGGGGGGGGGGGGGCGATTGCCAGTGATATGGGCTGTGTACCTCGCTTTCTTGCGCATATGATTGGGGGCATGTTTGTCGGTCAATGGCAATGGTTGCTGCCGTTCCTGATGCAGAACGGAGGGAAGTCAAAGGGCATCATGGGTGTTATTGGTGGAACATGAGCACACAGCAGTGGGCACTCACGTGCGGTAGTGCGGTACTGAACGTCTCCGGCTCGTGCATCTCACATGTCGACGGTCGACCGAGGAAAGTGATGCGCATTGTCTTGGAGAGCATGCAGACTCGGTGCATCTTGGGACAATGTACCGATGCGAAGCTCATGCACCCGGCACCGCCGGCGGCATTTGCCCATCCGGCATCACCTTGCTTGTGGTCTCGAGTTTTCTGGGTCCACCAGCAGCGCTTGCAGCACAAATCGTTCGATGCCAGTCGTGGTCCAAGGATATCGACCTGCCCTTTTGCTTCACCAAGCCGGGTTGTGGAAGGATCAGAAGGGTTGCGCGAGGCGCCTCTAGTGCCCGACATGATTATGCAACCTTTGAATTGTGCAGGTCCATACATCGATTGCCGAGGCTGCGCCTCAATGCTACAGCCGTTGCTCGTAAAGCGGTTGGCGCCTTGAGCTTTTCTTTACTACACCGGACGTTGCTCGTGCCACTTACGACCGCTGAAGCCACCGAAGACGGCGTGCACGGAGCCAAAGGTAGAGGGCAGGTAGCAAAAGCTAGAGGAGGGTATTTTCAAAAGAAATTGCGCTCGTAGCGCGGCAAGACTACAACATCTGAGCACAGCCTGCACGTATCCGCCGTATCGGCAGGCATGTTGACGACTTGACGACCTGACGACTTGACGACTTGACGTTATCTGAGCTCCTACCACATTCGACAAGGAGGCCGCAGCTAGTGCACAAAGGACAGTGCTCTGTGCGAAGTGACACTGAAGCTCGTACAAAGCACCTTTATCGTCATGCTCCTCATCCTTCATGCCTGGCGGTTCGATGCATCTACCTATCCATGACCTCCTGTATGCCTGGCAAAGAGGCACCCTGCATTGTTGCTCGGCCTTGGTCCTGTTGTGTATCCACACCGACCGGATGCAACACCGTTTCCGTGCTACAGGCGTCGACAGTGTCTGCCACAGAGATACGAGTGATGGAGGACCGAGGTAATGACGTTGTTGTCAGGGCTTTGGCAAGACGAAACCGCAAGAGAGCGCTCGCGTGACGTTATTATGTGAGCTTTGTTTACGTGGGAGGTGAGTTCTCGCTCTTGCCTCGACTTTGTTGCCTCACTTCGAGGTTGAGGTAAGCCTTGTGGAATCATAGTATGTCACTGTATGCTACGACCAAATCTGCATGCATGTCTACATGTTCGCTATCAGCGGTACCTGGGAAGTGGGAACGGCTAGGTTGAGTTGCTCGATCACTCTAATTGTCTTGTCTCTTGCCACGACGTACTGTGGCACTGCGGCCGAGGAGCGTGTCAGCTTGTGAGAGAAAGAGATGGCAGATGCCCAGGTTTACAGCATGTGTTCAGAGATATACAGTAGGTTCCTAGTAAAACAAGTTGCCCGCAGCTTCATGGTCTCGAGTAGTCCAGAGATAAGTGCTCGCCGTCAGCTAGGCAGCAACGCGGCTCACGCCAAGGCCAACAGCAAGAGTCAGCACTTCAGAGTCAGCGGTGACTGACGGCGGTTGTCCTGGAAGTCCTCAAAGTCCTCACAGTCCTCGATCACTGATGACAGTGCTGAGTCACAAAAGGGCATCAGTGTATCTGTTGCTCTGCTTGGAGAGATGAGTTTCCTGGAACGAATCCAAGTTGGGACGTGTTTGCGCTAGCGGAGTTAAGATGGAGGCGCTGATTGGCCAGTCAAGACAAGTGCGAGCAGTGGCACCAGTGGTGCAGTGTGTGATGACGCTCGTGTGCATGAAGGCGCAGCAATACGTCAATGGTTGAGGAGATTGTTTGGCCGGGTCGAAGCCAGCACGCAGAAGTGGTGAGAGAGGTGAGAGACTGAGAGACTTGAGAGTGATGAGTTGCATTGGAGGGTGTATTGTGCGACCAGGTACAAGGCACAGGGCGGCAGGGCGGTGCTGGGGCTGTGTGTGCCCTCTGACCTGGTTTGAGTGTGCAGGCTGTGGCTGCACGCAGAGCAAGGCAGCGAGGCAGAGTGTTTGGCAGCGAGACAGCGTTGCCTTTGTTGGCCGTGTTTGCAGAACAATGGCCTTGGTATGGCATGTTGATGGTCCAATCTACAGTCTTTTGTTGGTCTTGTCTTTAGTGCAGTTTTTGTGCAGTCTTCTTGCAGTCTTCTTGCAGTCTCCGTGCAGTCTCCGTGCAGTAAAATCCAGTGCAGGCCAGTCTGAATTCAGGTCTGAGTGCAGTCTGAATGCAGAGAGTGAAGGCGAATCACATGCGCCAGGCGTCCGGCGCGGCGACTGTGGATGATCCCTGGCGCTCGCTAAGGCGAACTCAACTCGGGCGAACAATTTTCATGACGGCCCTCCTCCCCCTTCACACCTCTTCATCGTGAAGACCCAGCCGCCATCTCCGCAGCGGGCTCAGTGCACTTCCACGCGAGCCGCTTGCCCATTTCACAGACGCGTCTGTTGAAAATCCCCCCGGAGCACCTGGCCCGACTCTTTTCACTGCACCCGGTGAAAGCGCTCGGACAGCCTCCCCCGTCGCCCCATCGCCAGGAGCACTGCGACACTGCGACACCACGACACTGCGACCCATCTCCCCCCAGGTCCCCATGAGTGCATCCGCCAGCAACGCGCCCAACCCACCGATCGCCGCCTCTTCACCCGCCCCGCCCGCCCTGCCCGCCCTCAGCTCTGCGTCTGGCTCGTCCGCCACCGTGGCCGCTGGTCCGGCTCCGCCCACTGCCCGCAGCTCGTACGCCAACGCGACCAAGAAGATCTCTTCTCCGACGATCGCGTCCAGCGGCGCGCCCGCGGCGGCAGTGGGAGCCCCGCAGAGCGCTCAGCATGGCAAGAGCAGCTCCGTCTCTCCCGTCAACGGCACCACCTCGACCATCACCCCCGCAGTCCCTGCTAAGCCTGCCATGCCTGCCATTGTGAGCGGTGGCCCCAACGGTGACCACGCCCGCAAGTCGTCCGTCCACATCAAGCAGACCCCGCCCACCTCGGGCGCCCCCTCCAACATCAAGTTTGGCTCCCTCGCTGCCTCGCCCGCCCCGGCCCCTGCCGTGCCTGCCGCCCACGCCAGCAACCTGAACCCCCAGGCCCAGAACCCCCGCGTCGCCTCGCCCGCACACTCGCCCTCGCCCATTCCCACTCCTGTTTCGGGCGGCCCTAAGCCTGACGGCCTGCCCACCCGCCCCAACCTCGTCTTTGGCGGCCAGGGCAGTGAAAGCACCGACAGCGTGAGTCTGCCTCCAGATCCATGGGTGGCCTTTTCACCAACTCTGGTTCACCCACCCTTGACCACTCTCAACCACTCTCAACCACTCTCAACCACGCTCCAACCACTCTTGACATGCCCCTTGCCCATCCAGCTCAGTCACTGACCAGGTATTTATTTAGGCCCGCCCCTCAATGCCTGCGCAACCCAACGGCCCCCCGCACATGCGTCGCGAGTCGTCTCAGTCTAGCAATCAAGGCTTTCAACCCAACGGTGGTCGTGGACGTGGCTTCCAGCCTCAACCCTACAACCAGTCGCCCCAACCCTACCGCGCCATGCCCAACAACCAGCCCATGGGACGAGGTGGTATGGCTCCCGCCTTCACCCCCCAGGGCATGCAGCACTCGCCCTACGCTCGCAACAGTCGCGCCAGCCCTGCCATAGCACCTGCCCAGATGCACCAGCAGCAGCAGTTCGCTAATCCCCAGGGACAACCCTTCTACCCCGGACAGCAATATCCTCAGCCAGTTCGTACACCTTCTCATACTCCCAACATGTCCTCTGTCTCAGAGCTCAGCAAGCCGACCAAGTATTCGGCTGCATCTCGATTTTCTCAACTCTCTCACTCGCCACCACCACCACCACCACATGTCCGTTCGACAAACCCGACGGCGCTTGTACTCCAAGCACCTGACGACGAGTCGAACGCTTTCCTTCAATCTCCCGACTTTTCTTCATTTACGACTTCTGAACGCGAACATTATCTAACGACTTTGCAACAACAGAACATGTACGGTATGCCTCCCCAAGGTCTTGACCCCTACAATAACTACTACGGCCAGCCGGCGTACGGACTGCAGCAGTCCATCCACTACCCAGGTGTTCCCAACAGCCCTGGCCGTGGCCATGGCTTCCCCCAACAGATGCAGAACCCGTACTCGATGCCTGGCCCCTACGGTCAGCCCCCCCAGGGTCAGAGCATGTCGCGCACGCCTTCGCAGATGTCTGAGCGCCCGCCCTCTGCTGTTCCTCAGCCTTCGACCCCGGCAATGACCAATGTCAGCCACCACGCACACACCCCTAGCGTCACAGCATCCAGCCCAGCACCAAGCTCGAGCGCCTTTGAAGTCCCAAAGAGGAAGAGCGCAGCTATCCTGATCAGGAAGCCTGATGGAGAGGTTCTTGATCTAAAGTTCAAGGGTGCTGCCTCGCCTGGACCTAATGCTGCACCCGCTGCTCCTGTCCAGTCCAAGTCACCTGCCATTGCAGCGACCCCCACACCTCCTCCTCGCGCCCCCAGTGCCTCAGATGCCACACGCGCCGACGAGACACCTGTCAAGTCTGCTAGCGAGAAGAAGGCTGACTTTGTCAAGCAATTCCAGGAGAAGCTTCGACTTCAAGAGGAAGCTGACAAGAAGGCCAAGGAGGACGCTGACAACGCTGCCAAGGCTGCTGCTGAAGCCGAGCAGAAGCAAAAGGACGATGCCAAGGCAGCAGAGGAGAAGGCCGCCCAGGAGGCCAAGGCCAAAGAGGAGGCGGCCGCCAAGGCAGCACAAGAGGAGAAGGAGAGAGAGGAGAAGGCTGCAAAGGAGGCAAAGGAGAAAGAAGAGGCCGAGGCAGCTGCAAAGTCTTCCGAGGACGACGCGGCTGAGAAGAAGCGCAAAGAGGACGAGGAGTTTGAGCGCATGGTTGCCGAAATGGAAGCCGAAGAAGCCAAGCGCGAGGCCGACGAGAAGAAGTACGCCGAGGAACAAAAGCGCAAGAAGGCTGAGGAGGCTGCTAAGGCTGGCGACAAGATCAAGGAGCAAGAGGAGGCTCTGCGCAAGGCTGAGCGTGAGGCCGAAGCCGCCGAGATCGCCCGTCAGAACGAGACTCCTGAGCAGAAGGCTGAACGCGAAGCCAAGGACAAGGAGCTTTTTGCTTCACTGAAGAAGAACACCATGTTTGGCCCTGGTGCTACCGGCGAAGAGCCCAGCGAGGATGCCGCTCCCCCTGCAGCTGCTCCTGCTCCTGCAAGCAAGCCAGCATCTGCTCCCAAGCCCAAGCCTGCTGCTCTGAAGCTCGAGACCAACAAGCCTATTGAGCCTGCTCAGCCTACCGCTGGTATGGAATCTCTCAAGACTGCTCGCTTCCTTCAGATCCGCAACGAAGCCATCAACTATCCTGAGGGCATCCAATCTCCTAACCCTGCATTGAACCAGGGTTCCAAGAGCAGGGGCCGCCAGTACGACAAGGACTTCTTGCTTCAGTTCCAGGAAGTTTTCAAGGAGAAGCCCTCGGTCGACTGGGATCTCAAGCTCAAAGAGACCGTTGGTGATGGTTCCGACTCGGCCCGTACACCCTCTGTTCGCGGTACTGCTGGTCGTGCTCCTTCTGGCCGTTCTGGTCTGGGTGGTGCCGGTGGCATGGGTAATTTTGGCCAGGGCGGTGCTTTCGGTGGCTCACGTACTCTGCCTCCAGGCACAACCTCGGAACAGCGTTTCCAGCAAGCTTCTGGCCGTGGCGGTACAATGACCAACCCTCTTGCACCCTTCGTACAGGGTGGCAGCCAGCGTGGCTTCCCTATGGCACCTGGAATGTCCCGCTCATCCTCATTCCAGCCAGGGCCCAACTCTCCTCGTGTTGGTTCCCAAGGCGGCCGCGGTGACCGTAGCCGCAGGGGTGGCGGCGGCGGCAAGGCCCGTGAGGCTGACGCCAAGACCATGCCTCTTACCGCCGGCAAGGAGATCAAGGGCTTGGATGTATCCAGCTCTGGATGGAAGCCCCACGGCTCCGAGAAGCAGGTCGTCACTGGCCACATGGCTCCCGACATGGTGCAACGTAAGGTCAAGGCTGCTCTCAACAAGATGACACCGGAGAAGTTCGACAAGATCTCAGACCAGATTCTCGAGATCGCCGCCCAGTCCAAGGACGAGACTGACGGCCGCACTCTTCGCCAGGTCATCCAGCTCACCTTTGAGAAGGCTTGTGACGAAGCTCACTGGTCTTCCATGTATGCCAAGTTCTGTTTCAAGATGCTGAACACCATGAGCCACGACATCAAAGACGAGAATGTCCGTGATAAGGCAGGCAACCCTGTCGTGGGTGGCGCTCTCTTCCGCAAGTACCTGCTCAACCGTTGTCAGGAGGAGTTTGAGCGTGGATGGGAAGTCAACCTCCCTGAAGCTCCCGAGGAGGGCAAGGAGGCCACCATGCTTTCTGACGAGTACTACATTGCCGCCGCCGCCAAGCGAAAGGGTCTTGGTCTCATCCAGTTCATTGGTGAGCTGTACAAGCTGGGCATGTTGACACTCCGTATCATGCACGAGTGTGTTCTCAAGCTCTTGGACTTTGAAGGCTTGCCCGACGAGTCTGCCATTGAGAGTTTAGTCAAGCTTCTGCGCACCGTGGGTTCCACCATGGAAGCGGCCGATGCTGGTCCTAAGATGATCAACATGTACTTCGAGCGTGTCGAGAAGGTTATGAACATGGAAGGACTAAACTCTCGTCTCAAGTTTATGTTGTTGGACACTATCGACCTTCGCAAGTCTGGCTGGCAGTCCAAGGACACCCTCAAGGGACCCAAGACCATTGCCGAGATCCACCAGGAAGCTGTTGCTGCTCAGCAGGCTGCCGAGTTGGAGCGCTCGCGCTCGCAGCGCGGTGGAGGTGGTGGCCGTCTCCCCATGGGCCGTGGAGACGCACGCTCGTTCTCGGGTGGTGGCATGATGCCGCCTCCAGACAACGGCGGTCGCGTACAGATGGACGATCTTCGCAAGCTGTCAAAGAATGCATCCGCTCGAGGGCTCAGCAACACCGGCTCGCTCGGCCCCTCGATGCTGGGTAGCCGCAGCGGTAGTGGCCGTCGCGGCCTTGGTCCCGGCATGATGGGTCGTGGTGGTGATGAGTCTGGTAACTCATCCCGTACTGGCACTCCCCCAGTCCAGAAAGCCGCACATGCAAATGCTTTCGAGTAAGTCCCAATTACCTTACCGGATTATGGTATAAGCTAATCTCCCTGTAGTGCGCTAGCAGCCCTTGAAGCCGAAGACAATGCCGGCGAGGTCAGCTCTCCTCCCCCAGCTGCCGCCGAGACGGAGTCCAAGCCGTCCGAGTGATTACCTTCTACTTCGTTCCAGCGCGTGGCGGTCATACCCATAGACAGCACCACACGCGGTAATCTAATCGCTTGTTTAGTTGCATAGACAGGGGCATTTTCTGCGCGCATTGTTCTGCATTTCGCATCAAAACCAGCGGGGTTAAAAGTTCTTTGTTGTCCATACACGGGTCTCGAGAGGATGGAGGTGTTTTGATCATCCCTCGGGCCGCATCATGAGCGGAATTCAATACCATGACGGCGTTCCGGATTTGCAGAGGTAGCCAACCACGCCGACCGCTTCTCTGCGTCTTGGCTGGTATGTTTCTGGGACTGATTCAAGTACCCACTCCTCTTTCTTCGTTGCTGCACATTTTTGATCTTCAGGCACGGATGGCGGATGTCTCATGATGCGTTCTTCGGGTTCCTCACTCCAGATCGCGCTCTCATGAAATAGGTCCCGCACAGGATTGCTTTGGCATGACCGTGTGAGCACGCAATGATGGGAGGATTTATGAGAGATGGCAAATTATTTCGTGTGCATAGCTCGATCTAATTCAGAATGAATCAATACTTCATGTTACGACTATGACATCTTGTGATCTCACTTCACCGTTAACCACTCGTTCAAGAGGACAGATCTTAGATCTCAGGCCGTCCCGTGTGGGGCGGACTCCAGTGAATGATGTGACGAATACGAAGATCGACCGGTACGTGCATGCGGCTCCCAACCTGTGAGAACCGTTGAACCGGATGATCGTCGTTCGTCTCACCAGGTGAGGGGTTGCGACAGGGATGTGTGTACGTACCTTGAGGGGAAGCTGCGACGTCATCAGAAGCCAACACAGCCCTATATATATCTAGAAGGTGCCGGCCGGCTGTGGGGGATGAGTCTGTCTGTTGCAAAAACACATCGATCCAACAAACTTGATCACGAATCTCTTACATCATGGCCGATCAGAGCCAGCAACAGCAGCAGTCGAAGGGTGAGTGACGACCATGTTCAAATCTCTCATCACGCCCATTTTTTTCGTAGAGATATGCGGACAACAGCATTAGCTACAGCAGTCACCAGCAGCAGTCACCAGCACGAACCATCAACAACAAATCCCACGCAGCCCAGCTAACCACCCCCAGGCTTCTTCAGCACCGCAGCCAGCGGCCTCGGTACGTCACTCTCCCCCGCAACCCACGCAATCTGACCAACCCCCCCTATCACCCATCAGTGCGCCCCTCTGATCTCTCAGCAAAGTACTGACGACCGCCAGGCAACACCCTAGGCGCTGCGACTAATACGCTCGGCAAGGGCGCGGGGACCGTCACTGATGCGGCGGGTAATGTTGTTACGACGGCGGGAAAGGGTGTGGGGGATACGGTTACAGGGGTTACGCAGGGGTTGGGGGATATGACGAAAGGTATGTTTGTGTGTGAGTTTGAGTGCAGAATTAGTGCTGATGGGTCCTAGCGGGTGGCAACTTTGTCAAGGATACCGGACGCAGTGGGACGGATCATTTGGGATTGACGGAGGCGGAGAAGAAGGAGCAGGGGAAGCAGTAGAGCGGGTCTGGAGTGGGACGAAATGAAGCGAAGTGAATTGTTGGCTGCAAGAATGGTGTGCTACTAAATTGGCGGTGTCTTTATAAAAGAGTATTGCAATGCCTACCAGATCGTGAAAAGGAATCAACGTGTATTGCAGAATGTACAGGTTTGCTATGACACAGCGTATGCTAAGCATGATTCATTGCTTAATGACTAGTAGTACCGCAGAATGATCGACCGTATATGCAGAAGGTCTCATCTGAGCAAGCATGTATAATCCCATATCTCCATGTTGCAGTGACATTTGTTGTGTGGGCTATAGCCGAAATATTAAAAAGATAAACATTAACTGTATATGTTCCAAAGAGACCAAAATACGCTATATGATTAATATCCCGCATATCCTACATGGAAACATCCACCCGCCACTCTTCCTCTGGAATGGCGGTCCGCCCCTCCTGCACCACCCTCAACGGCGCTCCAAGATTAAATCTCCCCCCTTCCTCACTCCAGCACCCAAACCGCTCACCCCTCTTCATCGGCTGCTCCTCAAAGCGAACTTCATCCCTCAACACCCTCCTCATAAACGCCCTCACCTCGGTCAAACAACCCAACGCATCAACGCCAACCGTCACATGCCCCGCCGATAACACCACCCTCCTCTCTGCCCCCTCCTCGCCATTCTTCTCCGCCACAAATCCAACCAACATCCCCACACTTCGCCACCACTCTCCGAGGTCGCCCTCGCTGGGGAACAGAATCGGCGCGGGATTCTCATACAACGCGTCGCCGACATACAGCACACGCTCTTCATCATCGAACCAGCTCAGGCTGTCCGGCGTGTGGCCCGGCGTGTGCAGGGTCAAGATGGGGAGCAGCATGGGGACGATGGCGAGGCGGGGGTGAGACACAGAAAGGCGGGCGTTGTGCTGGGCCCACAGATTCGTCTTGTACGCGGGACACGCGAGGTGCAGTGATGCGCATAGCGAGTGTTCGCGCAGTGTCGCGCGCGGTTCTAGGAAGGAGCGCGCGTATGCTGACGATGCGATTAGGGTGTGGCTTGATTGCGGATAGCCGGCCATCTTTGCCGGGGCGAGGATACGCTCCAGTCCGAGGATGTGGTCGTAGTGGCAGTGTGAGAGGATGATGAGGTAGGGGATGCTGCCAGAAGGGTTGAGGTGGTGGTCGATGAAGGTTTTGATGTTCCATTGGCCGGTTTTGGACGAGTGGCTGCGTGCGGTGGTGCCGCAGCCTGTGTCGTTTACTATGAGGATGGTGGATGTGCGGCCATCGGGGGAGTGCTGGGCATGTTTCTTCACGTAGATGTGGGGGTTTTCGCCCTGTTGATTGTTAGGCTTGGACGGCCACAGCAGTGGATGTGGGTTAATTGTAGGCTTACGAAGCGATCGAGTTCGCGGATGAGATAGGTGCTGTTGTTCACTTGGCGGATGGTGAACGGACATTCATCCAGTTGCCGCTGCATCAGCTGGGGCGCAACCTGGTGCTGTGGACGCGTTCGAAAAGAAGAGTTCCATATCCAAGCACACGCTACAACAATGATGAAGAGGATGATAATATCGCCCTGGATCACAAAGGGCTCGGTGTCGTCATGACGTGGGCCGCCATCCCTCGTCCGCAAGACGGACATGGCCACACTCACATCGACAGCCTCAGCCCTGCGCAGCGTGAAGTCAGTGAAACTGCTGCAGAAGGTCTAGACCAGAAATCAACTAGGACTTGGTTGGCGATACGATCATCTGGGTTGAGCACGGCGGCAGCTAGGGCGGCAGATGTGCATAGGAGGCTGGTAGTCAGCCCTTTGTCAGCCCAACAGTATGGCGCTAAGCGCTCCCCCCACAGCTCCGCTCCCGTGTCTTGGATACGTCAGGTGGGGCATCACGATGCGATGGGCAATTGCTGCAGCCTATAAGGCGTCCAGCATAGGCATCGGACAGGCAGTCAAGATGCAGAATGACTGCCGAGTGCACGCGTCTATTCAAAATGCGGGGCTGTCCTCGTTGTGTCTCCCTTCCTGCTACTAATCCGCGCCGTCTAAACTAATATCCATAGCTCCCAATATAATGGAAGGCATTATTCAGTTCATCTTGGATTTCATTGCACAGCTTGCTTACTCTATTGCCAACCGCAACTATCAGCTCTGGTCAAACACGCACTCTGCTTCATCGAGGCAGCGCTGGTCTCAGTCTGACGAACGCCAGCCACTGCAACAGGAGCAACATCAGCATCAACATCAACAGCAAGCGCAGGAGGTGTAAGATGTCAACCACCGGCCCAGGGGACAAGTCGGTGCCCGTCCTCAAGGACCTGACCATCGACAACATCACCGAGAACGTGGTGCGCATCAACTCGCAATGCGCGGATCCACGGCTGAAATACATCATGGAGCGTCTGGTCTCGCACCTCCACGACTTTGCGCGAGAGACTCGCCTGAGCTTTGACGAATGGATGGCAGGCATCCAGTTCCTCACTCAAGTGGGACAGATATGTACAGACGTGCGGCAGGTAGACGATCCCTCCTACTATAACCAAGCCCCAACCACCTCGTGTGTCTGCTAACTCGCCCAGGAATTCATCCTGCTATCAGATATAGTCGGGCTCTCGCTCCTCGTCGACTCAATCGACCATCCCAAGCCCTCACATTCCACAGAAGGCACCGTCCTCGGGCCCTTCCACACCCACGACGCCCCCGCCGACTCCAACGGCTTCTCCATCTCCGCAGACCCCAACGGCGACCCGCTGCTCGTGCTGTGCACCGTCAAGTCTACTGCGGGCGATCCTGTGGCCGGCGTGAAAGTCGATGTCTGGGAGACGGACAGCCACGGCAAGTACGACGTGCAGTACGATGACCGGGGCACAAAGGCCGATGGCCGCGCAGTGATACACAGTGACGAGCAAGGCGTGTTCTGGTTCCACGCCATTGTGCCAGTGCCGTATCCAATCCCCAACGACGGGCCCGTGGGGAAGCTGTTGCAGAAGCTGGGAAGACATTGCTGGAGGCCCAGCCATATGCATTTTATGTTTGAGAAGGAGGGGTTTGATCATCTTGTTACGTGAGTCTTCTCCCTTTGTGATGGACTGACATGCTTTGCGAATTTTGCGGACGCTGATGCTGTGGTTGTAGAGCGTTGTATATCCGCGGCTCTGACTACGAGACTTCCGACGCGGTGTTCGGCGTCAAAGACTCGTTGATTGTGGCGCTGGATGTTGTGACGCCCGAGCAGGCCAAACAGTATGGTGTCAAAGAGGGCACGAAATTGCTGACATACGACTTTGTGCTCGTCACGGACGAGGAGACGAAGAAGCTGCGCCATGAAGAGGCTGTCAAGGCTATGAGGTCTCTAGGCCGCGAGCAGGGCATGACCATCATCAACGGTCTACCAGTGCCTGACGTAGATTAAGCGATGATATAATGAATGAACAAACGTCCGAATGGACGTTATCATAAACAGCAAAATCGATTGGGGCAAACAATTCGAAGGCCCCGGGTATATGGCAAGAACCAAAACACAGCAGAAAACTGATCCTCCTCTCCCTCTCTGATACATTTTCCTCATCCTTGTTCAGCCATCGATCTCAATCTCCCCTCTCAGAAAGGCCTTCACCTTCTCCCCCCACACAACCTGCCTTTTATACACCGTCATCAACGGCGCGCTCCCCGTCGCCATGCCATCAATAGCCTCACAAAGCGCCTCCCCACTCCCATCATCCCTCAACTCACTAATCGGATACTGATACGTCTTGAACGCAAACACCACCGCCCGGGACTGCGGCAAGCGATGCAAAGTCTGCCTCTCGCACCTGAGAAACGTAGACCTCAAATCGACTTTCTCAGCGCCAAGCTCCGCCTCGCTGCTCTCACCACCGCGGACCTCCTCCTCCGTGGCGTGGTTGCCCGCGACACAGAACCAGTCTCCGCTTGTCGAAACCGTCCAGTTCCACCGCCTAACCAGCCTGCCCACGTCCAGCGCCGCGAAGAACCGGTCCATGCTCTTCTCGAGCTTCTGCGCATAGTGCGGCACCGGCGCGTGGATCGCAGCGAGGAGGAGCCCGAGTTTGGAGCGCGTGCGGAATCCAGAGGGGAAGCAGGTGATGAAGGATTCGAGGCGATATTTTCCTGCGTCTTCGGGTGCGGGGCTGGGAAGAAGGAGGAGGAACTCGGTGTCTATGTGGGAGCCGAGGAGTTCGAGGGCGTGGGTCGGGTTGGAGGGGGCGAGGGGGAGGGTCTCGGCGGTTGTGGTGTTGAGTAGGCCCGTGGGGGTCAGGGTGTAGACTGTGGGGAAGCGGGTGGGGAGGTAGGTTTGCGTGAGCCAAGTGTAGAGTTCGTGGACGGCCGGGGTGGCGCGTGGGTTATGGCCAATTACCTCGTGGTGTTGGGTCAATATGAGCTCGCGGCGGAGTTTGATGCGGGAGTGATAGGTTTTGTCCATGGTGATGAGGTCAGACAGAGTCGCGTTCTCGATGGCTGAGAGGTCAATTAAAGATAGGGAGTGTGTTTGGGTATAGGACTGAACGCACCCATTGTCATGTGGAATTTGGGCTTGAACGGCCGGGCCTTGATGAGCTCTTCAGTATCGAGGTCGAAGTCTTCGAGCGGTACGATGTTGTAGTACGCATCTTCTGGATTACCGACTAAATCTTTCAAGTCTTTTTCGGCAGATGGGCTGCGTGGCTTTGGTGAACTCTGATAGTCATGGTAAGTGACTGTGGCACGTTTTCGACTCAGTCCGCCCAAGTTACCTTGAAGTACTTTTGAACAGCACTGCTGAGCAATGTGAGTGATGCCGCTGCAAGAAACAGCAACCACACTGAGTAGGCATTGTTGATGAGATCAAACGATAGACTCATGTTGAAAATGCTGGACCGCTGTTGCAGACCAGAAGGGTACACGAAAGGGTCAAAGTGGTATAAGTATCAATCACCACTTTCATAAATACTCCGTCGAGACAGGCTTCGGAGTGATGTCTGAGTCGAGATAGCACTAAACGCGGGAAACGCCTTGTAGTTGTTCGTACCTGGGATCGGATTGCCTAGTAAAGACTGAACCCCGCATTTGGCAAGTGACAGGCTGACCATCGGGAGGCTAGCCGATCGCCAACAAGTCCATGCGAAATGTTATACGTTTAAAGAGGGTTTATTTAGCTCGCGAACAAAGGGTGAGTTGTTCTTCTCAATCCAGTGAGAGGTGCAGGTAATTTAATACAATTCTCGCTGTGCTTTCATGCGTCCATCAAGACACAGACTAGGTCAGGAAGACCTCTCATTCGTTCCAAAGCGGAAACGTAAGTTACCCAGAGAACACAATTGGGCGTGTACGGCGCTTCTAGAAGGGGATCTTCACAATGATGAAGATGACATCTTAGCCATCATGAATATGTATCAATGTCGAATGCTGTGTGATGTGCTGATGATATTACACGAACGGGAGGCTGTTCTGGCAGATTCATGCTTCATATGCTGTCGCCGGCGAGGACTAGCAAGTGTGGATGTAGCAGAGCCGCATCTATCCAAATTTTGGGTTGTGCTTGAAGTGCCGGATTGTCTGGGCTGTAAGTACACTCCTACTGCTTGTCAACTGTCAACCAATAGCATTTCACACATTACTGCAACATGTCTAGACTCCTGAAAATGCGATTTGCTCCGCCTCCCAAATTAAAGATATAGGTATTCTGACAAAACCTACGTGTACAAGTCATACAGCATCCAAGCGTGAAAGCCATCCCTAGTGCAACGTGTTGCGGCAAAATAGAAGCACATAGTCTATCGTTTACAATCATGCTCACGCTAAAAGCAAGTCCTTCGGTCGTACGAGGCGGCGATGGTGGTGAGGCGCGCGCAGGCGCATCTAGCTCGAGGCACCGGGGTAGCGTGTCTTGCCCACAGTAAAGGGGACGTAGCGGTACTTGATCATGTGCTGGATCTGTCGGCGCACTGGGAAGCGTCAGTCAAGGATGGCGCGAATGTTGGTGTTCACACAACTCACTGGTGAGGCAGAAAAGGATCAGCCAGTACACAACCAGGACAGGCCAGAAGACAGGCAGGTTGAAGATTTCGAACCAACTGCAGAAGAATCCAATAGCGATGGCCTTGGTTGTCGAGTACCAGAACTTGAACTCTGGAAGACGGCGCACAAACGGCCTGAATTCCTGGTCCTCCTTGGTGGGCAGTCCACTCGCGTTTCCGTCCTCCATACCCTCATCCTGCTCTAGCGCGGGGTCGAACTTGGGCGAGAGGAAGGCGAGGAACAGGTTGAGCAGGTAGATGCCGAGCGAGTAGGCGACAATGTACCAACCCTGGGCGACGAATATGCGCAGTGCAAACAAAATGAGCAGCACTCCAGTGCCAATCCATCTGTAGGTGTTGTAAGGTGTGGACTTGTCGAGATAAGCCTGGAATATCTGCGCTGTGTTAGTCACTATTCGCCGTATCTTCTTTGTGTGCTGGAAACGCGAGAAACTGCAGCATAAAAGAAAATGCGCATGCGCAAGGCAGCCAACATACCCTGCCATATTTCGATGTCTGCGCTGTGACAGCTGCGAAAGGGGTATCGGGCTCCGGAGAATCCATCGTTGCGACGAGGTCAGTACAGCGGGTCGGGGTGCGGCGGTCGTGGGTGCGTTGCGCAGTGCAGTGACCGAGAGGAAGGCTGGCTGTTGGGGGCGATGTTGTTGAGGCGACACCTGTCAGGAAAGCTGCGTTGCGCGTTTGCGCGAGGCTGAGGGACCAGTCGTCTGGAAGGCCAGCTACTCACGGACTAGGGCGAACGCGAACCAGTGGCAGGTGCAAGCGACCAAGGCTCAAGCCTCAAGCGAGCGAGGCGGCATTTCCGTGTTCCAGCAATGACATAGCCGAGGATGCCGAAGCTATGCGAGAGCTATAACTTATCTCGAGGTGAACAGCCATATTATTGAGCAGTCCGCGATCCTCACCCAGCCATTGGCTCAACCCCCCCAGCTCATCATGCAAGCATTCAGGTCAACAGCGAGGGTCGCCTCGCAGTTCAGGTCTACTGGCCTGCCCAGGTTCTACTCGACTCAGAAGAGCTACGAGCATCTGCTTGTCTCGACACCAAAGCGTGGTGTAGGATTCAGTACGTCACCTCTCTTTCTGCAGGTGCATTGATCTCTGAAACGATATGCTCGAACCACATTTCTCGAATCAACTTTCACGCCAGTAAATGTAACTAACGATTGTAGTCCAACTCAACCGCCCCAAAGCCCTCAACGCACTATGCACGCCTCTCATTCTCGAGCTCAACCAGGCCCTGCGCGACTTCCAAGCCGACAAGTCCATCGGTGCCATCGTCCTGACCGGCTCTGAGAGGGCTTTTGCAGCCGGCGCCGACATCAAGGAAATGAAGGACCTCACCTTCAGCGCCGCATATGGCAACGACTTCATCGAGACATGGTCGGACCTCGTCACATTCCTCAAGAAGCCGCTCATCACAGCTATCAACGGCTACGCACTCGGTGGAGGCTGTGAGCTTGCCATGATGGGCGACATCCTGTATGCAGGACCCAAGGCTGTCTTCGGCCAGCCTGAGATCAAGCTAGGCACCATTCCCGGTGCTGGTGGCTCGCAGCGTCTGACCAGGGCGATTGGCAAGGCAAGGGCTATGGAGACAATTCTTACCGGCGACAACATTTCAGCGAAGCAGGCTGGCGAGTGGGGCTTGGTTGCAAAGGTGTTCGAGACGCCCGAGGCGGCTGTCGATGGAGCTATTGCCACGGCAGAGAAGATTGCAGGTTTCAGTCAGATCGCCGTCAAGGCTGCCAAGGAGGTTGTCAACAAGAGCCAGGATCTCGGTATTCGGGAAGGCGTTGAGTACGAGAGGAGAGTGTTCCATGGTTTGTTCGGCAGCCAGGACCAGAAGATCGGCATGACAGCGTTCGCCGCCAAGTCAAAGGCTGAGTGGAAAAACGAGTAGTACGATTGTATGTATCGACTAGCAATAACGAATAATTAGTTTTCATGGCTACACCATGCTGGCCATGTTGGTAAATGTGCCTCGGTAGCTTCTGCCGAAACCTAAGGCTTATCTTATCTTCCACGCGAGCTGTGCGCGTGATCGACGTGGGGCTCACCTTTACACCTCATTAAGGTGCTCACCATGCGCCAGTAATAGAAAGTGCAACCTCGCTGCACACTCCTTGCAGTCTTCGTGATGGAAGACACGCCTTGGCTACGCGACGTGCTCCGCTTCGCACTCACAGCAACGCCCTCGACCCCTGTGCCCTGGGACACCGCCGCCACGGCTGGAGGCAAGCTCGTTGACCCTGATGATCCGGGCAAAGACCCACGGTTCCGTAAACTCGTCGAGGCGATCCTATTTGGGCGGCGGTTCCTGAAGACATATAACCTGGTGTTGTTGGGTGTCCTGCTGGTCTTCACGACATGGCACTGGGGCGAGAAGCTGATGCTGCGGAGGCGAAGCAAGCGGGTCCCTGATCTGAGCTTGAGGACCACGGAGGAAGAGGCGTGGAGTAGCTCCAGCAGCACTATCGAGGGGGATGTAATGCCGCCTGCGCCGCTGAAGAAAGGTGATGATGATACCGAGACCACGCCTTTGCTGGGTGCAAACTCGCGAGTGAGGAAGAGCGCTGTCTGGATACCATACTATGCTCTGAAGGCTGCGTTGCAGTACCAGCCCCCGCCGATTCCGGTTGTGAATAAGACGCTGCCGACAAATGGAGTCTCATTGCTTGTACTGGCATGGATTGGGCTCATCGCGTTCTACAATTTATATCGTATGCCGTTGTCATTCCTCTACCTCTTTGTGTTTGCAGACCGCTGCGGGATCGTCTTCATCTCAAACCTCCCGCTGTTGTACCTCCTTGCTGCGAAGAACCAGCCCATCAAGCTGCTCACCGGCTACTCGTATGAGAGTCTCAACATCTTTCACAGGCGGGTGGGAGAGGTCATGTGCCTCGAAGCGTTCCTACATTTCCTGGGCATGGTTGCGGTCTGGTATGGACTACTCCGCCATTTAGGTTTCACGCTGGCCAAGTTCCTGTTCAACCGAGTGGTACTCCTTGGACTGGCGGCTTTCATTGCCTACGAGCTGATCTACTTCACATCTCTTGGTAGCTTCCGCCAACGCTGGTACGAGATATTCCTGGCGTTGCACATCATCTTGCAAGTAGCTGGCCTAGTGTTCCTTTGGTTCCACCACTACACTTCTCGCCCGTATGTTGGCATCTCCCTTGCCATCTTCCTCGTCGATCGTCTTGTTTATCGCCTCTGGCTTAAGTCCAGCACCCACAATGCCACTCTCACTATCATGGAAGACGATGAGACTGTACTGCTGTCCTCGAACTGGGACGTGTGCACCCGCTCGCCGGGCCTCCGTTTGCTTTCACACAACATGAAGCATGGCTGGGCACCCAACGAGCACATCTTCATATCCGTGCCTGCTCTGTCTCAGAAACACGCATTGCAGTCGCACCCCTTCACAATCTTCTCCGCTGCACCAAACAACCATTCCATCACTCAAGACGAACAAGGCGAGCACGCATGGTTCACCCTCCTCATCCGTGCCCAAACCGAAACTGGCTTCACGAAGCAGCTCCTGAACTACGCACGCACGCACACACAGACCCGCATCCGCCTTGATGGCCCTTACGGGTCTTCGCACGTCCTAGACCTCCTTCGCTCATCGTCGACAGCGATTCTTGTAGCTGGTGGCTCGGGCATCGCAGTTGCATACCCATTGCTATACTCTTTACTCCGGCCCTCGCCCGATGATCCGGAGTCTGCACTTGCCAAATCAGGCAGGAAATTCAAGCTGCTGTGGATTACACACTCTTTATCCCATCGCCTGTGGATTCCAGAGGATAAGGTCAAGGAGCTGCAGGAGTGGGGCCTTGAAATGCTCATCACGCCCCCGACAGCGCTTGCTGGACGACCTGATGTACGCACTTTACTGAGTGAGTGGGTGAATGCTGAAGTGCAGGGAAAGATTGGCGTTGTTGTGAGTGGGCCGGAGGGGTTGGTGCGAGACGTGAGGAATACGTGTGCGAAGAAGATGTGGCAAGGGAGTGATGTGGGGCTGGCTGTCGAGAAGTTTGGGTGGTAGATATGTGGAGTTTAGCATTTAGGGATAAATGGGGTTGCACATTAGATTTCATTGAGCGTTATAGCGGCGTAATGCAAAGATTGTCATTATATGCTGCCATCTCTCTAGACGTATGGCGTCTGATCAGTCCCATGATCGGAATGCATTGATGTTGACGTATGCAATCATACTAAACCTCGATGTGTAAGATCATCCGCGTAGATTCGTGCTGTTCATATAGAAGTGGTCGTCGAGCAGATAGGTGGCGCACGAAACGATGCAAGAGCCACGGGTCGACGACCGATCCACAGGCATGGCTCTAAGCACCGCCATTCCTTGGATTCTCAGGCGAGACCTTCCACTGCACAAGCTTGTTAGTCAAATGCAGCCAGTAGCCCGATTGGCAAGATACTTACGAGCTTGCCCAGCACCTTCTGCTGCTCGGCAAAAGTCAAGTCCTTGCACTCGTCGTCACCACGGTGAGCCTTGACTGTGGATCACCGTCAGTAGCACATTCCTTAGAAATAACTCGTAGACTCACAGAAAGCGAGCATCTTCCGAAGAGCTATCTTTGCCTTCTGATTGTGCCTAATGCCGTCGTTGTTAGGCTTCTTCTTCTTCTGAGCTGGCTTCTTGACGCCGCTGCTGGTGGGCTTGAGGGCGGTGTCATTGATGGCTGCTGGTGAAGCAGGTGGGGATGAGGTGGGTGTCATTATGATTGATTTGACGTGTTGGTGACGGAGTTCTCTGAATGTGCAGTGAGGCAGTGAGGTTGTGAGGATTTGGGGGTGCGTGCTGGAAGAAAGAGAGGATGACTTTCAAGAAGGGGATCTGAAGTGATCTGCCGAGCTTTGTGGTGAGGTGAGGCCAGGCAAAACTGGCAATCGCGCTTGCCTAGGTAAGATGTGACTACCCACACCCTCAAGTGTCGTGCGCCGTTCAACGAGTGACCTGGCTTGAATCTTTCAAGGCGCATCAGATGGGTGCCACATGGATCTTCTCTTTCACCTGTGTGCTGTGGGACGGAGGCGACTATTTTCGACGACTATTGAGGGAGCAGAAAGGACAAAGCCGGAATTTGTGCTGGAACCTCAACACTAGCAAGTATGCTATGGCTGGTCTTAGGTCTTCTTAAGTCTGACATTGCTTCTATATTAGTCTTTCGTTCCTCCGCCAGCCTTTTTGCACGCTTTTAGCTATCTTTCAACTGGTTGTTACCGAGTTGTTCATTACTGTGCCTTGGCGGCCTCAGCCTCAGGACTGCCAACGGCCACCAGCTTGCCAACGACCAAGTACTTCTCGCTGAACCTTTCTTCCCAACCGCGCATGGCCTCTAGCTGCTCCTCATCTAGGTCCTGGAGGGTGTCCAGAGGTCCGTCGAGATCCTTGGTCAGCATATCTTCGTCAAAGCTACCACACGCAAGGCCTCGACTGGCATCACGGCCAGCAAAGTTCGCATAAGGACCACCTGGGCCATAGAAGTTGCGGCCAGATGTCACATCAAATATGCGCCCACGCACCGCCAGGTATACTGGCATGCCGTTCTGGCCATTGTAGGGGAAGAGCTCGGGTGGGGTAAAGGTCCGGAAAACGGTTGGCGGCGGAGCGCGCGGCAATGTCTGCGGTGTCGACGGTTTAAGGCGAAGGTAGACGATGAAGACAAACAGGGAGAGAAGCACAAGGTTGATGGGCGTCACTGGCGAAGAGCTAAGTCGACCAGGTTAGAGCTGTTCTTGGGTCGAACGTGAGGCTCGGTCTGCTTACGCGTATGCAGCCGGAGGCTCGATAGATGCTACATCGTGTTAGCTTCAGTCAATGATTTAGCCGCAATTTCCTACCTTCAGCCATCTTCAATCAATAATGGGTGTGGCGGCGTGATCAAAGGATGGTGCTGAAAGTAGTGTCGTGATGGTGGGTTTCATGGAGCTTTGGAGGGGATCCATCTCGGCGAATGTTGCAACCACCGATGCTGACAGCTCGATTCGACCTGACTCGAGCACATCGTGGGTCGACGGTCATCGTCAGCGACATATGCCATCATCCTTTGACTTTCTTTTCATTCCAAGGATTCAATGAACATGGACTGATGATGAGTGACATCTCCGCCCCTTGCGATCATGTGTCTGGTGGCGTGCCTGTATCGCGTCCAGCCAGAGATCAGGCTCGTGTGTAATAGGTGTTGATGTGGCAGCTGACAACAAACATTTCTGTCACCTCAACGCATAGCACGCATTTGACTTCAATAGCCGCCTCTGAGCATTTGCAGACAACGCTTTCGCAGACCCTCACCGCACTTACCTATTGTACAAGCACGCGTGCAGCGGCTCAGCCCAGGGTCCTGTGGCCACGATCCACATTCGCGCTCGGGCGACACCTGAAACACTGCTATTTCATCTGAAACGCGGGAGTGCGATTCATTTCGGCTTGCTCGGTTGGCTCTCATTCGCCCACTATGTGTCTACACCAGCACGGTCGAAACATTTACGTTTACGCTGGCCGAACCACTGCGGGCGCCTCTGTGTACAGGTGAAGCAGCGACAACGAGGGACAGTCGCGCCGCGGCCTTGAAAGCTGAGCTGCGCCTCCTGAGCCAACACAACAAACAAACGGGGCGGCTTCTTCTTTCAGCCCACTCGCGCCTGAGCTTCGTGCTTACTGACCTCGAGTCTCCTGCTGACACTTGACGCGTCTTCTTGCTCCTGCCAGCAACAATAGACAGCAGCAGCATCACAACACTTTCCTCAGTAGTTTTTTCTGATCGGTATGTATCTCGCTCTTGTTTACTGCCTCTTCTCAACCATCAACTCCATCGTGCGGGCTTGTACCACTCTTATCCTTGAGCATCCTTACCTGCCACAACTTTGTCACTCGTTCGCGCACTTGCCTGCATACTGGACACCCGGGATCTTCATTTCTCGAGTCGCACAACACTAGCAGACGCTGCATCACACAGCCACATCCAGCATGGCTCCAATGCAGGAACCCGTGAGCGTACCCAGGCCCCGCAAGCTGGTGACGTTCGGCCTGATCGTATTGGCCATATTCATGCCGTGGTTTGCTCTCTACCTCGACGGTGCATCCTGGCAAACAGTTGGACTCAACTTCGCAGCTTGGATTCTCGTTCCTGTCATTGGTACGGCCTTAGCAATTGTCCACGCCATCATCTGCCTGTGTAGATCGAGCGAACATCGCAAATACTCCAACCCTGCACGCCGTCGCCTCCGCTACGACAACAACTACAGCGCCGGTATCCAAGTCCACGCGGAGAAAAAGATTGTGGACTCTGAGCCCGAAGCAAAGCCAGCGCTAGTCCAGAGAGTGGTCACTGAGCCTGCACCTACTCCAGTAGAGAAGGCTCCCACTGCGCTTTCAACTGCAAAGTCATCAGCCACCTCGTCAGCAACCTCGGTCTCCGAACATCCACCGCCTGCCCCAATCAAAAAAGCAGCCACTGAGCCGCCAGCCCGGAAATCATCAGTGACCTCATCATCAAGCTCAGTGTCGTCAAATGCTGAAAAAGAGAATTCACCCGCCAATGAACCCCCTCCAAGGACCGCGACTGCGAAGAAGGACGACCCGTTCAAGGATCCTGGTGCTTAGGGTGATGTTTGCTGCTTGCGTTCGTGGTATGGAGGTTGGGGTTTTATATCATCTGGAGTCGCGCTAACGTTTGATTCATGCAGGCACCCATCATGTGGAAAAGATTCCAGGGTCACGGGCGCGAGAAGGAGAAGCCTACACAGATAGGCCACCCTGTGCTTCTTGAAACAACCTACGATGAAGCGCAGCTCATGCGAAATCCTAATGTCGCCGATCTAAATTATCGACTCAATGCACCCTCCACAAAGCACCAGTAAGTCACGACAACTAAAACGTTTCGACGCCCCAAAATTTCCCGTACTCATAGCATTCACAGTCATTCCGCTTCGCAAGATTCCAGAGTATCCAACATCCCTACCGTCTCTTCGGTGTACTCTAGGCCTTCCAACGACCTCTCATATTATTACGACCATCCCCTCGCCACCTCGCCTTCAACATACGAAGATATCTCCCCACCAGACTCACCGCAGCCTGAGCGCCAACAAGCCTCTGACTTCCCTCGAAGGTTTCGCTCAATGCGCGACGTGTCCCCAATGGGTGAGAACCGAGGTGCGACAATAGGAAGCAGCAACATACCCGTGTTGCGCAAGGCGCCGACTGCAGTGCAAACAGGCGAAGTGAAGCCTACCTCGCAAAAGTTTTGGGGAGGCAAAGTCGCTCCCAATAGTAAAGTAAGATGGGATGCATATTCTGGCGAACCCACCTCGAGCAACGCCGGTAGGGCGGGCTCGGTAAACCCACTTGCATTTGCCAAAGAAAATCTGCGACCAATGGGCTACCAGGTGTCAGTCTCTGGTCCAGACAGCAAGAAGAAGAACACTAGTTTTGCAGATCGTGTCCCACGATTTGGTACGAAGCAGCCATCAACCGAGACTTCACAAGCTCCCGAGCCCTGGAGTCGCGCAACGGGCCGAGCAGAGATCGCGGGTCCCCTCAAAGACGAGCCCATACACCAACCGCTGCAATTTGCGCGAAAGCCATCTACTCGAAAAGTCGAAGGGCTTGGTCTTGACATGTCAAACATAGTTGCGACAACCGCTAACCGCAGTGCGGCGGCAGCTGTCGCAAGCAACCCCAACACCTTCGACATGCAAAACGAATCTATCAAGCCTGTCGCTCCCCTCAAAGTTGGCAGAAAATCGCCTAACGGATTGACGTCGCCTATTACTCCCACAAACCATGGCCTTGGTATTTCAAACCCACACTCTTACCCCAGTCCTGTGTCTCCGACCGAGGAAGAGCCATCGCAAACTTCCTTTGGGACTGCTGACAACCGAAGTGACGTCTCAGAGACAGAGTCGTGGGAGCAGAGCGTAACACCGAAACAAAGCACAATCTGGAACAAACCCATCGAACAAACACCAGAGCAGGATAAAGGCGTCACAAACAGCCGGTTCTCCTGGACAACCTATAACACCACAACCACATATCAACACTCCCCTCCGCCATCTCCACCGCAGCCTATGCCTCCTCTGGAAAATGTCACCAAAGCGCGGGTTGCCACGGATTCTTCAGTTCTGAATCGCCGCCGTCCAATTCCTCAGGCGGACAAGATCCCCGATACACCCCCTGTGCGCAAGCCAGTACCCGCTGCCCGATCGCCAGTCGGCACGAAAACCCGCATAGCGCCACTCATCACACCAACGTCGCCTCGTCAGAACTCAACCTTCTCCACGTCAACCACGGGCACCCGGAAGGCATTGCCACAACCGCCGACCATTCAGGCTGCGACCGACCACGTTTCCCTCCTCGAGTCGCAAATTGAGGATCTGCGCGTTCGACGTTCCAACGTCTACAAAGTGCTTAACGACATCAACTCTGCAGCGCCCTCAAACCCAATGCTGACCGACTTCAAGACCGCACGGATGATGGAGCAAAAGAAGAAGGCACTCGAGGCTGAGCTGGCGGAGATCAAGATTGAAGAACATGATGTTGGCCTCAAACTACATCGCGCTCTGCGTAAGAGGGAAAGAGACGACCCCAACTCTGGTTCTGCCTTGTGGATTCGAAGGGTAACGGGATGAGCAATCACGGCGAGACCGATTGATGCTGTTATGCCATCTTTGAGGAATTGGTTTTTGTATGCATAGCGCTGGTGTTCTCGCTGTTCTGGACCTTTTTATCTTCTCACTTCTTCTTTTCCTGTAGCTTTCTGCATGTAGCGTCCTCGAGCGCTTTTTGCGAGATACCCTGATGCTCAGTGAGCACACAATTCCAATCACCTCTCACGTACGACTTACAGTTCTGTGTAATAATTACTGTATTCCTCTGTTCCAAGCACTCGATGCTCTTCATGCCCTTGCGGGCGTGCCCACAGTGAACAGGGGGTGAACGCGAAACTTGCAACAAGCATAACCATATCTATCTGGACGTGATCAAGCACGGAACGACGCGTCATCGAACGGCTGTAAGGCTGAACAAGTACTTGCCTATTCAATTTCTGCCTCCATATACCAGTGGTGCCTTCTGATACTGAACAAAACGTATACCTCTCGGCCTTGATCACTGTTGCACTATTTGCAGATTCTACGCCAGGGCCGACATGACATCAATCTTCGATTGTTGATCGACTTGTTATTGCGACGACGTGAAGCTCTGCCAGAGCTATCATGCATATCTAGCAAGATAGCATGGAATCTGGATCGGGCGAGATTCCGAAAATGGAAAAAGTACAGAACTTATGTTCAGTCTTGAAAATCTACGATGAGTGTATGCCATCAAAAAGTATGAGCATCTATAGATTCGGGCATAGTGGGTATATCAGGCATATCGCAGGTTTACGCTACAGCCTTGCGAAACATATCGGCCATGTGGGCAATTAGTACAGAGGCGTCGTCAGCTGGATCTTTCAGGTTTTGAATCGACTTCGGCTGTAGTTAGCCTGTTGTTTCCGACTTCGTCATCGTTTCTTTGTCCCAGACAGCAGCAATGCTGACTCTCGGCGATCTATGCTTACTTACAGCACGGAACAACATATTCTGTTTGGTGTAGACTTTTATCCTACGCCAACTTCTTCAGCAACAGGGACGGCGACTTGATCATTGTTGCTCCTGGAATCTATTCTCTTGCTACCTAAGTACCTTTGTTGTTACACGTACAGCAGCACTAGTGCTCATTTCCATGTCACCCCCTAAGACGGTACTGGGTGTTCCTTCGAACACGCCGCTCATATCTGTCAAGGCTATCATTCTTCTGCAGATCAAGTGAGATAAGACAAAGTGTCTCGTTTGAGTACACCCACTTCCGCCTCCACCAGTTCAGCTCAGGCGTCTCAAAGGAAGTATTACGCTTGCCCATCATGCCAACAAACGTACCACAGAACAAGCGATCTGAAGAAAGTCTCTGTCCAAGGATGTAAGAACCAAAAATGATGCTGATGCCCTCTATTAGCTCTCACATTGATCGCAAGCACGAACGTCGATACACCCGTGACCATCTTGGCTGCTAGAAAACTTTCAACTTGCGTGCTGACCTCCATCACCTTGGGATGGTGCACCAACCGGTGGAACGGGTGTACACCTGTGGTTTCCCCAAATGCGGGGAGTCTTTTACAGGGAGGGACAACTTACTCAAGCATCAGAAGAAACACAGCATGACAGGTACTCCTATGCTTCCTGTGTAATGATACTAGCTTGGGGTCAGGGCTGCCTCCGTATATAGTAAAAAACCCAACAGTGCATATGTTACAGATCTAGAATCGATGCTCAGCCATTAGGCAACAACGTGAGTCAAATGCGAATCAGTTTGAAGAAGCTTTGATGACATCAAGTCTCACATTCTTGTTTCTCATCTTAAACGATAGCGTCTTCTGCTGGGGGTTTACACATCTCATTGGAATATTTTACTTCATTGAGTCTGGCTCTACAAAACTACGTGCCTCTACAAGCACTTTCCAGTTATGCTCTCAGTGCTGTTCTTGACGAGGCCGTTGAGGAAGCCGCCACCGGCACACTGCAAACCCTTGACAAACGACTTGGCAACAACATCAGCACCCATCGGCAGAGTGTGGGTGTGGTCGCCAGCGACGAAGAACTCATCAGTCTTGGCCTTGCCGAGTGTCTTCCATGCATCGGCGGAGTAAGCGCCGTGGTCGACGTAAAAAGCGTTGGAGCCGAGTGTCGCGGCAACGCTCTTGCTGTAGTCGACGAAGCGGCTACCGCTGTAGACGAATGAGCCGCTCTCCCAGGGGTTGTTTGGTGTTGGGCTGCTGATGATGACCTTTGCGCCCTTTGCGATGAGGGCTTTGCCAGCCTGGATCAGATAAAAGGGATATGTGAATACGGTTGTTGCTGCGCCGTTGAATGTTGATTGGCAGGTCTCGGTGCCCTTGCCGGGGCATACCGAGCGGCCGTTGTCGGTGGGGTTCAGGGATCCGCCGTCGTTGTGGCCAAACTCGATAATGACAATATCATTGGCCTTGACAGTGTTGACAATCTCGGTGAATCGTCCTTCTACGGTGTACGAGCGAGAGCTGCGACCGCCGATGGCCTTGTTGACAACAGTTGTGGTCAATGAGTATGGAAGGTACGCTCCCCAACCTTTTCAATATTAGAGACATGTAGTTTGACGGTTGGTGATTAGATACGCACCCTGGAGAGTACCGGCACCACCCCGAGCTGTCGCCATTGTCGAGTCTCCGGCAAGGTAGACTGTTGGCGCACGCTTCTCGATGCTGCCACTGGGCGCAGCGAAGGCAGTGGACGCCAGCGCGAGGAGAGAAACGACAGATGATGAACCCAGCATTGTGATGATTGTGATGATGTGTGAAGTTGGTCAAGGAGCCAACGCTCGCCTTTTATCAACCAAGCTCCCTCGTGGTCATCTCCGCTGGACGAAGGGAAAGCTTGGACGGTTACATAGATCTTCCGCGAAATACATCGTGGCGACGATCATTGTGGCACCTAGCACTTCCTTGGAGTTTATTGCCTGCGGGGAATAGCAGTGGTAAGGTGTCACGTTACTCTCAAGTTAGCACCATGTCCGCAGTAGCTTCGTGAAGTTGATTGACTTGGCATAAATCCCGGGATATTGGAAGCCGAACAAGGTACAGTTGCCGGCTCCTTCAGCTGAAACATTTCCTAATACGATCTCGCTCGAGCGGATGCTCACCCAACCTGTTTATGTGGCAGACGGTGAGGTCCTGTAATGTCGACACGCGGAAGATGGAATCTATGCCGCATTCTGGAACCGCCGGTGCAATCTGGGCCGAGGTGATGTCGAACTTCCCCAGACGCCACCAATCTCCGGCCAGCCGTGCAACGCCTCTTTACGCTCCCATGAAACGATCCCCATGTTTCTATAGAACCCATGATTATACTCGCTACCTCAAAGAAGCTCTCGCCAAGCCATGTGCGTTTTTGACACGAGCGATGGCGTGCCGGCCATCTACTCGACAACGATGGCCAGAAGCTTCAGTAGACTGAGTCAGGGCAGATATCTCGCTGTACCTCCGAGAGCGATACCGCAGCTTCTAGCAGGACTCCACAAACCTGCATCTCGGCGCTGTAAGCCTCGGTGGCTGCGGTCGCTCACCGTCACCGACTTCTGTTGGAGGATCAGATGCGCTCATCAATCCTAGCAGGATCCACGCTTCCAGGTCCGAAGTCGATAGCATTGCTGTTAGAGGCGTATCTCAAGAGTCGAGGTGCCAACTTGAGTATGCGGTAGTTGCGTCAAGAGGGAACGCTCCCGGCCCCTTCCCGAAAGGGCCCACACTCCACACGCTAGTGAAATATGGCATTGACCTCGACCCCAGCCTCCTGACCTCGCACAGACACAAACAACACCTTCTAGATAGACCAGCCGCCTTGATCATGGGACTGATGCCGTAATTTTCACGAGGTAGCCGTTTTCTTGGTGGGTCTACCGCTTGACGATGCGGGTCCGACCAGACTGAACAAAGTCTTAATGCATTTTAGCCTCGACTACCTCGACAAATCGTATCCGTATACATACAAGATGCCGGCCATCTCGGACTTCCTATTCCTTGCTGGAATTTTCTCCAGGTGGCACCGACGCTCAGCAGGGTCCATGTTGATCCGCCTCATGTCCAATCCAGTCTTCGCCGCAAGGTTCCTCAAAGTCTCGATGTGTTTGCGGGAGACTTGTCGATCCTCATTAAAGATGGCTCAAGTCTACTTGTGTTACGATTCTCAACTCTTTTGGACGCTCTTTCATTCATTCACGAGATATCTGTGCACGTCGCCCCAACGTCTCATCGCGTTGCGCCGGTCTTGCGCCGCAGCAGTGTTTCCAGAATCGTTCACCATATCCATAAGGTTGTTGAGACTCTGCCTCAGCTCGACAGACTTCTGCTGGGCGTCTTCAGGTGACTCATGGTCTTTTTCTTCTGCTGCTGAATCCTCTATTATAACGTCTGCTCTGCGTTTGGTTTGAACATGCGTGTCGTTGCTATGGGCGATGGCAGAGTTGATTATCGCAGAGAGTGCTTTCTTCCTCTGTTTCGTAAGTCCCGTAGGTGCTGACTGAGATGGATTGTCAGCGTCAACTCTGACGATGCCATCGGCCACAGCATACATTTCGAGCAAGAGCTTCAAGTCGCAGTGATGAAACCTTTTCTTCTCATGTTGGAAAGCTTCCATGTTGTGTATTGCACCGGTATCAAGGCTGGCCATAGTCGTGTATCCAATCTCCCTCTGTCACGGCGGGAGCTTGAAGGGCATGCAGGACGTCAGTGTCTAAACTGTGGAGCCTTGGGTACACAGCATCTGTAGTCAAGACCTACCTAGCTCCCGCTGAAGCTCGGTATTTCTCTGCTCACCCAACTATCAAAGGGTGTTGATGTGTGTACCAATGTAGAACCGACCGGTCACTTAAGGTGTGTCATTGCTATCAACGGTTGATTAGAGGTCACGGTGCATGATCTTCTTCCACTCCGAAGTATTCAAGTATCCAAACCCTCGGTCTTAAGCTTGACAGCGTCATAAAACACCCGAAAGTCCTTGCTACCCAGCCAGAGAGTTCGTAACGTCTCCACCAACACGTGTCATAAGCTAACAGGACGTCCACGGATGGCGTACATATCCAAGGCTACATAGCCTTGAAATGGCATGACAACGGACAAAAAGCCCATTGTCGCGACCTCGCCAGCAACGGGCGGATGACGAGGTAATGATGGATACGACAACCTATCTCTAGGACTATACTGAAGTCTGTCTCCCTCTGGGCATCGTGCTCGGTACGTCAGATGTAGAGTGCAGTTAAGAGAGGAGTAAAGTGAGTAGTGTTCCAGTGGGTGGTGTTCCAGCGCTTCACTTCTCGCTGGATGGTATAGATGATTGAATAGGGACATAGGGGTAAGTACAGTATTCGGGGATCTGTCTTTGAGAGATGGCCATCGTTGGTTTCACTGGTGAGGTGAGTCGATGAAGGGATCTTGCGAAGGGCGTGGTTCAGGGGAGAAGAAGAAAGGAAGAAAGGGCGTTGTCGAGAGAGAAGGAGACGAGAGAGAAGGAGAGAAAGAGACAATTTTGAGTTTCATGGTGAGACTTGATAAGTCTCTGATCTATAAACATGAACATGTAAGTCGCCGATCAAGCGCGCTATGATATCGAAATAAACATTTTGAAGAGCCCCTACGTCTACCTCCTTGTCCCTTTCCAAACCGGGATAAGATATGCTGCTTTTTAGGCGATGGAATCACCAGTGATCTTCAGAATCATGCTGCCGCTGCCCGGTTTGCTGACGACAACGGCCTGTGCGAGCTTCTCCTCTGTGATATCCGGAAACTTCTTCCTGTAGTACTTGTTCTCCCAGGCCTTCTTGACGGCCTCGACCTTGTCCTTGGGCACGAGGTGCACGCTGCAGCCGCCCCACCCGGCGCCGGTAAGGCGACTGCCAGTTGCGCCGGCTGCGCGCGCCAGCTGGCACAGCTCATCGAGCTCGGGACAGCTGCAGTCGTAGATGTCGCGGCACGAGTCTTGGGTTGTGTTCATGAGGTCGCCGAGGGACTGGAGGTAGGACTTGTCTGTGGAGGGGGGGTTGGAGAGGAGGGAGCGGAACTTGATGACGCGGAGGGCTTCTGTGAAGACGTGGAGGGCGCGCTGGCGCAGCATGAATTTCTCTGCGCGGACGGGGAATTTGGACATGTATCGCTGGTTGAGGTCGTCCTCTGAGACACCGAGCAGTGCGCAGATTTCAGATCTTGTGTAGCCATCCTCTTGTGTGAGGTAGTCTTCGGTGTGCTGGACGAGCTTGTGTAGTTGAGTCTCAAAATCTGCAACTGAAGTCTTTGTGTTGTCTGAAACACCTTCCTTCTCCTCAAAGTATGTATCGTGGAAGCCACGCAAGCTGACGCCGAGAGGGGAGGAGTCGTTTGGCAGCTCCTTCTTCAGACCAAAAGCCTTGGCCAAGAAGGCGGCGGCGAGTGTGCATTCAACCACACGCAGGTTATAGCATACTGGGGCTGTGACGTGCTTGTCGGCTGCCACAAAGCTCTGGGCGGTGACGAAAGTAAGTTCGGGGTCTGTTGTGGGGAACTCAATGTTGGTGTAGTCGAGGCTGGGCTTGAACGAGACGTAGAGGGCGGAGCCGCGGAGGGAGAAGACGGAGGCAGCCTGGTCCATGCTAGAATCAAGTTAGTGATGAGCATGTGTATGGGTTGGGCAGACCTACCCTCCAGAGTTGACACCGACGGCACGCTCCGAGACAATGGCAAGCTCGCAGAGCTCCTTCTTGTCTACCTTGTCCTCGCCGTTCGCCGCCAGTACTGCCAATGCGCTGGTGCATACCACTGAGGCTGAGCTCGAGAGACCACCACCACTGGGCACTGTGCCATCGCAAACAATGTCCATACCGATGGACTGAAACTTGCCGCGCTTCTTCTGGAGGAGCTCGGATACACCCTTCAGACCAGACTTGAAGTAGTTGGTCCATTCGTGCTCGGTGGCATCGATAGGAATCTCTCCTTCGGGGATCTCAAACTCTCGTGTTGGAAACTTTTTCGAGTTCAAGTTGGCAATGCGCACACGGGGCTTCTCGTCCGAGGGTCTGACAGCAACCGCCATGATAAAGTCGGCGGTAATAGCCATAGGCAGCACTTCGTACAGAGAGTAGTCAATGTGCTATTACTTGTAAGTTATGCTGTGCGCAACAAGTAGTGAGAAGCGTCCTTACCTCTCCAATAATGTTCACTCGCCCAGGACTGCGCGCCACAAATTCAGCCTGCCTGCCATGGACCTCTTTGAACTTGGCGAGCAGCTTCTCCCATCGCTTGGTCTCGACCGGAACTGCGTCTTCAGGATAGATGTCGCGCAGCGACTTGGCTGTTGGTACCGACATGATGTGATTTGAAAGCAAGTAAGCTCTGAATACAGCGACAGAGCAGAAAGCAGAACCAAGAGAGGGACGAAACGACAGGAAAGAAAAGTCAGGTTATATGGACGTGAGAGTTGCGAGCACCGCGGGGAAGCCATTGCGACTAGGCTCGAAGGGTTAATGCAACCGCCAGGAGCCGCCATTGGCTGCAGGTACCGCAGTCGCAGAAGAAGCTATGATGCATCATGCGGGTGAGAGCAGGAAATGGAGAGTCGGAGACGTCGCTGGAATTGGCGCGTGGTCAACAGGCTGGCTAGGGCAAGTGAGAGTCGACGGTGCAGAATTCTCAATGACTCGCTCCGAGTCTGAACTCGCCATCACCGCTGTTCACATGAAAGCACTTCAGGCTGTCGAGCAAGAACTTTGTTGTCATGTCGCATTGGGTATCTCTGTTGTATCTGACGGCGCATGGTCCAGTATGGCATTTATTCGGTTCCTCTGCCTCGACCGCGACCGCGCAACCCTCGCCCAATGCCGCTGCCAGCGCGGCCTCTTGTTGAGTCGCTGCGACTGACGCCTCGCCCAGTCTGCCCTCCAACGCCCACGTACCCCGTCGTGGTGGTCGACGTTGAGGCGCCGCGTGGTCGCGTGCCTCGTCCACGGCCTCTGGCTGCTGGCTTTGGCGGTCCTGCCTCTGCTTTCCTGCGATCCTCCTCTGCCTTCCTCGCTGCTGCGTCCCTGCGCGCCTGCTCTTCTGCTGCTCTTCGCTCAACGGCCTGCTTCCTGTGGTTTTCCTCTTCCTCAATGTCGAGCGTGTCCTGGGTGGCGCCCTGCCATTGGGGGTTCAGGATGAGGCGCTGGTTGTGCTCAGTCTGGGAGAGGATGCGCGTCCACGTCTGCAGCAGGGTGGAGGCGTTCTGGACGGTCTTGGAGACGGTCTGCGACTGTCAGTACGTGGAGCACAGGATCGTGTGGGCGGCAGTGCTTACGCCCATGTTGTCCTTTGCCTTTTGCAGGCTCTCGACGACGCCCTCGATGACTCTGTTGACATTGCGCACGCTTTCCAGTTCTTGGCGCAACGCAGCCTCTCTGGCCTCTTCCGTGGTGTAGTGCGACTCGTTTGCGCGCGCTTTCCCTGTTGTTGTATTGTCGGCGCGCTGCTTGTTCTTGCGGGCGGCAGGGGTGTCGAAGAGGGCGTCGCTGTCCGAATCGCTAAGGCTGAGGTCGTCCATGTTGGGTGGCGGCACCATGATGCGTGGGCGGTGGGTTGCGTGCGTTCAATGTCCAAAGCCAGGGCGCTGCACGTGTTTTGCTGTTGTTTGGCCAACCCTCTTTGGCCAGGGCGTGGTGGGGTGCAGCCCGCCAACGCGCAAGGGCCCCAGCGTGCTTGCTTCTTGGCGCCTTCCCGCCAGCCTCACCAACCTCCTCCCATGCCCAGTGCACCACCGTCGATACCGGAACGAGGCCCCGTCAGCTCCACTTCACCGTCACCGTCCCCTATCTCTATCGATACTCCGCACTTTCCCCTTATCGTCCGAACTCTGCGCACCGCCATCGCGAACGTCCGGAGAGCACAGTCTAGCTTGTTTTGATTCTACATCTCGTGTAAACGCGCTTCACCTCCACCGTGCATATCCCCCCCAACGCATCACGACACTTCACTTCGCCATGAATCGCACGCCGTCGCCCCCTCGTCGGGTGCACACGCCACCTGCCCCTCTTCACGGTGACAACTGGGAGCCCTTCTCTCCGCGTCGCTCCAGTAGGGTTGCAGCACAACGCGGCCTTCACCTCGAGCAAACGTACAGCGCACGCACCCCACGTACCAGGCGCGACGTAACGCCCACCGCCTCTTCGAGAAAATCCACCGCCCGCCCCTCCCACCTCACACTGTCACCGCCATCCTCGCCCGCCCCTTCACCAAAGCACCGCACGCCACACTCGACGCGTCGCGCATTGTTCTCTACAGCGCCTGCGCTCGACTCGGACTCAGACCAGCCTCCACCGACGTCAGGGCGCCGCTTCCTTGCATCCATGGCACCAGCCATGCTTCCAACTCCAGCGAAGACGCCGCGCAAGCGTGTGCTGCACTCGGAGCAGTCGATCAAGCCCACGGCGCGCGTCTTGTTTCCCAACCGCCCTGCGACCATCGACGAGGTGACTCCACGGAAAGCCCGCAAATTCACCAAGAACGTCTACTCCCTGAACAGCTTCGAGGAGAACGGCGAATCGTCTCACAAGATCGAGATTTACACCGACTCAAAGGAGCGTGTTCCTATTGCTGATGATAATGAGGATGATGAAAATCCATTTGTTATCAAAAAAGGCAAAGGAAAGGCCAAGGTCAAGGCCAGAGCCACTCCTCAAAGGCGCAAGAAAGATGCAAAGACCGAGGAAATGAACGAAGCTGTCAACCGCGATGAGGGCATGATCTACATTTTGTGAGTTCACTGCTTCCAAACATCATATCACTTTGACTAACGAAATGCAGCCGTGGAAAGAAGGTGTTCCGCAAGTTCCATGACGACCATCCGTCTGACGCTCCTACTGAGGAAGACGAAGAGGCGTCAGGAGATGACCTTCAGTTGCTTCGCCAGGCTGGTCATGAAGCGCGTCGTCCACTGACTCGCTCGTCCATCAAGCCGAAACTGCTGTTCCAAGAAGAGATCAAGCAGCGGAAGCTCGACAACGGCGAAGTCACCGAGGACGAGGACGAGGAGGAGGTAACCACTGACATTGACACCCCCCTCGCGACTCCAAGCCGAGGCAAGGGCAAGATGGTCATGCACATTGCAGAGTCACTGCAAGAAGCGACTCCACCTCCCACTATGCGCAAGGCCAAGCGAGGTACGTTGTGCTCTCTCTCTCATCCACCGCGGCGCCCGACTAACAACCTTCAGAAATCTCTTTCGACTCCTGGACCCGTGTCAAGTCTGCCCACAGCTCCGGCAGCTCGTCGCGTGGCCCCAAGCGCGGCGGCTCTCCGCTGGTGCGCGAGGTGGACAAGAAGGCTCGCAGTGAGCACTCGTCATCTTCCATGTCAATCGACAGTCTCTAACACGGCGCAGCCCGTTCTTGAATTTACTTTGCCCTGCACGCGAAGTACGGGGTAGCTTTACCTCTTTACGGCTTCGCTGTAAGCTTGCCCTGCCCTACCCTACTGTCATGGACCAGTAGTGCTCTTGTTTCAAAGTCTCTTCACTGGCGTTTACGGGTTTCGAATTAGCGATGTGCACACAGGATACCCAGCATTTAGCGCGAATCTGTAGGGGTTTGTCCTACGGTGTTGCATGTTAGGTTTGTTTTTGAAAGACAGGCGAGTGAGAAGCATTAGGCATTGCATAGCGCCGCTGAAGGATTAGCAGTCACATGAGTCACGTGTCGCGCGAGTATGGTACAGCCTCGAAAGGAATGGCGATGGTCGCCACAAACTCATTACGTAGCTAGATGTAGCTAGAAGCACGACAATAATAATCAAACAAAGATGAACACCCTGCTCCTTGCTCATGAACACATCTATACGCTGTGTTGTATCATATTTATCGTTATCAACAGCAACCACTCTTATTCCCTCTTAACAACAACCGCTTTTACTTTTATCATCTAAAACTTCTTCTTCCCTACTTCTTCGGCACAGCGGCAAAAAACGCACTCATCTTCCGCATACCACTCGTATCGACCTTCCTCAACTTCTTCACAGCCAGACTCTCGCTCTTCTTCCGGCGATCCTCCTCGTCCTTTTTCCGCTTCTTCTCCTCGCGCTCCGCCAGCTTGTCCTCGTCGACCTCGAACCCGCGCTTGCGGCTGATATTGTCGCTGATGCTGCGGAGGGCCGCGGCTTCGGATTTCAGCGCTGCCAGCACGGAGAGGTGTGTGGTTAGTGGTGTGAAGTCGGGAAGGGAGGGGGAGGGGTAAGGGGAGGAGGGGAGGAGCGGTGGTTGGAGTGCTGGGGGTAGGTAGGAGGTTGTTAGGTAGGTTAGTGCGGTGCGGAGACGTAGCAGGTGGGGGACTCCGTCTGGGGTGGTGAGAGACGGGGCCGCAGGGGCATCGGTCTCGTCTGGGCCGGTGAGGTGAGTAGTTTGGCTGTCTGTGTCGGCGGCTGGCGTGGATGCCCCGTCTGCCACGGCGCTGAGCGTGCTGTCTTCGCGCCGCACACTCATGACCGGCACGTCGAGTGCCGACTTGACAAACCGCTCCTCCATGCTCGCAGGCAGACCGTTGCGCACCATGCGCTCAGCCTTGGCCACGAGCAGCACGTGAAGCTTCTCTACGGAGAGGCGGAACATGGTTTCGTCGCCTGCATCAGCTGTATCGCACACTCGCTGCATCTTCTTCTCCAGCATGGCAGTCAGCGACGGGTACTGTGCGAGCAGGAATCCCCAGTGCGGCGACGCAGCCGAGAGTCTGTCCGTGTACTCGTCCAGCGCAAGGAAGTGCTGTTTTGCGTCTTTTGCAGGCGTGGGGGCCAGGACGGGCAGGAGTAGGAAGAGCAGGTCGATTGGCGTTGCGAGGAAGAGGTCGGCGTTCTTGGTGACGAAGCCACTGCCCAGTCCGGTGGCTGCGTCATGTTGATTTTCCGTGGAGTCCTGGCCGTCTTGTTCCTTCTCCTTGCTTGCTGTCTTGCTGTCTGGACTCGTCATCAGCCAGCTCCGACATGCCTTCTTGGGCGCGGCGATGCGCGTGAACTCGTAGAAGCCTCTGGACGGGCAGAAGAAGTAGCGCGAGGGCGTGGCGGTGGCGGGGTTGTCGAGAGAGACTATTCGTGCATCGCTGGAGGTGTCTTTGGGGAGGATGAAGAGCTTGGGCGGATTTGATGTGGATGCGGGGAGTGGTTTGGTAGAGGAGGGTGCTGGCTCAGGTGTAGGCTCTTTTGGCGCCGGTTTTGCGCGAGTGGCTCTTGCCATGTTTCTTTTTTCTTGGTGTTTTTTGCGGTGTGAATGTTGAAGTGATGCTGTCTTCTACGGCACGTCCACACCCAAAACTGCAGACAGACTGTTTGGCGTGTTCAATGGCCGGTCCCCTGCTAAAGTGGCACGCGAACGCGACGCGGCACGCGAATCCCTGTTGGTTTCATCTCTGAGCGTCGACAAGCCGCAACCTTAATTGCACGCACGGCAAACAACAACAGCGAGTCAAGCGAGTCAACACGCCCAAAACAGGCCTGTGACACCTGCCATACCCACAAATACCTCCCCCCAAGCCTTCACTCCCCCCGCCCCGCTGCAGCTGGTCGACCGCCAGAAATGGGCGCGCCAGAGCAGACGCTTATTCATCCTCACCAGCGACCATGATTGTGCGGGAGAGCCCCAAGGCCAAGGGTGCGTCCTCCAATCCCCCGCCTGCAAATGGCCACTAACCGCCGCAGGCACGCAGAATCCCCCCAACTGGCCACCCAAGTCCCCCCATGAGGCCCTGCTCAGTTCGCCGTCCGGCCGCCGCAGGTTCGAAGAGCGCCGTGCGCGCAAGTCAGTGTCGCCGTCCCCCGTCAAGTGCCGAACTGTGTCGCAGCCCCAGGTGCAGGACGCCGGCGACACCACCGAGGACGAGGACGAGGAGACGCTGCAGCTGAAGTTGCAGGCCATCGAGGCCCGCCTCAAGCTCAAACAGCTGCAAAAGGCCCGCAAAGCCGAGCCTGAGAGCCGTGCAATACCGTCACGACCAGGCACGGCTGCAGCACTGCGCAGGACCGACCTACCGCGGCCAAACGCAGATGTCCAGGTGCCCGTCTCCCCTGTACGCGCCCGACACAGACCAGACGAGCCGCGAAGCCCTGCGCGCGTGCTGCTTGGCATCGACAAGGGCCTCAAGGCGTCCGACGTCAGCCTCAAGCGTCCTGGCCAGTTTCGAGCCACACACGGCCTCGCCAGGTCCAACACCACGGGCGCACTCGACACACCCAAGATCAAGTCGTTCAGCGAGCGCATTGCCGAAAGCAGGAGCAAGGAGAAGCAGCGTGAAGAGAATGAGCAAAAGCATGAAGAAAGGAGGTCCAGAGGGTTTGGGCTGAGCAATGTCGCGGGAGTTAAACGGGAACGGCCGCCATCGTCGAGAGGCTCCTCATTCACCTCGGACACCCGAGGCTCCTTTGCAGATCTGCCCCAGACCCGCACCTCGTTCGCCGACATGCCCCCACCGGGATCGAAGACGCATATTAGGACGCAGAGCAGGCTGCTGGCCTCACAGGGAAGTGCACCCATCCCACGACGCGGCTCAGTGCCTGATGCGCGCCTACCCTCTTCTGCCTCGAGACCATCGTCGAGAAGCTTCCAGGCGCCAACAACCACCTCCAGCTTCTCCAAGTACGAAGAAATCGTGCAGCGCAACGACAGCTTTGACGGTCCTGGCTTTGAGTCTCTATCAGGTCTGCATCTCAAATCGCGTGACATGCTGCACAGCGTCGTCACGCGCACACTAGAGGGCAAGACCGTCTTCACCATACCGCAACTCTTGAAAAACGTAAAGGCTCCGGACTACGACCCACCAGACTGGGAGAATGACTATGTTGTAATGGGTGTGATATGTTCAAAGTCGTCACCTCGCGACACTCAAAATTCAGCTCGAGACAATACCAAAGGCAGCCAAGAACGTAAAGAGCATGGCAAATTCATGGTGATACGGTTGACCGACTTGAAGTGGGAACTCGACCTCTTCCTGTTCGACAGCGGCTACGAGCATTTCTGGAAACTGCCCATTGGCACGCTGGTCGCCGTCCTCAACCCAGACATCATGCCACCGAAAGACCGGAACAGTGGAAAGTTCTCTCTGAAGCTCACCAACTCCGACGACACCGTACTCGAAATTGGTGTTGCAAGAGATTTGGACTTTTGCCATGCGAAGAAGAAGGACGGCAAAGAGTGCGGGCAATGGGTCGACGGGCGCAAAACGGAGTTCTGCGAGTTTCACCTCTCACTACAAGTCGAGAAAAGTAAGAGAGGCCGCATGGAGGTCAACGGCATGGTTGGTACAGGAGGAGGTGGAGGAGGCGGAGGTGGCATGTTTGGTAGGAGAGCACCAAGCGGTTTCAAGGGCGATCAGCTCCGCAAAGAAGGCAGATACCACGACAGCTACCTGCATGAGACTATGTTCATCGCGCCGAGACCTGGCGGTGCTGCACGCATGCTCGACAAGGATGATCAAGGCTTTGAACGTGGCGGTAGTCGCGAAGAGCGTCACCGCAGGCAGCTTGCTGCGAAGGAGAAGGAACGAGATTTGGCTAAGAAGTTGGGGCAGATGGGAGAGGGGACAACCGGCGGCGACTATTTAAAGAGAAGATCAGACCCCGCAGCAGCGCTCTCCACTACAATGTCTCAGGAGCTGGCCAATGCAAGACAAGAGAAGGCTGTCGAGTGCGACTACGGAGGCCTCCTCAACCGAAAGGCGGCAGACGTCTCCTTGAACCGAAAAGCGAGTGCGTCCCTCATACCATCGAAACGAAAGCACTCTAACGCAAGCAAGACCGCCACGGCCAGGAGCAGCGAACCTGTTGGCTGGAGCAACGCCTTTAAGCACAGCCTCGTTCTATCGCCACATAAACCACGCCCTCTCTCGCCGAGTAAGAGCCGCCCGGACTCTGCACTGCGCGGGACAAGAGCAGGCAGCCCAGCCAAGAAGAAAGCGCGTCTACTTTTGCCTGAGAAGGGCATTCGAGAGCCAGGTCGCGAGAGCCTTGGGGGTCTTGACGTTGGGCTGATTGCAGCCATGGACGACGACGATGACGATTTGGAAATCGTGTAATTCCCACCAGATCTACTTCGATCTCATGCTTTTCCTTGAGTGTACGATTGTCACGCAGCAATAAGAAGGACAACGATTACGGCGTTCAAAATGCGGCCCGCTGATTGGCGAGGCTAAGCGAGGACAAGGGCGAATTTGCGTTTTGGGCCTGGTTTGCCTGGACAGATACCACAGTAACGAGTTTCCTAGTGTACAACAGCATTCATAGACCTGACAATTGGTCATTTCCTTGGTTCGAAATTCATTGTTGCTCTACATCATCTTGCGTGCATCTCCATCGCGACATTGTTGCGCCGAATCAGAAAGAGCAGCACCAACTTCAGATAACCCCCCCAAAAGCACGTGCAACACCATGGCTTCCCCATCAGCAGCTCCTATCCACGCGCTCATCAACTATGAAGACTCCTACGTCCAGCCCCTCCTCCTGCGGGCTCTTTCCTCTCGCCTCCCACCAAATTCCTACAAGCTAGTCACCACCCTCGGCGACCTCCCTGCTTCAACCCCCAGTCTCCAATTCGTGCAGTACGAATCCATATCCTGGGACCTTCTCATGTCCAACGCCTCGGCCCTCGCAAACGCCTACGTAATCCGCAAGGCGCTGATACGGAAACACTACCTCAGCACCACGGTCGCCAACTGGATCACAAAGTACCCGGACAGCGCGCTGAAGCGGGGCGTCAAGCCGAGCGTCGAGTTTGAAGTCGACTATGCTGAGTTTCTGGACGATGCGTTGGTGGAGGCGTGGGAACTGAGAGAGAGCTGGGCTAGGAGTGAGGGGTTGCAGGGTGAGGAGCGGGAGTGGTGGATTTTAAAACCGGGGATGAGTGATCGTGGGCAGGGGATTAGGCTGTTTTCGAGCGAGGAGGAGTTGACGCGGATCTTTGAGGAGTGGGATCCTGAGAGTGATGATGATGAGGAGGATGAGGATGAGGATGGAGAGGGGGATGCGAGGAGTGATGCGGATGAAAACGAAGGAAATGGCATCATCACAAGCCAGCTACGCCACTTTGTCGCCCAGCCCTACATCCACCCGCCACTCCTCCTCGCGCCACCCAGCGAACCCTCGCAGTTGAGAAAATTCCACATCCGGACCTACGTGCTCGCGTCCGGCGCGCTAAAGATCTTCGTCTACAAACCCATGCTCGCCCTCTTCGCAGCACACCCGTACTCGGCGCCATGGGAAACAGACTTCAACTCGCCTTCCGACCGCGACAACGCCCTGCGCGCCCACCTCACCAACACCTGTCTGCAAGACAGCGGCGACAGGGAGGGCTCCGTGGGGCTCTTCTGGAATCTACCCGATGTCATTACCGTACAGCCCGCATCCACCCCTTCTGTCGCTGCCCCCGCAGACTGGAAGACCGCCGTCTGGACTCAGATCAAGGATATCACGGCTGCGACGTTCGAAGCTGCGGCCAGGGGAATGAGTATCCATTTTCAGCCTCTGCCGAATGCGTTTGAGGTCTTTGGGTTGGACTTCATGGTCGGGGTTGAGGGTGATGGGAGTCTGAACACGTATTTGCTCGAGGTCAACGCGTTTCCTGACTTCAGGCAGACGGGGGAGGAGTTGAGTGGGTTGGTGGAGGGGCTGTTTGAGGGGGTGGTGGAGGAGGTGATTGCGCCGTTCTTTGGGGTGGAGGTGGATGGAGGGAGTGAAAAGAAGGAGGGGAACGAGGGGGAGGAGGGGTTGGTCAAGGTGCTGGATGTTGATCTTGGGAGGCGGTAGAGGAGAAGAGCAGAATGAGCCACGGATACACTCACCAACAAGGCTACGTTGTGTCTATGTAAACATTGTCAACTTCAGCAATTGCAACCTTAATCGCGCCATCACCGCTCCTCATCAACAAGAATCGGACACACAAGAAACCTCCTTCGTCACGCACCACGAACAACCAACTCCCAAACACAATCGACCAGACCTCGCATCATAGCAACAATATTCCCAGCTTCAGCAACGCACTCGCCCAGCTTCAGCCCTCTCAAAATCGAATCCTCTTCACTACTCGCCAGGCTTTCTGCCATGTCGTTTCTACCGATCCGTGCTAGATGGGATCGCCATCTCTGCTGAGGTTCGTCCGGAACACGGGTCTTCGTGGTGCAAGATGATCCGAGAGTATCATAACTACAAGATGATGCATCGAACCGACAGAGATGGTGGGATGATAGGCAGTGGCTTGTCAGAGCTCCACTTGGCTATAGAGACCCCGTTGGTCCCACGACGGGGCTCGGGAAGAGTCGGTGTTGGATATGGATGGGTGTTAGAGGCGGTGTGGAATCTGGCTCTTGGTGGGTGTGTTGGGCATGGTCGGTTAGTGATGGTGGGCTGTATGATTTTGTGTGGTCCTCGCGTGGCGCTGGGTTATGTGTTGTTGTGTGTTGAGTGTTGAGTGTACATGAGAACCACTAGAAATGAATGGTGAAACTGAAGCGAGTTCATTGGGAAGAAGCTTTTCTTCAACAGCGACTACGAGTCAGACGAGTGTTGTGAACTGCGTTGCCGGGGCTGGGGAAAAGGAAAAGACGAGAGCCTAAGTTGCAGAGGCAGATGGTTCTTCCCAGACAACTTACTGGTGCAGACTCGGGATGCTGCCGCTTTTCGAATCGGACCGCATTCGAGGATTCCAGCACTCGTGCGTGACAAGTTGCAGGTTGAGTGGCATCGAACCCTATGTATGACCTTGCACGCTTGGGAATCGTCGTTGTGCCTGTCGATGGGAAACTGGCGTGTCTGTTGGCGAGTCGCATGCTATGTACAAGCTGTACACCAGGATGTATATGCACCATGGGATTGATCACGATAATATGGATGTGGCGTATTTGCTTTAACCAATGTACGGCTCTTTACGTACGAGAAACAGGTATTTCTTGTCTGGGTGGTACTTTCTGTCTCGAAACCACGCTACAGGGTGGTCGATTTGGGGACAAGGAGACTGGAGTTCTGATGTGAAAACCGAACCATCTCGAGACAGTCCTGGCTGATGTTGGAATGCTGCATGATGAACCTTCTTTACCTTCATCGTCAACTGATTTTTTTCTTCTTTCGATCTCAGAATGGATGCCCCACCTCCCCTGGGGTAACTTCACTCTACCCGCTGGTGAACAGTCATTGAGCAAGTGAAATGACATAACGAACCTACTAGATACATATATCCTGACCGTACCAACCAGAGCTACATCTCCCCTACACAACTCCCAACACACGTCCTCAACCTTCGCAGACTCCAACACCACCAGCATGGCTTCCACCACGCCCCTTCTCCCGTCTGGCAACGGCACTACCCGCTCAACAGCGCAGTGGTCGCACGCGCTCACCAGCAACCCCGCTCAGGCTGCTTACACTGTCGAGATCACGACGCCGCCGCTATCGAAGTGGCGCGTTTGCACCATGGCTGAGGCCCTTTTTTACCAGCAGAGTGGCTACGCGGTCTGGAAGGCTGATGGGCGCAAGGTTAGATTCGGGAGGAAGAATGTGCCGGGCTGTGTGGGCGTTGTGTTGGAGCTGCAAGGTGTCGGGGCTGAGGTCGAGGCGATGTGTGATGAGTGGGTTGTGGATGGTGAGTAGGTTCTGGGTGTAAACGAGTGGGCAATGCTGATTTCTCTAGACACTGGGAAGGAAGGTAGAGAGGACTAGGTGTCTGAGGATGGTGGTGCAAGGGCGGACTTGAGGAACGGTATGTTTGTTCTTCTATTGTTGTAGGAGAGTGCTTGCTGATGTTGTGTAGATGCTAGCCATCTGGACTCACTACGGACCTTTCGTCATCCATGTGGCGGATTATTCGACGCTTTTGGTGCTCCAAGGATGAGTTCTTCTATCTTCTATGATATATATGGGCGGTGCCAGTGAGGCTGATTTTTGGGATTTGGACCACTCCATCAATCTGAGGTATTGGTATCAATATAGAATTGGACACAGATTTGATGGTTCGAGACGTCCTGCCCCAAGTACTCTGCATTAACGAAGCCCGTGGACTATGTGAGGCCTTCCCACTTTTCTCTCCTTACATATTGGCTTCTTACAAGAAAACTTTAGCGCCTTATCTTGCCTGAGTTGTGACCTTTTTTGATGCTCTATTCGACCATCAGGAGTTAGTCAAACAAGGCCGGGTGTCGGCCCAAGCACCTCCCGGTAGGAAGGCTGCGGCAGGGTCATTCGTCACGCTCTTACATAGCACGCGCGTGGCCCTCTAACGGTGTCTTGGCTTTTGTGTTTGGGGTTCGCGCAGCACAGTCTACACGCTGTTGCTAGAGCTCATGCTGAGATGGTGAGGCACAGCATGGAACCAGGGATGGCGGCCACGCGAGCAATGACGCACCTCATCTCTCACGATACATGTGACCAGCAGCAAAACAACCAAAACAGCCCCTATAGCCAGCGCAGCGCCGCCCTGCGGCCCCGCAAAAACATCAGAGTAGACCGAGACCAGCCCCTCGTACGCAGGGCCTGCTGATGACGCGCCACGAGGACCCATAATCGTCAGCCCGCTCGCTACCGGACGTTGCTGCTTGAGCCGCTAAATGCTGCTCACACCTCGCACCTATTCCCTCGCGCAAACCGACTCGCGGCCGGGGGCTTCGTATTTGCTGCTAACGCCGTCGCAAAAGGATATCCAGGCCGAGGAACAGCGCGCGCGCAAGATGCTGCTGCTGCACCAAACGGGCAGCGTCAAGGTCGGCGAGGTTGTGCGGTAGGTCCCAAGATGCCCGCGGAACTTTGCCCAGTTTGGCCGCTGCGAGTGCTAAGACTTGGTGATGCAGGTACACGGTCACATACACGCCCAGCGAAGACCGCATCCTCCCTGCCCCTGCCTTCCTGCATGTCCGCATACGCAACACCTCGGCGCTGCCGCTGCGAGCCGCCTATCTCCACGGGCCCTACACAGTCCATGTTGCCGCATATCCCTCCACCTTCCACCCGAACAACAAGGTCGAGTCGCCCAAGACCTACGGCGTCCCTGAGTTCGAGCCAAACCTCAAGGCTGGAGGCTACTGGAATGCGAGGCTGACGGTGCCTGAGCATATCAGACAGGGCGACGAGTGGAGGAACTTTGATGGCTCGCCCAAGAGCGCAACATGGATTATCGAGGTCGACTCCCAGATCATCTTCTCCAACTCGGCGTCTGTAAACTATGAGCTGTTGGTAGCCCGTGACGAGAGGTCTCTTGACCTTGGCTTCACCGCTGTCACTGGAAACAGTTCTGGAGCTCCAGGAAAGGTTCAGGATCACCAGCAAGGCAAGAAGTCGCATACCTCACACCATCCTGCGCAACAAAAGGGCGTCTTCTCCAAGGCGATCAAGTTGGTCGTCGATGACACCACGAGTCTATGGAATAAGCCAGAACTCCCAGAGTACAATGATGAGGATAGCGACAGGCGCAAGTCGAAGGAGGTCGAGACGGAGCACAAGGAAGACACTCGCAAGCAAAAGAACGTTCACCTCGTCATGGTCACACACGGGTTGCACAGTAACCTCGGCGCTGATATGCTGTACCTGAAGGAGAGCATTGATGCAACCGCAAAGCAGGCCCGCGAAGACAGGCGGAGACGGCGACAGGAGCAGAAAGGGCAGAAGCCGAGGAACGACAACAAGCAAATCACTGCGACAGCGCCTCTCTCTGGCGGCCAAGAAGACATACCGGAGGAAGAGGAAGACGACGACGAGGAAGACGTCATTGTCCGCGGCTTCGACGGCAACGTTGTTCGCACCGAGCGTGGCATTCAGTATTTGGGGAAGCGGCTCGCGAAGCACGTACTGCGACTCACCTACCCAGACCAGCCATATCTACCGATCAAGAAGTCTGTGGGACAAAAGTTGAACCCCTTCTCTCCTGTAAAGGATAAGCCCATCGAGGGCGAACCCATCCATGAAGGAAGTGGCGTCCACTTCAAGCCCTGCTTGCATAAACGCAAGCGCGCCTACAAGTTCACCAGTATCAGTTTTATTGGCCACTCTTTAGGGGGACTTATTCAAACGTATGCTATAGCATACATCTACAAGCACTCGCCCGAATTCTTCGAGCACATCAAGCCTATCAACTTCATCGCCATGGCGTCACCCATGCTTGGTCTCAGTAATGAGAATCCAATGTATGTAAAGTTTGCTTTGGATTTCGGTTTGGTGGGCAGAACAGGACAGGACCTTGGTCTGACCTGGCGGGCTCCCACGCTGGCGAAGAGCGGATGGACTGCGATGGTAAGCGGGTTTGGTGGGCAGTCGCAGCACCAGGAACAGGAAGACCCCGGTACGAAGCCCCTCCTCCGCATTCTACCCACAGGGCCGGCACACGTCGTGTTACGCATGTTCCGCAACCGTACCGTGTACTCGAATGTTGTCAACGATGGTGTTGTGCCACTCCGTACCAGCTGTCTTTTATTTCTAGATTGGCGAGGTCTTGGCAAGGTTGAGAAGGCCCGGCGAGAGAACGGTTTAATTGGAAGTGTTGCTGTTTGGGGCTTCAGTCAATTGACTGGTCAGAACTCGTCACCAAATCCGTCAAGAATTGGCTTTCAAAACGACAACGACGAGACCGAGTCACCATCTGGCAACGGTGATGATACCGCGGTACCACTGCCTGGTGCGGATGTTACCAACGAGGATGATAGGGTGGCTGCTGCAGAACCTGCAGCTCACCAGTTCTTGGACGGGCGGAAGCACGACCCAGACGAGGCAGTACAGGGCAACCCGGCTGTACCAGTCTCCGATCAGTACTTTCAACCTCAGAACACCTTGATGCAGTGGTGGAGCTATATCCGACCTACAGGCAAACACACTTCACGAGACAAGAAGATGTTTACAAGGAGCCAGACAATCTTTAAGGATGATGACCAGCAAGAAGAGGCCACTGAAGGAGCATCGTCGCAGGATACGCAGGCACGGAAGCGACCAATAGCATCACGTGGCGACTCTACCCTCGATCCGTCGAAGGACTCAGCGGCGCCCCCCAAGACAACAATTTTCGAGTCTGCGGGAGACATCATCAACCCTCCTGTTCCTCCTATGTCATGGATCATTGACCCCTCTACTCGCGCTCGCACCATCTTCCACGATCGTGTGTACCACCCAGAAGACATTCCGCCACCCCCTGCCAGGAAGCGATCTAACAATCGTACGTTTTCAGGCGAGAGCGTCACATCGCAGTCTTCTACTCAGACCTCCGAGGAGACCATGCGCGTGGAAGAGAAAATCGCACGTGCATATCACAAGGACCTGTCATGGCGCAAGGTCCTTGTCCGCCTGGAACCTGACGCACACAACAACATCGTTGTTCGTCGCATGTTCGCCAACGCGTATGGGTGGCCTGTAGTGAAGCATCTTTGCGACACCCACTTTGCAGATACGTACTCGGCACAGACACGTGACGAGCAGGAGCCTGCGCTCGATCGCGCAAAGGGTATCGACGTCCCTGTGAAGGAAAATGGTGAACACGTGAAGGGTCAAGAAGACATCCAACCACCGATTGAGCGCACGGAAAGCGAGCTTAGGGAAGTTTGCGATGAGCTGGCTCCGCTCGGCAATTCATTCAAGTCACCGAAACGCATGAACACAGCAGATTCTTTCCGCAGCACCAGCTCAGCAGATTGGGACAACTATTTTGACGGCGCGACGAGCGACGAAGACGATGACAACGATGAGCGTAGTGCCGTCCAGAAATTCTTGCAGCTCGGATACCCGCGTGCGGCAAAGTCTCCAACGTCGCTGGGCGCACCACGTACGCCAACCATTTCAGGCACGTCGGATGGGGAAATCTCTGATTTTCTGACTCGAGGTTCCGACGCGCCTCAGCCAACACCCTTTCTGGACATTCATCGAGGCCTGGGTGCAAGTCCAAGGCAGCTGAATAAGACGAACAAGTCAAACAAAGCAAGTACAGAGCCGGATTCGCAGCAGTCACTTGGAGGTCAGACCGTCCTTTCTCCTGGCCATCAGGTCGCTACAAGCCCACCAGCCAGCCCCTCACTCCATCTTAGCGGCGTGGGTTTACGGCGGTCGCTGGAAGGCAGCCCTGGCTCTAGTAGCGTGCGAAGCGGCGGAAGCGGAGTTACCGAGCAGGTGGCGAGATCGATGAGTACAGCGAAGGATGGGGAGCGCTTGTAGTACGGGTGCTTTTGGCGATGAATACGTTGCGTGATTACGGCTAAATATACCCAGAATTTGATACACGGTTCGTATAGATATCTCTACCTCGCTTCTTTCGCCCGTCTGTTCACTGTTGTGCCTTTCATGTTGCTCTGGCGACGTCATCACCGTGTGGCTCTTTCCACGTTCACTTTCACTTTCACCACGCGGTCCACGCGCTGTGAGTCAGTCAACAATAACAAACTATCGCGTCTCTGTTCACGCAAGCTTTTCTCTGTCCTTCGCCGCTCCACTGTAACACCTTTGGTCACATACACATCACTACGCCTCATCTCGTCACATTGCAAACGCACCATCATTGGCGCACTTCACAATGTCGGGTGGAGCCAAGAAGAGCACGCCTGCCCAATGGGTCGGCGGCCAGCGACGCAAGCTGGTCCGCCGTAACCGTTCAAACGCTGGTCCGCCACGATCGAGTACTATGCCTGAGCTCACTCCAGCTGCGGCTGCTGCGAGCTTGGTGAGCAGTATCAGCGCTGTAGGCTCTACTTACGTGACAGATAGACAGTCAGAGGACAGCTCCGATCAACACACAGTCCAGGACCACTCACAAACCCTTGATGGCAAGATGCAAAAGCAGGGCCTGTTTCACTCGAAAAAGCCCAAGCCATTGGAACCGCAGAACGCCCCTACCCAGCACCAGCAGTTAACGTCGCCGCTGCCAGCATCTACGCCAACCAAAGCTGCCAGGTTCTTTGGCCTCGAGGTAAACCATACGACCGCCTCCGAGAGTCCACGTCGCGTCAGGTTCGATGACGCTGCCATTGCTAACGACCTCTCTGGCGAAGCTCCGGTTAGACCAGCACTCAGGAAACAAAGCTCGTCGCCCTTACTGACTCGACTCAAGTTAGGTGCAGGCAAACAGACTCGGTTCAAAGAGGATGTCGAGCCAGATGAACCAAAGCAATCAAAAGCCACCAAGGGTCTGCGCATGCTCATTCCAGAGTTCGCAGGGTCGAGGCGGTCTCCAGTGGAGCGTACCACGCCTGTGACCACTCGTTTCGCACTTGACGACGACGAAGATGATGAAGAAGATGTCAACAATAGTGTCGGAGGCCTCCAAGAACCCCGGTTTCGCATACCAGCGGCGCCTCGACCTGTGCCAGCCGAGCCAAGGCCTCGTCGCACGCGCAGGAAGATTCCTAAAGACCTGCAGCGCATGTCGCCCATCACAGAGGCTTCATATGAGTCACTTCGCCCAGCTAACCGTGATAGCGAGGAAGTGACGGAGCTGGGTGTCATCTCGGAGTACGAACAGGATGACGATGAGCATAGCGCTGAACAACCTCAAAATTTCCAGTTGAGGTCTTATCAAGACGGCCCCTACGAGCTCGAAGATGCTGATCTCTCACCTTCAGATAAACTATACGGTGAGGGAGCGAACGATGAGAAGCATGATTGCCTTGTTCACCCGGGAACCAAAGTCAATATGAACCAAGCGCACGAGCAACGTGGATACGGCTACCATCTCAGAAGTCCTCTCCAGGATATCGAAGACGCCTACCTTGATGCAACCGAAGAAGAGATGCGGCTCGAGGCTCGTAGAATGACACTGGCCAGGATCGAGGCCGAGAAGCAAGCGATGGATGTCGAAATTGCCGATCTGAGGCGCAAGCACGAGCAGATGAAGCTCGACTTCGGCGCTACTGTTGCTAGCGCAACGAAGGACAAGAAGGTAGAAAGCGATGAAGATGAGAACGAGGACGATGACTTGATTTCGCTCTGCAGCAGCATCGACCTTGATGAAGAGCCTACAGTGCACGAGGCCAAAGTAATGACGTTCACTAGGATTACCCCAGGTATGGTGAAGCTTGTGGACATTCCGCCAAGAAAGAAGAAACCAGTCTCCCAAGTCAACAGCAGTACTACCTTGGTAGGAAATCCTTCGAGCCTCGAGCTCAAGAAAATCCCAGCCACTGCAGTATCTACCGAGAATATCTCCCCAGTAAGTCTAGATGGCTCCTCACGTCATTTCGCGCAATTCTACTAACATTTCGTTAGCCTCTGGTCAATCGCCGCCATCACCAAGACCCAGATTGTACAGAAAAGCCGAAAAAATCGAAACTAACACGCGATGAGTCTCGACTGTTGGTTCAGGCCTGGGTCTCCGATTACAACAGAACCGAGCAGCGACCGATCTCCACACGTATCGACCCTGATGTGCTTGCTGATCAGGAGACGCCACCAGCGCCTTTTCCCAAGAGTGACGAGAGTCTGCCTACGCCTCCGATTGGTCCCCGTTCGGACACTCGCAAACTTTCGAAGCTGCCCCGAAAGCATTACTGTCTCGAGAACGGGCACATCTTCCACCCTGTTGACCTAAAGACCATGCCAGACGACACTGCTGTCAACTCTCTCGAAGTCAGACCTTACCTCCAGACCTACACCGGTCTCAAGCAACATGTGAAGATCCCTATTCTCTGCGAGAAATGTGCAGAGGACTGTGATGAGAATGTATGGGAGTGTGAGATCGCTGTATGCCGCATCGTTGTCTGCCAGACTTGCGCGGAGAACATGGAAGCCGAGTGGCAGCAGAGGGCTGTCAACGGTTGGAAGTACAATTGAACCAACTACTGACGAGAGTTTCTTGCCGCTCGGCGAAGACCTATGTACGATGGCTCAATATGCGCAGGGTGACACTGGGCTAGGCACCATACCAGTTGTTATTCTGGAGTGTCTCATCGAGAGACGCACCTTGTCGACTGCGACATTCCTTTGATGCATTGAATTTCTACAAACTGGAACTCACAGGATATAAATGGAATGAATGAAACCACTTGAAACTTTTGATCATGTCATGCTCATTGTCCACGATTTGTAACAGTTTCGGTCTCTTACCTCATGTCTTCACCATTACTTAGCTCACCTGGCCCTCCACTAGCGTAACACGGGACCTTCTCACTACTATCTGGATACACGTTGGATGGATGTATTTTCTGCAGCCATAGCCTCCCGCGGCGAATGTAAGGCGGGAAGCCTGAGAGTGCCTGACTAGCGTAGCTACCCCAAAATAGGAAGGTGCTTGTAAAAAACAAGCATTGCGAAGGCCTTGGGAACAACTGTTTACATGCTTGGAAGGCTGTGCAAAGCATTTCAAGTTAGGAAGCGTACTAATATTAAGATTGCAACAATGCTATGATTGCCTTACGCGGATACGAGCATTTGCAGAGTGCCATGCCACATATTTGACCAATCATGACCTCTACTGACACCAACAAGGCTAGCCTCAGGCCGCCGATTCAATAAACAATCAGGTTTTGTGCGACTAACAAAGAGTGTAAAAGAAGTGATGCCCTACCTCTAGGATTTTGTGAACCATTGACTTTTTCTTGTTCCACATAGCAGATCACGGGTAGGATACATCATTGCACGTCGCAAAAGCAAGTCATCACCTACCACAACAATGCGCCGATCAGCCACCCTTGCGGCCACCGCCCTAGCAGCAGGCACAGTAAACGCCCAATCCGCCTCCTCTCTCACATTTTGGCTCCCTGGACCAGCCAATAACGTCAGAACATTTCCCTTTTACGGGGCCACGACCGTCCCACCTGTCGCCTCCATTGTCACCTCAGACAGCGCAACCACCGTCTTCGCCCTTGGCTGCCCTACCTTCTCCGATGCACCCCCAACCTCCATCCCCAACGGCGACTTCTGGGAGACCTGTGCACGAGCCACCGACTACGCAACCTACACCATCATCTCCGGGACACGCCACGTCATGCACGTCACCCAAGAGAAGCCCAGCGCAAGCATGTGGTGGACGTGCGAGCACAACATCGCAGCCACAAAGGTCACGTGCGACTTGGAGATCTCGGGCGATGTCAACGACAACACCGATGGGCCGATTGAGGGTGCCGTCTGGGGTCCCGAGCCGGATAAGGCGGGTAATGTAATTGCGTTTGCGACGGCTGAGGTGGTTACGACGGGGCGGTTTGGCGAGAGGGAGTGCAATGTGGGGTACAAGGATGAAAGCATTATCAAGTGTGATAGTAATGGGTCGGGTGGTAAGGGTACACATGTGTGGAGTGCTGGGACTGAAGGACCTGCGAGTGCTACTGTGAGCGAACCGAGTTTGACGGCGAGCGCAGGGAGTGGGTCAAGTGCGGCGGTGACGGCGTCGAGTACCGCAAATGGGAGTGCAGCTACGGCGAGTGGAAGTGCGGCCACGGCGAGTGCGGGTGCAGCAGGTGGGTTTGGTGTTGATGCCGTTAGGCTCGCGGCGCTGGTCGGCGGTGCGGCGGTCGCGGCGTGGTGATGGTGAGGTCTATTTGTGTCGATCTGTAGAAATGTGATGTCGAGACCCGATATTTAAAAGTCGTTCACAGTTCGGATATGTGTTGTTTTTCAAAGATCGGTTGCATTGTGAAGTGAGTAAAGGATCAGCTACGATATCAGCGTTCTGTTATGACCCGCGAGCTTTACAGGTTGATAGTCCCTTCTCGCCTGCGTGTCTCTGGATCTGTCATGCAATTTGTTACTGGCGATATAAATCTGTTAGGATCACAGTAGGACGTCCCAGCATTTTGAAGTTGCCGAGAGCATGGATGTGCTTGCTGCCGTGGTCGATCGTACTAGTATCTGCTGCAACAAGTGGTAGCAAGCAGAAGAGCGTAGCTTTCTAAGCCAGTGGTCGACGTAAGCATTCGCTGAGAAGCACTAGTAGTAGCATCCCGAATTAGTGCTAGAGGACTACTCGAGCTTTCTATGCGGAGAAAGGGTCACGTGCCATAACCCTCGTCAGTCCATCCATGTACTCACTAGTATCTCTTAATTCTAGGGCTCTTCGAACCTACCAATCTTTTGCCAAAAGACGCTCAACATACTGTTCGACTGTAGTAATACTTGCCTTGTGTGTTCACTGCCGCAGTGATGCGGATTGTCATTCAGGATTGGGCATGATGTCGCGTTAACCTGTCTGGTCTCTGCGATATCAATTGTGTGTTTTCGAAGAATTTTTGGTTCAGCTTCCGGTGCAACAAGCTGGGGGGCAAACAGGCGTGAAAGTCGACAGCGCAAAAAGTTTCGACAATGCGTCGAGAAACCATGACGCCTACCACGTTCAGAGAATAGTCTGCCATTGGGATGGCAATTGGTCGTCATCCAACTGGGTTATTGTGGACTCTGGGGGCTCGTGCCGTCAGGCCAGCAGTGCTAACGAATCTGCCGAAAAGATATGTTGCTTGCCTGACGCATTGATCTGAGAACAACCTTAGTCGGCTGCATAACAAGGGAATACGTGAACAGAGCGGAGGTATTCGGATAAATGCCCACGCGGAGATTAATGCTTGACTAATGCATGTGCGCCAATGAGAAAGCGACGCTGGAGAAGCTAATGCAAACGCTTCCAGGGTCGCAAGAAGAGCTGACTCTTTCTACCTTACGGCAGATGGACCGCACGGCTTGTCATTATATGACCCAGGATTAACTCCGATATTGCAGCTGTATGTGCATTAGCTTGCTCTTCCAGGACAGGGTGAAGTGCACTAAGCATATCACACAATGAAGAGACGGTGAGCTGAGAACGCCTTAATCGACTGTTTTCCATAAGCTCTTTGTGAAGTTTCAATGTAGTTGATCCTGTACACCATGAGATTCTGGACTCTGACTTTCATCGCAGCCACTGCGGTGTCGCACACAGGTGCGGCAATTATTGGAGATGTTGCCGACACCTATGACTTTGTAAGCCGCACTTGGCTTCAGTAGTGTCATCCTAACGATGAGGTCAGATTGTAGTAGGCGGTGGAACAGCTGGACTGGCAGTGGCATCACGCATCAGTCAGGGTTTGCCAAACAAGACTGTACTGCTTATCGAAGCAGGCCCAGATGGACGTCGAGAGCCAGACATCTACATCCCCGGACGAAAGGGCTCAACGCTTGGTGGCAGATACGATTGGAACTTTACAACTATTCCACAGGCCAACGCAAACAATCGGATATTCGCACAGAACCGCGGAAAGGTACTCGGAGGCAGCAGTGCCCTGAACCTGATGTCGTGGGACCGTACGTCCATCGCAGAACTTGATGCCTGGGAGAAACTCGGCAACAAGGGATGGGACTGGAGGTCTCTCTACCCCGCGATGTTAAGGGCTGAGACTTTTCTGCCCTCTCCAGAATACGGCACGGAAGGCGTTGGCAATAGTGGTCCTATCAAGACCTTGATCAGCCGGATCTTTCCAAAACACCAAGCTTCATGGATTCCCACTTTGAACAACCTAGGTCTTGTCACAAATAAAGAGTCACTAAATGGACACCCGGTAGGAGTTAGCACACAGCCCAACAACGTCAGCCCGAACTACACTCGATCTTACGCACCCGAATACCTTGCGATCGCGAAAGACAACCTCGCCGTCAAGCTCGGTACACGGGTAGCAAGAGTCATTCTCCATGGCCGGACTGCTACAGGGGTTACATTTGAAGATGGAACATCTGTTAAAGCTCGTAAGGAAGTTATCCTGTCTGCAGGGTCATTCCAGACCCCTGGTCTGCTTGAGCATTCTGGCATCGGCGACAAGACGCTCCTGCAAAAGCTAGGCATTCCTATTGTGAAGCATCTTCCGTCCGTCGGAGAAAACCTCTCGGATCATATACGTATCCAGAGCTCCTACCAACTCAAGTCTTCTTTCCCATCGTTTGACGTTTTGAGAAATGCTTCTCGCGCTGCCGCTGAGCTTGCAGCATACAATGCTGGGCAGGTGTCTTTGTACGACTACACCGCAAGCGGTTATTCTTATTTTTCATGGGACATTGTGTCGAATAACACAGCTACCAGATTTCGAGAGCTCGTTCAAGGCGATACGAAATTGGTCTCGCCAGTTGATAAGATCAAGAAAAGCTACCTCTCGCCACCGAACAGTGCGACAGTGCCTCAACTGGAAGTCATCTTCTCTGATGGCTACACTGGCCTCAAAGGATACCCTGCAGCCAACTCTTCTCTGTTCGGCATTGGAACCTTTGCCCTTATTGGAGTAGTACAACATCCCCTCAGTACAGGCAACGTTCACATAAACTCGCGTAATATCAGCGACAAGCCGACTATAAACCCCAATTATCTCTCCCACCCATACGATCTTGAGGCTGCGACGAATCTCGCTAAGTTCCTGCGGACAATTGCTTCGACTGCGCCATTGAAGGATGTTTGGGTCGAGGAGTATGAACCCGGCAAGGCTGTACAGACTGACGAAGATTGGAGAAAGTATGCTTTAGCGAACACTTTGAGTATATACCACCCTGTTGGTACTGCTGCGTTACTTCCAGAAAAAGACGGTGGTGTTGTCGATGCTCAGTTGAAGGTATACGGAACGAAGGGTCTACGAGTTGTTGATGCAAGCATCATCCCGTTGCTGCCGAGTGCGCATATCCAGACACTGGTCTATGGAATTGCAGAGAAGGCTGCAGAGATGATTATAGCAGAGCACAGGTAGCCAAAACTCGATTGCATCGTTCCGCAAAATTGCACGCAGGTGGTACAATCAGCTTGACTAAAGCATTTGCTTGTGGCTGAGACACGAATATTCAAAGCAATGCAAATACGGACCAGCCTACGGTAAGGTTCGAGAAGTTAGCGTAGAAAATTCTGTCACCGCCAGATAGGTCTTTCCTGTGGTGCAAGTAAGCTATCAAACATGAAAGTCTGGCGTCTTCAGAAGATTTAATGAATACCTGGGTATATTCAGACCAAGATAGACAAGTGCAGACAGAGATAACCACAACGCACCTCGCCAACGCCAAGACCTGGTATTCAAGGCATCCCGCCGAACCATGAGCTCACTATTGGTTGAATATACGAGTGGGGTGAATGGCTTTCATAATGATGGTACTCCGAAATGGCTTCATCAGTGTGGGAGTGGATGTGTCTCTGCGGTCCAGATGTCGAAGTTTTCCAGCAGTCGTAGCAAGGCTTGCAAGCATTGAAGCCATACCTATCGCCCGGTACCTGCATCAAATATTCCACATATAGTCATTCTAGTAGAATAGAGTGCAGCCTTGTACGTCTAGAGTTTCCAAACTGTACCTCGATAGCTGTGGTCCTACTTGACAGACTCGCAAGCTGACTCTGCTTCCTACGCTTCATCGTTGGGTAGTGCGTGAAGTTGTTGGCTATGTTTTCTCGCTGTTGCTATGAATTGAGTTCGGTGGCTGTCGTGACAGTGGCCAAACACTGGATAAACACTGATAGACATAATAACCTCTGTTCGGAGTACTACACTAACCTGTGCTTTGATGAGCTAGTTATCGTGATCCAAGGCATGGCCTTGAACAATCAGCTGCCCGGAGTTCGCTTCAAGAGATACGAATTTGGCGGTCCAGAGTAGCGAGCACGATTGCCATAGAATGAAGGGTTCATTTGGAAATTGTTATCATGTGAAGCAAGTGGCGCAAGGCGTCAGCTGGGCCAATAAACTCCTAAAAATATGGTGATGCTTGTGCCTTACCGATTTTGACAAGATTCGCATGTTCTGTAGTCTTGATTCAGTCTGTAAGTAGAGGAATGTGCACAACGCCTGCGCGATGTTACTTGAGTGCATTACGTCATCTTTTCGTTGGCAATCACGGGTCCTCGCCAATTCACTTCGTTCTGACATTTGTCAAGCCAGTCGGCCACGCAAAACACTCCGCACGTGTATTGACTTTTTGCAACTGACAGGCCGGAAACCCGGCAGTACGCACTAGGAATATCCACGCACAACCCACAGCCAGCCACCAATTCACTTTACAAATTGGCTGCGAGAACAGCGCAATCGTCCGGAAAATACACGACAATGCGCGTGTAAAGGCAAATATATGTAAGATGGAAACAATGAAGCGTGTCTTTTGCGCGTCATTTTGGATCGCGTTGTACTAAGCCGGGTGAGTTGGCTTCCGTTGCTGATCGTCAGCAACGAGCGCAGCACAATCCTGTGTGCGAACCAACAAAACGACGGCGGCTCATCATCCACGATGGAAACATTGCTCCAGCCACTTTAGGACACACTTGGCGCATCCATGCTCAACATTCTCAGCCCCGCACGCCAGCCGCTTACTGGAGCACAGCCGCGACGGAAACAGTCTTCCCGGAGCTGCGCAATGTCGATGATAACATTCCAGTTTCCTTCCGCGCAGCTCAAGCTACGTTTTTTCTATTCAAGAGACAGTTTCTAAATGGCCTCGACCTTACAATCACATTGTAATTCTCGCCCTGCCAAGTACATGACACGTTATCGCGTGTTGCTGACAGCTTACTTGAACTGACATGCATGTGCAGGGCCGTAGTACAGGGATTGTCAGCATATTACTGCCTTACGACGCCCTCGCTTCTGCGCAACGCCATTCACCAACATCCCACTCCAAAATCACCACGCAGCTGTCAAGATGATGCGCAAAAAGACAACATATACAAACATTACGCCTATCCCGTCCTTCATCCCGCGACAGTTGGCTATCGACATCTTACATAGTCATGGCGAAGTCATCGGACTCAACCCTCTCGTGACAGGTTTCGAACCTGTGAAGGCGCCGCGAGATGCACCGTCGGACGAGTTCTATGCGACCTGGTACGAGATCTCACAACGCATTCAGTACGTGCCAGGCATTGGCAAGCTCGGCAGTGGCGCCATAAAGTTCAAGGGTTGCTTTCACGATATGCCGTGGGGCTTACAGACGCACATCTATGCGCCTGCTGGTGTAGATATGCGCAACAAATGGCAGATCTGCGGCAACCAGCCGGGCGAGCCTGTAGAGACGAGAGAATTAGGTCTGGGCGCACCACCTGAAGGGTTGTACTTACGGGAAGACATCGAAATCAAATGTAACATGACCATGGCTGGGTTTGTCAAGAAGGAGAACAAAGCTGCGTCCAAGGTCTTTGTTGATCGTTTGATCAAGAAAGCCGAATTATTGGACTCAGGCGTATTGCAAGGAATGATGGAGAAGGGAAAGTTGAAGACATTCAACCCCGCAGATCGGTCGAGCAGGATACCAGGATCACCGGGCCCGTCTCCACAGCAAGCGAATTTGGAACCATACAGACTGCCTTTGTCACCGATGCAATCACCAACACGGGCGCACCGTCTAAGCCAACAGGGCTATGTATCTCCAAATCAGCTTCTGGGCCAAAACAATGTGGTCATGGAGTTGCCCGGGGACTACTATTATGCACAGCCGTCCCCAGGTCTACTACAACCCAATCATCGCTTATCGAATGCGAGCGATGGATCCAAATCACCAAATATGCCAGATGCACGCTGGTCGCAAGCTTCAAATGACTATCAAAGCTCGATGAGTTCTCGTCCAAGTTCGTATGCTCCGTCTGAGAACCCTTGTTCACCAGGCCTCGAGCAAAAGGCGTTCACGGCCGAGCTGCCCACAATGGAGGAAATCCGTGAGGAGCACTCGGATCGTGTCAAGCACGAGAGAGAGCAGAGTGCTCATGAACACAAGTACACATACAATCCACAGGACTACGCACGACTGGCACACTACGCTGTACCACCCCAGTATTCTGCGTACAACCCGAACGGTCCGAATTAAGCAAGGAAATCTCGATTTTCTACGGTTTGGATATCTTGATGGGCCCGGCATTACATCCTGGACATCATCTACCAACATTTTCATTTTCCAGATACCCGCGCTGCTTCAGCATGAAAGCGTTTGATATTCAGACATCTTGACTTCGGCGTTGTACGTCCTGCGCACCATTTCGGCAAAACACGAATTTCCTTGGCTTACGATATCTCATGATTTACGGATTCTGCAAGTACATGCTTACAATAATACCATTTATCCTGGCGCTGACTCACTTGACCTTACTCGACCATCATATCATGCACGAGCTACCACCGAAGTTGGGCTTCATACTGATCATGCGATGCTTGGTCACATCCTTGACATTTATACTTCTACGTGGCGTTGTGTCTCTTTCGAAGAGTCTCAATGCTCCTTCATCCTACCTGTGAGATATGCGGAGCGCTCGAAAGTTCAAGGCCTTTACATTGTCGAGTTCCTGTGTGCGCACAGCAGCGCCTACCGTTGCCTCACGGCTCTCGTGTAGCCCACGTATTCAACTTGCAAAGACAGGGTACAAATGCGAATCTTTGCGCAATTTAGCGAATCACTTCGTCAGCCGGTTCCCTCACTGCCGTGTTCCTCACTCAAGACGTGCGTCAGGCTTGGCTAGTACCGAGGCTTTGGGCGGGGAAAGCCAATAGCAGGTTACTTTAGGCGCCATCTCCGTCATTGGTATGTGCTTTGATGCTACCCCAACTTTACCCCGGTATCAAGCGGTAATCTTATATGTACATAAAGCTTTGGCAAGCCTTTTGCCGCGGCAACGTTGCACTGCTTGTCACTTGCAATTATCCTATCTCGAAGGAGCACAAGACCGCTATGGCTACCGCCGGAGAGACAGACTTCAAAGATCACGACGTGATGGGCCAGCATCTTGAGGATCCGGAGCATCTTGAAGCCATCCGCCAGGAGGCTATGCATCATGGACACCTTTCTGCAGAAGAGCTAGAGATTGAGAAGAAGCTGAGGAGGAAGATCGATGCACGCATCATGCCGGTCCTCATCACTATCTATCTGATGAATTACATTGACCGGTCAGCAAGTCTATCGCCGATAAAGCATCAACACTAAATATGGATCAGAAACAATTATGCCGCCGCACGCTTACAGGGTTTGGAGGCTGACCTTGGATTGACCGGCGATCAGTATCAAACGGGTCTTTCCATTTTGTTTGTTGGGTAAATCGTCCTCGCCCTTCCTTCGAAGAAGCTTCGGGGACGCGTTCGCTGACTTTATCCAGTTATATTCTGATGCAGGTTCCCTCAAACATTATATTGAATTGGGTTGGGCGACCATCGTGGTACCTCGGTTGCGCGACTATAGCTTGGGGCTTGGTGTCCTGCGTGACATCTCAAGTACACAACTTCTCGGGCATCGTAGCAACGCGCTTCATCCTCGGTATTGTCGAAGCGCCTTTCTTTCCGGGCGCATTGTTCTACCTGAGCAAATGGTACACAAAAGAAGAGCTTGCAAAGCGCAATGCTATTTTCTATGCAGGCTCGTTAGTCTCAGGTGCTTTCGGTACCCTAATCGCAGCTGGAATTCTGAGTGGATTGGATGGACGCCTGGGATTAGCTGCTTGGAGATGGTATGTACGCTTCTCATAGAGCTTGCCTCACGCACTAAGGCCTCTGAACTAGGCTCTACATCATCGAAGGTGCCGTCACGATGGCGGTTGGGATTGCGGCAATTTTTATTTTGCCCGATTTCCCTGAAACCTGGAGCGGATTGACGCCAGAGATGAAGCGAGTAGCAGTTCGGCGCCTGGCGATTGATGCTGCTGAAACGGACGTTGACGAGGCCGGTGGCATGAGCCAGATTAAGGGCATGAAACTTGCCTTTACAGACCCAAAGACATATATTCGTAAGTTGAATATCTTCATTCAATTCTTACGCAAGATAAACTGTAGCTGGCAAGATTCTACTAGTCTACTTGATCTCTCCTTGTCCTGTCAATTGCCCTTCACTTGCACTTAGAACCAATCTAACCGCTTTCGGTAGTCGCATTAGCGTATTTGGGAATAACTGGTTCATCGGGATTCCAGAACTACTTCCCCACTTTAACGCAGACGTTAGGCTACAGTCGCATCATCTCGCTTCTTCTCGTTGCCCCACCATATGTCTTTATGGTTTTCTATTCTTACGGCCACTGCTATCTCTCAGATCACCTTGGTAACCGCTTTTGGTTCCTCACTTATCCTGTTGCCATTTCAATCATCGGATTCCTCGTCTTTATGTTTACAGAAGATTTTGGACCACGCTACTTCTCGTTTTTCTTGATGAACTTTGTTTTTGCACAGAACGGCACACTCTACGCCTGGATCTCCAACGCCATTCCTCGTCCACCTGCCAAGCGCGCTGCTGCGCTAGCATTCATCAACAGTATTGGCAATTCGGCTTCTATTTGGACTCCATTCACGTACTTCCCTAGTTCGGCACCGCAGTATCGCCCCGCGATGGGTGTTTGCATTGGCTTGCAAATTTTGAGCTTGTCGTGCTTCGTGACCATGAAATTTTATCTGGAGCGCCAGAACAAGCGAATGGCACGAATGGAAATTGAAGACGGCGAGTTGACTGAGAGAGATATGAAAAAGCTGAAAAGAACCGCAGAAGCGGAGGGTATCGATATTGCAGCTGCAAGGATGCTGCAGAAGGGTTATCGTTACATGATCTAAGCAAATTTCAAGTGTACCGATTTGATATTGTTGAGCTTTAAAGTCTGAAAGACTTCCAGTAACGACAATACGCGCTGGTGCTATCCGAAATCAACAAAGTTGAAGCTGGAAGGCTTTGAGCGAACTGACCTAGTTAGGAAGGTGTGATCAATTTCATCTGCCTATCTGTAAAGATGATCAAAGGGTCCGTATAGATAGGCAGGAGCAAAAAACACTAGGGTCAGAGAAAGAAATCTCCAATCTATGCCCATCCTGCCTCTGCTCTTTCTGTCTGTGTTGAGATCAGATTAGACAAATGGCCTATGCAACAGACCATTCGTCCTATGGATCAGACTGTCTACATAGTGATCTATTTCACAACAAACATACTATTGTTAGTGTACACAAACGACGATGGCTTGATGGTCGAACTCCAATCTCACCGCACTGACTAAAGACTTTACAGATGTGCTAAGCAATATTGTGAACATGAGCAGTAGTAAAAGAGTGATGCTTTATCTAATACATTATCGCTAGAGCGTCTTGGTGTAACGAGTGTGTCTTGAAGCAATGAAATGAAAGCAAAAACTGGAATACCATAGTCTAAATATACTGAAATCGATCGTAATGCAGTGATACACACCTAGTGTGCGGTAGCTTTCAGAGTCTTCTAAGCAGAAGCCTTGACAAACTCTGGATCGCAAATGACAGCGCTGGTATCCACATTAATGGGCTCGCCCTTCTTGTTGATGAAAGTCCAAGGTCCGTTGCCGCCATCCGCGAAAGTGATGTCGACATTGGCACCACGCTTGCCGGTGACTGGGTGTCCAGCGTTGTCAAGAACTTTGCACCTCAGGGCCTGATTCTGGACAGCAGGGTCAAGCGTAAGCTCGAACATGTTGATATCCTTGCCACCTGCGTGCTGGGTCTCGCGGACAAGACCACCTTCCACAAATGTAATGTTGGTTGCGAACTCGTTGAGACCCGAGATGCGGACATTAATGGGCGGCTGGGCAATGGGAACAGGAGCCGAACTGGGAGCAGCAGGAGGAGTACCGCTCTTGACAAAGGCAGGATCGCAGATGATGGCAATCACCTTCTGGGCGCCAGTCTCAAAAGTCCAGGCTCCAGCTTTACCGTCAGCAAAGGTTGTCTCGCGGTTGCCGTTGCGCAGCACGACGATGGGGTCGTTGTGCTCGTTGCGGACTTGGCAGCGCAGGTTTTGCTGCTTCACATCTTTGCCGAGCGTGAGGGAGACGGTGTCAAAGGGACCAGAGGAGCCATTGGGGCGTGTGACCTGACGGTAGCCTTCATTGAAAGTAGTTTGAGTGGCAAGCTCGCTAGGGCCAGAGAGTTGGACGATGATAGAGTTGTCAGAGGTTGAGCGACGGGCTGGGCGCGCAAGAGCTGAAGTTGCGAAGAGCGCGGATAGCAAGATGGTGGAGTACTGCATTTTGATGAAGCTTTTTGGTTGGCTTTCGTTTTAAAGAGATATAAGCGAGCTTGACTTAAGGGATTGAAGAGAGAAAGAAGGAAATGTAGTTGTTGTGGTTGTATGATTTGTGTCGTGATGATGGAACAGCAATCTAGCAGAAGCACTTGGACTCATTATATAGTGTACAGATGGTCTTACTGACTGCGTGAAATTTATAACAGTAGCCATATTTACAGAAGCTACAGGTGAGCTCTGCACGAAGTACGGCGGAGCAGTGCTGTTCATCATCAAATCTCTTGGCGGCTGACAGTACCGCCACATGGAAACAACGAAGGACCAATCGTAAGGGTGCATAGGTAACACCAGCCTTCCCCGGATCGTCAGCAGCCGTGACAACGCCTTGCGCCTCCCTGAAAGGTTGCTTAGCTATTGTTCTCTCAAAATAGGCGTCGATTCCAAATGTGTACTTGTTTTCTCAGACACCAATTGTACATGCAACGCGGCAGAGCGCAGCTTCCAAATGCTGCTGGCCATGGACTTGGATCAATATCAGGTTCACTTTGCTTATCACAGGATGCATATACGACAAATATCAGCCCCTGAAGCGTTGAAATTTCAGTTGAAGTTGACCTTGGCATTTTAGACCTCATACCGCCCTTCTGAGATCAGCGTAAAGACCTCTCCCTACCTCCTCTTCGTATACGAAACGGGTATCGGGGCTCATGGGGTCATCGAAAGCGGTGAGAGGCAGCTGTATTGCCGCACAAAGGCTTTTTACCAGCTCGGGGCGCAGTTCGTTGATTTTGGCTAGCAAGAGAGGGACGAACTTGTCTGCTCCGCCAGGGAGTTTTTCCAGTAAAGAGACTACTTGAGTCAGGTAGTCAACCGGGCCTAGCTCCATTTGTGATGTTGACATAGACACAAACGGAAGGACATCCGCAACAGCGCAAGCGATATCGAACACTTTCTCAGTCTATCAAGTTAGCCACGAAGGACCATTGCTGCATGATCTAGATAGAACTTACCATGCCCACTCCATGAACTTGCAGGCTTGCAATTGGCAACTTGATTGCAAGAACAGTCAAGTCCATCGCCACAGTAATTGGATATCTGAAGGTCAAACATTCATAGTACGATTCTGTGGATAAGAAACCAAAGCGTGGAAAGAGTTCCCAAAGCTTGATGCGTAACCAAAATTGGGAAACGCGCACGTTCGCCATTTCTTCGTTTGATAGCTCCAACATGGGAGGTAAAGCGTTCCGAACATCACGCTCAAGCTTGAGCAGCCACTCTTTGCTGCAACCTTTGCTCGAACCATTCCAAACTGCGAAGAAAATGTCATCGAGTGGCTGAAACACCGAGGCGAGCAGCTGAATGCCAGGCGCGTGTGTACTGCTGAGCGAAGGACTTGATGACGTGACCTGAAGTGTAATCGGTCGGTTCTTCCGCACTCCGTGTGACCTGCTTAGGATCAGCGCATTCTCTGGCACACGTTGCTGAGTAGAAGTACCTCTCGGAGATCAAGAGGATCCAGAACATACAGCCATGCGCTCTTTGGTCATACCAGCTGATAGCATCGGTCTTCAACATAGTAAAGAGCGTCGAAGCTTCACGGAGATAGAACCATCCTTTTTGATAGTCACCGAGCCCAGCATGTGACCCATATAGAAAGAACGATATCAGCATCGACCTTGGATCCGGATTGGTAATACGCTCAAACGTCTGTGCCTGAAGCGCGTCTTTGAGGCTCTGCTGCCCTACGTTCTCTCGAGCGGAAATTCGCTGACCAAGCGAAGTTTCTCCGAGTGCATTTCCAAAATTCGCAACATAAGCACAGAAGGCTAAGATGAACTGGCGTGACAAGACCGAGGTCTCTGCCAACTGCACTTCCGTCTCCAACGCATCGAGGGTCAGAACGGGAACAACCAGATGTACACGATGCATGTATGCACTTATGCAAGCTTGCACGAAGGATGTCTCCAGGCTGTAGGCTGTTGTTAAGGGTGAGTGAGGCGACTCGCTCGAAGCTGCGGTTAGGGGTTCTGCTATGGCGTGTTGGGTCTGGCTACCCCTCAAATCATTGAGAACAGTGGCTCTGGCTCCTCTGTTCCCTCCTTGCCTCCTTGGCAAGTCGTATGCGCATGTTAGAGTCGCCGACATGCAGCCTGAGCAAGGCTGCTGCCCGTTACATTTGATTTTCCGACGCCGGCAAGCATCACATGCTTTCGTTATCACTTTTCGGGTGGTTGCCATTCGTAATTTCGATTCTTGTCCGGACAGTGGCGACCCATCTCGGGGATGTTACGTCTGGAGTTTGCACAGATCGGCTGATGTGTAATGAACGAGGTTGCGGACGCGACGCGTTTTGATTGGCTGTGCGGGGAAGCCTGTAAAACGCAGAGCAGAAAAGGGCACGTGACAGCGCTAGACATTAACAGTTTTCTCCCGGCTTCCAAGAGACAATACGAGTCTATAGAATTATGGACTCGCGAGGAAATAGAGGTTCTACTTTGGTAAGGCTTTCTTGAAAATTATGTATGTGGCGCCAGGTTACTCCTTCCACTCGCGGGTCGCATCATCCTTCTGATCAACCTTCTCGAGATCTATGTCGCGACCATAAGGGTTAACCTGCGTGCTCGCAAACTTGCGCGCGCTAACTTTTCCTTCGAATAATGCATCAAGTTCAGCATATGTCCTTCCTTTTGGCTCTGGTAGCCTAAAGTAGACCCAAACAACCACACAGCCACATGTTCCGGCCCAGAAATATGCCGTCTTTGCTCCCCAGGCCCATCCTCCACTCCCAAGCTGATAATTTGTCAAAACGTTGACAACGATGTTAGACGTGTTGTACAGTGCCCGAGCCAAGTTGATCGTCTTTGACTTCAGTCTTGTCGATGGCATCTCGGCAACGATTGAGTAAGTGACAGGGCCGATTGTGAAGTCGTAGACGAAGACAAACACGATCAGAACTGCACCAATGGCCCAATTCGAAGCATCGTTTCCAGCGAATGAACACGATCCAACGATGATGAGGAGCACAAACAGGGTACAGGCTCCTGAAAAGTGAATCGTACGACGACCGAGCTTTTGCATGAGAAACCACGAGCCCATTGTGCCAATCAAGCCCAGTGCAAGCGATATCATAGACATGTTGAATGACTGTACGGTAGGCAGGCCAGCCTGCTGCATGAAGTATGCGCTAACGAGTATCAGCGATCAGTAGCTCCATGCAGGACTGGCGACTTACAAGTAACCCATGATGTTTGTACCACAGATTGTCTGAGCAATCCAAGCAAAGCACACAATCTCCGTTCGCCGCAGATCGTTGCCTCTGAAAAGGTCTCTCCATCGTGTACCCTCCTTCATGTTTTTCTCCATCTCGTTCGTATGCTCGATCATAGCTATCGTCTCATCTGGGTTGAAGCTAGGATCACTCTCTGGCGAAGTGAGGCGGAGCAATGCGTCTCGAGCACCGGCTTTATCGCCCCTGCGAACATGCCACCAGGGAGATTCTGGGGCTAGGGCTACACCTACAGCGATAGGTAATGGCCATATCCATTGAATGGCGAATGGTATCCTATACGCCCATTGGTCTTCGCGCAAGACGCACGCTCGATTGACACCCGCTGCGATGAATTGACCCATGACCCAACACCTACAAATCTGTCAAGACGAGGTTGCCCAGCGAACGGGGATACTTACATATTCACAAAAGTTGTCAAGATCGGGCGTAACTGCACAGGCGCAACCTCGGAAGCGTATTGGGTAGTCAGTGTCTGGAACCTATCGCAAATCAGTTGCACCCAACCTTCCGGTGGCTAGGGTCACTCACATGCCCCATGGAATACCACAGAAGACCTCGCCGATGACCAGAGTCTGTACATTAGGGGCAAAAAACAGTATGAAGATGAAGCCCGTCATCGCAATCAAGGCGCCGATCATGGTCTTGCGATACCCATAACGCTCGCTCACAAAACCATTGATGAGCAGGCCAATCACTTCTCCAGCACGAGCACCATTGGATCTGAATTGCATATTAGTGGTTGTTGTACCGGTATTTCGGATTCAGACGTACAGTGCGCTCTGCCAGCTTGGTTGAACGGCCCACTTGCCAGTCCTCTCGTTGAAAACACCGTACTTTTGATTGAACATAGGACTTCCGTATAGCGAGCCAAGTAGGGCCAGGTCATAACCCTCCATAATCAGTGCACTTGACAGAACCACCGACCAACCGACAGCTTTGGGGTATAGCCTGATGGCCTGGAACAGGCCCATTGCCTTTTCGTCATCTGCTGCATGCTGCGCTTCCTCATTGGGGGCGATAAGGTGAGCCGTCGTGGGCTGTTGAACCTCCTTGTCTACCATGATGATATTCCGAAGAAGAATGAGGATTGAAGGGTGAGAGCTGGGGCTGTTGTTGCATCTTCAAGACATCGTGTGATATTTATGCCGCCATTGCAGACAGGGATGATCGTTACCGAATGAAGCACAGCATTTGGACGGCAAACCTGGGGTCAAGCTATCGCTCCACAATTTTGTTCTGCAGTACCCCATGATTCACATTTTCGGTTGAAATCGCTCAAACTACGCTCAGAGCATCACAAAAAATAGTTTCCGGAGGCCTCGACAGGGATCATCCACACGTTCGGGCCAGTGGAGAGGGACGAAGATTCCCAGCCAGACCGGAACCGTTCTCGGAAGTGTTCGGAGCCAAGTCGGTTGTTGCGGAGCCAAGTCGGAGGCACCACGGTGCGGAATAGCGCTTGAGTCGCTCAGGTACTTGACCTACAAGGATTCAGCCACGTCCCACTTCGGTCTTGGTACGCAATAAGAAACTCTGCCAGACAGCATATGACCTACATTTCTCAATGCTATCATCTCGAGGGCTTGATCCTTGTCTTCCATCTTCCTTCTCTCATATGTTGTGTTCGCTGGCATTCTTCAGAAACAAGCATCTAGCACTCCATCTTAATTACACGTAAACCTCACAAAGCGAAAGCTACTCAAGGAACGATCCAGATACTCCAAATCGAAAGGCTCAGAGACGTAACTGAGAATCATGTCTCCTCATGCTGATCCCCTCTACCACAAGCGGGTCTGGTGGAAAGAAGCTACGTTTTACCAGATCTATCCAGCCAGTTTCAAGGACAGCAACGGCGATGGCTGGGGTGATATCCCAGGAGTATTGCAAAAGGTCGAGTACATAGCGTCTCTAGGCGTGGATGTAGTCTGGCTATCGCCAATGTTCGACTCACCTCAGGTAGATATGGGCTATGATGTCTCAAACTACGAGGATGTGTACGCACCGTATGGTACTGTCAAAGATGTCGAAGACCTAATTGCAGCTTGTCATAGTCACTATATGAAGCTGATCTTAGATTTGGTGGTCAATCATACGAGCGACCAACACGCCTGGTTCAAGGAGAGCAGATCCTCGAAAACCAATCCAAAGAGAGATTGGTACTTTTGGCAGCCTGCACGCTATGACACTCAGGGAAACAGGATGCCCCCAACAAATTATCGCTCGTACTTCGCAGGCGGCACCTGGACTTGGGACGAGCATACTGAAGAGTATTACCTGCATCTATACGACAAGAGCCAACCAGACTTGAATTGGGAGAATGAGCAGTGCCGAAATGCCATATACGACTCGGCACTGAGATTCTGGCTGGACAAAGGAATCGATGGGTTCCGCATTGACACAGTCAACAAATATTCCAAAGTGCTTCCTTTCGCTGATGCAGCCATCACCGATCCCACGTCATTCACACAATCTGCACCCGAGAAATGGTGCAATGGTCCCCGGATTCACGAATTTATCCAAGAGATGAACACACAAGTTCTTAGCCACTATCGCACATATGACAACTTACCTCTCGTCACAGTTGGCGAGTTGTCCCTTTGTCCCAACCCTTCTGATGTAATCCCCTACGTCTCAGCACGCTCAAAAGAGCTGGACATGGTCTTTCAATTCGAAATAACACATCTCGGTCAAGGGCCTCCGGGCGGGACATCAAAGTACGACTTCGCCCCCTGGACGCTCGCAGAAATGAAGCGCATAGTCACAAAATGGCAAACCTTCATCGACGGCACTGATTCCTGGACCACTGTTTTCAACGAAAACCATGATAATGGTCGTTCCATTTCCCGTTTCGCCAACGACGCGCCCGAGTGGCGCGCTCAGAGCGCGAAGATGCTTGCACTCTGGCTCGCAGCTCAGAGCGGTACTCTGTTTCTATACCAGGGCCAGGAGATCGGTATGGTAAATGCGCCAGCGCACTGGGATGCACAAACCGAGTACAAAGACGTCGAAAGTCAGAACTACTGGGCAGAGGCCGTGCGATTGGATGAGAACGGCACAGACCCCGGGCGTAAGAAGAGGATCGGACAGGGACTGCAGCTCATGGCGCGCGACCATGCTAGGCTTCCATTCCAGTGGAACAACACCTTAAACGCAGGATTCTCGACTGGCGAGCCGTGGATGAGGGTGCATGATGAGTATCCCGCCATCAATGCTGCGGCTCAGGAGAAAGATTCGCAGAGTGTGTTAAGTTTCTACAAGATGATGCTCAAGTTAAGGAAGACGCACAAAGACGTCTTCGTGTATGGGCGGTTCGAGGTCCTGGATCCACATGGTGAAGAGATGTTTGTGTATCGCAAGCAGTATGAGGACAAGACAGCAGTAGTTGTTCTGAACTTCACGACTGAAGTGCAAGATCTTCCCAAAAGAGATGTTGAAGGTATGCAGGTGCTCATCAGTTCATATGGGAAGGTGTTGGGCCAGACAATGCAGCCCCTAGAGGGCAGGATATACGTAAACTATTAGCCTTTCGTGGTTTCAATGCTGAACCAGCACACCAGTTGGATACAATCGATAGTCAAACAGAGACCACATCAGTATTGCTTTGGAAGAAAGATCAGTGTCGCAGCCAGCGTGAGATGTAGCGCAGCAGCCAGACGCAGAGAATCAGGACCAATGCAGACGCGTGGTGTTTAGTAAAATGATTGAAATTGTCGTAGACATAAAAACAAAGACGCCCTGCATATAAGGTATATCGTAGAGAACCAGAACCCATAACCGAAACCCCGTAACCGTGCCAAATTGACCGCGAGACCAGCATACACCCTCTCAGCGTTTTGCTTCTAGAACAGTTGTGAGATGTTCTTCTCTTTCATAAGCCCGAACTCATCCCTATCACTCTGTCCGCTCCCACTCCTCTTATGGCTGTCTGTATTATTGCTTCCCAGCTTCGGGCTCTCTGCGCCTAATGTCGGTGTCCTGCCACCAATACTCGGGCTACTGGTCGCACTCGCATTAGTGTTGCTGCGCTTTCTGAACACGAGGCCGAGGCCCCAGCCAGTACCCATGCTGGGGCTGTTGATGGGCGAGGGGCCGAAGTAGTTATCATTGGGCCCTGACATCTTAGGGGAGCTGAAGGAGGATGTTGTTGAGAGGGCGGGAGATGTGCCAGGAGATGCACCATTACGGCGGATAGAGGAAGTTCCTAGCGAGGGTGACTTCCAGAGGTACTTCTCAGCGAAAGAGGGAGCGCGTTGAATCTGTGGGCGCTGGACTGCGGGGATGTCGGCCTCCGCCATGAGGAGGAATTGAGCTTCGCTCATGGCGAGGCGGTCGAAGCTGTCAAAGGCAGACATCTTAGGTGGCGCTTGAAAGTAGACTAGGGCAAGATGTATCGGTTCCTGGATTGATCAAGGTAGAGACTGTAGGTCAAGCAAAAATAATATGGTAAACGAGTGGCTGTCCTTCCGAGATCCGGCTCTGAGGATGAATTGAAGTCTTGCTTGTGTTTTCTGATGGGAAGAAGATGCAATGCGTGATATACTGTTCTGCTCTGACGTGGCATGGGACGGAGCTCGGGTTGTACCTAGTAGCCAAGCAACCAAGACGGAGGCCGCTTGACAGACCCTGGCAGGCACGATGTTTGAGCAAACATGGCTCAGCAGTGGGAAAAATCCGGACTAAGCGTAGTGCCAGGTTGACTGCTCCATCAGAACGAGGTGAGACCTTCGGACTTCGTCGATGGGGCTGTGCATACCGTTGCCGGATACTACCAGGCTGAGCGCGGGAACAACCTCCGAAGACAGGGCACACAGGTCCCAATTATGCTTCAAAAAGTATGAAACAAATCCTGAGTCTATAATATTAGGCTCGCATGAACTACCGGCACGGATTCTGCTCCTCGGCCATACTATCGCGCCTTACATCATTATGGGTGCTGTGATTGGACAGTCGCAGGTGTAACATGCGCTCAACGATGAGGGTGACAGGAGGTCAGAGTGCTCGTTGTTTCGACACATGGCTTCTTTCATCACATATTCACACAGATGGTGAACCACATGGATCGCAAGATACGTTCGAGAGACCATGAAGTTGTGGTCTGCGTTCAGCGGTACTAAGCCCGAAGCGCTCTAGCGCCGGGAATCCAATCGGTGCCCACCTCCACCAAACACGTCCACGCCAAGCTGACTATTCGTCCTCGCAAACCCGAGCGTTTCGCTCTTTGGCGCTTCCTTATCTTTCGTAAGACTCCCTCTTATACCGGCACATTCGGGGAAACTTTGAAAACCCGGGCATGGAACAGTGATTGTTTACAAGGTGCGATGATGAGAGTAAAACTTCATGCTACACCAACCGATTTATTATCGTCAAGCATCCTATTGTACAAGTTGATCCCTATGCACGCTCCAATTGAATTATACAGCCTACTCCCACTCTCTCAGTCTCTTCTGTCCAACACGATAAGTCACAGTATCCGTCCAGCCTTCTGCTTCATGCAAAGCAACTTCAAGCTCTAAGATGCGTCGGTCCTTGGTCCTGAGCTTCTCACGTGCTTCTTCCAACTCTTGTTTATAATCCTCATTGCTCTGCCTCAGTTTCGTCAAGTCACTGGCTAGATCTGCGTTCTGTGGAGTGGCAGAAGCTGCAGTCAAACGCTGCTTTCCGCTTGTGTTCTGATCGAGCTGTGTTCGTCGGTCGGTACGAATGTCGAGATCGGTGCATACTTCGTTGCATAGAGATTTCGCCTCCTGCTTCAGACCAAGGAACTGTCGAGCGGAGCTCACAGCGAGTAGCATACTGAGTGGTGTCACGACAGCGTAGTGTGTGCCCTCATGGTAACTTGGTGGCTGCCAAGTATCATCTAGCAACGCAAGAAGGCTACAATCGTCGTCCGTGGTCAGCGAACTGCCTTGTTCTCGTGGATAAATACCACAGGCTGCTCGTCTTGTCTCAAGAACCATATCCAGAGTTTCAATTGAGTAGTCAAAGACATGTGATTGCGCTCCGTTTTTCCTTGGCGTAGTGACCTGATATTTTCTCACATCGTGAAAGGTGTCTGATACCTCGCTCTCAGGATCGAACACAGTTCGAACTGGCTTGGCTGCGGTAGTCGATGCAACTGTCAGGAGTAAACTTGCAGGCAGCATCGTCAACCTCTGTGGGGCCTGTTTGCCTTTGTAGTATGATATGACATCGACATGCTTCATGTTGATAGAAACTGGATCTTTGAATGTCTTCCAGTCTTTCATAACATCTGCCACGACTAAATAAGCCCGCTCCCCTGGATTGGGTCGAACCTGAGCTTTCTTTCGTAATCGATGCCCATGACTCCGCCACCATTTGAGGTCGGCATACAGTATGGAACATTCGCGGTGGCGGTGTTGCTTGGTATTGCAAACAGCGCATTTGTTCTCGCACTTGCACTTCGCGTCTGACTTGTTGATGTTCCAGCAAAGGACGCATCTCGTCGCGGTATCGAACACATCAGCAAACTCCTCCAGTGTCTGCTGATCGAAGTAATAGCCTGAAGGAGGCAAGTAATGCTGTATTGGAAAGAGAAGAGCGTCAACTGGAGAGACCCGATTTGAAGAGCCGCCAGGTCGCCATTGCACAAGCACGTTAGACTCGATCAGCTGCGTCTTGGTCGGCCTCGCACACGGCATCGTACAAGACTTTATCGTGCTTGAGGGCGAGGAAGCGTTTGTTCTATATCTGTATGGCGAGTTTGGAGGGCCGAGAGCAGACTGTTGACGCAGCGTGTTTGCGTTGTGACGCGCTAGCAGGGCGCTCTTCCACCTCCAGAACAGACTTCCAAGAAGAGACGCGTCGGGCTAGTGCAGGAGAAGGAAGTCGCAACAACCTTCATTGAGCTTACTGGTATCCTCGAGGCTGACAGAGGTGGTCAAGCAAAGCCGCTGCTATTATCAGCTCTGCGGTAAGGGAGGGTGCACAGGCTATCACAGCTACCAATGTCCGTTGAATCACTCCAGTTAATCGGTACGTGCAACAACTCTGTATGTCTTTATCTGAGAAGAGAAACAGTGTTAACACTGATTTGATTCCAATGACCATGTTACAGCAGAGAGAAGAAACAGAACGAGGAGGCCTGGAGACAAACAAGTAAAAATCTCAGCGAGATCTATACTTCAAGCAAGTAGCTTATGGTCCGCCACACATAGTTATATGTCTGATGCTTCAACAGCTGAGGGGCCTGACGTTGAGGAAAATATGATTTAGGTGCTCAGTCGGGATATGAAGAGTGCTAGGCAAGTAGTTCCAAGGACATGCCTCCCTGCGACTGGAAGATCAGTAGCTGGCTTGATACATTACTGTTATCGTCGCACGCAGTAGTTTCTAGTAATGTAGTGGAAGTGCGGACCAAATGCGTGTGGCGAGAATGAAAGGAAAGTGAAAGCCACCCACAACAATTGAATCGCCATAGTCCTGACCACTTCTTACCGCTAGCCTCTACAGTCACAAATACGCTCCCATAAGCTCCTCAGTATGCGCGATTTGGACCAGGAATCAGGGCCGGACACAATCCTACCAGGGGATCCCCACAGCTACCCGGAGAGTGTAAGTCACAGTATTCGACTCCATCATCACGTAGCTGACAGTAACTATACGCGTGAAACTTCACTCCAAAATGTGGCCAGCTTCTCAACCCAGCACTCCAGCGGTCGAGTGACCACGCCACCAATTTCAAAACAACAGCCCAACCAGCAGCTATTCTCACAACCCTTTCATGTAAAAGAGGAAGAGCAAGAGTTTCCTCTCCTACATATGGCCAACAGCGAGCCTATCAGTGTCCCAGAAGCCAACTCGCCACACGTGGTCCAGAGTCACAACCACCTCGCCGCGCAGAATGCTGCCCTCCAGCAAGCTCTCGCTCAGTCAGAAGCCAAACTTCAGTCCGCGCAGCTCGCGATCCGCCACCTCGCCGCCTGGAGCCTGCAGGAACGCACCCGCCTCACGACAGAAGCGCAGCAACAGCGTCTGCTGCTTGAAGACTACGAAGTCATGCTGCGGCAGCGGGACGAGCAGGTCGTGTGTCTGCTCGCCTCGAACCAGGAAGCGAGGCTAGATCACGCGCGGACCCTGGTGAGGGAGGGTAAGATGATGGGGAGGCCTGTGGCGGAACACCATGTGAGGAGCATCAGTCAGATGAGGGCGCAGATTGGGTTGCGGCTGATTGATCAGTCTGGTACTATTCAGGATGCTTCTTTGGTACAACAAGACATGCAGAAAGGTGTTTATGATGAGGAGATTGCGGAGGATGAAGAGGCATACTCGCCTCCAGACTCTGAATGTTTGGTGTCGATTGATGCTCAGGTTGACGAACTGATTGCAGAAGAGAAGGGCAGGTTGGCAGGATGAATAGGCCAGCGCATAGCTCTAGATCAAGTCCTGCATGGGAAGAGAGCAGGGTGACATCATTCAACAAAATGAGCATGAAGCAAGTTACGTATTAGAATTGAGCAAGCGGAGCTTGATAACGGGTCACAATGAAAAGGAAGAGAAAAATTTGCCAATCGCAGCAGATTCACCGTGATCAATGTGTAGTAGTGAGCACACGTGCAATTTTGACGAGCGAGCGGTTCACGGTGACATGGTGTCGACAAAGACCGTAGCTTTCACCCTGTAACAGGCTGCTTAAATACAGCCCCACCCGCCACCACCCACAACCACACACCACGACACACCACGACACACCTACCGACGCTTACATCGCCAAGTCTTCCGTCATGGGCAACTCGAGCTCCGCACGGCCGAACGATGCAGGCATGACTGGTGACGACATCGCGAAGTACTACGACGCCATCGCAAGGTTCCATGGAGCTCACGATGAGAAAGACAACAACGGAGCTCCACATGATGGCAATGCTGGTAAAGAGAACGACTGTGAAGATCCAAGCAAGAATGGTGCCAGCGGAACCGAGTCAGATGCCACTGCGCCTGAGAACCTCGACCCATCACTTGCGGACGCGAGCTCTGGTATCATCAACTCCGCTGGAGTCACGCCAGGGAACGAGGTTACCGCTACCCTGCACTACAAGAAGGCCCTGCATGCTTTGGGCGAAGGAAACAAGGATGCGTTCAATAAAGCCGTCAGCTCGCTAGTCAAATTTGGTATCAACATCAACCACCTTGCTAAAGCTACCTTCGACTGGATCAAGGCGCATCCGTGGGAGACCGCTACCATCGTCGTTCCCCTGATTTCAGTCGCCTGTACACCTGCCGTTCTAGGTGCTCTCGGATTCACAGCCGGTGGGATCGCTGCAGGTGAGTTGCTTCCAAACACACGAACATTGCCAGATTGTTGACAGTTGCCAGGCAGTGTAGCTGCGGGTATCCAGGCAGGGATTGGCAGTGTTGCTGCTGGCTCGGCGTTCGCGGTTCTTACAAGCGCAGCTATGGGCGGCGGCGGTGCAATCATTGTCTTGGAAGCTGCTTGGTTGGTGCCAACTGCGGTCCTTGGTGCAATTACGGTATGGAAGCGCACGCGTACTGGAGGTGGCGAGAATTGAGAAGAATTCCTGGCGCGAGATTGTGAGGTAGGGAGCGTGCAGGCTTAGGGTTGATCGCCGGCAAGGAGAGTCGAGGCGTTGCTCGCATCGCATCTGGCCAGCACGATTAGGGGTCTGACTCGATGGCTGAACCGTGAGAAGAGCTGTAAGATGCCCAGTACTGATGGCTAAGCAAGTCAAACAGCGACCCAGCTCCCACTCCAAATGCCATCAGTCTTACAGCCTCCACAGGATGCGTGGTCACACCCAGTAGGCTTGGTGAAATCGTACTCTTCCCAAGTGATTTCCTCTTCCGCATCATCATCTTCAGCCTCGCCCATAACAATGTCCCCCTCTTTCTTTTTCTCGACGACCTTTTCTTGCACCGCAGGTTCAGGCTGCGCGACTACAGCCTCTTCTTTCTTCTCCTCAACCTTGGCCACCTTCTCCCCGTCTTTTCCCACCGTCGTGCCAACCTTCTTGAACCCACCGCCAATCTTGGTGAATCCCTTGCCCAAGCCTCCGGCACCGCTGATCTTTGTGAAGCCCTTGCCAGCAAGCGGGCCCTTGCTCTCCAGTATGCGCAGCTCGACGCCCTGCTTGGGCTTCTGGCCCTCGGCGTCGTTGCTGGCAGTCAGCTTCTTCATATCAGCCAGACGCTGGCGGTGGTTATGATCATAGGAGCGCAGGTGGTTCTCGTAGTCGAGTTGGCGCGGGTAGCCTTTGTCGCAGATGGTGCAGTTGAAGAGGCGCACGGCGTTGGGAACAGGGTTGTTGCGGGGAGGCATGGTGGCGAATCTCTCTTTCGAGCTGTTTTAAATTAAGTTTTTTGTCAGTAGCTGGTTGATGTTGAAGTAAATGACGTGATGCGACCGCGTTCATGTGCTGTGTAGTTGACTTTGGTGCAGAGAAACAGACCTGAGGCTCAACCGCCCTGCGTCAGCCTCGCCGGCCTATCAACGTCGCTCTAATCAGCATTCACACCTCCAACACGACAATGGCGTCACAACCTCCGCCGGCATTGCCGACACTCGACGACGATGAGGCGGGCGTGATGGGCCTGACTGAAGTCGAGCCCAGCCCTGTCGACGAGACACCCTCTGAGTTCAAAGAAGGCTACTTTTCTGGCGCCAGCAACGAGAAGGACGGTCAAGCGGAATATGGGCTGCCACGGAGAACAACAACAACATTAGGATTGGGAGGCAGTCATGGGCCGGTGTGGTGGTGTACGACTTGCTCTTCACACATGTTTGCGGCGCTCCAGGCTGACACGCGACAGTAACACGCATCCAAAAGTACTCGTCCTACGCCTTTGGCATCTTCACCACCGTCCACTTCGCGAACACCTCCCTGATTCCACTCGCTGTCCGCTCTGTCCCCGAAGCAAACCGCTACCTCCTACTCACTCGCCCTTACTATCAATCGACCCTCGCCGAGCCCCTCGTCGTTGCACTTCCCCTCGTTGCCCACATCGCCAGCGGCATCGCGCTGCGCTTCTATCGGCGGCGCCAGGCGCTGCAGCGCTACGGCGCCGAGACACGCACAGACAAGCGCTCGATTCCCTGGCCTGCAATGAGCGGGACATCGCTGCTAGGCTACATCTTGCTCCCGCTGGCGAGCTTCCATGTCTGGACGACGCGCATCTTGCCCGTGTACATGCACGGCGACAATAGCTTGATCTCGCTGTCATACATCAGCCATGGTTTTGCGACACATCCTCTCCTTTCGTTTGCAGGCTTCACTGCGCTGGTCAGCGCTGGCGTTTGGCATTTTGCGTGGGGTGCAGCACAGTGGATGGGCTGGAAGCCGAGCCAGGTCAGCCCGTACGCGGAGAACAAGCAGCTGGCGAAGAAGAGGAGGTGGTATGGAATCAACGGTATTGCAGCTCTGGTTGCGGGATTGTGGCTTGCGGGCAGCCTTGGTGTAGTTGGAAGAGATGGAAAGACGGTTGGATGGATTGGCAGGGAGTTTGATGAGCTGTACAGCAAAATACCTCTCATGGGCAGCGCATAAGACATTTCACTCCAAGAGAAAGGAATAGAAGGGGAATGAGCAAGTGCAAAGCACTGAGAACGAATGTATGATGGACAGCGCATTTGCATGTAAAAGGCGAACGGCATTGCCTGGTGGATGGTTTTAGTATACCCCATGAATGCTATGATAGACTTCAGCTCCGGGCCTTGTTGATTGCTCGCTTTGGACAATGCGACAAATTCAGCTGCGACTAAAAGTGCCTGGCAATCAGACAACAATGCCACTTCGCGGTCTTGGCCTAGCAACATTCGGGCAGCCGCCTACGACATGTCACGTGCAGCCTCGTAGCTCGCTCTTCGGGCTTCAGGGCGGGCAGGGCGCGAACCGCCGAGTCACCGATTCGGGCTCTCGCAAACCTCCGACAACCCTTGGTGGCTGCAACTTGACCATATACGAATTTCCATCCGGAATGTGGGAAGCGAGTCACCGAATTATGGCCATACATATACCAGGCTGGCGCTGCGATGGAATGTCATTCACGACCATACGACAGGATACCACACACATCTGAAAGCACATAACCAAGACCACGCGAATACTAAGCCAGTCCAAAGCTTCTACATACAAGGTACGCACCCTTCAACTTCTTGCACCGTCTATACTGATCCTCTATAGATGACCTCTGGACCATATCCACCCAGAAATTGGGCACTGGGCGGCGCACCCAACAAAGCCATTGACATCCCCATCACATCTATCTGCCTCGCACTCTACGCATGTGGCGCTGCAACACAGATGACTCTGTTCCAACTTAACCGTCGTCGGGGCCACAAATTTCTCTTCAATGCTGTGCTATTTGGTTCGCACTCTACCCTCCAACGTCCCTTACCACATCCTAACACTTTACCAGGCTTCTGCATGTCGCGCATAGTGACTTGCTCCCTGCGACTAGCGTCCTTAATGCACCCACGTAACATCCGCCTCGCCATCGCCGCGCAGATCTTCACCGCCGCTGGCGTGCTGCTGATTTTCATCATCAACCTACTCTGGACCCAGCGGATCGTGCGCTCCTTGCACCCGAACTTCGGATGGCATCGCGTGCCTTCCACAGCGCTGAAACTACTCTGGCCCATCCTAGGACTCACGCTCGTCGTCACCATCATCAGCGTCGTGCAATCGCTATACACCCTGCACCCATGCACGTTATTCATCGACCGTGCGCTGCAGCTCTACGGAACCACGTTTCTCGCAATCATCTCATTCCTCCCCCTGCCAATCCTCGCGCTTTGTTTCGCTTTCCCGCGCACACAGCGAGCCGATGCGTTCGGCAAGGGCAGTCTGAAAACCAAGGTCGCGGTTCTTGTTGCTGGCACGGTGCTTGTCTGTTTCGGTGCTAGCTACCGCGCAGGCACAATGTGGATGCCGCCTGTGCCGATGAGTCGGCCGCTACCAGGGTACTACCACAAGGCGGCGTTTTACGTGGTGAATTTTGCAGTGGAGATTGTGGTGGTGGCGCTGTACGCGGGGGCGAGGGTGGATCGCAGGTTTTGGATCCCGGATGGTGCCAAGGGGCCGGGGAGCTATGGGCAGAGGGAGGCGATTGATGTTGCGTCTGTTGAAGTGGAGGAGAAGGAGGTGGTTTGAGTGAGATTTTGGTGGTGGTCAGCCTTTCGGTTGGTCTGGGGGAGTGCGTTTTCATGCATTTCTTTTTGATACCATAGACTTGTATTTTGTGGCTAATTTTTCTTAACACAGTCTTCTATTCTTTTCGCATATTTGGCCGCGTTGTTCATGCGCTCCATATTGCTTTGATCGTGCTGGACTCCAACTTACTTGTCGAGGACTCAGGACCGTGACAATAGCTTTAGTAAGAAAGATAGCACATTTTTTTCTACAATTCATATCCGTGGTTCCAAAAGTGACTTGTTCTGCTGGCACTGGGAACAATTTGGAACCTGCTTACATTACAACAGATCCACGTTTACTTGGTTGCAATTCAAAGCCGTCTGGTGTTGTCGTTGGTATAAACAGTAGGCGTGATGCTTCCTATAAGGCCCATGGGTAGTCAGGGTTGAGAGAGGCTTTCCCTACCTGTGAGGTGGGAGGGAGGGGGAACCGATCAGGAGCTTACGAAGATTCTGTCCGCGACCACAAGCGCAGACAGTTGCGTCTAAAACCTTCACTGCAGTAGTACCAGCCGAGCTGACTCTAAGAATTGAGTCAAGCCGTGTAGTGCATCGCCTCAAGAAATGCACCTTCTGAAATGCTGAACCCTTTGACACTTTCACTTGCTGCACACTAAGCCCACAAGCCCTGCCTGCCAAGAACTGTCATGCATAAAACACGCGCAAACATTCGACAAAAGATGCACCCAACACTCATCTACCCTGCTGTCTCAACTCAAGTCTAAATAAGGAGTGCCTTGCGTTCAAGATGTGCTCTCGTGAGTGACATGTTTTCTATCAATTGAATCCAGCATTTACTGACTGCAGATGAGAACTCGACCTTAGTCGAGATCTAGAAGCACTCCCTGAGACCCCTATACCAGAAGCGCTCGACTCTGACGAGGACATGTACGAAGAATGCTGTGAAGATGAGACCTTGTTATCCCCGTACGGGGTAAGAGGATCTGTCACTCCGTCGCCACCACCACGTACACGCCCCTACGGCCCATTATTTGCTCCCTCGCTCTCTTCTGCGGGTACTTCGGCTGAGCTCGCTGCATTGAAAGAGCAGCGGAACTATTCTATGACTGGTTCCGGAAAAAGTGGGCAGTGCCCCGCCGATCACAGAACCGCTCGTCTCATTCCTGGTTATGGTCATCCTACTTTGGAGGAGGACTCTTTTGTCATGGAGGACGACGAGACTGCAGAGTCACCAAGGGGTCGGCAAATCAAGTCTAGAGCTAGCAGCGAGGTAACCCTTTCGCCTGAGATGCATACGCATGCTGAGCTAGGGGACTATCTCGACTCTCCTAGGAGCAACCAGATAACTCGTCACGTCAAAGGTCTATCAAAAACACGCTTCAACGACCGCGACACGCTCGAAGCTGATTTCATACGCCTTCAGAACCTTGTCGATCAGGGCAATTCCAGCATTGCTGCTCTAGTCCAGGCTCAGCTACAAGCGGAAGATGATAACAACAACCTGAGAGAATCACTTCTTGAGATGGAGATGAACAACATCAGCATAAAGAGGGCGTTACTTCAGCTTCAGACGGAAAAGGCTAATGTAGAAAAGCTCTACAATGACTTGGTCAAGGCGAATGCCGTCTCTCGTGCATAAATCGCTGCCCTCATCGTCATACCATCGCAGTGTGGCACTACTTCTACTCAAGAGGATTAAGACAAGCTCATGGCTATAGCGAAGGAATTCTATCCTACTGATGCTCCAAAGATCAGTACTAGGATCCCGGCCTTTACTATGCGCACTTCCTTACAATGAATCTGTGTGAGCATGGCCAGGAATGCGAGTGGCGTCATATGCAACTCTCTGGTAAGGAACAAGACTACATATACAAGCAATGGGAAGTTCAGTCCCTTCTAAGGTCCCACAATTTTGTCGAGAGGAAGTCTTACAAAAGCTGATTGGGGCGTGAGCACTGTCGTGGGATTTCGCAGGTGACCGTGAATAAACGGGCAGTCTGACGCATCTTAGCTGTTCCTCTACAGATTCGCGCCACAATTTAATAGTTGCAACAATCGACACCTATTTATGGTCTCCTCTTAAGGCCTTCACGTTCAGATTTCAGGGTCTTGGTTGTTGAAAATTGAAACATAATCACGTTAAGATGATGCTTCTCACCATTGATATAGAAATCCAGTTTCAAGGTCATTGAAGAAGCACAATATCTTTTGATACGTGCTGATTCTGATGTGACGAAGTACATGGATCCAGGTAAAAGTGCTACCATTCATACCATACACTCAATGGCCTGTGTAGAGGATATCAACCTAGCTTGTTCTAAGCTTCTCCAAGCTGTCTCGTACTGGGACATGCATACTCTTCGCCGATGTCCCAACAGAATTGGCTTGGAACGGCATGCCTTCTCCATCTTGTTGAATATATCCTACGCCGTACTTTGCCGCAATAGCCATCCACTTAATCCATTATGCCGCCATTCTCCATTCACTTGCTGCTGGATCTCCCCAGCTGCCAAGGATCGTACTAACTTGCTGTATCGATAGAGCTGCCGCCAGCCTACCAGAATATGTCGAGAAGTTTGTAAAGGATCCTTGCCCATGCAAACCAGTTCGCTTTACGCGTTACCGGCACTGATGCCTAATTCATGAAAGATGGGACCTTGACGTTCGCATCTGCTGCCAAAACACCGTTCGAGCAAGACTGTGTCTTGGGGTTCTGTGGAAAATCGAAGATGCCCATGTCTGATGTATATGTATGGTCGGAGGTGGCTATGCGGTGTGCGTAGAAACGACCTGAAGCAATTTTGGCCCCTCAGGTGACATTCAGAATCTTGTTCTATAGTCCTGTAAGATCCGAACGCGACCCTGTCAGTAGCATTGAGAGATGCTAGGTGCATGCAGACTTCTAACGCTACCCATGGTTATATCGCTGATGGTTTTAGCCGATCTGGTAAGCTCAGCCTTACCAGTTCAGCGAACTGCTGAGGCGTTATCGATGGCTCTCCTCTTTGAGCGCGCCAGTAATTAGTTGACATGATCAGTTCTCCACAGCCGTTCAGTAACCATGCCCACTTCTGGAGAAACAAGTCACTGGCCTCCCAACTGCGGGAGTCCTCCGGTGTACCCCAAGTAAGTATCATTGGCTCGATGGAATCGGTAAGGTCGCAGATATCGTGACAGAGCTCATCTTCGTCGCATATGTCTGGATGCTCAAATGCCCTGAGCATATTATCGCGTAGTTGCGGCCACGGGAAGCAATCAACCCAAGGATGGTGCCTCACAGTTAATTGAAGCTGAGTGGGCTGGAGAGTGACTGGCCAGCTCGCAAAACTATTTTGGAAAGTTAAGCCTAGCAGCGGACCTTGTTTATTCATGGGAGAGATGCCTTCCCACTCGAAGAACTCATCAAGCATACCAAGAAGCATCGCATTCGCTGCTAAAGAGGTAGCCAGGTTGTATCTGATAAGGAGAGGTAAGTGGGAGACTGCGGGTTCTCCTTGCATATAGCTCGCGTATGCATGATCTGCGAAACGATCCATCAAGGCTCTCACCTTGGGCACACCCGTTATGCATCCTTGTGGCTGTGGCTTTCTGGTTATTGATGTGTTGGCTTTTTCGGTTATATGCAATGGCGAGGTATTGAAGTTGCTGCCAGAGGGAATGATGTTAGTGAATTGTGCAACCCCCTGAGACGTGAAGCATTCAGTGGCCGTTGAAACCTCGCATGAGATCTGCTTCCGTGCTCTCTCCCCTGAAGAAGAATCGTATCAGCCCTATCATCTTCCTTTATTGACCGCTTGAGTACTCACTACGTGCTCTCTGATTGATTCGGTTCTGCAATTTTCTCCTTTCGACAGGATTCGTGATGCCTGTCCAATCCTCTTTGCTATTGCGTAACGCAAGCCGCTGTGATGACCAACTTAATTCAATAGGCTCCCAGGTGCCCGTATTTTTGGCATTTGACGTACGTTCTGCTGACATTGTTGCTCGTTAAGGATTGATGTGTCGGTATTGGTGTCAGCTTAGGTACGGACTTTGCAAGTATATGCAAAGAGATGACATGCACTTAGAGGCACGAGGCCGGGTCTCTCCACGTGGTACGGACATCGAGTGAATCGCATTGCTATCGCCGAAGGCCCTTGCGAGTTAAGATACTAGACTATTTCCGTCATGTTAAATGCTTTCTTGGCAGTCAGCAACCTGCATTAACTCCTGCGATCTAACGGGCACCATGCCGGTAGTGGGAAGTTAGCTCGATCCCAGAAATCGGCCGATCTCCACGGTGCAATCAGAGCTCACCAAATCCGGTATCCGAGAGCGAAAGCGGTCTTGTCCTGTTGCCAGTGTTCAAGGGTAGTTCGGACTGTGAATGGGCTTCGTCTGCAGCGGAAAATTTTGTAATCCGGCATCGTCTCTACGCCTCATAGCTTGTGATGCACGTCACTGCGACCTGATCAGAGGATTTAACCTTTCTAATAATGAGAATAAATCGTTGCTGCATAGCTTCTACTAGTATGCGAGATGCAGCATACCAATGTCAAACACGACTACATCTTCCTCTCTTACGCCTTGGGATTGCTGGCTGCATTTAGTCGACGGAATGCATTTTAATGTCCGCCAACTTTGCTGGATCTTTTGGAGCAGGTGTAGATTGATGCTCTGTGTATTGATCAGCTGAACGCCTCCGGAGTAGGACCACAAGGTCCAGCAGATAGGCCAGGTATCCTAGCGCGCAGAGAAGGTGATTGCTTAGCTTGGTGATGAAGCGGGTATCGCATGATTCTTGAAAGATATGAGAGACTGCGGGACTGACTTCTACCGTGTTTGGAACCGAGTACTGAAACTGTGCATGGGTAACCCAGGATATCCTGTCAGCAAAGCACCTTGAGTGAACCCTTCCAGCAGATGTATGTGCTTTAAAAACTCGGCTTATGGGCGCTTTCAGGTTTGGGACTTGATGGCATTGAAGCATTGCCGGATCACGAGTCTGCTTCGGTCCTTGCACATACTCATATTCGGTGAATATGAATGGACAGAAGGTTGAGTTGATTCACTGCTGGCACTTTGCGGGAAGTAATCAGCTGGCAAAGTCGACTACGATCGGTTCCGGATAGAGACATTGCAGCACGTCTTGGCCGCTTCCCTTGCTCGACATGTTGGTGTTCTGGGACCCTGCTTTTTCCACATCCCGAAGCTCGACGAAGATTTGCATTCCAGAAAAGTAGAAATTGAGCTACTTCAATATCAAGGTTCCTGTTAGACATCAAACCTTTGATATGAATGAGCTGCTATTACAATGAATACACATCTGTCGTATGACTAGACTAGCTCTTCAACAATTCTCCCGATTATGCCAAAGCTCAATGTCCCGCTTCATACTTTTAAAGTAGATTGGAGGTACTCATGGAGTATTAGGCTACATGCACGGTCACCATCGCAGATGATCAAAATCCGCTTTCTTTACAGACGCCTCTTCCGATACTGTTTCAGCTCGCAGCGGGTATGGCCATCACTGGTTCATGCAGCAAAATTGTCACGTGTAATGGCTCTGCAGCATCGTCTTTACAGTTATGCAACGTATTGATAGCGACGCACACTTGGTAGTTATCATTGGAATGATCAAGATGAGATATGCCAGTACTGGACTCTGAACTAAAAGATCTGATAGATGAACATATCAAAATCAACATGTGATGAGTGGATAGCTGCAATTCACCCAATTTTTACCTAATTGGTAAAATCCGAGATCCTATATCGTAATGGCAAAGCTAGAGACGAGCAGTAAAGCCGCTCTTGTCAATCTTCACCAGATATTCTGGGCCAATATCTTCTACTTTTGTAACACCGGCAAGACCCATACAAAGCTTAAACTCGTCGCGGATCAACTGAAGCGCAAGCTCAACGCCTTCTTGGCCCTTGTAGGCCAGACCCCACAGGATCGGCCTACCAATCCATACAAAGTCTGCACCAAGCGCCAGCGCCTTGAACACATCTGTGCCGTGTCGAATACCACCATCAACATGTACGGGAATTCTCTTGTCTTGACTCCGTACTGCTGCTACGACCTCAGGCAGCGCATCGATAGTGGCTAAAGCGCCGTTGAGCTGGCGCCCTCCATGGTTCGACACAACAATTCCATCAACACCATGGTGGCAAGCTAGCAGTGCGTCTTCCCCAGTCGCAACACCCTTGATCCAAACCTCCATCTCGGGATGGCATTGCTCCTTCAGCCATTCGATATCCTTCTCCCATGTCAATGTGGGATTTGCTGCATGCGTGTGGAACCTGATTGGGCCCTTGGGCAAGACCCTCTTCTCGCCATCATGATACCCGGCTTCGCTATATGTCGACTTCGTATTACTATCGCCAGAGTCTTCATCATCGCGGTTCGCGAAGTTCGCGATTCGCAGGTGCTTCGGTAGTGAGAACTGGTTCCTGATCTCAAGGTTTCTGCGTCCCAGGACCGGTGTGTCGACTGTGAGCAGCACGGCTTTGTAGCCCTTTGCTTTTGCACGCTTGATCAGCTTCACGCTGTGATCACGCTCTTCAAACAGATACAGTTGTAGTGCCATCGGTGTTTCGCCAATTGCGTCCTTTACGTCTTCCAGTGTCTGTGTTGCAAAACTGCTCAGGCCCATGACGACGTTTTGTTTCTTGCACGCACGCGCGGTCGCGATTTCACCATCAGGATGCGCTAGGCAGTGCATGGCTGTACTGGCCGCGCCGATGGGTATACTGGACTTCTGCCCGAAGACATCAACCGTCGTGTCGATGACTGAGATGTCGCGCAGAACTCGGGGCCGGATACGATACTTCTGGTAGGCAGTGATGTTCTCGGCCAGCGTTGTGCCAGAGTCCGCGCCTTCATTGTAGTAATCGCGGGTCTGCTTGTCCATGCGCTGCGCGGCCAGCACGCGCAGTTCTTCGATGTTAAGGCAATGCAGATCGGTGATATCTTTGTTGTATGCCATGTTGACGATTATAGGGAACTATCAACCAATCCAGAAAGTGCTAAGAGAAGAAGAGGCACGGTCAGACACGCCTTGCAACGGCGCCATCGTCACTTTATGTTTCAAGCTTCGAGCTGATGTCGATGACGCCGACTCCGGAGTCGGCGAACTAGTTCCCGCCTGTGCGGTTGACCAAGTGGAGTGACTGGGCGATCTGATAAAGTGCGGTTGGATTCGGAACTCCAAGGATCTTGCACAAGATTTGCTTACTTTGAGGTCAAATTTCAGACCCAAGCGCGATTCTAGAACACGACTTTAACCTCAGGAGCATTGTTATTCGAAGGAGTCTGGTGATACGGACTTCTCACCGACACGCGACTCGGGACGTTCAGGAAACTTGAGCTTTGACCTTTCGGTCGAGTTTGCCCCGATATTGACCGCTTATCAGATCTTGTAGCCTCCGATCTTTCACACTGGATTTTTGGCTCGAACATGATGGATTCCATTCTACCGAACCCACGTGCTCGGCCTAAGATATCGCGACAATGTCTCAACGTGCACACGGAAGCACGATATATGCAGGGTTCCGTAGTCTGTATCCAAGAAGCTAGTTCGTTGCACCGCGTTCGGTGTGCAAGCCTCATCTTCACGCATGGTACATTTTCTGCTAACATCTGCCATGATTAACCAATTCCTCAGAAACTGCATCCACTCCAACTAACAACAACAGCGATTGGCCCAACAATCATCTAGGCGGGCAGCTGAAGACCTTTGGAACCGGACGTGCAAAGTAAGTACATCTGGCTTCAATCTTACGCGCACTACTCGATTTTGCTACTTCTCAGAACCCTGATCGCATGCTTTCTTCATACAAATGCAAGATGAGGACTATTGTGAATCTATGGCCTCCAAGCAGCACCCAGTGAACGGCTTCCGTGGAACGCAAAGATATGAACTACAGGGAAAACGAGAAGAGCGCTAAAGACCTTTACATCGACGACTTGACTGAAAAATATCGATATTGGGCAATGAGAATGTAAAGAGACTATCAATGGCAGGCCTCCACCCCTTCATCAGCCGTATTACTCTATTTGTCTGTCAACCACTCGCGTTTCGTACCGGTACTCCGGAAGGCATCACCACCCAGTCTGGTATACCATCCCAGTTCTCAAGTCCCTTAGCGAGCGCCTCATCCAAACTATCAAGCAGACTCGGATGTTCTTTGAGGGTTTTAAAGAAGTCCTCGCCTATTTTGTGATCATTCATGTGCAGGGAGTGTGCATTCACAGTGACATTATCATCATTCAATCTTATGATGTGTCGACCAACCCGCAACTCATCCTTATGGGAAGCATTCGGGGTGTGTACCTTGACTTTTGGAGGACTTAGGATTGTGCCTTCGGGGTCATCCATGTATTCTCTTCCTCTGGTGCTAGTGTACGTGAATCGCGGCCTGCCGACGGGATCCGGTCTTTGAGTTTCCTCGCGATATGGCGCATCATCCTCAACAATTATCTCTGGTGGGGCAGTGTTACTTGAGATAGAGCTGGGTACGATGACAGGGCTCTGGCACGAACGGCTCGATATTGCGCTACTTGAAGAACTCGTTGTTGGGTCGCTCTCGGATGTAGTCGGTGTGAATGAAGCTCGAGAGCAGGAGTTCCTTTCTTCAGCATTGGTACGATTTGACGCTTTAGAGCTAAACGTCCGGCGACTTGCCTGCCGTGAGGGCAGTACTTCTTTTGCGTACGTGTCAAGGGTTGCTGAGATCTTAAACAACTCAAGTGGCGCAGGTACAAGATTGTCGTGCTGCACTTTCGTCTTCTTATCCTTTACTTCTTCTCTTGCGGCTTTCAATTGTCTATCATTCGTTTTGTGTAGACTGGCCTTGATGTCACTATCAAGGATCAGCGTAGTAATATCTCAAGGGCACTAGAGCTTACAGTGCCTGGTTTATCGACTCGATTTTTTCCTCGATCGTCATCCCCAGACTTTTCTCCACCTCTTTACGGTGCGAAGGTGATGCAAGAGCGCTTCTCAACATCTGTAGTTCTTCATTGAGCTTTTGTATATTCATTAGGTTGCTGAAACCTATAATTGTCCCTCTTGCGACAGTCATGCTTGCTCTGAGTCTTTGTATTGAAGACTTGCTAAGGAACCATTCGATATATGCTATTATGGTTTTTTCAATCGACAGACCACGTCTTCCATTAGGCTTCAAAGCCCTGACTTTCCCTAAGATATCTTGCAGACCCTTCAGAAGTTTTCGAATCCAAGCTTGCAGATGTCGAATTGAGGAAGATCTACAAGTGCGCGCTTCAGGTTTGTCGGCACACGCTCGCAGATAATCCTCACAGAGACCAGAGAAATTGACAGTTTCATCTGTGAGATCGAGAATGTCCTGTCGCGAACTCCTGATTTCCTTAACGGCCCGACGGATTTTGTTACCACAATGCGCAAGGGGTGGCAGAAGAGCAATGCTGGCCAAGATGACTTCCATATTTGCAAAATTGGACAATGATGATGGAGGTATAATATGTCCAAAGAACGTCAGACTCCAGCACTTTATATTCAGTTCTGGTGGTCAACCCATTTCTTTATGCGTTGACCGGTGAGCCAGCGGCCCTGACGCAGGTGCATAATAGCGACCAACCAGGAATTTTGGGCCCTCACCACCAGAAATGCACATACATACGCGAGCATGGCGGCGTGAATTATTTCAGAATCCCTCCATGTGTAGGAACCAACTAAAAGCGTGTGTGTAGTTCCCACCAGTGAGAAAGCACGCTGTCATCTCAAGTTGCAGTTGCAGATACGCCTACAAATACGCCTTTGAGGCTATGTTCACAGACTCTATTGAGGCATGCATCTCTTGTTTGGGATGAAGAATGGTGATCTGCGCAGCCTTCTATTGCGCTGTGTGATATGTAACGTCGCAGCGATTGTAAGACCAGAACAACCCTATACCATGTATGGGCGTAGTGATGGCTGCATCTGGCTATGCGCATAATCGAACGCCTTGATCAAACCCACGAGATGGCTTGCAGCAGCCAGTACAACCAAGACGTGAAAGATTTGATGACTGCTGCCCCAGATATCGAAGCGCCCAGGAGCCCATTTCTCTGGAATCCTTGCTGCGTACAAGCCGGCGCCAGCAATGTACAGCACACCTTGCAAGACCACCCAGTCAAGCCCAATACTCTTCCGTAAGTGCTCGACCCCGTATAGCTTGATGCCATGTAGAACCGGGAAAACGGCAGACAAGCCCATTAGGACAAACATCAGCGCGCGAACAGGGCGCAGAGCGGGAGTGCGAAATTGTGGATGAACGCACGCCACACTTGTGCCAGCTGCTAGAGTGGTGATCTGAATCCTCGTCAGTAACGTCTCTTATCGTGTTTCACAAACGATAACGTACCATCGTCCAATACGTCTCCGTCAAGCTCTGCTCTTGCGCAAAAGCATAGTACAAGACCGGAATGAACGAGCCCCAGATCAAGAAGACTATGCCGAGATAATCCAACTTATTACCCCAAACAGCCACCTCGTGCGAATGATTCGAGATCGTATGGTATGTCCCACTCATCCCCAAGCACGCCACTGCGCCTGCAAAAAAGCACCCGAACACATACACATCCTCTCTACTCGCAGTCTCATAGCGAGGCTGTAGCTCTTGAAACAACAACAAAGATGCCACGAGCGCAAACATAGCGCCTAACAGGTGCGTATAGATGTTCACGGTTTCATTGTGCAAGTAGAGTAAGGAGGCCCATGACTTGGCGTAGGAATTCGATTGAGAGCGGTAGCCGGAGGTTATGTATGCATTGTCGCGCTGCCAGGGAGCGATTTCATGCCAGAGGTATGTGAGTTTCTGCTCAACCTTTTTTTCGGCGTCGAGAGCGGTAGCTTTAAGTGCTTGAGTTGTGTCGGCGGCGGCGGTGGCGGCTCTGGTGGTGTCCATGATGGTTGAATCAAGCGAGCTGCTCAGGAGAAGATGGATGTTCGACGGGATTATAGCTTTATCATGAGCAACACATGGCAGAAGATGTTGAATCGACGATGAGCTGGCGTTCCTGCAAATTGTCGAAAGACATGCGGTGTCATGCCCAGGCTAGGCTGGATTTGGTGTTTATCGCGAATGCAAGACTGTACGCATCTCGGAATCTCAACTGTTCTCAGGTGCAACCGAGGTACTCAGGAAGTGCATGTTTACGCTCATGAAGTCGTCCCTGCTGAGTGACGCGAGATGCGTGGTGAAAGACAGTACTCGGATACGTCATCCGGCTGCACCTGCCCTGCGGTTGTACTTTCCCTCGGTCGTTCTTCCAAACCCCACTTCCTTCACGTCTCACATCCAGGCATGGCGCTTTCCACCGTTGAGATGGGTTGACACCACCCAACTTTGAGGCCTAACACAGCCTCCTCCACTTCAATCCCTCTCAGAATATGAAGTCCTCCGAACCCGTTCGGCCCAGTAGTCGACGCGGCGCATCAGGCGCATGGAACCGCCTCAAGCCCGTTCGCGAAGACGTGCTGGAATCGTACGGGCTACCGAGCAAGGGAGAGACACGGTGCGTCACCAGACCATTTAATGTATTTTTGATTTTCTGGATATGTGAGACTAACGAACCAGACTGAACGACTTCCGCACGCAAGAAACATTCCTCAACCGTATCACCGAGCGCTACATGAAGCTCTGCGCACTAAACCGTCAAGATCTCGACTCCCTTTTTGCCTCCGCAAATCCAGACCCACAACCCACCGCCCTCACAACCTCACTCTCCAACCTCTCTCTCTCGAAGCACGCTCCCACGCCTGCACCCAAACTTGCTCCGCTCAGCGGCCTCAATTCTCCTGGACTGATCGCTGCCTCGCAGCTCTCAGCGCAGGAACTTGCGACCGTGCTTTCAGCGCTCCGCAAGCTGCGCGAGGGCGTGACGGCAAGTGGACGTGCGGACGCATTCGCACATCGCGCGTATTTCTTCACGATCCATGTTGCGCTGCTGTGTCGTGATTGGGCATCGTATGTGCCGGCGCTACATACCCTGTTGTACAGCCTGCATAGGCGCAACCCACTTACCCCAAGCCAGCTGCATGAGTATGTGGGGTATCAGATCCTCGATTTGGCGTGTAGGCAAGGCGACATCGCGGGCGCAAGGGAAACGAAGGTGAGGTTTGGATATAAGGATCGCAGGGTGGAGATGCTGCTCACGGCGCTGGTGACTGATAATTGGGTTGCATTCTGGAGAGTGAAGAAGGCGGTGGATGGGTATCAGCGTGCAGTGTGTGGATTTGCGGAGCAAGGGGTGAGGGTCAATGCGCTGAAGGTTATTGGGAAGAGCTATTTGGTGTGTGATAGAAGATGGATAGAGGAAGCAGCCGGTAAGGAATGGGATGGGCTGGTGGAGGATGGAGTGGGGTGGGAACTAGGAGAAGGCGGAAGGGTGGTCGTGCGGCGGGCAAAGGCGAAAGCACCCGGGTGAGCAGTGTACATAATATGTATGAAGTGAGAAAGGGTATCATTAATATGTATCGCTTTTCAGTCCTCCATCTCTTCATCTGAATCTGCGTCTGCAGCACCAGCGCCGTCCTCGTCATGCCACACATCATCATCCATGTCATACTCGTCATAGTCCATCTCGCTATCTGCCTCACCCTCGATCTCATCCTCATCTTCCTCCCCGGCATCACCGTTCGCAGCCTTGGCCGCTTTCTTCTTCTCCACATTCTCCTTCTGAATTCTCCTCCGCTCCGCCTTCTGCGCATTCCGCTGCGCCCACTTCTTCTCCATAGCCTGCTCCTCAGCCTTGCTCTTGGTGATGAATTCGTGCCACAGCGTCTTGCCGGTGCAGACATCCTCCTCGACCTTGGTCAGCCTGAGCTTCATCCTGGGTCCCAGCTCAACCAACTTGACCGCGCGCTTCTCAACCCGCGGCCCCTGCGCGACTGTGCGACGTGTACTCTCATCGCCAGCTGCGAGACGCTCCTTCGCACGCCGCGAGAGAACCCGCTGCTTCACTGGCGCGCTGACCTCGACTTCAGCATCTGTGTCAGCTTCTGTATCGCTCGCACTCGTGTACCCGCCCGCACTGGGATCGAGCATGTAGTCTGCGACGTCCTCCAGTTTTCCCAGATCAGGTAGGCGGCTCTTCTTCTTGTCCTTACCGCCAATCAGCTTTTCGGCTGCATGCAGGCGACGCAGCGCCTTAGGCAGGCCGGTGACTTTTGTTGTGATGGCGTAGTGGCGCAGGGAGATTGTGACGGAGCCTGTCTCTGGATTGGGTGGCTCACGGTGCAACAGCAGAACGCGTTTTATTGTGTGCAGGGGTGTGGTATGGGGCTGGATGGGCGGGAAAAGGCCCTGGAACATGTCGGTGACGAGTTTCTCGAGGTGCTTCGGGGGCGCGGCGTCGCCTAGGGACTCACGCAGGGAGTCTGAAGTAAGGAAGTTGTTCATGACGAGGAGAGGCGGTGTTTGGAAGGCCGTCAGATCGGTGCGTGGGTGCTTGAGTGATTTGGCGATGTCCTTGCACAGCGAGTACTTCTCGACGCGGAAGTGCAGAGTTGGGCCGTGGGGAGTACGGCATAGGCGTAGATTGGTGTTGCCAGACTCAGAGCGTGAGAAGAGCATCAGGTGGGTGACGCCGAGGGGGCCACACATGGTTGTGTAGTCACGCAGCTTGTTTGCGCGGCGTTCCTACGACTGTCAGCACCAGACCTGTATGGAAGTCTTAGCCACTATACCTTCAGTCGGACCGCTGTGTCTGGCTCCATGACATGGCGCACATCCTGCACCAGCTGGCTCACCGCACCGCCGACTTCCTGCGCGCCAATTCGGATGACCATGCTCTTCGGCATGCCGTCATTCTTCTTCGCCATCTGCTTGTCCGACGCGGACTGCTTCTTGCGCTGACTGCTCCTTCCTGATCGCGCCATGGTGTCGGTGTTGTGTCGTGTAGAGCAACGAGGTTGTCGCTGTGAAGGTCGCGGAGGTCCGCACTGGCTGGGGGACTTTTTTCGGTGCCAAGAGTTCGCGCCGATAAGATAAGGATTTTATTTCACAAAGGCTGCTGCGACCGAGGCTGCAACTGCACTCACTCCCAAAATGTCGATGCTCAAGAAGAGGAAACTCAACTCCTCGACCGCTGTCGCGCCGCCCAAAGCGAAGTCTGCAAAGGGCGAGCACCCCGCCAAGACGAAGAAGCCTTCGAAACCTGCATCGCCACCAGCACCAGAGAGCAGTGAGGATGAAGTCGAGGAAGAGGCGGCAGCCGCAGAGTCCACAAATCGAGATGCGGCCGGGAGCGATGCAAAACCTGCGACAGAAGAGGCAAAGAAGACATTCGCAGACCTGGGCGTGCGTGAAGAGCTCTGCGACGCCTGCGAAGCTCTGAAGTTCACCCACGCAACACCCATCCAGACGCAGGCTATACCGCTGGCACTCGAGGGCCGCGATGTTATCGGCCTGGCAGAGACAGGTTCCGGAAAGACTGCAGCTTTCGTGCTACCTATCCTGCAGGCCCTGCTCGAGAAGCCCCAGGCCCTGTTCGGACTCATCCTGGCACCTACCCGTGAATTGGCGTACCAAATCTCACAGCAAGTCGATGCGCTTGGCAGCATCATCAATGTGAAGTGTGCAACGCTAGTGGGTGGTATGGACATGGTTCCGCAAGCCATTGCATTATCCAAACGCCCACACATTGTGGTAGCAACACCTGGGCGTTTACTGGACCATCTTGAAAACACAAAGGGCTTCTCGTTGCGATATCTCAAATATTTAGTCCTTGATGAAGCCGATCGTCTTCTCGACCTCGATTTTGGCCCTGTCCTCGACAAGATCCTCAAAGTCTTGCCTCGTGACGGACGCCACACCTATCTTTTCTCTGCCACCATGTCCTCCAAGGTCGAGTCCTTGCAACGCGCCGCTCTACAGAATCCCGTCCGTGTATCCATCTCGAGCTCTAGCCACCAAGTTGTCTCCACGCTACTCCAGCGCTACTTCTTTCTGCCCCACAAGCACAAGGATCTCTACCTGATTCACCTGCTCAACGAGAACATCGGGCACCCAACCATCATCTTCACACGAACTGTCAATGAGACACAGCGTATCGCCATTCTACTGCGCACGCTTGGCTTCGGCGCCATCCCGCTACACGGACAACTCTCACAGTCTGCACGTCTGGGCGCACTGAACAAGTTCAAGCAAAAGTCGCGCGACATCCTTGTGGCCACGGATGTTGCGGCGCGTGGTTTGGACATTCCGTCTGTCGATCTGGTCATCAATCTTGACCTTCCAGCCGACAGCCAGACATATGTGCACCGCGTTGGCCGTACAGCACGAGCTGGTAAGTCTGGAAAGGCTGTATCTTTTGTCACACAGTACGATGTCGAGATCTGGTTGAGAATCGAAAATGCACTGGGAAAGAAGATTGAAGAGGAGGTCGTGCCAAAGGATGAGGCTTTAGTCTATGCTGAGCGAGTCAGTGAGGCACAAAGGGTGGCAGTTAAAGAGATGAAATTGATTCACGAGCAACGCGGGAAGGGGAGAGGTGGTGGTGGTGGAGGCAGAGGAGGCATGAGGGGGAAGAGGGGCCGCGGAGATATGGATGCGGAGGAGGGCTGATCCCAGAAAAGCCAGATTGTTAATTCAACCAAGTATGATATCCCATTATGCATAATATTTGACTATCACGCTGAGCAGCGGAACGTGTGTGGATGGTGCTTTCTCTGCTGCGCTCCTTCCCCATCTGTCACCCTAGGAACGAACATTACCATTCTTCTGCATCATCGCCATAGCGGCATCCTAGCACCACGAAATCTCTTGACTCATAGCTTCCTCTACAAAGCCCGGGCCTGCGCTCCACGAAACAAATACACTTGGCAATGCAGCCACATTTGTTTTCGCTATGAAGCGATGATACCCGCATCTCTAAAGATCGAACCACCGAAGCATGCGCACTTCAAATAGTACGTCGCAGCAATTCAACCTTGTTCGTGCGAGTCATACCAGAAATCCTACCACTTGTGAATTTTATTGTACTACAGCTTCTCTCTGTCACCTGTCACTTGCACACATATTCCTCTCCCTATACCTGCTGACTGGAACTCCGACACATATTTTCAAAGAAGCATCACCAAGCCGGCACTCACAACTTGTGGTCTCAGCCACGACCCTTGGCGTTGCTACAACTCCGTGTAAAACTTCGCTGGAAACAGTTTGGTGCGAAGCATTCGCTTACGGATGGCTTACTAGTTACACCGAATCTTCAAATAACCACACCACAATGGAACGTAATGGCCCGGTACCGCACAGAAGGACCGACGAGGGGAAAATTTGCGTCGCCGTTAATCGCAGAGAGCCTAGATTCTGTGTTGGGAAATTCTGCTTAAAGATGCAAGTACTTCGCTATCTAGGGATCTGATTGAGATCTTATCAGATCTGAGCTGGGAAGCGTTTGTCGAGATTGTAATTTTGTATCATGGGTGTTTCAAAATGTGGGTGGTTTGCTGTGGTGGCATTCTTGTGATCCGGATGCTGACAATGCGACAAGGGGACAGCGCCGATGTGAAAGGCCTAGAAAGGCGTCTGGTGATGAAACTGGGTATGTCAAAATAGTGGTGCTGATTGCTTTCAAGATCTAATCAGTGCGTAGACATCTTCATTATGGTATGCCCGCATGCGTTTCAACTATTTCCGCGGTCGCTGACTTTACTGAAGGTCTATTGCTGCGCTTGTTATTTCTTCAATTACCTTGGTAAGAGACTTGTCAGGCTCATCTGTGATGCTCGTGTTGATATCATGCAGACCGTCAAGCATTTGCAAATGCCTATGTGAGTCAGCTCACTAATCCAAATATGGCTCCTTGCTCATCCTATACAAGGTTGCTGGCATGCGAGAAGACCTGAACCTCCAGGGTAACCAGTTTAGTATTCTGCTCTCGATGTTTGTCGCTGGGTAAGTACATCATTTAGTCTGCATTGAACACGATGATGTGCTAAACATAGGCTAGCAATGTTGTAGCACTAATCCCGCACGCATTGATTCTGCAGAAAGTCAGGCCAAGCATCTGGCTTCCTTTGACGCTGATCCTCTGGTCTGGAATTACCATGTGCTCTGCTGCATGCACTTCGTACAAACAAATCGCCGCTGTACGCTTCTTCCAGGGAAGCATGGAAGCCAGTCTATATAGCGGTACCATGTATATCCTTGGATCATGGTAGTAAGTCTTGCTCCTCACTTCACGAATTTTCACGTCAAGTATAGCTGCTGACAAGGAATGTTAGCACCCCCTCTGAAGTTGCCAAAAGAGCCGCCATCTTCACAGCTGTCGGACAGGTCGGTAGCATGTTTGCTGGAATCATGATGACTGCTATGCATAAAACAATGGAAGGTGCTGCCGGCCTGAAAGGATGGCAGTGGGTGTTCATTATCAGTAAGCTGACACAATCGACGATCTCGCGTACTATACCCTTCTGACTTTATCTCGCAGATGGTCTCATGGGCATACCCTTTGGCTTCTATGGCTTTGTGAGCAGCAAGATTCTTAACAAAATATCCACTACCGACACTGACATTCGTAGTTCACATTTCCCGATCTTCCTGAGTCCGAGGGTAGGCCTTGCATCAACAAAGCTGAAAGAGAATTTGCTATGAGCCGTCTGCCGCCCAAGACACAAAACACTCACAGTATTGCGTTCAAGAGCCTCATCAAGCGAGTTCTGTTTAATCCGACAGTGTAAGCTACATTACTCTAATCAGCGAGATCCTGACACTAATTATACCAGTTATGTGCTCGCCGGTTTTTCAGTCATCAGCGCCATGCTCGAAGCGTTTGCTTTCCAGGTATGTCGCCACTTTTTGTTCGTGATCTCGAGCATCGTCATTAATTAAGCTCAGGGCATGTTCCTCCTCTGGCTCAAGCATAACAAGGCCCGCTTTTCGCAGACTGCCATCAACACGTACCCGCTTGGCATTCAAGCTGTCACCATCGTCTCCCAGATCCTCGCCGGTATCTTCATAGACCACACCGGTCACCGCCTTCCAATGGTCATCTTCGCTGCTGCCGCGCAACTTGTCACTGCCAGTCTGCTCCTCAAGCGCGACATGTCGGACGCTGGAATCTTTGTTGCGCACTATCTCAGCGGCACCAGCTTTATCGTTAATCCCGTTATGTACGGCTGGGCCACTACTATCTGCCAGCGCACGGGAGACGACGCGGCTAGAAGCGTGGTCCTGTATGCGATGAACATGGCGGGACAGCTATTGTACACGTTCTGGGGTATTGTTATGTATCCTGCTACTGATGTGCCATACTGGAGAAAGGGCAGCATCACGATGGTGGTTGTGTGCTTTGTCTTTGTCGCATATGCGTTTTTGGTCAGATGGGTAAGTCGATCGACGTTTGCTTGAAGGGCTGAACTAACGATCTCGAAGTTGGACAACCGTACCAAATCCGCTCAACAAGAGAGCGATGGAAGCGACGTTGAGGTTGAAGTGGTTGGGCAGACGGCTAAGATGGGCTGAGTGGCACTGGGTAAGTCGCTTCTGTTGCGAATTAGTCTCCTACTGCCACTATCGGTAAATACGGTAACGGTAGCCTGTGTCGCTGCTTACTATACATGATAATGATTCAGCTCACCGTTCGCGCACTTACGGTACGAAATAGACTGCATTCTGCAACCACAATAGCGTCCTTCAAAGAGCGGTTCTCATCCAATGTGTTGTGTGGAACAAGCTTCAGCAATATCGAGCCACTTCGAGCATGATCTACTTTTTGTCAATCTTCTAGTACATATCGGAAGAAAACAGGCGGATTCGGATTTAAGCATTGCCGGGAGAATGTGTTCTTCAAGAAACACGTTGAAATATACAGCGGCGCAAAGAGGATACGAGAAGCCCCAGACCCACTCAATGTATCAATTGTGATGGTTGTGTGCCAAGAGACTGGTTGTGGTAAATAAAAGGGTGTAGCTTCAAAACGTGGTCTTCTCGTCTGCGGTAAATGAGAGCTTGCTGCGACGTCATGCACAAGCAAGTTATCAAGCAGTCCGACGAGTGCACAGAAAGCCACTCCGACTTGGCTTTCGAAGACTGACAAGTTGATTTATACTTTCTTTCGTTGAAAATTCGCGCAAACGTGGTTGGTATACTTCTGGAAGCGCGGCTTACTCAATTGGGATGCGGCATTTTACAAAGGAACCTCAAATTTTGATGCTGCGCCTCTCGATCTACGGAATGAGATCCTCACAAGGCATAGTCAAAATAGTGAAAGCTATGTCTTTGTTTCTTTGCTAACATGGCATGCGCTGTGCTCTGAGCAGGTGCATACCCTTTAAAGGCCTTTTCCCTTGCATGCCACTCAACCCGCATCTCTGAGCAAAATCGCGCACCGCAAATCGCCTAGGAACTCTCCTTCTGATTATATCACTCAAAGAAAAAGACTCAGATCAAGTTCGTTCGCAAATCATGTGGAAGCCACCTATCAACTTTATCACACTGCATTGTTAAGTGACCATTTCCATCTCCCGCAGCATCAGTACGCTAACCCAACACAGATGCGTACATTCTGAGCTTCGGCATCCTTGCCATAGCTATCTTGTATCCGTATGGTAATCTTTCTACCATTGATGCGTATCTGTTTGGTGTCAGCGCGTCGACAGAGTCAGGCTTGAATCCGTACGTATATATATCGACTGCGACAGGGGGATAAAGTGGCGCTAAACCTACACAGTGTTGATGTTAAGGCTCTCAAAACCTATCAGCAGGTCTTTCTCTACATTGTTCCAATTATCACCAATCTAGCCTTCGTTAATGGTATTGTCGTTGTGGTTAGACTGAGGTGGTTCAGCAAGCGCTTCAAGGATATTGGTACGCCCACGTCTCCGCCTAGCTCCCATCACCCGAAACGCCCACGTGAGCTTACATGACGCACAGTCAGTAAAAAACCCGAATTACTACGAGAAGGCCACAGACAGATTGTTGCCCGTAGTGGCTACACCCGCGATGCAGACATCGGTCCCGTTGACGAGACCGGCCCGTCCAGGTGAGTGCAGACGAACTCACGCATCTGCACTTTTTCTGCAGGGTTTCTCACTGAAAGCAGGATATCAAATGCCACACAGATAGTCGCAACCTCTGAGCTACCAAAAGCTACAGCCCCACATATCTCTTTCGCCCCGAATCCCAAGCGCGAGGAGGTGACGCAAAAGGGCGTCTACATCCCCAGCCCTCGGGAGCGCGATGGTGAGTATGCTACATCTTAGGCATATTTCTAGCTAACAACTCAATAGGCCAAACAATCAAATCGCTTTCGGATGGTGTGTAAGCCCCTTGGCCACGTAGTGCGGCACTAACACAACATAGATGAGGACGAAGATACCATCGAGCCCAGACGCCCATTTGCCGGTTCGAGTAGGACTACGGATCGCAGCAGGTCGCGAACACGCAGCATGTCCCGTACTCGCAGTTTCAGCAAAGCCGCGTCTATGGACCGAGCGGTGTCATCGATCTTTGTACTCGGTCGGACGCCTAGCCGTGCAAGCGATGACAAGTCGAGAATCTCAGAGCCAGTGAGCCTCGCTTCGCTGAGCTATGAAGAGCTGGGTGGTGTTGAGTACAGCGCCTTGAAGGTATTGCTGAAGGTCATTGTTGGTCAGTCATCTTTATTCTTCCACCAGCATTGGAAAGCTTACACGTTCAGGGTACTTTTGCGTGCTTCACCTCCTTGGAGTGTTATTCCTGTTGCCCTGGATTTGGGCTGCGAATCCAAAGTATCGCGAATACCTTGCCTCGCAAGGTCAGGATAATACTTGGTGGTAAGTGGCTTTTTGATGCACAATGGCCTACTACTGATGTGACCAACTTAGGGCAATATACTCATCTCAGACCATGATATCCAATCTTGGCTTCACTCTCACGCCAGACAGTATGATCAGCTTCCGCGACGCCGTCTGGCCCATGTTAGCCATGAGTTTCTTAGCTCTGGCCGGCAACACATGCTACCCCATCTTCCTTCGGATCTTGATATGGACGATGCACAAGTTCAGTTCTGAGACATCGTCTCTGAAACCATCGCTTCAATTTTTGCTCGACCACCCTCGTCGGTGCTACACACTCCTCTTTTCCAGCACAGCCACCTGGACACTTGGCGCTATCATCTTCGCTTTGAACTTTATCGACACCCTTTTGATCATCACCCTCGATCTCGACAATCCTGAAGTTAGCAGCTTACCGGCTGGTCCTCGCATAGCAGCCGCACTCTTTCAATCAGTGTCTGCACGCCACACAGGCACAGCAACCTTCAATCTCGCAAATGTCAACCCGGCAATCCAGTTCAGTCTTATGGTTATGATGTACATCTCCGTCTATCCAATTGCCATTGCCATGCGGTACAGCAGCGACTACGATGACCGTAGCATAGCGTTATACGCGGACGACGAGGCAATTGACGAGCGTAAGGGTAGTAAGACATACCTCGTGGCGCATATGCGGAACCAGCTTAGTTTCGATTTGTGGTATGTCTTTCTGGGCGTGTTCTGCATCTGCGCTGCAGAGAGCAAGCGCATCATGAATCCAGACGATCCGGTACGCAACGTTAATGCCCCTTTCCATGTTTCTCTGTTTTCATCCCTCTTCCTCCCTCTCAACAAGTGGCTGACTTACCTCAGGCTTTTTCGGTCTTTTCCATCTTTTTCGAAGTCGTCTCGGCTTACGGCAATGTTGGGCTCTCGCTAGGCTATCCAACAAATCTGACGAGTCTGTGTGGTCACTTTGCTGTTTTTAGCAAGCTGGTCATCTGCGCTATGATGATTCGTGGGAGACATAGGGGTTTGCCATATGCACTTGATCGCGCCATTACGCTGCCTATCGATCGCAGTGGAGACATTGAGAGTCGTTACAGAGATGCAGCTGACGTAAAGCCGGACGCGGACCAGAAGATGGATGTGGCCAAAACATAGCGAACAAGGGGTACGCTCAGACTGGTGCAGCACCGAAAAACGTTTGGACGACTATAGACGTAGACCAACTCACTGCAGAGTGATATCACCCTGCACCGCACGATGATCGCTTATGTACACTTGCCCGACAACATTGCCCAAAACTTCGTACCTGTTCACCTTCCATATCGTCGGCGCGTTTGAACCAAGCCAGACAAAGTCAATACGGCTGTTCGGCTCTTGTCCAGGCACAAATCCACTGAAGGTTCCCCCGGGTCCAAATCTCTGCGCCGGACTCGCAAGAGTATACAAGTCCTGCACCAATCCGTCCGCCACAGTTGTACCATATGCATCCCCGCCACCGGGAACGGAATTGAAATCTCCGGTCAGGATAACGGGCAGCTCTCCATACCGTGCCCTCACATTGTCAATCGTGTTCAGTGCGACTTTGATGCCCTCGACTCGTGCAGTCTGTGACGCATTATCCAGATGCGTATTCGCAGCCAGCACCCTCCTCCCCTTCCCAGGGCCTTGCAAAATCTCGAACACTCCTACGACCACGTACCGCCGGCTCCCTGCCCCAGGCCAGAATGAAGGTACATCGGGTGTGGGGCTGAGCCATTTCTGCGTAGACTCTAGTAGCTTAAGCACCGACGGCTGGTAGAGCAGCGGAACGTATTCTCCTGCTTGCTTGCCGTCGTCGCGCCCCGTACCGAGATGCTGCCAGGATGACCCAAGGCCTCGTTTGACGTCAAGTAGTTGTTGGTGCAGCACCTCTTGGAGTCCGATAATGGGAATGCTGGATGCGGATGTTGCGGCACTAGTGGAGTTGACAAGCTGCGCGATCACAAGGGGGCCGCGGGTGGACCAGGGTCGCTCATGAGTGCTACCTGAGGCAGCATAGCGTATATTGAAAGACATCGGGCGAAAGTCTTGAGGCGCTGCTGCTGAGATGGAAGAAGAAAAAGTGGGAGATGTGGATGAGGGTAGAGCTAGAGAAAACAGCGTGGTGAGGATATTGAGACGCATTTTAGACCCAACTCACGAGAAATCGGTTCTAGAAGATGAACGTTCACTGTCCGATCACCTTTTTCCATGTCAAGAGATGGGGCTGTGATATATATTACTTGCCCCTCAAACAGTCGTTACTTTTTCGACGTGTTTAACGGGAGCAACGGTCATGCGTTAAGCGCTCTTGCCCACCGCCCATGCTCGCACCTTCCATGTTTGCAGATTGGCAATGTCGATCTATACTCAGGGATTGATAGTGTCAGGTCGCAGTCGAAAGCGCACCCCTGCAAGTGTAAAACCTCGCCTAATGAGAGGCGTTGCGCTACCACGTGGGTTGTGCCGAAAGGATCAGTGCACAGTGCCAAGATGAACATAGACGGAGGATTGTCGGAGCATTAGCGGTTGGTCCTAAATAGATACCTGCTGAAGTGATAATTGTGCATGAATAATGGCATAGAAATCTTGGGTTGGTAAGTGCGTTTTGACGATGTCTATTGCCTGGTGCTCTACACTTGGATTTTCTTTAACGCCTGAGCATCACTCTGTTCGAATGGGTACTCTGTCTCCGCATCCCTAATCAGTTGTGCACACTTCTCGTTCCTCGGGGTAATGCTTGTCTCATATGGGATGGGATGACTAACGACACCGGGCTCAAACTTAAGCTCAGGCTCGACAGGCTTGCCATCCCGGATCGGCTTTTCAATCCTAAACACTGACAGTGATTGCGCGATTGTAATGAACAGCGCATTGTCAGCAATGTAGCGACCTGGACAGACTCGCCTTCCATATCCAAATGTCCACGTGCGGGGATCAGGCTCTGGAGTCTCACCGAGGAAGCGCTCGGGACGGAAAGTCATTGGGTCTGCGTAAACAGCTGGATCGTGGGTGAACCACCTTCCCACAGATTAGTGTACGTCTTCTCAAGCTATTGAAGAGACTTACCAGTTATTTGGCAGAATTAATGCACCTTTCGGAATCCTGTAGCCGAGAATGACGTCGTCTAGCGTAGCAGCGTGCGGCAGTGCCAGAGGCGCAACTGGGTGCCATCTATGCGTTTCCTTCACCACTGCATCGATATAAGGAAGCTTGCCTTTGTCGCTCGCATTGGGCAGACGAATTCCTCCAGTAACACGATCTAGTTCCTCCTGAGCCTTCTTCTGCACCTCAGGGAACACGGTCATGGCTAGGAAGAAGGTCATAAGTGATGAAACAGTGGTATCAGCACCACCGAGGTACATAGATGAGGCCGACCATTTGTGGATGCGCTCCATGGCATCGTCTGAACCGATCTTTTCAAGAGCTTGCGAGAGAAATGAAACTTTATGCTTCTTTTGTCGCATCTGCTGCTTGACGAACTCGTATGGTTGTTCGGTCGTCTGTTCCAGCTGACGAGCCATGTCGCGAGCAGTCTGCTTAAATCCCGCCCCAGGAAACCAATCAGGCACGTATCTTACTAGACAATGTTAGTAGGTCGGAATGTGTAGCTCGAGTGCTTCTCACAGAAGGGCATGATATCGACTGGCCACTTTCCAGCTATCGTCGCTTCGGAAAACTCGTGCATGGCCTTTCCTGCCATGTCAACCAGATGGTCTTTGCCTTTTGGCTCCGCAGTGTAACCATATGTGATCTTCAGGATTACAGCCCCAGCTTCTTTCTTGATATGGTCAAACAGATTTTCAGGAGAGTCAAGGACATTGAGCAGAAAGTGAACAGACTCTTCTTCTTGAGCACGGTCGAAGAGCTTGAGAGATGTGTTGCTGCCGGCAACACTAGCGATGTTCTTTCGGTGTATCTTGAAATTATCTGTGAAGCCGCTGAACGCCAGAGTGTTCTTCCATCCAATCCTGCAATAAATATCAGCACAGATACTCAGAATTGGCAATCTCTCTTGACCTACATGTCGCTTGCAAAGACCATGTGGGGACGCGCTTGGTGCTGAGCTCGATCTCTGAGGAGTGCGAGCGCAATTTGTGCATCATTGATGATTACTATGGTCTGACCAAGGACTGTGACTGAGCTGATTGGTCCATATAGATCTTTGTGCTTCAACCAGTGGTGAGCCTCAAGTCCCTCGCCTGGCTTCGGTAGATCGTTGACGTTGCCGAGAAAAGGGAGCCCTTTAGGCCCAGGAGGAAGTGGGTGGTTGTACTTCTCTTGGTTCACAAACTTGCTGACGAGATAAGCAGCAACGATGCCAAACAGAATGAACAAGCTGGTCGGCGACACGAACGCCATGTTGACGAACTAGTCAGCTTTGTCAAGGAAAGAGAAGAAACGTAAAAAAATGGAGGAGGAAGAAGGAGAAGAAGGAGAAGAAGAAGAGGAAAGGGGAATGGCAATGTTTTCCATTACTCCCGCCCTCCGCCTCACGTCGCGAATGTAGCGGGGACTCAGGACCCTTCTTGCTACGATAGTTCAGGATAGCAGGTTCTCGTTTCGGCATTTAGCTTGTCTAGGATGGGATGCCGTGGCTAGCGGCGAGGGCGGGTTGAGGCGAACGCTTGGACTCATAATTGTGGTCTTCCCACAAGCTGCCGCTTGTCAACCAAAGTATCAAAGATTTAAGAATAGGATGCGTTGGATACTCAATGTCGTTGTGTTGAACAAACCCCCAACATGTGATGGCTGCTAAATCGCAGACAAGCACAAAAAGCTCTGCTCCTACATCGTAAGCAAGCGCTTTCTTCATGAGAGTCATTCCTCTAGTCCTTGCAAAGCTAGTCTTTTGCTTCCTGCAGCGACTCTACAAGGGCTCGAAAACACAGGGGTAGCTTGTAAAGAATGACGAATAAGTGCCAGAGGATTAGCCAGTTTGTTCCCAACCCGCAGACCAAACCGGATAGGGTCTCGTTCGTCACGATCCTGATTGAGCGGAAGTCGTGGCAGGAAGTCGAGTAGACGTGAATGCTATCCATCGAAGTGACCTTTTCGTAGCTGAATCATTACTCACAGCGATGCTCACAGCAATACAGCGGCAAGAGCATGAACGTCAGTTTGAAGTTCATCTCGAGCCTCGATCCAGTGTCGAAGAGATACGACATGATTGGCAGATACCCATCCCAGGTTTATTGTGGAGCCCTGAAATGTGTTCGGGCATAAAAGGTGCGGCCCCGCCAGGACGTTCCCCGAGCCGTTGGTGCCGTGCCACACAAGTTACTGTACCTCAATGCCGACGGGGAAGTCGCACAACTCCTGAGACAAGTCTAACAGAATGTGCGCTGTATCAATACCCGTGTTGGTGAATAGCCCAGGTTGTTCAGTGGTTCATTGGTTTTGGCGCAGTTGCCAATCAGCCGCCAAGCGAGGCTTAAGAGGTGTGTGTAAGTGTTGTTGCATCGAAAGATTGCCTGAAAAGTAGGTCGGCCGCTCTAGTAGACCCATCGAAAGGTGCTATGAGATCCAGGATTGGCGAAGTAGATCAAGGATGCAGTGATCATGGAGTCTGATAAGTGGGGTATTATCACGATAAATTCAGAGCGACAGGTGCTTATATAGGGACACGCATCCGTCACGTGCCATGTGGATTGTAGCCCGCCTAAGCAGGACCTTCTATCATCGCAAGTGAATATTTCTTCTTACCTTACAAGGTCAACGCACAGTATCTTATCACGTGTTTCAAGCGCATCTTTCGTGCGTCTGCGCGGACGAATTATCCCGTTGTGCCGCGTGCGTATGGCCGTATTCACCGTAGTCCAACCCCGCATCCAGCTCATCTTACTTCCTTGCGCATCTATACTATCAGTATACAGTCCTCCGCCAAACTTGTCGAGTTTCAAGCAATGGCTGTCCAAGCGTTCTCATCCAAAGACGATGTCGATAAATCGGTCAAGACTCTGCGAGCAACTTTCCGCTCTGGTCGCACCAAAAACCTGAAGTACCGCAAATGGCAGCTCAAACAGCTGTACTGGCTTGTGGCCGACAATCACGACGCGATAATTGAAGCACTTCGCAAAGACCTCGGTCGTCCTGAATTCGAAACTCGCCTCAGCATCAAGGGGATGCAGGATGATATTATTTATCACATCAAACACTTTGAGGAATGGGCACGAGGCGAGAAACCCAAAAGTGGCTTCATATTCTCAAAAGTTGGCCAGACACATTTGAGAGCTGAACCACGCGGAATGGTATTCATAATCGGTCCCTGGAATTTTCCCGACGCTCTGACTATCGTTCCCCTTGCTGCTGCCATCTCTGCCGGCTGCACTGCTCTTATTAAGCCCTCAGAACTAGCTGCCAATTTCGCCGCTCTGTTAGTAAAACTGGCTCCAAAATATCTGGACACGGATTCCTACGCGGTTGTCACTGGAGCAGCATCAGAAACACAGTATATGTTGTCTCACAAGTACGACCACATCTTCTTTACTGGTTCTACACCAGTTGCTAAACATGTTGCTGCCGCTGCGGCCAAACGCCTTACTCCTACCGTACTCGAGCTGGGTGGACAATGTCCAGCCATTGTCTCCAAGACCGCAAACGTTGATTTAGCAGCCAAGCGCATCGCTGCGGCTAAGTTCATGAACGCTGGCCAGATCTGTCTTTCCGTCAATCACGTCTTCGTCGACCCCAAGGTTCATCTTCAGTTCATTCAGCGCCTCAAGTATTGGAACCAGAAGTTCACAAACAATGGCGAGGACGAAGCCATGTGCACAATCATCAATGAGCGGAACTTCGGTCGACTGGAAGGGCTTCTGGACGGGACCAAAGGTGATGTCGTGTATGGCGGCTCAGGACACGATCGCAACCTTTTGAAGCTGAAGACCACAGTTATCGATAACGTTGGCCTGGATGATAGTTTACTTTCCGAGGAGTTGTTTGGCCCATTGCTTCCGGTTATGGAAGCCGATTGCAAGCAAGCTGTAGAAACGATCAATTCTATGGCTCACCCTCTAGGTCTTTATATCTTTTCCCACGACCAGAAGGAGATCGACTATGGTAAGCGAACAGTAGCCTGACTCAAGAGGCCACCGCTAACAGTGGCCAGTGCTTGATAACACACTATCAGGAGGTGTTACTGTCAACGACGCGTTACTGCACGCTGGAGTTCCAGAGGTACCTTTTGGAGGCGTCGGTGATTCCGGCATGGGCGCCTACCATGGCAAATATGGTTTTGATACTTTCACTCATCGACGTGTCGTCGTTAAAATGCCTGATTGGCTGGATAGGTTCATGGGTTTCCGATACCCCCCTTACGACCTGACGAAGAGCAACCCAATGACGACATTTTCGACACCTCCTTTCAAACGTGGGGAGACACTTGAGGATCAAGAGAGTGGAGTCAGTGCTACTGCTCAGATCTTAGGTTCTGCTGTGGTTGTGTGTGGAGTTGCTGCTGTCCTGGCTTGGTCACAAAGGCACAATTGAGCTGCGTTGCTCGTGGTCGTGGATTGCATGCCGATACACACAATCCAGCGCCATCTTTTCTATAGACTCTTACTAAGTAATTATTCGGGGCCGTGCCGGTCTGTAAGATACGCTTCCACATTTTGGCTTCATCTTGGACTCAGCCTGACGGACCTTAATATGGACTTCGGACTCAAGAATGGCAGCGTGACACGAGACTGCATTATATCAATATTATTACTTGGTCATCAATTTTTACCGTATCCTTTAAATAGCATGTGTCGTCACATCGTATTCCGTCGTCACCAGTACATTGTCCTTTGAGCTTGGTTGGTCCGTCGAACTTGCGCCGCTTGCCTGGCTTCGCATGTCGATTCGTGCTCCCTGGAATACGAGCTCCAATTCGTCGTCGCTGATCCTGCCGCCTTGTACCTGTGATCTGGATGTGCCATGGTTGCTAAGTTGGTTGCCCAGCGGTTTCCCGGAACTGGGATGCTGCATATATCCGTTCGTGCTGCGCCGATAAGAAGAGTTGTTTGGCGAGTGGCGAATGAGCAGTGGCTTCAGAGCGGGTAAGGATACAACGACGACTGCTGTACACATCTCGGCCGTACAAAGCAGGTCTTGCAAGTGTCAGTAAAATCAGCGTAAGTGCAGGAGATCAAATGTCACGTACTGCCCGTTGCGTCATCAACATTGTAGTCGGTGACCGTATAGACTACGAAACGTGCCAGACTGATGACCATGGTGATGAGACCGAGAGAGAAGACCCCACAGAGTGCAATTTTTTGTCGCTTGTGTAGCTTAAGGCAATTTAGTATGAAGAAGGGGAAGATGAATACTGTAGTAAGGTTAGAAGGGCAATAGCACAAAACGTAGCATGTACGTACATAAGAGATCAGTAGACCAATTCAATGCCCAATTGGCCGCGAAGGCGGTATACGAATTCCAGGTCGAATTCATTTGATTGTCTAGCGACCTGGTGGAAAGATGTTAGCCTCGCAACCTAACTTACGATAACAACAACCTACCAATTGTCTGTGATGTGTGGCGCGATTAACGTGTCAGTCAGCAATGTGCCCAGAAAGCAACATCCCACGTATGCTGCAGCGACATAGACAGCAACTCGAAGACGTCGGAATCCAAGCGGAATCAACCACCAGTAAAATGCAACCAGTGATACCTTTGGAGAGTAGATTCCGAAATCAAAAAAGTAGCACATGATAAAGACCGTCTACGTGTTGTCAGCTATGTTCACTACAATCGAGGACGACTTTGCCTACTTCGAGATAGGCAACCGAGTCGGTAACGAGTTCAGGCTCGACCAGCGGGTGTGCTTTCTGGATGTTGAGAGCTACACTCGATCCTATGCAAAAGCCGAGAGTACTGAACCATCCACCCCAAACGAGATAGTCTGGCAGGGTGAGGGTGCGACGTTCGATGTAGAACCGAACATAGCATCGCAGGAGCGTGATGCCGAGGGCGATCACTACCAGTACGTATTGTACAACCTTGATGTAAAAGTTAGCACTGAACGTGCGATCTTTATTGGCGAAGACTTGCGATCGATGCTACAATCTCCATGTTCTCAGCAACCGCACATCGATCAGCCCATGCGCGCGGGCACAGAACTGTTCTACCTTAATACGATGTGAGTTCGCGCGAGGCTTCACATGGGGATGTCAGAGGTGAACGGTTTTATCAATCAAGCCGAAACGCAAAAAAGCCTTGTCTCGCCTCTCTCATTATAGGGGTGCTAAGGTGCTTCCCAGGGTAAGCGCGTCCTTTCTTTGTCAACCACCGATAGGGAACAGCGAGACAGTGACATTGCGCTACGTCCCGCCTCACGACCATGACTTGCGTAGCTTCAGGTAGTGTCGGGAGAAGGCGTAAGGGCTGCAAACAGCAGCGACGCTAGCTACGCTGCCGCCTTGGCGCTGCTTCTTGCCAGTGAAACAGCTGTGGATGTGAGTCTCATGTTGATTGTGACAGACTTCGTGATTTTAGTTGTGGGCCCAAGACCTTGAGTACTGATTGACGCAATTCAATGGCCTGTCCGCCGAATGTCGTGCCTCGAAGGTATTGCGTGTCAATCCTCATTTATCGCCACATGTAAAGCGTTGGGCATGTTTGAGTCGGGTCATGCAACAGTCAGAATCATGGTGGTGGTGCTGAATTTGTGTGCTTAGCTTCAGGTTGCTGAAGCCTCGGGCAATTGGTTTTCATGCATAGGTGCGTTCACACGCGCACAGCAGTGGATTGCCACATCGGAGCGTCAGCCCTGAATGGTCAAGATGTCTGCGTCCGGCTAGTCAGAAAAAAGGCAGGTGAGGCGGTTGTTCATTATCACAGCACCGACGTTTTCGGCGTTGTTCTCCTGTGGCGTGGTTTACGAGGTCCGTGGTGCGTGTTGAGTGATCAGAACCCCAATGATCGCCCCAGGATCTGGGGGGTTCGTCCGGTGGCGTGCCGGTATGACAGATCCGGACTGGTTCGACGCGTGGACATAGCGTTACCTATATACCTATCATACTGAACAATACCCCGAGTTCTGGAAAGACACTGAGAGGATAATTTTATCTGTTTGAATGTCCTTATTTAGCTTCTTACTAAAGTATTCGCAGCACAGTGTCTGTTACCCATCGTCCGCATGCTGAAACCTCAGAAAATCATGCCGCGGGTTGCGATCGATTTAAGATAACAGATAATAGCAGCCAGAGCCTACATATAAACCAACTCCGCTAAATTTTCGTGCGCTGAGTGTTCAGATTGTGGAGTCGAACAAGTCCGCGCTGTTTACAGAAGGCGTTGCGATCTCAAAATATCCATGCGCAGCGGCTAACCCCTACTAAGTGCAGCCCTGCTTCGGATGTGAACCACGGACTCAGAAGGAACGTGATATAAAGCCCTCGAAATCAGGGATCGAAGACGAAGACGACCTTTCATCGATCTCTGAATGGACATCCTGCACGGCACGCCTTAATGCCACCTCTTCCCAGCACTCTGCAAGGTCGACAGCTTTCCGATACTGAGTCCCGGAATCCTTGTCGTAGTCCTTATCACAAGATTCACCGTCTTCATCCATGACCCAATGTAAAGGCACTGATCGCGATACTGGACCAAACTCTGGCCCCCGGCGCACCAGCAGAGTCATCATTTCAACCCTGCCCTTCTACGCCGCCCATGCAAAAGCTGTATCATCGTCACATTATGCAAGCAGACGGTTGACATTTGCACTATGTTCCAAAAAAAGCTGTACCATGATGCTAGAAGCCTTGGTTGTAAGGATGACAGAGCACTTGACAATGTATGATGGAAAGAGCCGAGAACCATCGAGAAGCAGTCGGTAACTCGATGCGCGTGTCTACGTGTCAAGATTGTCATTGTTGCTGTTTTTTTTTGTCAAAGAGATATGTCAAGGTGTAAAGTCGGCGAATTTCATCTGCAATCCCTATATAGCTTGCCACCGTGTTTGATAATCGCCATTCGCACGACTCAACCCGGCGATACAACATTCAGACTTTCCGACAGCATTTATACAGCAATTCTCCATAACCTAAGCAAGCTACTCCTACACCCAGAATCCTCTCATATAATGCCTGATTTCACACCTTCCTTCTCACCAGGCCTCTGAAAAAATCAAAGCTATTGCTATCACTCTGTAGACTGACCACCTTTCCGGTGGGCCGATCTTGCCATCCCAACTCCTCCGCTAGCAAAAGTCCCCAGTCTCTTGTAATTCCCTTGATTCGCGCCTTCACACCACCCTCACACTCCAGCTCCACGATCTGATCCGTATGCAGCCATGCGCGGTAGTACTGCTCTTCCATGTCCCGATTGAAGCCCGTGGTACAAAAGGTAGTGTACAGCGACTCAAATGAGGCAAGTATGCTAGCAAGAAGCTTTTCCTGCGCAAAAGGTTTGAGAGGCGGATTCTGGCCTGCGGCAAGTTGGTTGAGCGAGGTCGTGGGCAGTGCGTTAGAAAGATTGAGGCCGATGCCACACACGATGTCGTACGAGGTGCCAGAGTAGCTACTGTTGACCAGGATACCGCCTATCTTCACAACGGGATTGTTGCTGCTCCCTGGTAGCTGGGCGTAGATGTCGTTCGGCCACTTGAGCTTGACAGGAATCTTCTCGTAGCCTGGCGCATAGCTTTGGATGCCCTCAACGATGGCAAGTGCAGCGAGGTACTGGATGAATATTACTGGAGCGGACTGCGACAGTTGGAAACTATGGTGCAGAACGGTACTGAACATCATTGCGCCGGGGGGTGCGACCCAGACGTTCGAGCCGCGACCGCGACCAGCGATTTGCGTTGTTGCTGTCACGGTGAACCCGTTCGGCAGGCTGCGAAGGAGAGCTGGATTCTTGTCGAGGAGGGTATTGGTACTGGTCACTACTTCCCCGTAGATCAGTGTCGAGCCAAAAGATGCCGAAGGGTTGCGGAGCTTGGTATGGTAGTGGTGTAAGTTGGCATAAAACGCTTCGTGATGAAATGGAGTCTCTCGACTTGTAGGAACACCATCTATGTGAGGAACGATAGTCTTGACAACTTTGTCGTAAGAGAGAATTTGGTCGAATGCGGAGGTAGCCGTATACTCGATGCACTCTTGAATCTCCTCCTCCTTCGTCTTTGGTTTCTTTTTATCATCAGCCGCCTTATCATCAGCCTCTTCTACCTGACCTGTTAAGTTGTTGCGTGTCGGCGCCAGTGTTGGCAGCTTCTCAGAGACTGCACTCACAGCCCGTTTCAATTCCTTGACGCCCCATACGCTACCCTCCTTCTCGATGTGGAACACATCATTTCCGCCCTGGATATAATCTTCGCCATCGACTACAGTAATGACTTCGGACCAAGACGCGATGAGATCCGCGACAGCTGTTGGTTTGTGAGAAGTGAGGTGCAGACGGGACAGGGATGGTACCGCTTGTTCCTGCTCATTGACAGTCAAGCCCAGCTTGCGTAGCATCATGCCCAAGAACGCGATTCGGTTTGTGTCTGTGGAGGAAATAGCATCAATCAATGATGCATATGATGGAATGCTCGGTATGGGACTCAGGTTTTGCGGCGCAAACCTACAACACTATGTTAGCAGAAACTTCAACAAAGTGTCGAGGTACACACTCAGGGTGCGGGCCAGTTAGTACGACGTGGCCCTCGCCAACCTTGCGATAAACAATTGCTGCTCGGCTCTCGCCAGACTCAACGTGCAGGTCCTCGGTGTAGCTAGCCAAGATCTCAACACCCCTCGATGCAAGCTTCTTCGCGTTAACAAATACTCCGCCACCGTTGTAGTAGCTCTTGAACGATTCAAAATTCTGTTCCTTGTCGTCTCCGGAGGCGGCCTTCTCGATCTTGACGTCTGCTGCTCTGGCGCCAGCCTCACTGGTATATTTGAACCCATCAAATGCCAGGCCCCTGCAGATACCTGGAAAGAACCCCAACTCGCGATCTCCAACGACAGCCATCCCTGGATCATCAACTTCAAACTCACACTTCGCGCTGCCGTAGTAACCGCCAGCACAGAATCCCAGGTACGAGCCGCCAGCATTAACGTAACGGCTGATGCGGCGATTGCCTTCTCCATTGAGAGTACGGCAGTAGCCCGTGTCTGCACCACCTGGGAATACTAGAAGTGCACAAGTGCTGAACCAAGGCTCTTTGATGAGAACATCGCCTGTGACAGGGATCACGGCATATGCTGGGGAGAGCAGGCGGCGAAGGGAATACAGGCAATGGCGAACGGACTCGCTGGTGCTACCATGTCCTACGCATGGTAAGCGAGGTTAATCTAAAAGCGGTCTGATAGCATACCCGAGTACACCAAGACATTCAACTTTCTGGTTGCCATGGTGGTGACTTTTACTTCGGAGCCGAGATGGACCGATCCTAAGCCGTGAAAGTCTGCGCGTAACTTGTTCGCTCTGCGGAGTCACAACAAACACTTCTTCGTCCAAGGCCCTTCCAGAATGTCAAAGGATACCAAATCGCAAGCTGCTGCTGCGCAGATGATGGTCGATGATGAGCCAGATGATTGGTGCGCGCAGTTGGTTCTGACGTTCAAATGCTGGTGCTGACGGGTGTCCAGGGACAAGCGAATTTTCAGCACTGGCTGCGCAGGTATGTTGAGTGGCAGCAAATGCTATGATCAGCTGACGTATCTAGACGAGAATGCAAAATTGACGGATTGCTACTATGAGAAGAAAGACTGGCGAGCGTGCAAAGCGGAGGTGAGTTGACGTTGTTCTCGATCGTTGAACCTCGGGCGCCGAGATGCTGCCGAGCCATTGCAGACAGAATGTTTCCGTTGTGCAAGAGCAGCTCGACTAACAACAGAATGTAGATGGAGATCTTCCGAAAGTGCTGGCAAAAGCATGGGAACGACAAGCGCACAGATTCCAAAGATGTATAGGCGCTGTAACAGCGTCAGAAGGATTTGACACACCATTGATGTATCGATTATCGGCATACAGTATAGAGCTAATTGGTGTTTGATTGGTAGTGTATGATAGTATGTATGCTATATTCATTGAACGCTGCAAAGAGAAGATGAAAACTTGGCAGCACAATATATTGGTAGCTCCTGCTTTTTGAATCATCGCATGCCGTGGGCGTCACACATTGTTGAACTGAATGGTAAACTATTTTCCCAAGGTAGTCAGGTATCATGTACTACACGTCCAGCGCATCGCATTTGGCTATAAGCTCACCAAGAGTAGTGACAAGAAAGAGAGCCTTTGTACCACCAATTGCGCCTACTTCTGAACATAGATTGGCGGGCTGACATCAGGATGATATGGCGACTTTGCAGCGCTTGCTTTCTCTTGATCGAACAGCCAGATACCATTGGTCAAGGACTCATTCGTCTTTTCGCCAACATTAGCGGCTAGCTGCTCGAAAACAGGAGACTTGTCAGTGCGACTGAAGAACTTGCGCTCCCACTCGCGCCCGTCTGCTTGTTCTTGCTTGCGCATCTCGCGCTGGCGATTCTCAATGATGGATTTTTCGGCGCTCGTGGTGTCCATGTCACCCTTGATGATGGCATCAGCAACCTTTTTCCACGCGCGACGTGACTCGAAGTCGTCCTGCTCGGTGACTGGTGCCACGGAGAGAGGCGTTGTCTTGTTTGTGCTGGGGTCGTGCGACGCAAAAGTCGACTTGTTCTTGGCATCTTTGATCGCCCATTTATCAATCCACTGGCCTTCGGCAGCAAAAATGACATCCTTCTCCTTTCCTGTGGGATAGAGGGAGGCCGAGAAACGGTTCTTCTTTCCTGACACCCATCCTCTACCACTATAGTCGATCTTGGCGGTGTAACCAGACGAGGACGTGATGTAGGATGAGCCATTCAACTCGACGTAGGGGGAGCCTGAGATAAGACCTTCTATGTGTAAAGATGGTAGGGTGATGAGGTAGTCCTCATCGAAGGCATCGATGTGAAGGGTGGCGTGGCCAATTTGCTACTGAGAGTTAGCTTTATGCTACCTCCAAAAGCTGTGGTATACCGACTTTCACATTGATAGTACTCGAGAAAGAAGCCTTTTGTGCGTTGTATCCCGTCAAACGAATACCATGTTGGCTGTTCCAGATCGAGTATGCTGTTACTGGGGGGTGATGGCTAACCCGTTAGCAGTGGTACTGTTGGACCGCATATCTCAAGGCTCATACCTGACTTGCTCGCTGACAAGCTGTGTGGTGCCTGCCTCGTCTTCCCACTTGCCCAAGAACAGCTCGCCCAAGAAAGGGTTCAGCGGCTTCTTCTCGCTTCCCAACTTCTCACTTCGACTGGCATACTGTTGCTTCAGAGTACTGAGAAACCACTTGAGCACAAGGGCGGCGCGTCTTGCGGGATCCTTCTCGGCTGTGGGGGCAACGAATATGGAGGGGTGTTCGGTCCAATATGAGGAGAACTCGGTGAGAGACGTGGTTGAGAGGATGAAGGCGGGCGCGGTCATAGAAGATAGATCGCCGTTGAAGGATGCGATCGACTGCCCCAGGTCAGCATACGCGCGTTTGGCGCAGAGGGTGGAAATGGGCCTCTCCACCGTACCTTGAGAAAGCTACCCCATGAGCCCTTTGCCTGCGGAGGCACAGCAGATCCTTCCTTCTCGGCCATGGTGTCTAATTTGCGTGCAAGAGTAACAGACTAGGAGCGTTTAGGGTCGGCGGATTATGTGGTGGGGTGCACTCCGCGTGTTGTTGTGACGACAAGGGGACAATGGTGGGTCAAGGCTTGAGCTCATTTGGTCGAGCTAAATGACGTCGTACCCACCCACCCACCTCAGCCACCTTACGCATGTCCATGACGAACACAACAGAAGCAAATTTACAACACGACTGGAAACAAGGAGCAAATAGCTGTTAATAGACTGCTGCTGGGACTAATTGGAATTGACTTTCGCTATGCTAATTTCAAAGACATCATGGCTCGTACACGCGTGAAGCACTGCGCAATTGCGATGAGAAGCGAATAACTTAGGTCTTGACATCAGGCTCGGTGCGACCAATGTACTCCTGCAGCTTCAGAAGATCGGTGGCAAGCTTGACGTTGTCCTTCAGGAAGTCCTGAGCATCCTGGTCGTACGTGGACTCATCGCTGGTGTGCTTCTCAATGTACAGACGGATAGTGGCACCACTGCTGCCAGTACCGGACAGACGAACGACAATGCGGCTGCCATCGTCGAACTTGACGAAGATACCCTGGTTCTTGCTGACACTGCCGTCGAGGTCAGTGTACGAGAAGTCGTCAGCCTCGACAACCTTGCGGCCGGCGATAGTTGAGCCGACAAATTCATCCTTCTTGGTGGTGATCAACTCCTTCATGTGAGCTGTGACCTTGTTGGCGCCTTCCGTCTCGCAGCCCTCGTAATCGTAGCGGGTGAAGAACGTGCGCCCGTAGGTCTTCCAGAAGTCCTTCTGGATGGACGCAATGCTGGGTGTAGTACCAGTCTGCTTACCAACGCCAGCAATGATGTTGAGCCAGGCAACGACAGCCCATAGACCGTCCTTCTCACGGATGTGGTTAGAGCCAGTTCCAAAACTCTCCTCACCGCAAATGTTCATCTTATCAGAATCGAAAAGACCACAGAAAAACTTCCACCCGGTGGGCACCTCATAGCATTCGACACCCTTCTTCTTTGCGACAAGGTCAATGGCACCGGAAGTGGGCATGCTTCGTGCAAGGCCGTAAATTCCCTGCTTCTTGAAGTATGGAATGAGCTCAGCGTGGTGAGCAATGATAGCTAAGCTGTCTCCAGGTGAGACAAATGAGTTTGCACCGTAGATCATGTTACGGTCGCCATCACCATCGCTGGCAGCACCGAAGTGAATACCGTTCTTGTCGACAGCGTCGACGAGAGACTTGGCGTAGACCAAGTTGGGGTCTGGGTGGTGGCCACCAAAATCCGGCAGGGGAACGCAGTTCTGTGTGCTGTTGGGAATTCCCAGCTCTTTCTCGAAGATGTCGACACCATATGAGCCAGTGACACCGCTGAGGCCGTCAAAGAGAACCTTGAAGTCCGAGTGCTCCTTAAGGAATGACTTGATCAGGTCGAAGTCGAAGATGTCCTTGAGCATCTCAAGGTAGTCCTTGGTCGAGTGGATGATTTCGACCTCAAGGTCGCCACACTTCTGTGTACCGATCGTGCTAAGGTCGACGTCGGGGATGTCGGCGATCTGGTAGGAGGTGAGAGTTTTTGAGGTCTCGAAGATCTTGTTGGTGACACTCTCAGGGGCAGGGGCACCGTTGGCCAGATTGTACTTCATACCGAAGTCCTCGTCAGGGCCTGTGGTACAATCAGTACTGCAATCGTGCAAGACTAACAGATGCAGGGAGTACTTACCTCCAGGGTTGTGACTGGCGGTGAGCAGAATACCACCAGTAGCCTTCCTGATCCTGATGATATGGCTGGCGGCTGGCGTGCTGAGAATACCGTTCTGGCCGATCAACAGCTTCTTGACACCGTAGGCCGCGCTGATTTTGGCAATCTTCTGTGTGACTTCAGGGTTCCAGTAACGACCGTCACCGCCAATGACGAGGAAAGCGCCATCTGCACCCTCGGGAATCGACTTGAGGATGCTGGTGATGAAGGACTCGGAGTAGTTGTCCTTTTGGAAGACCTTGACCTTCTTGCGAAGACCAGAGCTGGAGTCTGTTAGCTTGCATCTCAGGGGCACACCAAACTGAGCTGACAACAAATCCTGGCAGGCAATGCTCGCCGTTGTCACTGGATCATGCCATAGGAACCACGATCTTGAGCTCGAGTACTTACGTTCCAGGCTTCTGGTCCTGAAAAGGCTGAAGCTCGACAGTTCGGACGCTCATAATGTCTGAGTGAATGTTCTGTGTGGTTTCAATGGAGACTGGTGGAATTGGAGCGTTGGTTGAGCGGCCACAGACGTGTTTTGAGGGGCATAGCTTGCCAGCTCGCGCCTGCCCCCACTTCGCAATGACGGAGTCCAAGCGCCACATTGTCGACCACTAGCAGCTCCTCGGGAAAGGATCCGCGCCTTTCATCGCTTTCAGCTGGCCGTTCTCTCAACGCTTTCATTTTCGCCTCTTCAACGCTCGTTGGAAAAAAGAATCTCGCGGCAAGGCTCAAGGCTGTCACGCTGTCTAGCCGTTCTCCAGCATTCGGCTCGGCCTGGCCTGCGTGCACGGACATCTCCGTTATCCTCCGCACAGCCCAGGCGTCTTTTTCCATCCCAACACGAGAAAGATCGATTCGTCTAAAATTCAATAAACACTCAACACTCACGCATCCCTGTGCGGGAATAGTGCCGATGGCTTAAGGCTGTTCTGCGTCGTCTGTCGTTGCTGTGACTACCTCCACACCGCTATGGGCATTCCTGGACTTGCCAGACGCTCTGAGCCGTATGCAGAGTGTCAGTCTGCGCAGCAGCTGCGTGGCTATCAAGCGATTGTCGATGGCCCGTCACTGGCCTACCATGCTCATAAGCTGGCCCTTGCCGGCTTGGCCAAAGTTCCCTCATACGAAGAGGTCAATAATGAAGCCATTAGCTGGCTGAATTCTCTTGAGGCTGCCGACATTAAGGTGTGAGTGACCACAACTGTTTCTCAGACATGCTGCTTAGGCGTATCGTTGGATGCTTGTGGCATGAAACATACTACAACACTGGTAAGATGCATGTTCAATCGCTATCACGTCTAGTTGATGTTGACTGGGTTGCAACAAGTCGTGCGTGGAAAATCATTCTTCATTACGTTTCTCTGCTTTTACCTAAACCCTCAGCTGATGAGTTTCTCCTAGTTCCAAAATCGTCTTTGATGGAGCTCTACCTGATTCAAAACGAAATGAGCGGGTGCATAGGCTGGAGCAGAATAACTCTAGGGTTCGTAACTTTCGAGTCCAGTATCCCGCTGCCTCCTGTCCGGTACCAACTTACCTTGGATCGATCTTACATGCATACTTGGCCCCGTCCCTGAGAGAAGCTTTGATCGACACTGCATTTGCGCCACGAACGCGCATCGAACCCGGAGAGGCAGATGACTGGTGCGCTCTACATGCTACGGATTATGCTCGCTCGATCATCTTCACAAGCGATACCGATCTGCTCCTTTATAGCTACCCTGCAGAAACGCTGATTGTTTTCTTTCAAGATGCCGATGTCTCCGCAGGTTTCAAGTCATATAACCCTGAGCAAATACGTAAGCGGCTAGAGCTGAACAATCTCGCACAGTTCGCCTTCGCTATTACACGAGAGCCATCACACACATCAGACGATTTGCTTCGCCATGCGAGGACTTTAGATCTATCATCCGATACCTTTCTCAACTTTCGTGAGCGCTACATTGGACAAACGAATGTTCCTAGTCATATTCCAAGGGATGATGGTCAACTGTTGTCGCTGCAAAAACTTGACGTGAGGACGTCTGAGTTCGTTCATCAAGCTCTTCAAAAATCGCCAACACCTCAGGTGTATCTACCATTGCTTGTCGAAGACCCAAATCAATCCTCTGCATGGGGCTCAGGTCAAGATTACCGCACGTTAGCGTATTCGATTCTGGCGTCAAGCACTTCTACTATCCATGAGTATCGACGCAAAGCGCAAGGCATTTCAGTACAGGAGCTTGACTTAAGAACGGTCCAGTTTTCAACTTCGGACATGCTGGCGCATATTGGTGATGTCAGAAAGTGGGCAGCAGATCGTGATCTGGCTCCAGGAATGATGTGGCCACTTTTCGCGCTGAGCATTGTTTTATTGGACTCGAAAACAACTCCCGCGCTCCCCGTTAGTCTGCGCATGCTCAACGGTGACTTCGACAATTCCTGGGATCTCATCCACCTCACAGCTCGACTGCAAGCTGTACTGTACTCTCTTCGTATGCTCCAGCAAATAATCGCTGTCCATCAAGCGAGCAGTTCGGCTATCGATAACGTTCTGAAGCAAATGTCAAAACATCTTGCAGACATGCCCTCCATCGCTGATACCTTTACTGTACCAGGGCAGTCGAGAAAGCTGTTGGCCGAACACGAGCGGCTGAAGAATATGGTAGAGGAGATTTACATCGCATCTGGTGCTGAAGTACCCTCGGAGCACGTTTCGAGTAAGAAGAAAAAGAAACAATCAAGAGAGGCAGAAAGAAAAAAGAAGAAACAAGAGCAGCGACAACAAGCCAAGTCACCAGTCGCTAATCCTTATTCAATGCTGCAAGGCCAGTAAGGCTCGACTTACTGGAATTAAGTATTACTAGCCTGGGATTAGTCTGATATCTACAGCCAACCTGACTGTCTTTGAATGCAATATTGATAGCAAAATACGAAGTCAAGTGCTCGAGGCGTTGTGTCCTCTATCGCCATCCCAAACCACCCCATCACCAGCCCAGGTTCGCCTCCTTTACAAAATCATAAACAAAAACCTGCGCAAGCAAAGGGTCCGTCTCGTTCTACCATCTCTTCAGCACATATCCCAACACGCCCTCCACATTTTGCCACCGACTCACCTTCAAGTCCTCATGTCCCGGATGCGTATCAAACGCTTTCCTCGCCTCATCATCCTGCCGTCTATGGTCAGCCCACTCTCAACGCCCCGCCTCATATCCCTCCCACTTCAGTTTTCTCTCCCCCTCCCCCTTCCCCTTTCATCGACCACAGCAATCCAGCACCCACAACCCCCAACGCACCTTGAAAACAACAACAAACCCCAAATCCCGACCCACCTCCCTCTTCACACCCGTCAACTCTAGCGGCGTATCCAGTGGCTTGCCTCCATTAGCCCCTCGAGGAGGAGCTCAGGATGCTGGGCGTAGAGCGCTAGAAAGGCACGAGCGCGATCGGACTTTTGGGCGGCCGTCACGTGGGGGCGGAAGCAGAAAGTTGCTATTCTTGTTACTGGGGCAGGCATTGTGGGCAGGGATCGGGGTCGAGGGGTGAAGGGGTTGACAGATGGCGCATCAAGGGAGCGAGGGGTTATAGTGGGCGTGCGCGGTGGAAGGTGGAGAGCCGGTTATGCAGTGTCAGACCGGACATGGGGCGTGCAGAAGAAGCGTGGCATTCAGTGATTTGGCATGTCCTGTGAATTCACTAAATGGGCCATGGATGGCGGGATCGCATGGTTGCAATCAGCTACATGCTATATATCCATACAACAGCTTCCTGAGGCGCATCTCACTCAAAACGGTTTCTCATGTGGATCAAAACTCTTTCGTGTCACGACTGTATGAAACGCCAGTCGGGAAGGAATCGGAGAGATCACTTGTACTCAAGTATCTACTCAGTCGACTTTCTACGCTTCCCTCCTGCTTGATGGTTCATTACTCCAGCTCCTGCGCGTGAGCGCTTACCCAACGCAGGCTCGAAGGGCGCCGACTGTGATGGAGGTGGAGAGCATTGAGGACGGTCTCGGGGAACTTCTCCAGTGGACGCGTCCACTTTTACAAGATCTATCGCATCGGTAGCAATGACCTCCGAAAGAGGCGCATCGTAGGCGTATTCTTGTGACGGCGGAGTGAAGTTCACGAAAGCGTCTGGCTGAGTGAACACTTCACTCTGCTGCGTGCTGTTGACCGTGTCTTGGGTGTCCGCGCATACGAGTATAGGGGATGCCGAGGGGAATGACGACTCTGGGGTCATACGTGTGTCTCGAGCATTCGGTGCATCGATGGTTACACTAGAAAGGTGCAACGTAGGAAGTGGCACAGGCACAACATCGTCTACGACCTTTGTCTGCCTCAAGGTCGAATTTGGGCTTGTCACAACGATGGCAGGTATACATGGTGAGGACCCTTGGAGGCTTGTTGGTACACCCTTCGATGCAATGTCGTAAACAGCCGATGGATTGGCACCAGAAGCTTGCTCTTCGACCTCACAAATGCCTCTCTCGTGCTGGAGGGTTTGTGCACCAGATCTCCTCCTTCGACCAGCAGACATAGAGGCCGGTGCTATGTTTGGCTGCAGCAACGCGCTGCGCTGCATGGAAGCAACGGCCGAAGCATCCGAGAGCATTGATGCCAGACTCTCCTGGCTGTCTGGAACTTCTTCACTATCTGAGCTTGACTGACTGGCCGGCTCGTCAGGCCACTCATAGCGTGAGCGGTCGATATGCGGCAACAGCCTCGCAAAGTCTGGATCCTGATGGTGGAAGAAGAAGCTCTGTTGCGCTGATACCGGTGGGCCGTTAGGGCCATATCGCGAGCTGCGAGGGGTGTCGTATACAGAGCCGAGCTCACCAATGTGCCTGTCAGGGCGAGTGCGCTTCAGCGTCGGCGGCTTCCTAGGTTCAACCACTACGCTAGACACCACCTGACGTAAAGCCAGTAGATGCGGCGCATCGATGTTGTACTTTGGAAGTAGGGCCTGGATAATTTGGCCCAACAGCTCGTCAGGTGAGCATGTGGCAACGTAAGGCTCTGTTGTAAATTTACTGAGCAAGACGTCGATGGTCCGTAGATAGTATATACTTACGTCGGCGCGCCCTTGGACGAGCAGGCTCGGGCGATATTGGAGCCATAGTAGAAAGGACTGTTCGAAGTTGCGAAATATATGTGGGTGCCAAGGAAGCAGCAAGCGTGGTGGTAGGTCTGGTTGTCACGATGTTTGTGTAGAATCGCAAAGGTGACGACTTGCAATCACTTTGCGTAGCGCGTGTTAGGTATGGCCAATCGAGTAAGCCAAGGTAGAGTTGTATTCGTGTTCGTGTGCAGAAGTCGTGAAGGAGGCTGGTAGCGAGAAGATACCCTTCAGCTTGTGTGGGGCGCACAGTGATGGTGAGGTGAGAAGTGAAAGCTGGAGTTGCTTCTGCGCGCCACTCTTCTGCCTTGCTGCCACAGTGTCCAGTGATCGCTGTTTGCTGCAATGAGGTCTCGGGTACTGTGATTGATGTCTTGCAGCAAGCAGAGTTACGCGGTGTCGTCACGCGTTCCAAGTTTCGGCGTGCACTTTAAAGCTGGCGCGCAAACGCGATTCGATCGATGCGGCAACAGAGCCGAAAACAGCATCGCGTTCAGGCAACAGCAGGCAGCGGCGGGCACACCCGCACGAGCAATGTCGAGGCGGGCATCGTGGCAGGTCACAGCGCTGAGGTTCTTGACAGCTTCATTTATACGCGCGTGATGAGGTGGATGCAGGCTCTGCCGGATGCGCTGTGTTTGACTCTCTTGTGGTGACACGAAACACGCCCGTGACAAGGGAAGGGAGGTTTGTGGAGACTGCACTGAATACTTCTTTCAACTGAAGAGCACTGTCCTACTTTTTGACGATCGTAGCCGGCGATTATGGGATTGGTGATGAACAACAGTAACGATGTGATGTGGAGAGACAGTGGGCACTTTTGAGAAATTGCGGGGTGCTCGTTGGTAGTACGAGGTTGGTGTTACACACACTCTATGCCACAAATGGAACAGAATAACGTATGATGATAATAATTGAATTATATTGCGCTGCACAACTCAAAACTTACTACTCTCGATTGTGTGTTCATACAAGACAGAGCAATAGATGCTTGGGAAGTTGCTTGGGCGGTTGCTGCGTTGGAATGGTTCCGCTCGCCGGCGTCACTCATTGTCGTGATATCTCAATCCTACATACAAAAAAAAGTACATACAAGTGCGTTAAAATCGTCGCTGAATGTTATCGTTCGTCTTCGCGTTCTCCCAGTCTTTCTCTCGTCACAGCTTACAGCCTCTCCTTCTGCAGACCCTTCCAGCCGTGCTCAGCAGCAATCAGCTCAGCGGCACGCTCGCCGATACCGAGGACAGTCAACATGGGGTTGATTGTAGGCATTTCGGGGAAGACACCGGCATCAGCGATACGCACGCTCTGCAGGCCGCGGATTTTAAGCTCAGGGTCAACGACAGCGTACTCGTCCTTCTTGACATCACCCATTTTGGTGGTACCGGCCGGGTGGTAAACTGTGTGGGCGACGCGGCGGCCGTATTCGGAGAGTTCCTCATCGGTTTGCAACTTGGGGCCAGGAGCGACCTCACGCTTGATCCAGTCCTTGAAGGGCGCCTGTTGGGCAATCTCACGGGCAGCCTTAAGACCAGCGACGATGGTGGCAGCGTCGTAACCCTCAGGATCAGTGAAGTAGCGGAAATCCAAAGCGGGCTTGACGTTGGGGTCAGAGGAGGTAAGGTAGATGCGGCCACGGGAGCGGGGGCGGGGAATGTTGGGAGTCATGCAGAAGGCGTCGATGGGAGAGTCGTAGCCAAGTCTAAATTCATGTCAGCCGCTTGCTCTCAGTTACTGATTATATTCTAAGCTTACCGTGTGGTATTGAGGCAGAATGGGATCTGGTAGCAGTGCATCATGACATCGGCGATCTCACCGTCAGAACCTGCGGCGTTGGCAACTTCGCGGCGGAGGAAGATACCGGCATCAGAGTCCATGGTGGTCATGTTCTGGGGAACAGGCTTGTTCAACTCCCACAGAATAATGCTCTCAGGGTGGTCAAGAAGGTTCTCGCCGACACCTGGAATATCCTTGACAACGGGAATGCCAAGCTCCTGGAGCTGCTGCTTGGGACCGAGACCGGAAAGAAGCATGAGACGGGGGGTGTCGACTGCGCCGGCGCAGAGGATGGTCTCAAGCTTAGGGTTCAGTGTCCGCTTCGAGCCGTCCTGGAATGTGACGTTGATACCAGTGACCTTATTGCCCTGGACGTTGACCTTGCTGACCCAGGCGTTGGTCAGAACAGTCAGGTTTGGCCTCTTCTCAGAGCCGTTGAGGATGGGGTGGATGTAGGCTACACTGGCGCTGGAGCGGTGGCCGGTGTCAGGGTTGTATGAGACGTTGAAGAAACCAACAGAGGGCTTCAAGGCACCAGTGGTCTTGATCTCGTGGTTGAAATCCTCGATGATGGGAATGTCCATAGCCTTGGAGCAAGAGTCAATCCAATCGAGGCAGAGCTGGTTGCGGTGCCTCTTGTGGACAGGTTGGACAGTGTTGCGGAGGTTGTCAAGAACTCGCATGAAGGTCTTGAAGCTCCAGCCAACGCAGCCCTGCTCTTCCCACCTCTTGCAGTCATACTCGAATGGTCTGAACGAGATGAGAGTGTTGTGTGACGAGCAGCCTCCCAGAACCTTAGCACGAGAGTGGCGGATGTGCGAGTTGCCATTGGGCTGCTCGGTGGTGCCGTAGTCGTAGTCGAGCTCGCCACCAAGCAGGTTCAACCAGTCCTTCAGGAGGAGAACGCGGTCGTCCTTGAAGTCACTTGGTCCGGCCTCAATCAAGAGGACCTTCTTGTTGGGCAGGTACTCGGTTAGACGGGAGGCGATAACACAGCCAGCTGTGCCGCCGCCTACAATAACAAAATCGTACTCTGCATCCTTAGGGATGGAGGTAACAGTCTCGTGGGTGGATGCCATTGTGATGAAATTGGAGTGAAGAGACCTGAGCTAGAGTGACTGCTGGTGCTACCCAGTGATTATATACAACACCTGTTCTATGCAACGGTCTTCAAGTAGTGCGGAGCTAGTCCAAGAATTTTTTCGGTATCGTCCTTAATCTGACAGCTCCAAGGCCGGGGCGGGTGCACGTTCTCTCTGTTGCAATGGATCACACGATACTTGGAGGGTCCGGTGAGGCTTAGAAGGTCGGTGAATGAGCAGATGCAAGAAATGCAGCTTGCCTTCCAAGAAAAGACGTACTAGACGGCCGCTTTTCGGATAGTGCGGGCTAACGCCCGTGCAGGTGGTGACGTCTGTGGTGCATGAATTTTCGGCGTTTCAGCGGCGGAGGCAGGATAGGCGAATCGCAGTGTGATAGGCGTTCTTGCGCGGCTTTTCCACTGAGATTTGGTCCTGCTGACGATTGCTGTTTGCTGTGTGCTTGAGCCGCGGCGGCTGGCCGACTAACCAAACATGTTGTGTGACCACGCCGTATGCATCGAGGATAAACCTTCCGAATGATGTGAGTGAGGGTTGGTTGCGGCACTAGTGCATCCCCACTTTCTGGGCTGCAGACCATCGCGAGGCTACCCCTGCTAGCTTCTGCCGGGCGGTACTCGGTATCGGCCAAAGCAACGCATCAGATGCATCGACGTATGGCCAGCTTGTGCCAACAATCTTGCTGCGTTGGACCGAAACTTTTTCTCAATTCAGCCTGCGGATCCTGAGTGCTCAAGAACGGCCGCACGATTGCATCTGCTACATATACCCCTCCACGCTGCTCTAAGACTCCATTATCTGGTGAGTGCTCTATACAAGATCAGAGACGAGATTCGTCGCAGTTTCGCGCCAAAGACTCGTGCTGATAGTGCTTAGTTCAATCGACTGTGTTGTAAAACCAGTCTTCGCACATTTTTTGGTAACAGCGTACACAGTCTTTGAAATCAAACTTGCCAGACGCACCTTCACAATGTCTCTCCCATACGCACCACGCTTCGCCTACTACGACGGCAAGCTCCAGTCTGGTAGCTCAAGCTCCTCCTTCCAGACAATCGATCCAGCCACTGCAGAGCCTTTGGCCCAGATTCACACAACAACAAACGCCACTATTGATGCCGCAATTGAATCAGCACAAAAAGCTTTCCCCTCGTGGTCGGCCACACCTCCCATTGAGCGAGCGCGTGTCCTGCAACGGGCTGCAGCTCTCCTGCGCGCCCGGAACGATGAGCTCGCGAGAATCGAGACAAGTGATACCGGCAAGCCCTTCTCCGAGACCTCGACCGTAGATGTCGTAACAGGCGCCGATGTACTGGAGTACTTTGCCAACATGGTTGGTAGCGGAGGTATGAACGGCGAAACAACACAGCTTCGCCCTGACGCCTGGGTCTACACCACCAAGAACTCACTTGGTGTATGTGCAGGCATTGGTGCATGGAACTACCCCATCCAGATTGCGCTGTGGAAGTCTGCACCGTGTCTGGCAGCAGGAAACTGCATGGTCTACAAGCCATCCGAGTTCACGCCACTGCACGCTCAGGTCCTGGCTTCTATCTATGCTGAAGCTGGTGTTCCTCCGGGCGTTTTCAACGTCGTTCAGGGTGGTGGTGAGGTCGGCGCTTACCTCACAAAGCACCCCGGCATCGCAAAGGTTAGCTTCACTGGCCAAGTCTCCACCGGCCGCAAAGTTGCTGGCAGCGCTGCAGGCGAGATGAAGTACGTGACTATGGAGCTGGGCGGCAAGTCTGCCTGCGTAATCTTGCCCGACGCCGACCTCGAGCAAGCCGTTGACGGCGCCATGATGGCCAATTTCTTCTCCACCGGCCAGGTTTGCACAAATGGCACGCGTGTCTTCATTCCCGAAGCCATCAAGGCCGACTTCGAGAAGCTACTCCTCTCCAAAATCCAGCACATCCGCCCTGGCGACCTGCACGACCCAGGCACCAACTTCGGACCCCTAGTCTCCAAGCCACACTACGAAAAGGTCAAGTCGTACATCGCGCACGGCATCGAGAACGACAAAGCAAGACTGCTGTGTGGCGGAACAGAAACCCCCTCATGGCTCTCCAACCACGCAAACAAGGCCTACAAGAACGGCTTCTGGGTCCAGCCCACCGTCTTCACAGACTGCACCGACGACATGAAGATTGTGCGCGAGGAAATCTTCGGTCCCGTCATGTCGATCCTAACATACAAGACTGTGGACGAGGTTGTGGCGCGCGCAAATAACACCGATGTTGGGCTTGCTGCGGGTGTTTTCACTAAAGATCTCAACCTTGCACACCAGGTCATTGCGAAGCTGGAGGCGGGCATCACGTGGGTTAACACTTGGGGTGAGAGTCCGGCGGAAATGAGCGTCGGAGGATGGAAATTGAGCGGTGTAGGTGTCGAGAACGGAAAGAAGGGTCTAGAGGCGTGGATCAGGAATAAGAGCACACTTGTTGAGATGGGTGGGGTGGTGCCGACAGTATTTGCGAAGTTGTAGGCACTTTTTACGTTTGAATTCTGTCAGGGAGCATCAATGAAAGGATTAATATATATATTCTGAATTCGCTACATGGGTATCATCACATCATCGTAACTCATCAATAACAGCATCAATCCCTCTTACATTTCCATCTCTTCCCCTCTCCCCTCCCTTGCTTCCTCCCCCCACGACCTTCCCCAAACCTTGTAATACAACTCTCTCACATCCCTCTCCTCCCCTCCATGGCGAGGCGCGAACATGAAATGCCTCTTAAACACTCTTTCGTTGCCAAAAAGCTTATCACACGTGCCGCAATACAGCACGCCCAGTGCCCCGCCACGAACCGTCCTTGGTCTAGCCGGCGGGTGCTCAATGGGCGTACACTCCGCACCGGGCTGGTCGTCGCAATCAGGAAGCGTATGGATGCTTCCCTGATCTGGCGCGGGAGCAGGCATGAATGTATCTTCCTGACCACCCGTCGTGTCGGTGAAACCAGACCAACCACCGTTTATATCCGAACTGTCAAGCGGATTTGAAGACGAGAACTCAAAGCCGTCATTTTCCAGCGTTGGCTCATCCTCGTGGTTGTTGGCTGACTGCTGCTTCCCCGAGATCATAGGCTCGTCTGTGCTGTCGTAGTCTGAGCTGAGCTCTCCAAAGGAGATGGCGTCGGAGTCTGAAGCCGGTGCGTGGTGCGAGGGGTCAGCCATGTGTGCGCGCAATTCGTGGCGCAAGGCGAAGGATTCCGCGCATGTAGGGCATTGACCGATGATTTTTCTCCTTTTAGAGGATGGAGGACATGTGGGTGTTTTTGGTGTGGCTTGTGAAGAAGTGGTGGATTGTGGCATTGTGGGATGCGTATCTGCCATTTTTGATCGGCTGAGTATGTGTGAGGCGAAGAGTGGTTGTAGGTATTTTGCAGTTATTCGAGTAAATGCACTGGTGTTTTGGTCCGATATTTGTGATAGTGGCATGGTAAGCAAACGGTTCGAGTGAATATATACCCGCTGTCGAGTTCCATTTTGATAATCGTCATTCTTCGAGAAATGCGGAGGTGAGGCTTGAAGGTGCGAGGCGGTTCGTGTGATTGGCCGAATGCACTTGTAGTTTCGCCGAACTTGCTAGAAGTATCCATGTGATTACTGTATTCGGAATAGTGTAAACGTCCGTCTGACGGAGCATGAATGTATCTCCAAATGTCAAAGTACAGCTAATTTCGGAACTTAACTTAGTTTCTCTGCGATACGTGCCAGCCAATTCCAGTGCTTATCTTTAACCACTTCGACCTTCCCATTTTCTTTGAAGTGAAGGAAGTCCTCCAACTTTGACTTCTCCCCAAGTGAGCCTTTCCCAGTAACAAGGGGTATGAGAGTCCGGTTCAACCACTCCCTCACGCATTTGGTCTCTTGTTCATCAAACCCATATCGCTCGATGAACCACCAACTCACGCCATCAGCTGCATGAGTAACGCCGAAGCTCCTCGGGAATACCTTGTCTGTGCATTCTGGCCGGAACGCGACCCGATACCTCAGAATGTTTTGAGAAGGCACACCGCCATCAAAAAGAGCCTTCGATAGCACACGGATGGGTGCGCGAACCTGCACGTCTGAGGTGATCAGGCCGAAGAGCTGCTTTGCTTTCTCGGTATCACTGGTTTGAGATAGAGCGGAGTCGATCCTGGAATCCGAAGAGGAACCTTCACTGGTGTACAATGATAGGAGACTCTCGCATACTGGCAGGGCATAGTAGTTGTTCAATCCACGAAGCATGTCATCCGAAGAAGACGATGGCGGCGGATTTGTGAGCCCATAGAGTACTTCTTCAGTTTCTGCTTCACCAAGTAGTACGCGCATGCCGCGTTCCTTGAACAGGGCCGCGAAAGCACCGGAGCGTATGTTCGAGACAAGGTCTGAAGGAACCATCTCGCCGTCTGTTACGCCGCGGAACGTGTGAATCTTGAAGTCGAATATCTTCTTTACAAGAGCAGATGCCGGTACTTCGCGTAGTCTGTCGAGCCTCTCTTCTGGAGATAACGCGTCCGATATTCCGAACGTAGAGAGAACGTTTTGCAATTGGTCGTCCACTGCGGTGTGTTAGTGGTGAGCCATTGTATAGTCTTTTAAAAGTGACTATACCTTCGTCAATATTCTTTGGCTGTGCAGGAATCGCATTACTCTGCAGCCATATATTGGATAATAGCGGTTTCTGCGGATCACCCTTAAATAGCTCGTAATTCAGTTGAACATGGGTCGAGAAAGCACCAGCGCTCAGTCCGCCCAGCGTGACCCGTCGCGGATCACCGTTAAAGTGCTGCGCGTAGTCCTGGATCCACTCTAGAGCACATCTTTGGTCCTGCGATTGTACTTAGCGACCACCCTCTTTTCTCCTCGAGACAACCTACCCAAAAGCCAAAGTTCCCTTTCAGACCTTTGCCAGCGAGGAAGCCAAGGATGTTCAAGCGGTAGCCGATACTGATAACAATAGCTTCCAGTCCTCCCTCCGCGATAAGTTGCGTAGGCTGGGTATGCTCCTTCAGCGAGGGATCGCCAATCTGCAGCCATCCCCCATGGATCCAAGAAAGTATTGGCCATCCATCTTCGGGCGGTTCACCCGGCGGCAACCACATGTTTACAGCAAGACAGTCCTCGTCAAACTTATAGTCTGTGTCGATCATGCTCTTCCCATTGACGATGTACTCTGGTTGAGGGCAGACGTTGCCATAGTGAGTACAATCCAGTGGGCCATTATCGCCATACACATGGTCTATGGCAAGCGGTTGGGGTTTCTGCCACCGTCTCGGCCCAGTAGGGGGTTGGGCATACGGGATATGTGTGAATCGTTTTACTCCGTTGGAGAAGACCGAGCCCTTTAACTGGCCATGAGATCCGAGGTCAAGCGTGACAGTGTCGACTGCCCTCATGATGCGAGGCCGTTCAAACAACAAAGGGTTCGTAGAGAGACAGCCCACAACCGATGAGCACTGCTGTAATTATACTGTGTATACGTATATTACCGCAGTATGCGGAGACAATATAGGAAAGTACACCCCCTGCAGATGGGTGGAGCTCGCCATAGAGCGGAACCGCCCCGCACCGGACTCACATTTGATATCCGATGCCGCCAGAGAGTCTATCCAAACAAGCGTCTAAACAGAGACATCATCTTGCAGCATCATACACAATGCATAAACGGACGTAAGACACATGTGTTCTCTAATGTAACGCAAAAGGGATGTTCGAGGATCTGAGCAGTGACGTCACAGGTGTCGAGCCATACGACGGCAGCTCCAAACCTCACCTCTGCGGCAGACAGAGCTATCACCAGCGCCTCCAGCTTGATTATAGTATACTGAAGAGACCGGTCCTCGAAGCTGCGGTATATCAGCTGACACGGTCTCCATTGGCTGCTACTTCCTAAATCACAAAGCTCCCTCGTTCAGAGTTCTCCACTCCAAACACTCTTCTCGATATCAAACCAACACCCCAGCTAGGCCCCAGACACAATGCACACGCTCGCCAATGTCAATGCTCATCCTCGATCCACCACCCATAGACTCACAACCCTCCCAAGCCATCCCCAAGCCCACCGCAACCGGAACTGCGGAAGTACGCTCGCACTAACACCAACACTAAGAACATGCAGTACCAATTGCATTGCCGGGGAGAACCCAACGAACGCAGTGATGTCAGGATGCAGTCTGCATTAAAGAATATCTGGTCTTCACTTTAATCTCGAGAATAGTCGTACCGCGCAAGGCGTACAACATACAGCCCACACCCTACAATCCGCGACCTGATATACCTACACGTAGTCCCACAAACAACTCCCGACTGTCACAATGGCACAACCATGGGGCGTCTCCGCGATGGAATCAACAACTGAGCCGCGTTCGTCTCTGCTTCCACCGCCATCCTGCACGTTCCTCGTGTTCTAACTCATACAGACCACACTCATGGCTCGGCTCTGCACCGCGTAGGTGAATCGCTGAAGAATGCGCTGACGCTTGAGAGCGGCGCTGAGACGGCGAAACGCAATGTGGCGTTGGAGAAGGAGCACTCTGTATCGCAGGAGAAATGCAATGAGGCGTTTGAGCCGGGGCATCATGTTGGGGGCACGAATCTGACGGTCAAGCAAGGAGCGCATCATGAAGTTGGGCGATGAGGGGAGGTGGTAGTGGGAGATAGAGAGGGTGAAAGGAAATGTGTGGTGTAAATTGATTAAATTTTCTTGATTCATTGGTGCAGTCCCATCTTTTGGATATCGATTCTAGCTTTTGTGATATGTACTCATCAAGCCGTTACTATGCATTCTCTCCTCTTTGTGGTATCTGTATGTGTCACCGCAGTGGCAGGCTCTTCTCATCAACAGGCTCGACGCCACCCTTGACCGGCTTGGCCTCTGGACTCGCCGCAGGCGTTAACCACGGTGCGTCGTTCTGTTCGACAACCTTCTGCTTCTTCCTCTGGTTAACAAATCCTGGATCAGGGCTAGCCCACGCAAAGTCAAATCCGTCCTGTAGGATCTCCTGGATGCCTTCTGCGAGGATTTGCACAGCCTGCCGCCTGTTGCGCGACCACTCCCAGGCTCTGTACCAGCGACCGGCTTGGACGGCTGTTTCCTTGCCTCCCTCGAGGCCGTCGAGGATGGAGCGCCATACCAACATCGTCTTCTCGAGCTCTGGGGCTCGCGATACACCAATGACAGAGACACCAAGCTTTGTGCCGCCAACATCGTCGTTAGACTCGTGTTTCCAGGGCACACCGGACGCAGGGTCGCCCTTAGACCCGCACTGAGCTCCGGCAGATAACCACGTCTCCAGTGCGAAACGGATGGCGATGACCTCGAGCTTTTCGCCGTAGCCGTCGCAGAAATCGCTTGCGTTGCGAACAGCGGCACGCAGCGCGCTCGGTGCAGGATGCCAGTCGCCCAGAGCGCCGCACGGCACACCTTGGCGGCGCAACAGTCCCATACCCAGAATTGAGGCGTTGGGGACTACATCGACACCTGCATTGCGTAGGCGCTGAATGCCGCGCGGGCCTGCAAGAGTCTGGTTCTGCAGAGTGAAGTTTGCGTACGACTGCACAGCGTTCAGCGGTTCGCCCGTCTCGCGTAAAATCATCTCTGCCGTATCACCAAGCACATCTAGCGGATACCCAGAAATGCCAATATATCTGATTGAGCCCTCCTCGTCTCGGATGCGCCTGAGCTCCCTGACGGCCTCAAGGACCTCAGCAGGGCTGACAAACTCAACATCGTGACAATACACCAGATCGAGGTAATCGGTATGCAGCCTCTCCAAGCTCCGCCTGACACTCTGGCGCACCCACTCCTTGCTGTAATCAAACTCGGAGCCAGCTATCCGCCCGACCTTTGTCAGGATCATGTATGAATTGCGTGGAAACGTCTCGCGCACGAATGGCGTTGCGAGCGCATTGCCGAGCAGCTCCTCGGACGGCCCGTAGTAGGGCGATGTGTCGAAGGCACGGATACCGTGTGTGAGAGCCGAGGTCACCAGACCAGTGGTATCCATAGCAAATGGGTCGTCATTGTACTGGTGGTTGAATGTCGCAGTTCCAAAGACGAGAGGTGGGAGGATGGAAGAGAGCGGGGTGCGTTGCCCGCTGGCGCACGCGTAGGGGATTGGCTTTTGGCGCGAGGGAAAAGTCGCCGTCGTCGAGGGGTGTTCGGTGGGTGTGCTCGCCATATCGCCTACCGAATCTGCGGCGCGATTGTCGTGACGAAAAAAAAAAGTATATATGTCTACCGCAAAAATGCGTGGCGGGGTCGCGTCAGATGCGGTCGTTGCGCGCTCTTGGGTTTTGTTCGAAGATATTACTGTGAGATTGTGGACTGGAGGCAGGTCTCAAGGAGGATAGAGAAATAGACGCTGTGAATGAGGTCAACCATACTTGACACAGGCTCTGGCGCGCCGCGCCAGCTTTCAAAGCCTTCCAGAAGCGTCAATCAGCGCCTCACCACCCACCGTTTTGGATGCTCTTGTTGCCCCACGGCGCATCAGAATCTCCGACCGCGATGGCAGGAACACATGAACTAGCATGGTTCAGCATGACGCCATTTGCATCTAGAACGCCTTTTCTCTAGTCCTGCAAGTCTGATTCGCTGTATCAGGCGAAGGTTCAAGGATGTCAGACTGCCCTGCAGCTCGGCCTTGCACGATCAATCGAACCTAGGACCCTGCGGGAACAGACGGAACGGGACATCTGATAAGAGAGATGTTCGAAGATGCGCGCTCAAACGCCAGAAATGTCTGCAGCTCCGCGAAGACGCGTAGGCTTGCAGTGTTTATGCAAAGATAATGTTGTCCTCAGTGCCTCATGTTGACTTCCGCATGAGGCTCGCCTCTCTGACTGATGAAGCGGTGACAAGCGTTGAACTCGGCCCGTCCAGATCTGAAATCGAGATTCGAACGAAGCGCCCAGAGCAGCACGCTCTGCGTCAGGACATTGTGCCGAACGCACCCATTCATATGTGACGTCTTGAGATTGCTGTACATGTATGCCTGTTTCGAATTGTGGCAGCGGCCCCCATGTAGACGACTCTGCGTAACACAAGCTGCGCATGCCGACATGGCTGTGCGTAACCTGCTAAACCCTAGTGGTGAGACGGGATTCAGCTCCACCTCCGGGAGCATATGTAAGGTGTTGAGTAGGAGCTGAGCAGTGAGAGTAGACGTCTGGGCGTCTGCAGGTGATGTCCAACGACATTTTGTCAGATTTCATCAACATGTATGCTTTCGGTGTTCGCATTGATAAGTTGAGCTATGTTCTAATGAGGGCGTTGAGCAAAATGAGGAGAATATGTGAGGGCAAGTGCATGCTTAAGAGCAAACAGCGCTAGCGCGCTTCAGGTCCAGCAGAGGCATTTTTTCTATTAAGTGCTCAACACGACATTGCGACAGGACCATTTCGACGATAGAGAAGGAACGGAAAACGGCAGACATTTCATCTTTAGCCAAGGTCTACCGTGCTCTGGTTTATGTACAGATTGGTGGAGCAGGTCTAGAGAATCTTTACAACGAAACTTGACGTCCAAATTCTGGACTTCACAAAGTGGCAACCCTTTGAAATTTACATTCAAAATCTCTCCGTACACCAAGAGACCTTCACACCCAATGCCTGTAGGCGTGATTGTGTGCGCGTAAGGCTGAGAGCGTCAGTGTCTTCGACTTCAAGCTGCGCCTGGGTATCGTGTCAGTCTGCCGCTTGGGGTAAAACACTGGCTTCACTAAGAGCGCACTTACACCTTCTATGTAGTCCTCAGCACCTCCTGTACCGCTGTCTTTCCGGTCGCTAGTCACTGGAGTAATTGCGTCAAACGTTATCGTTGAGCGCAAAAGAACAAGCTCAGTAAGAGTACACAGACTCCTGGCTTCTCTACTTGCAGCTACAAGCTCGATCTTATCACAGGCATCCGCTGCGCTCTCTGTCCTGACCCAGATCGTGTTAAGACATCCAGGGATTAATGATAAAGTTTTCAACACATGCGGGTTTAGGCGTGGCCAATCTAGTTCCAAAACCTCAATCTGAGAATGCTCCAGAAAACTTTCCAGCGCTGCCAGGGCGTCATCACCAGGGATTTGGGACAAGCAGATCCGGAAAACCTTTAGGCATTGGTGGCTGTGTAAGGATGCTAGGACTTCGGGCGTGAAGAAAAGTGGTGGTACCATGTTGGAGGTAGTCTCCGTCACCGAGAAAGACTTGAGGTTGCCAAGGGTATTGACTACCTGATCAGTCAAAGATTGGCCCCTGGTAGTGAAGCCACTCAGGGCATGCGAGTCTGGGCTGAGCATAGCACTTTCAGACACAAGTGACAAACTTGTGAGATGCTTCAATCCGGAGAGAATGTCAGCTACCTCCCGCGGTGGGGATGCAGAAAATCCATCAAAGGAAATTGCCTGTAAATGTGTAAAACCGGAAAGGAAAGAAAGTTTCTGATGATGGAAATTACCCTCCAACTGGATTTCCAAGAGGCCCGGGTATAGAGAACTTGAAAGCACTAAAACTTCACGGAGAAACTCTCTGTATAAGAAGGATTGGCGGCCTGCTACTGCCCGGATTGTGAGTTTACAGATCCCTGGTAGTTGGTTGAGGGCATGCTGCAGCTTGTCTAATTCTGCTTCATAGAGATCCCATGTCAAGAGCCGTGGTGGGTCTCCTGGGTGATTGATCAGAGCAGATGCCTTCAGTAATGATCTCAAATCGACATCCTGGATGTTCAAGGATAGCTGTTTGACTCGAGACAAGTTTTTGTGCGGCACCTGATCTAGCCAATCGAACAAGGCCACTTGACTTCGAAATTCAAGCGGTCTCTCAAATATGAACTGGTGGGCCTCCGAATAGATCTCTCGGCATGTCCGCAATAGTGCCGGATCATGCAACGGCGATGCAAGTACAGCATTGTAGACCAACTGACGGAGTTCCAGTGGCAGTCTGAAGAATGGGGTCTGGTCTGCAGACATGATCGTTTACAGTACAGTCAAGACTTGACAACGCGGTACATGTTCTAGCGTAGCCTACCAAAATCAGTTAGCATACCGGCCGCATGTGAAGCGAGAGTCGGATATACCGCAGGTATGGTTCGATCACTGCAGCCACCTGCCTCTTGTCGATCAAGTAGCACGTCAAGTATTGCAAGCGGATCGTAGTTTGAGCTGTCGTAGGCTGAGAAGTTCGTAGCGTTGCGCAATAGTCTGCGAAGATGTACAAATAAGAGACTCGCAATCAAAACGACCACACTGAAGCACCTGGGCCCCCCTGGCAAACGGTGCGAGGGCGAGGGATGTTTTAAGGGCCGGAGCATGGTCCGAAAGCTGTGGTCGCGACATAATCTCTCGAAGCAACGCGTCTCAGGGACAAGCTTCTTGAGGCGCGGGCCGCAGGTGACTGGCTAATTCCTTTTCTCCTCAAGCGTACACTTTGGGTTGGGTTTTGATGCTGGTGTGCACGATGAGACGCTGGTCCAAGAATTGAAAATTGATAACTCGACGAAACATCTTGTGTGATTGGATCTGACAATACGTTTGCGGTAACAAGAGCGGGCCTTCGTAATCGAAATGGATGACAATCAATTTTCAATGGCCTGACGGGAGTGCTCCACAATGCCACGAAATGACCAAGTGGAGATGTATGTGATATGGACGGCAAGGCTTGCAGAAGCAAAGTGCGGAGTCGACCTTCTCCACGTGGGAGTTTCAAGGCTAGCTTCCAGAAGAAGAACGGGTTGTCCAATCTGGTCTTGCCTCAAGACCATTGTGGACAGCCGTAGTGATCGGTGCACCCACCGAGCTTCGCCGTGCTTCTTGTGCCGCGACTGAGAAGCTGCAAGCGGAACAGGTCTTCAGCCGCTGGAGGGCTAGAGGTAATTAGGATGATAAGCGAGCATAAAGTTGATAGCCTGTCTCTGCTGCATATGGACACGGCTGCCCCAAATACAATCTGCTGAGAGATATCGTACGATCATGGCATAGTTCGCTGAATTTCTGCTGCACCTCTGGTGTAGCGCAGATTGAGACGTTGACTGCAAGTACGACAAAAAGCCAAGTGCCTATAACTTGCCGAGCGAGGATGAAGGCACACGCATAGACGAAATTTTTGCCAATAGTACCGGCGTCAACAGCTAACTGGAAGGAATTGACAGCCGGCAAATGTGAAAAGACAGTATTTTGTGCCGATCCATTCAGGTGGTGACCAGCAATTGGGTAAAGCCTTCCATGAGCGGCTTAGGAGAACGTTAGTCGACAGCTGGACATTGTCCTGACGGTAGAAGAGGCGTTGCGGCCCCTCGTGGCACTGCAAGCCAGGCTTGCTACGTGTAGGCGAAAGCGGTGTACTACGAGTGCTTCGGCTACAAAGCGAGCTTTCACATGCAGCTTGAATCGCTGCCATCGAAACGAATTTACCGATATCTGCGGCCCAGGCCACAATAAACCTGTATTTTGATAGCGAGATCGTGAGAGGAGGTGCGTAACGGGGTTTGTGGCAACTAGCAAGTACCAACCGCGGCAAGAGTTTCCTTGGATATTGTCAGTCAAGGCTGCGCTTGCCGCATTGGTAACGCGGCCCTTCTCCTTCCTCTCGATGGCCACAAAACCAGTCTGGCCGCGTATTTGTGTAACTTGCTCTCTCTACGAAATGCCCGCGCGAGCTTCGACGTTGCTCGTCAGGCGTTTTTCGAGCTGCAAATTCGCACAAAGAGCCCTGTGCCGCGGAACGCTGGCTTACAAGCCTCTTCACGACGGCTTACAATCCTCTCCACGCCCACGGCGTGCCGTCACCGTACATGCAGTACCTCATCAAGGGCCAGATGCCCAGTCAAACCATAAACGTCTCTCTGGATAAGCCAAATCCAGTTCTAATCATTTTCAGCTTCATTGCTGTGCCGCCAGACTCCACGTCGCTGCGCTTGGAAGCATTGGCCATACATCCATCAGCAGATTGTACACGGCTCGTCCCCAATGACCATCCTGTGGCCTGGAACCATAGTCGGCCCAGTGTACAGCCACGCTCATGAGCACCAAGCGATATAGCGTGGCAGATTGGGCTGCATGTTGACGCCACCCAGCCGCTCCAAACTACGGCTCTTGAGACGAGTGTCACTTTGCTTTTTCCAACACCTGATCGCCCCTTAGATCAGGCCATTGTCTGCCCATGGTGCATCGTCTCTTGTTGTCAGTTGCGCCGTGGCTTTACATTCTGTCCATTTGTACAACCCGTCATCACACTCGGTTATGCTCCTCGTCGATCACCCCCGTCGGCGTTCGCAGCTTGCTTGGTTCACAGCTTGCTTGTGAGATATGGTATTTTATAGATTGTCACTTGGAAAGAGGAAGCGTTTTTATTAGACGAGCCTTTTGAGCCACTGCAGGAGTCTCAAAACCGGACGTCAATGGTCATTCCATGGAGTCGTCTGTATGGTGGCACTTTTGCCTGGATATTGACATGCAGCCAGAGACACCAAGGGCCATTTTGTCCAGCCACGATCTATGGCTATATCCATGGGATACTATAGGACTCTTCAGGTGGTCTGATCACCAAATCCGACACCAGAACATCTGACCTTCTCAGTGTGCTCACCATCCCAAGACAGCAGGCCAATTGCAACATGGAGATTCGAGATGGTCTGACCATGGAGATTCGAGATGGTCTGACCATGGAGACAATCGACTGACACTACGTGAGCAACTACACATGAACCAGGACATCCCTGCGTCAATCCGAAGGCGAAGCATACTAAACAAGCCTCTTGTGTTGCGTTACCAGCAGACTCTACGGCTCCTGCAGGTCCTGCATACCACTGGTCGATGAGAACACGATCACGACCCGATCTGGAGACTGCGCATGCTAACCACAGATTGAATCCCGCTTGAAATCTGCTGCATGTTCTTCTTTTCCAGCACATCGGTTTACAGCACGTGGCAACCACTGGGCCCGCCTGGTCGGCGTGCAAGACTTCACCCTCGTCCCCGGTTCCAGTACATCTGCACTCTGGACTTTATTTTTCGCCTTAGCTTGCAGGAATCGAAACTACCACGCTCGTACTGGCTTGCTCACTGTTACACCTCACCTACAAAGCCACAAGCGAGTCCCAATGCACAACTGCTATACCAAGAACCTTTCATGACACCTTCCTGGCTGGAGCGATGCTGACAGTCATGTTTCTGGCTCGCCGGAGACGCCATTAATGACTTGGCGCGAGGCGTCCTTTTGTCATCTCACGCTACCAGACATGGTCGTCCAGATCATCATTGACGTCCCTGGGGCTCCCATTCAGCCGCGCACCGTGTATCGCCGCTGCCGCACGTGGCCTCCACGCGCTCACTGAGACACCATCGTTCATGTTCAGCTATTGCAACCTCGCACGCCGCATCCACGCCTTCGCAGAACATTCTAGATTGCTGATTTCCACGTGCAAGGCGTGGGCGTGGGACCCCAGCAGCCAGGCCCTCCACCAATGACATCACCAGAGAAGGCGATATATGCCCAAAGGGTGGCCGCAAGACAGCCCTTTCCTCCAGCACGTCAAGCCCGCCCGCCCGCGTGGCAGCCACCACCTCTGCCCTGTGGCACGTACGTGCTCGCCACCACCACGCGCCACTGTCATACCGACCCACGACCCAGCCGGCGCTAGGACACGTTCTCCCCCTCGCAATCGTACGAGCATGGCGAGACACGCTGCGGCCTCGCACTCTGGGCGCAATGTCGTGCGTCTATCTGTCCCGAACGCGAACACGAGCGTCGTGCTCCTCGTGGCAGCCTCCTACAAGAAAGGGGGGGTTGTGGCATGCAGCACTGTACTGTAATGTTCTGTCTTGACGTTGTCTCGACCATTGATGCAGCGTACAGAGGGCTGATGGTCTGGTGATCCGGTGGGATGGTACGAGGTAAGACAAGACGAGACGAGACGTGACGAGACGAGGGTCGCGCGGCGTGTGCATAGGGCGTTGGCTGTGGTTGTGCGACAGCCGGTGGATGTATGTATGCGATGTGACTGATCCGTACTCGATGTCGCCTCATAGTAAACGTAGCATTAGTAGAAGGTAGTGAAGACAAGATGATGTCCTCATCAAGAAGAGTAAAGAGAAGGAGAGAAGAATCAAAAGAATATGCAAATAAATACTTGTACATGCAGATTGCAAATGCCATTCCCCACGTACACGGGTGCCTCTCTCGTTGTCCACAGGACCGCCTAGCCACAGCTGCGGTCTAAGCAGTTGGGTCAGGACCTGCCCCCGCACGGTTCGCCCTCGTCTGGCTCTCGCTCTGTTCATACATGATTTCGTCCGCCGGATATTGTTCCTGCTCATGCTGCACCACACCACAGTCTGCAACGAAACCCCTCCACACCTGCCTGCCGACGCTGCGTTGCGTTACATTACGTTACGTCGCGCAACACGGCACAGCACACCAAGCTTGCATCGACCGCACGCTTATGCCACGCGCAGCAGCTTAGCGGCGTAGTTGACGATTGTGTCCTCCTGGGGGAAGCTGAGCTCCTCGAGCTTCTGGGCGTACGGGGTGGGGACCTCGGCGCCGGTGACACGCGCGGGGGGCGCCTCGAGGTAGTCGAACGCGTACTCGCAGGTGAGAGCCATGATCTCCGAGGCGACGCCGAAGCTGGGGAACCCAGACTCGACGCACAGCATGTGGCCCGTCTTCTTGACTGACTTGACAATGGCCTCGATGTCAAGGGGCTTAATGGAGCGCAGGTTGATGACTTCGGCCTCGATGCCGTACTTTTGCTTGAGCTGCTCGGCGGCGACGAGGGACTGGCCGACGCAGCGCGAGAGGGTGACGATGGTGAGGTCCTTGCCGGGGCGCTCGATCTTGGCCTTGCCGAACTGGGGTTTGTTAGTAGGTTGTTGATTGGTTGTTGAAGGTTATTAAATTTGGTTTGACTGGAACGTGCAAGAGAAGTTGGGTCAGCTTACGGGAATGACAAAGTCGTCCTTCTGGGCCTCCTCGCTCATGGGGAAGGAGAGACCGTAGAGGAGCCTGGGCGATGTCAGCTGGGTGTTTGAAGGAGAATATGGCGGGACACGCACTCGTTCTCGAGGACGACGACGGGGTTGGGGTCGCGAATGGCGGCCTTGAGCAGGCCCTTGGCGTCCTCGGCGCTGTAGGGAGCAACGACCTTGAGGCCGGGGATGCTGCCGTACCAGGCAGAGTAGTCCTGGGAGTGCTGGGCAGCGACACCGGCGGCGAAACCGTTGGGGCCACGGAAGGTGATGTTGCAGGGCTGGATGCCACCGGACATGTAGTGTGTCTTTGCGGCCGAGTTGATGATCTGGTCAATGGCCTGCATGGCGAAGTTGAAGGTCATGAACTCGCACTGCGGGGAGTGGTCAGCGTATGGCGCGACAGCAGGGGCCGGACGCAGGGCGAGTGTGATGCAGATGGCCGGGGCGCAGTGTGCTACTCACAATGGGGTGCAGGCCAGCGAGGGCAGCACCAACGGTCAGGCCAGCGAAGCCAGACTCGGTGATGGGCGAGTCGATGACCCTCTTCTCGCCGAAGCGGTCGAGGAGGCCCTTTGTGACTTTGTACCTGCAGCTCGTCAGCTCTGTTTGTGTCGTCTGTTTGTATCCATCGTTGGACATACGCTCCGTTGTACTGCGCAACCTCCTCGCCCAGCACAAAGACCTTGTCATTGCGCTCCATCTCCTCGGCCATGGCCTCGTTCAGCGCCTCGCGCACCGTCATCTCCTTCTGGCCAGAGGCATAGCCGCGCTGCGCAATCGAGGGCGTGAGAGCGGCGGCGCGGAAGGCAGGTCGGAAGGCCGGTCGCGACGCGGTCAGCAGGCGGGCGGCCGGGCGGGTCATCCTGGAGGCGGCCATTGTGGGAGTAGCTCTCGGAGGGGCAGCGAGAAGAGACGGGGGGTGGGAGGAGGGACAGCGAGAAGAGGCGGTGGGGGTGGGCGGAGCTGTGAGACTGATGCGGTCGGTGTTGGCGGGAGCTCGAATTCTACTCTCACGTCCGTCCCAACTGATTTTCAGAGGACCGTGCTTCTGCCCATGCCTCCGATTCAACAAGGCGGCGGGTCCCCGACTGGCTTGGCTGCGATTTCACCCGGCCGTATCAGTGCCAATAATTGCACCAATGCTTTGACCTTGTCACGCCGCGCTGCTGTCACGTCTGAGCACCTGCTCTCAACAAACACGTCCGTGGGGTCATTGGCCATAATTCACGTTCTCATTACCATCCCTAGACTCTATACGTATTACATGCATATATAACGCGCCTTTTGCGACGCTCGCGGTACAACAGCAGGACCGAGACGATGCTCGTAGAAGCGAAATCAAGGCAGACAAGGCCTCGATGCAAAAAGGTCTAGAGAATAACAGTGCAGCAAGAATGCACAAGACTGCCCCACACTCAGGCATCGGCGGGCTTGCGGCCGACCATGAGGTACATGGGCGTGAACAGCTTCTCGCGGCCACCAGCAACGAGGCAGTCGGCGGCAAGCGCCAGACTGTCGGCCGTCTTCTGGGTGCCCTTGGGCGCCAGACCGATTGTCTCGAGGCCACCGACAAACTTGTGAATGATGCCACGGCCGAGCTTGGTCATGCGGAGAATCGTGGGAATGTCACCAATGGTGCTGATGTACTTGAGCTGGCCGGACAGAGGCCAGTACCACGGGTAGGGGTCGTCGCGATCAGCCAGATCCTCGTTGTGCTCCAGCACAAACCCAGCAGCCTTCATGGCGGCAAGGGCGACCTCGATCTTCTCCATGTTGGAGATGCCGTCACCAATCTCGATGCCGAGGCGGATCTCGCGGTGGTGGGGGTTGTCGTTGTCGTACTTGTCTGTCATGAGCCACTCGTAGACACCAAACACACCGCCGGGCTTCAGCACACGGAAAATCTCGCTGTAGATGCCCTCGAGCGAGGGGGCGTGGACAGTCGCCTCAATTGCGTAGACGGCATCGAACGAGTTGTCGGGGAAAGACATTTGCTGGTGGCAATGTTAGTTTACGCTCGAATGAATCATGTGGATCTGCATACCATAAAGTCACCCTTGGTGAACTTGAGCTTGTCTGACAGACCCTCCTTCTCGGCGTAGGCTGTGGCACGCTCGATCTGGTAGTCGTTGTTGTTGAGGCCAACCACGTTGACGCCAGCAAACTTGACAATCTCACGGGCAGGGCCACCAACACCGCAGCCGACGTCCAGAACGCGCATGTTGTCCTGCAGGTTCATCTTGTGGGCGAGGTAGTGCTCGTGGCGGGCAATGGCCTTGTAGAACGACTCGCCGTACGCATAACGGGCAAAGTGGAAAGACTGGCCCCACCCGTACTCGTACAGGTCGGTGGCCAGGTTGTAGTAATGCCTGGTGAGGGTGGCATATTCGTCTCGTCGTTCCTGCGTACGTCAGTCGCCGTCACCGCCATTTTGGCTGCCGCAGCTGTCGCGCACCTTTCGTGTCTCCTCAGTCTCGTCGGCGGCGGCCTTGTTGTCCCAGTGCTTGAAGTACTCGTCTACAGCAGCCTGCTGTGCAGCCTTGTCCTTTTGCAACATGGCGGTCATACCACCGCGCGCCTTTGCAGAGGTGCCGTGCATGGCCTTGTTGAAGGCGGCATCACGGCTGTGGTCTTCCTGTTCGAGGGCGATAGGTGACATGGTGGTGATGTGTGAAAGAGACTGGGGAATGTAGAAACGAGGTGTACTGTGTTGAAGCAGCAGGGTCAATTGACTGAGAGAATGAGCCAAATGAGTGTTTCTTATGCACAATAGCGGTGCGGGCGATTCCCCTAAACTGTACCGAAGAGCGTCCATTAAATTATCCTGGTAACCCTAGCCAGCCCTAGCGCGCCGCCAGTGGCCAATCACGGCCTCCTCTCTACGGCAAACGCTACTCCCGTCGATGCGCCACCTTCAGGCACTTTCACTGTAAACTGCGCCCCACTTTGCGCGTACTGCAACGCTGCCGATTCGCCTGCAACGCCTGCCGACGACTGACCTCACCTCGACACTGCACTCCTGCCTGCGCACGCCTGTATCACTGCTGGCGCTATCAACATGCCGCCCCAGATCAAGACCGACCTCAACCGCAGCGGCTGGGAGACGACCGACTTCCCGTCTGTCTGCGAAAAATGCCTGCCGGACAACCCGTACGTGCAGATGCTGAAGGAGGATCACGGCGCAGTAGGTCTAGTCTTGTCCTTACTGTCACAACAGCAGCTAACACTGTACAGGAATGCAAGATCTGCACGCGACCGTTCACCATATTCCGCTGGAAAGCCGACCGCACATCGCGACAGAAGCGCACAAACATCTGCCTGACATGCGCGCGCCTGAAAAACTGCTGCCAGTGCTGCATGCTGGATCTGTCGTTTGGACTGCCTCTTGTCGTCCGTGACGCGGCGCTGAAGATGGTTGCGCCTGGCCCCCAGAGCGACATCAACCGCCAGTATTACGCGCAGGAGCACGAGAGGGAGATTGAGGAGGGTCGAGGCGCCATGGAAGCTTACGAGAAGACGGACGAGAAGGCGCGCGATTTGCTGAAGCGGCTGGCGCAGAGTGAACCATACTACAAAAAGCAGCGACGCATAGAAGCAGAGGCTGAGGCGAGCGGGCAGAAGGCCCTGCCAGCACCTGGGACTGGCGGTGGCTCTGCATATGGACACACCGGAGGGCCGATCAGGACACGCGACTCACGAGGCGGTGCTAGCAGCGCGCGAGGAGGCATGAGGCCGGCGCGAGGAGGACGCGCAGGAGGAGCTCCGGCACCGCCCAATCCGCAAGACTGGCTCCCGCCATCGGATCCGAATGTTGCATCGCTCTTCGTCACCGGTGTCGAGGACGACCTGCCTGAGCACGACATCCGCACTCACTTTGCACAGTATGGCCAGCTGCGCTCGCTGGTATGCTCACACCGCGCCCATTGCGCATACGTCAACTACGTCAAGAGGAAGGATGCAGAGACAGCGGCCGAAGCACTGAAAGGAAGAGTGGTTATCAAGGGATGCCCTATGCGCGTGACTTGGGGCAAACCGAAGCAGCTGGACAGTCTGGACCAGAACATCAGGATGCAGTACGCAAAGGAAGGACGACAGGCCGCTGGACCGGCACGGCGAGCAGCAGCACAGGCGGCACTCGAGGCGCCAAAGGCCAACGATTTGGACAGCCTCGTCCTCGCACCTCCACCTGCAGGCGACGAAGAGGCGAGCTACCCCAGTCTGGCAGGCAACTAGAGCACATGTAACATAGCATTGGGTCGGCGTAATGGGACGGCATGGGTATCACATTTGGACGCTTGACAAAAGTTTACGACGAGCAGCACTTTGTTCCGCCTAATGTAGTCTTTCCCTTGTTCTTCTTGATATCCTCGTTGTCGCCGCGCTCCGTGTGCTCGTGGATCCGTATCTCTGGCACGCATCGTCAGCAACAAAACCCATGATGTCGTACTGTCAAGATGGGAACCATATCGCATACTGTAGTTGTCTCCCTCTTGGGCCTCGCCCTGCACGACGTTCTCGCGCAGAAACTTTGCCACCTCGTTGGCGTGCGCAAGCTGCTTCTGCAACTCGTCTCCACCCGTCTGCAGGTGGCGGTTGCTCTCAAAGTTCTTGCGGACCTCGATGCGCGCCGCAGAGAGGACATTGGCGTCTCCTGGAGCACTCAGAGTCAGATGGTGCATGGTTTGCGTAGTCGCAGCGGACGTATATACCTTGGAAGGCGATGCGGGCCGACCGCAGCAGGTTTCTGTATGCGACAAGGGCCATTTCGCGCGACATTGGGCTGCAGCGTGCAGAGAGGGCGTGCCGGCGGCGAGTAGTAGGCTCGTGAGGGAAGAAAGGTGATGCGTGACTAAGCAAGAATCATGGCTGCAGCGTGCAGGGATGGAGCGCCCTGCCGATCGGCGCGAGCGGGCTAGCGGGCGCTGACGTCGCGAGGAAGCTCGACACGCGACGCATGTCTTGCTGGCAACACCTGGAACGTCGCCCCTGCGCTGGGCTGCACTCTCAACCACGACTGCTGCTGCTGCCATCATGGTGTCCCTGTGGCCCTGGAGGGTGAGTCTAGGCCCCCGTCTCTGCGGTTTTGGATGTTGCTGACTGTCCAGGCCGGCGATGATGCTGCCTCGTTCGAGAGGACCCTCTCCACCCTGACGGGAAAAATCAACAGAGCCACGGCCGTCAATGACAAGCGCCGCCAGACGTCGAGGCGCGCCCGTGTCATGTGGACGCTCTACGCTGGGTTTGCGTACATCTTGGCAACGTTGCTGCTGGTGCTCGTCACCGGCCGCCAGAACTGGGGGGTGGTCGAGGTGACGGTGCTGGCAGGCAGTCCTGTCGTGTGAGTGTGTGTGTTGGTGGGAGATGATGATTCAGCGCTGACTCGCCCCAGCATCTACCTTGTCCGCTATGCGCTCACGAGCTACTTCGACTACCGCATCGCCAACACGGATGCTTACATTGCCAAGCTGAACAAGGAGCGCGACGCGACAATCCACCGGCTGAAGGAAGCCACCAAGTACAACTCCACCCAGCAGCTGCTCGAAAAGTACGGCGCTTCACCCAAGCAGGAAACGCCGCAGCCATCGCCGAGCAACAAGAAAGCGCAAGGGCCCCAGAAGCCCACCCAGCCCCAAGGTCCACGCACCGGCATTGCGCCCCCACCGACCGCCAACATCCAGCGCCCACCAACGCAGTCGCAGAACCCAGCAACCCCCCAGCGCATCCCTACCGCCCCCATCTCACCTCCAACCGCGCCCCACCCGCCCTCTCCCAGCGCCGAGTTCGCCCCCAACGCCTTCGGGCCCGCCGACACGCCAAAGCAGTACTCATCCGCGCCAGCGACTTCTTTCACGCAGTCCCACTGGTACGACCGCATCTTGGACGCGCTGCTGGGCGAAGACGAGACACAGCCCAAGAACCGGCTCGCGCTCATCTGCTCAGCGTGCAGGCTTGTCAACGGCCAGGCGCCGCCGGGTGCGCGCACCGCCGAGGCCATTGGCAGGTGGCGGTGTGGCGGGTGCAAGGCGTGGAACGGCGTGGAGCGCCCCCACGAGGAGGTCGCCAGTTTGGTGCAGGGCTGGGATGCGGAGCGCAAGAAGGCGCACGAGGTGGTGGGGGATGTTGATGAGGAGGGGGATGTTGAAGAGGATGGTGAGGAGGATGAGGATGAGGAGGAAGAGCCGGTTGTGCAGATGGCAGAGGTCAAGGACACGCCGCCTGCCAAGTCGACGAGGAGCAAGACCAAGGGCAAGGCGAGGAAGTGAGATTGGACGTTGTTGGTGGGTGGGGTGGAAAAGCATTGATTGATGGATATATCCAGAGCAAAAAAAAAACCGGCATTAACCAAATGGCAGAGAACGAACTACAGAGAACAAACTACGGAAAGCGAGGAGAGAGGGAGGAACAGAGGAAGAGAAGAAGAGAGAGAAACAGTGTGTGTAAAGCATTTCAGCGGCATAGATAGTATCCTACCAAGTCCAAAACCAAGACAAAGCCCAAGTTAAAGTCCAAAATCAACGTAGTCGACGAAACATGCCAACCATCGACTTTCTCGGCCACAAACTGCTATTTACGTGTCACAGCAGCCTGTTTGTCAATTCACCGCAGAAGTCTGTTTCAATTCAGAACAGCAACCTTGTTCATCGATTCATCACTGCAGTCTGTCTCAATTCACCACAGCAGTCTGTTGACCGAATTCGTAACAGCAACCTTATGTACCGATTCATCACACCAGAGAAGAGAAGAAAAACTTACAACCTACATGCACAACGCACGCCAACTAGATAGGTATTCCAACCCACTACACGTGTAATTGACAAGTATACGGTACAATACCTAAGGTACCTACTTACTGTGTAGTATCCGCAGACGCCCTGCACATCAACATTCGAGTCAGCGAGCGCAAGTACGCGGGGGCATACTGTGTACCATACCGCGTACAGCAAGTATCACAGCGCTAGTCTGGAAACGGACAAGACGGCATTTATTGGGCCGAGGTATGGACTGTGGGGAACATCAGGGTACCTAGGTAAGGTGAGGTCCTAGGGGAGAGCTCGGCTATGTACTATGTTTGTCGTGTCGGCATTGGGGTGGTTTGTGCTGGTACCGTACTCCGCATTTCTCATGCGAGCGGGATTGATATAGGATTTTCTGGCTTGTTGTCTGTTATCTTCATCATCATCTCACCATCATTGTCTTCATCATCATCTCACCATCATTGTCATCATCAACATCAATATCAATATCAACATCAATATCATCATCAGGTAGGTGTGTTGGTTGGGATATTTCTGCCTGTGCGGGTTTGGCTTGTACGTCTTGTACTCTGACTTTGGTTCTGACTCTGGTTTTGGAAGATACGACTCGACTCGACTCGACGCGATACGACAAGACATCACACGACAAAACAAGACAAGATAAGACGACACAATGGCAGCCCGCGTGGACCAGATTGCAGGGCACCTCAACTACCCCAAGGGTATGTTGGCAGGGCAGGTGGCTATTATCACGGGGTCGGGACAGGGGATTGGGGCCGAGTGTGCGCGGCTGTTTGCCAATGAGGGTGCAAAGGTGGTGGTTGCTGATGTGGATGGGAGTAAGTTTGCATTCACAGACACTGATACACATTCTCTCCATCTATCCATCCATCTCTCCACACCAGCTAACAACCTCTCAGAAAAAGCAGACGCCGTAGTCGCAGCAATCAAATCCAGCGGCGGCCAAGCCATCGCCGTAACAGGCGACGTGCTAGACGATAACTACGTCAAGACGCTGATTGAGCGCTCCGCCGCCTTTGGCAACGGCAAGATCCACATCATCGTCAACAACGCAGGCTACACATGGGACGGGGTGATTCACAAGATGACCGACAAGCAGTGGCACACGATTGTGGATCTGCACGCCACGGCACCGTTCAAGATTGTGCGCGCCGCGGCGCCGTATTTCCGTGTCAAGGATGGCGAGCCGCGGAATATTATTAATATCTCGAGTACCAGCGGGTTGAATGGGAATGCGGGGCAGATTAATTATGCATTGGCTAAGGCGGGGGTTACGGGTGTGACGAAGACGATTGCGAAGGAGTGAGTTTTGTGGTTTTCTTTTCTTCACTGCTTTCATTTTTATCTTGCCCTCCCTGCTCTTATCCTACCACCCCTCTCTTTCTACTCTCTTTCTACTCTCTTTCTACTCTCTTTCCACTCTCTTTCCACTCTCTTTCCACTCTCATTCTACTCTCATCCTTCTATACTAACTTCACCAGATGGGGCCCCAGCTTCGGCGTGCGAGCCAACACGGTAGCATTCGGGCACATTGCAACACGACTGACGGCAGCCAAGGAAGCAGGCGCATTCGTGCAGCTGCCAGACGGCGAGAAGGTGGCGCTGGGCATCCCACAGAAGCAAAAGGACGCAGCAGGTGGCCAGGAGCACGCGGATATCCCGCTGCGCAGGCCAGGGACGGCGACTGAGGCGGCGAGTGCGGTGCTGGCTGTGGCGAGTCCGCTGTTTAGCTATGTGAATGGGGAGACGATTAGGGTCACGGGTGGACGTGGTATGTAGGCTGTGGTGTAGTCTACAGGCTGTAGTCTTTAGTATGTTGTCTATAGTCTATAGTCCGCTGTCTTATGTCTTAGTCTGTTGTCCGATGTTTATAATTTGCTGTCTGCAGTCTGTAGATAGTCTAGTGCTGCGAATGTAAGGTGTCTTGTTTTGGGCTGTCATGCTGTGTTGTATGCTTGCTTGCTTCCTTGCTTGCTTGCAGTGCTTACTTACAGTGCTTACTAAACGCCGAAAGCTGAAACAGTTGTCGCGGACTGGTGTCGACTGTCGGGGTGCTGTTTCATACCAAGCTTTCGACTCCATGCGCCTAAGATGCCGTGATCCACCTCGGCAGCCATCCCTCGACCGCGACCTCGACCACCAACGCCACATCTTGTCTGTCCCTTTGAGCCTCGTATCCCATCCACTCCGCTCTTGATCGCCCCGGCGCCACTGCCACATTCCTCCTTCACTATGTGCAGCGACTAGCACCCGTCCGACACTCACGTCCACGCCACACCCTCACCTCACCCTCACCCTTACCCTCACAGCTGTTGCGCTGCTGCTGCCACCGCCGCCGCCATGTCGGACGAGAAGCACCTCTACGACCCCCCGGAACTGCCGCCCATACCAACCTACGACGAAGCGACCAGCTCGCGCCATACATCGACCGCCCGCCGTGGGCCCAACGAGATCAGCGACGATGCTGAGCGGCAGGGCCTCCTATCGCCCGACGCCCACGCTCACGTCCAGGGCGGCGGCCCTGCGCGGCGCAATGGCTACTACCACCCACCCAGCGTGCAGTCAGTCGACGACGGCGATTCAGAGCTGGGCAGCCCCGTGCGCGAGAGCGCCGACGACGACCACCGCCACATCCTCGAGGAGATGGACATTCTCGACCCGGAGAGCGCCGACGACGCCCGCGCCCGCCGTAACCGTACCCGCGGCCGCTTCTCCAAGCGCTTCTACACCCTCACCAACACCCTGTCCAACATCCACCTGCCGCGCCTCTCCTGGCCGCGCCGCTTCCGCCCCAGCTTCGCCTTCGTCACGGACCGCCTGCCCACCATCCCTGACGAGTACCGCCCGGGCTGGAGCGTCATCGCCCGTCTGTGCGGCCTGATTGTCATCGTCTCGCTCGTCTACATGCTCGTCGTCAGCGATGTCGTGCCCATGGGCGGCGGCTTCGGCCCCCAGTTCAACGCCGAGTGGGTGCGCCAGCAGGCCCAGAAGAACATCGAGGCCTGGCGCATCGAGAAGAACCTCGAGTACATCACCAGCTACGACCACCTGGGCGGCACGGAGGGCAGCTACGTCCTGGGCCAGTGGATCGAGGGCAAGTTCAAGGACGCCCACATGGACACGTACACCCACGACGAGTACTGGGCGTATATGAACTACGCCAAGAAAGGCGGCCGCCGCGTCGAGATTGTAGAGCCCCAGGAGAAGAGGTGGAAGGCCAAGCTGGAGGAGCCGTCCGTGTACAACCCCCCCAAGGCCCAGACGCCTGCTTTCCACGCCCTGTCCGCGTCCGGCAACGTCCAGGGCCCGTTGATCTACGCAAACTACTGCGATAAGAAGGATTTCAAGAGACTGTGGGATAGCGGTGTCGACGTCCAGAAAGCAATCGTGCTGTGCAGGTCTTACGGTACACAGCCGGATCTCGGCATGAAGATCAAGTCGGCTCAGGATGCTGGTGTAGTCGGCGTGCTGGTGTACTCTGACCCCGCCGAGGATGGTTTCAAGAAGGGGGGCGCTTGGCCTGACGGCAAGTGGCGGCCGGGCGACAGCGTGCAACGTGGTTCAGCTGCCTTGTCCAACATGATCCTTGGTGACCCCCTCACGCCCGGCAAGCCGAGCACGAAGAAGCAGGATCGTATGCCCAAGGATAAGAACCCAGGGCTTGTCAAGATCCCCAGCTTACCATTGTCATGGAAGGACGCGCAACATTTGATCAAGTCTTTGAACGGTATCGGCGAGGTAGTGCCCGAGGAGTGGATGGGCGGTGTGCCAGACGTAGGCGACAAGTGGTACTCTGGCCACCCCGATAAGTCACCCAAGGTCAACTTGGTCAACGAGCAGGACGAGGTCGAGCAACAGCGCATCACCAACATCTTTGGCTCATTCCCCGGCATTGAGGACACAGCGCACAGGATCATCATCGGAAACCACCGCGACTCGTTCTGTTTCGGCGCAGCAGACCCTGGATCTGGCACAGCCATCATGCTCGAGGTCGTGCGCGTGCTGGGCGACCTGCGCGCCCAGGGTTGGCGCCCACTGCGCACCATCGAGTTCGCCTCATGGGATGCCGGCGAGTACAACCGCATCGGCTCAACCGAGCACGTCGAAGCCAACGTCGACTCACTCCGTGAAAATGCCCTCGCCTACATCAACATCGACGCCGCCATCACCGGCGACAAGCTTTGGGCCAACGGCTCCCCACTCTTCACCCATGCCTGGCACCGCGTCCTCGACCGCCTCAACGACCCGCACAACGACAACAAAACCCTCAAGGAGGTCTGGGAAATGCAGGGCTCCGCCGTCGGCAACCTGGGTGGTAACCGCGACTCGGCCCCCTTCCAGTTCATCGCCGGCACCTCCTCGCTCGACTTTGGCTTCGCCGCCCCGAAAACCGCCGCTCCCAACGCCATGGCCGGCTCGTGCTACGAGACCTTTGACTGGATGGCCCAGCACATCGACCCAGGCTTCCTCTACCACAGCCTGCACGCCGAGCTGCTCGTACTGCTGATCCTCGAGCTCAGTCAGGAGCCCATTGTGCCGCTGCGCCTCACAAACTACGCCGCACACCTGCAGGCCGAGGGCCAGCGGCTGCTCGACGACACAGAAAAGGCCGGTGGCGACTTTGACATCGCCATCTTCGAGCCGCTGGTCAAGAGTCTGAGCGCCTTCAAGCAGCGCGCAGAAGAATTCCACAAGTGGGAGACGTTCTGGTACAACCAGGTCTATGCCACGGGTGGATTTGAGACGGGCGGCGTGACGATGCAGCGTATTAATCATAATAATAAGATGGGCCGTTTTGAGACGGCCCTGTTGGATCTGTCGCGCGATAAAAAGGATGAGAGTCCAAGAGGGGTGAGTATTTCATTCTATCTTCGCTTCCTTCTTCCAACCTTTTCCCATGCAGCAAGCTGTACAACGAGCTGCGAGCATCATGCCCCTTTATTCCTCACTTTTCTCCCTAAATTCCGTCCACAACAAAAGTAAAAAAAAAAAACCTGACACGTCCAGCTCCCCTCTCGCTCGCAATTCAAACACATGCTCTTCGCGCCCTCGCTGGCCAATTCCCATGAAAGCGCAGTCTTCCCCTTTGCCCGTGACGCGCTGGATCGCCGCGACTGGGGCGCTGCCAAGGAGATGATTAAGAAGACGGCTGAGGCGCTGGATCGTGCGGCCGAGGGGTTGGGGCAGGGGTAGCGATGCATAGCGTTGCGTACCGAAGCGCAGGGTGGAGTATGATTTAGCAAGTGTATTTTTGTAAGAGATTCCCATCCACAAGAGGAGGAATGGATGATATGAAGAGGACAAGACCCAAGAGGTTGGTCGGTTGGTTTGTTGGGACCACTGCATATTCGGCGTTCATGGGCGTAGCTTTGTTGCATTTATCAGCACCAGAGGAAGAGCAATACGAGGACGGAAAGACGGAGAGGAGGAAGACGGGGAGAGGAAAGACGAGGAAGACGAGGAGTAGGCAAGGAGAGAGAAGAGAGAAGAGAAGAGAGATACAGAGATAGATATACAGTGTGTATAAGGCAAAGGCACGGCCTTTTATCGCTTTTCCCCCTTTCTTCACTCCTTACTCCTCTTCCTTTTCGTCCTCGTCCACGTCCCCTCATGCTATCACGACACATGCATACATGCGTGTCATCTGTCATGTCATGCACGTTGTATTAAAGTATGTGTTGCGGAAGTATTTTTCCATGAAATGAGAATTAGTTTTTGTTTCTTCTGTTTTTCTTCTCTTCTTCTCCTTCGTTTCTCACCCCCGTGTTTTTTTTTCTCGTTCGTGGCATGCGTTTCTCGTGACTGTGGTTTGTGAAGGTGTTGAGTCATGTGTATATGTATATATATAGGCATACACACACATACACACACACACACACACACACACACACACGGGGTACACAAAAACTAGTTCAGAGAGGTACTTGCTTGGTCTCTAGCATGCGTGACTCAACTCTCCATGTGGCGCAAACAGTGTATTGCAGACCACGTAGCACAGAGCGTGCCATGCATGATGCATACCTTGCCATACGTACTACCTATACTAGCATCACATCCAACTACGCACAAGCTCGACACCAAGGCCAAGACTATGCGTAGGGAGCCGGGGGATCGCGGGGTGTGGGGTGTGGGTGGTGAACTGTTGATCGTAAATGGTGCAAATTTTCGCCATCGTGGCGTGGAACTGCTAGACCCACGCTGTGGATGTGTGATGGCTGTGTATGTATGTAGTTGAGACTGTGCGTGTTTATGTTCTGGCTCCCTTGATAGACGACAATACTTTTACGCCACAGCATGCCTCTGGAGTCTGGGGTTGAGTTTTGGACCTCGACTTTGATTTTGGGTTTGATTTGGACTTTGATTCTGGCTTCCAATTTAGGCTGAATCTTGACTTTGGTCATGACATTGATCTTTACCTTGATTTTTACCTTGATCTTGAACCTGGGTTGAGGTTGGTTTCGACTTTAACAGCGCTGCCCAATCACCACAACGCTTCTGCGCGTGCTCCGGGGGTCGATGAGTTGCGTGGGCTTTTGGGTCGTTTTCTCCTTCGTCGAAGATGATGGAAAGGGTAGAGGAGGAGTCGAAAGTAGGTATGAGAAAATGCTGGTTTGAGTAAGGTCAAGAGACGAGGAGAATGGTATGGTTGTGAAGGGTTGTATGGCGGGAATGTGCCTGTTGATACATCTCAAGGCGCCTTGCTTCTCTCCATTTCTAAGTCGCGATACATGCCATTCAACAACGCCACATCTTGCTGGTTGCTGGGAGATTTTTTTTTTTTTTTTAGAAAAAAGACGCCTTTATCACTTCCCCAACATCTCCGATCTCAACCATCTACAAGCCTTTCCAACCCTCTCCTTCACTTCCTCTCCAGCTTCGCCAACACCCTCGCCAACTCCTCAATCACCACCTGATGATCGTCCCACTGCTTCAGCCCACTAACCACCACCACGGCCACCGGTCCTTCCACGCCCCTGACAAACACCGGCACCCCGCCGCCATGAATCGCATACTCGGCGACCCGCTCCCCCAACCCCAGCTTAGTCTTGAACTTTTCCTCGTCGCCCTCGAACTTGTTGTGCAGCGCCCACGTACTGCACTGCCACCTGATGACGGCATTTCGCTTGCGGGAAACCCAGTAGTCGTTGTCGAGGGCGGTGCCGGCGTGGGTCACGGCGTGGAAGAGCACGTGCGGCGGGGTGGAGATGGTGGAGATGTGGATTACAGCTGGTTGGGGGAAAGACAGCAGGCGGGTGCGCAGCGCACAGCCGAGCTGGAAGGCGACGGTGCTGTTCCAATGGGGGAGTGTGGAGGCTGTTTCCTGGGCGGCGATGGCGGGAAGGTCGCGGGGGGCTTCACCGAGGGCCTTGAACTCGGGGATGAGCATGTCGTCTGTGGCCATCTTGAATCAATCGGAAGATTGAGTTCTGCTTCTTGAAGACTTGGAATGTGAGGATTGTGGGCAGTCTCTGGATGCGAGAGAAAGCTCTTATAGATCGTGATGGTCATGCATGTGTGGAGCTGGCTAGAGAGCGGGTAGGACCCACTTGAGGTTCAACTGCTGCGATTGCCGATTTGGGACACGCGTGTGGAGAAAAGGCCCGATCTGCCGAGACCACTCTACTGTGTACTCATGCCCTGCCTCGATGCCAGTATTGCCGACCGCAAGTCGCCAATATTTTGGTGTACTTCTGAAGCTGCTACAAGTCATGGCATCTCCGGGCTGTCGGGCCTCTATCCGCAGTTCCCACATCCTGAGCAATTCGTAAGGGCAGCCTCACTGTGCAACAAACATTGTCCGAGATGTTGTGGTTCGATAAGACCTCGAACTATCCTCGCGCCACGCTCTCTAAGCCTGTGTGGTCGTTCCCTCCTTCTTCGCATCATGATCCAAGACCCTCCTCCTTCTATGGTTCTGAGCCATCTTCCACCTTACGTATAGCATAACCGCGTCCTTGAGGCCCACAAATAGACACCCACCAACCAAGCTCCTGCCCCATCTTGTTTGCAAGAAGCCTGTCGGCCTACCTTTTCCTCCCTGCATCGCTCCTGCACCTAGCCATCCGCCGAGCCAGGACGTGGTTACCGTGCCACGAGGTGGGGTCACCCAGTTAGTTGGTAGTGTTATGCGAAGAAGCTCGCCCATAGTGGCCGCAATGGAGGGAAACAGCAAAGCACCGAGGATAGTATCTAATAATGAAGTGGTTGAAAATGCTATGTTGCGTTCGCGGCGGACACGCTGACGGCGTGGTTGAGCGGGAATGTTGGGGGCAGGCGCTGCTTCTTCTGGGACCTGAGGCACTTGTTCTTCGTTATCTAATGGCGGCGCGTTCAGGAGATGTGCGTGCTCGGCTGGCTGTGCTGGGTCGATGATATCGTGGTCGTGGTCTTGGACAGCACCACCGTTGTTCCATCCTCCCAAAATATCGAAATCGACCTCTAACTCGATGACCTCATCACCATCGTGATCGTGATCATGGTGGTCATGGTCGTGGTCGTGGTCGTGGTCATGTTCCTGTACCTCGCCAAGCTGAAGCTGCAGCCCCCCTTCTTCTGCAGCGTCTTCAGTACCTGCCCGAGGTTGAATCTCCTTGAGCCATTGCTGCTCCCGAGGCGCCCAGATACGGTCATAGTATGCGTTGTAGAAGCCTCTAAGGTAGGGTAGCGCAGCAAAGGAGAAAGCTGCGCTTGGAGGCCACTGAAGCTGCAGCATTTCGTCGCCAGGCTGGCCCGAGCTGACGAAGAAGATGAGTGGCAGAAACGGAAGGAAGGAGTCGGCGATGGTAGTTCGACTGGCGACGAGGACGGCAGGTATGAGCGGTAGCCCAATGTCAAGCCTCCAGTGGTGGCGCAGGTGGTCGAACAGTCGTATCGCCAGCGACGACGGCATGTTTGGGTTGGGTGCCTCGTACAGCGGCCGTAAAATTTGTGCGGCGTCCTGCGTCCCAAAGATAGCATAAATAGTACTTGTTCCTGCGAGCGTGAGGGTAGAGTAGAGCGCCGTGCCGGTCACAAAGGCGACTCCAGGAAGCAGCAGCGTGCTGGACAACTGCTCCGTCACGCGCACCGCATCAACAATAACGCTGCGTGGTCTCTCCACGCGTATCTCTGATTTGCACTGCGGACACAGGATCTTGCCAGTCTTGCGCCCCGCGCGCCGCCCTGCTGTCGGCTTATCCATATCCGCGATCCAGTCCAGCAGACATTTCTCGTGCGCCACGAGCGAGCATGTGCACGGAGACCGCCACTCTGAGCTTGTTTCATCGTCCTCGGTCTCGTCGTTGAAGCAGATCCAGCACTTGCGTGGCTCCGCATCCTCCTCCTGCAGTGGCGCAGTCTGTGACGGTGCCTCGATATGTTTGTCGTTGGTGGTATGCGAGTGTGGCGAGTTTAGCAGAAGTGTCTGAGAATCTTCTGAGGCGGCGGATATGCTGCTGCTGCGCGTTGTTTCTTCACGCTGTGAGGATGAGGCCTCAGCGGGAGGAGATGCTCTGCGCTGCGACGCTGGGCGCTGCTGGGGTAGAGACGCCATGGTACGGGGGAGGGGTGGTGGATTAGTGGTGTATGGCTGCCGTAAGTAAGGAGACTGTGAGGGTTATGCGCACATGACGTGACAAGCAGTTGGTTGTTGTCGGTGACAGTGCTTGTCAAGGCAGGAGCCGCGGCACGGCGTTTGTTGATGCTCGACGAAGACGTCACTGTCTCAAAGGGAAAGTGCAGCCGAGACGAGCTATCCCAGAACGAACATCGTACATGTACATGTCCATATTCGCCTACATCAATTCAACCAACCTGTAAGAGAATCTACATGTCGCCTGTACAGTCTGCACAATCCCTGAAACCGTCATCTGCCCCGCCTGTTGTGTCCTGCTCCGTTATCGCAAGCTGTATGCTCGATCAGCTATCCGTCTCCACTCCAGCCAACACGTCCATGCTCATGTGCTACCCTTTCTGGTTTCTTTTCTTTACCACAAAGTTGGAGAGGGCCATTGCCCTGCATGGTAAGGCATTCCGTAAACAGGGCCTTGCACGTCGGGGACGCTCCAGTACATGCTTCCTGGCTGCCTGAATCCTGAGATATGCGTCAGTCAGGGTCCCAACGACACAGGGCGCCCGCGGAGCACACGGTAGAGGTGCGGTAGAGGGAGGCGTTGCAGGAAGCTGAGGTATTATTGCTGGTGTTTCTGGGATGGCTGCATGACTTGGGGTGGGCGAAGGCACAGGCAGTGGTGAAGAACCACATGGGCCTGTGTTCGCACCCTTCAACGAAGGAAAGAGAGATGGCATACCCTCATGCCATCGCCAAAGCGGAGGCCCAATCTGAGATGTCATATGCATGGTGTATGGTGGTACCAGACAGGGCACCCAAGGCCTTTGCCAGTACCCAAGTGGTACAAACGGCATGGCCTGAATGTGCTGCGCAAAGTAGCTGGGGGTTTTGTTGAGCTGGCTCTCGGTAGACTCATTTTCAACGAGTTTTTTGAGTTGCTGATGCTCTATTTGAGTCTGTGGCGTTGGCTTTGGTAGCTGCTGCTGCGCGTCGCAATCTTGAGACTGACCTTGGCTTGAGTCATGCTGGTCTGGCGCAGTAAATCCGTTGTGAAGTGCCTGAGACTCTGCAGGTGTTCTGAGCTGTGGAGTAGGCCACTCATCATCATCTGCAGCACTCAGGGCTTTATAGTTGTAATGGCACTCATCGGCGCTGTCTTCGTTCTGTGTGCTCTCCTTTTGCGCGTCGTCTATCTCGCTCAGCTGAGTCTCAGTTCGGACATCTTCCTCAGCTTCAATCCTGATGACGCGAATATTTAGAGGTGGGATGCTTCCTGGGGGGTTAATCTCCTTGATTTGGAAGTCATTTGTCGGAGCATAAAATTGCAGGGGCTGCTGGTCGGGGTCGAGCATATCGCGATGCTTGCTTGCGCAGGTGGTGCATGAAAGCGCGGCCCACTCTTCCTCGGAATCAAGTGGCAAATCCGAAGGCGATGGGATTGGAAAGTCGTCTTGGACGTAGTAGAAGTGCTGTTGTAGGACATCGCATGGCATTGTTGCGTTGCAGTGATGGCTGCCAAGGTATTCACCGTGATCGCACAACGCGAACTCAACAAAGTACTTCAGGCACATGAAGGGAAGATTAGGTGATGAATTTGATGGCATTGAAGTGGTTGTTATTGTTGTAAGCTGAAAGCGTCCGTGTCCGTTTGCCATTGCTGCAGGCTCCCGTTCACCGGTCACCGAAGTGAAAGTGACAGGGAATTTCCTGTCGTCGGCCATCACACGATTAGACATAGTCGCACTCAACAAGAACTACTGGATGTAAGTACTGAGACCCTTCTAAACCTGCTCCACAGCATTTCCTAGTTGGTAGAGACGCGAACTGGCGGTACTAGTAAAAGCACCCAATTGTCCGTGCTCCGTGCCAGATCGTTTGCTAAGGTCTTACTTTACTCACACTGGGCTTAAAAAAGCCGACTAGGATAATGTGTGCGTGGTACAGAAAGGCAATAGCTTACTTCGCGTTGTTTTCCTCATCTACCTTGAATCTTCATTGACCGCGAACGTGACATGCTAAAACACCCATCACAACATGCATAAAGTACTCAACGTGCTGTTGGCACTCTCGAGAGATGAAGCAGACCTCAGTTCGCGTACGAAAATCATCATAGGCATGGCCAAGAAGGATGTTTCATCTCTGATTAGTCTCTGCATGAAAGAAGATGTATCAGGTATTCCTGATGGAATGCTCCAAGAAATCCTCTGTATCCTCCTGGGCCATATCGCAAGGTCAAGAGCAGTGGAACTTCCGTCTGCTGCTGGTAAGTGAGATGCCTAGCACTGATGTATTCCCCTCATCTCATTACGTCTGTGTAGGGCCAGTCAATGACAAAAGTATCCCAGTTGTGCCACTCCAGCCGGTATCCAGTTCCACGCAAGAAGACAAGACGAAGAAAAATATTCCTACTGTAAACGATACCTCTTATGTTGCAGAGACAACAGCGAAGCTCGATCCAGATTCTAATGATGACTGCAAACCCAACATCATCGATCTTACAAGCGACGAAAGACCAGCGCCTACAGAATTAACAGTCTCTGAACAACCACCTATAGCCCCCGATACTGTGACGCAATCAAACGAGGTAGATGCTACAAGTGTAGCACAGTTCGCTCACGATAATGCTCAACTGCAAGCGACCCAGCCGTCCCAGATCACGCCACACTTTAATGGAACAACTTCAATGGCCTATCTTGAATATTATAATCGGCTGTACAATCAAATTGCAAGGTTTCAACCTGGCTGGACTGGGCAACAGATCCAAAATCAAGTGATCATGGCGTTGCGTCAGGAAGAAGCAGGAAGACAACGTCATCATTATCATCAACAACAGCAACAGCAACAACAACAGCAGATGCAGATGCAAGGGCAAGGGCAAGGTAACCCAAGAAACCTCCAAGCGCCATTACACCAACACTCGCCCCTTGTTCAAAAATTTCACGGACTGCCAACTTTACCATCTTCTGGACAAGCTGATGCTGGTATGGAGACACCTGGGCAGGGTGGAATGCAGGATGGCCAGCCGCAGCGGGTGCGCATTGTCCAGCATAAGGCTCAGAACCCGAACAAAAGGCGGAGGCAAGATTGATGATCGAGATGCAGGGCATTGTTGACATTGTTTATTTTTTCTTATCTTGCTCTCAAATATCCGTCGTCTTCGTGAAAGTACGCGGCTTCGGTGGTGGATTTCCTAGATTAAAGTGCTTAAATGTCATCAGTGTCCTAAACAGTCCAGCCATTGTGCGTTTCTACACGGCGATATTTTCCTTTGGCATATCCAAAAACGCTCCAATCAGCGGTTTCGGCGGCCAATCTCCCGCATCAAAGTCACACTCAAACTCATGCATGCCAGAGAACACTACCCTCTGTGGTTCCTGATCCTCCTCAACTGAGTAGCTTTTTCGCACCTCACTAGGCAACGTTATCACAGCCGAGCAACTTGGGGGTACCGTGACCTGCATCCTAAACAGCCCATCTTCCCAAGTCCACTCGCAAGCCACACGCCCATACGGTCCCTCAAATGCGACCTTTGCTTTTGTCAGATTGCCGCCAGGCACGGGCCGGACGCGAATTACACGCCACCCCGGCTCGAGCGGCGAGATACCGCCAACAGTGCTGTGCAGCCAATCTGCGACAGAACCGTAGGCGTAGTGGTTGAAGCTAGTCATCTGTCCGGGGTTTATACGGCCGTTGGGTAGCGTACTGTCCCAGCGCTCCCATATCGTGGTAGCACCCATACTGACGGCGTAAAGCCAGCTGGGGCATGTTTGCTCGAGGAGCATGCGGTATGCTAACTGGGGTTTTCCAATCTTGGTCAGTGCGTGTGTGATGATTGGAGTTCCTGCGAAGCCGGTGGCGACGTGGAAGCGTGCTGTACGGACGAGTTTCTCGAGGGCTGCAGCAGCAGTATGACGTTGTGTATTGGAAGTGGTGTAAAGATTGTGATGGATGGCGAGACCAATCCCGGTCTGCGTTGAGCCCATCAAGTTTCCTTCTGGGGTTATGTAACGATGCTGAAAGAGGTTTTTGAGGCGCGTGGCGTCATCAATGTATTGTTTGGCAAGCTCAGATTTGCCGAGTGCACCACAGATATGTGCAAAAGTCTGAGTCACGTGTATCAGAAATTCGTTGGCGACGAGGATGCCATCAGTGCGTGCGTTACCAGGGTCGTCTGGTGGTGCCGCCGGATCGAGCCAATCTGAAAGCTGCCATTTATCCGGATTCCATAGTCTATCTGGAGCTCTGTCAACGCCTGTCTCGAGCCAAATTCGCATACTGTCAAATTGCCGCTCTAGAAGTGCTTTGTCAGCACTGTACTGATACAGGGAAGCCGGCGTCAAGACGGTAACATCATCCCATACAGCCTGAGCAATGTGCGGCCAGTGTGGCATATGAGCTAATGGGACGACAAGAGGTGGGATGCCGCCTTTGCCTTCCTCGAGTTGCTCAGCTGCAAGATCCTCGAGCCAGCTCTCTAGAATTCCCACAGTATCGTACAGAAAGGTTGCCGTGGGCGTGAAGGCTTGGATATCACCGGTCCATCCCAGTCGCTCGTCTCGTTGAGGGCAATCAGTGGGTAAGGAGACAAAGTTCCCCCGCATTGACCAAATGACATTGCGGTGAAGCTTATTGACGGATTCATTGGAGCATTCAAAGAAGCCCCTTCGTTTCATGTCAGTATGAATGACGTGAGCTTGAATGTCGGAGGCTGATATCTCCCCTGGCCAGCCGTTGACCTGAACATATCGGAAGCCATGGAAGGTAAACTTGGGTGACCAGTTGATGATTTGGTTGCCAGAGCCGACAATAATGTCAGTTGCTTTTGCTGTTCGCAGCGGGCGTACCCCTAGCTCATCATCTTCCATCACTTCAGCATGACGAAACCTGAGTTCGTGTCCAGATTTGAGCTGCAGATGAGGGATGAACAACCTGCCAACCAGGTTCTGCCCGAAATCGAGAATTGTCTGCCCAGTTGCGCTCTTGAAGACCTTTTTGCAGTTGACTGCCTCGGTGACTCGAACCGGTGCTGCATTGACAGCGACGAATTTGGCAGATGAACGAGGCAAGATCCTCACCCCAGATGTAGTCGAAGCCCATACATCTCCGGGCTCTGTCCAGTTCGGCTGCTCTTGTCTTGTATCGTAAAACTCCCCGTCGTAGAGCTGACTGCAGATACGCGCGCTCGGAGCGCTCGACCAAGTATCGTCAGTGAGCAAAGTATATGCTGCCTTACCGCCTTCGCGAATCTCAAGTTGAGCGGCGAGCCCGATGTCCTTTCCATATGTAAAGCTTTGCCCACCGCGCAGACCTATTCGGCCAGCATACCAGCCATCACCAACCTCTGCACAAATTACATTGTCCTGGCCAGGCATCAAGAGTGGGGACACATCGTAGATGCGATAGGCTAGTCGATGATTGTAGCTGGTCCAGCCTGGGGCGAACAACTCGTCACTAACAAGTTTCCCGTTGATGTATGCTTCGAAGACACCAAACGCAGTGATGTAGAGTCGGGCATCTAGGTTGATCGAAACATTGCTAGGTAGTCTAAATTCTTTTCGAAATCGAATTGGCCTCAGTGGAGAGTCTGGTCCGAAGTGTTTGATGCTGGTGATAAAGTTTGCCTTGAATTCTTCAGCTGGGTTGAATAATGCTGCCTCTACCTTGGACGATGGAGACCACTCGCTGGGCAGGGTGTTGTTGAAGGAAGCATCCTTTGAGCTCGTACCGTACACACGAATTCGAACGGATGCTGCCTCTCGAGATTTCAGTAGTTGCACAGGCCACGGCACAAGCACAGACTCTGAACTGTGTACAAGGGAATTGCTTGTGCTATCAGCCCCAGGAAAGGTGATCTCTACCTCGTAGGCGATCTGAGTCCATGCTGGTACCGTGGATGAGGATGTTTCAAAACTCCAAGACAGGCGTGGAGTCGAATGAGAAACACCGAGACCACTAAAGTGATGCTCAAAAGTCGCACTTGTCACGACTGGGCTGCTCATGATCGAAGGTTGCGAGGCTACCGAGCCTCATGGTTAGAGTGTTACATCCTATAAGATAAACGTATATCGCTTGGGGCTGCAGATCCATCTCGGCTTTCGGGTCGTTTGATAGCGAACCATATATGCGTGACTGAAAATTGGATGTCGTCTTCAGAGAGACGCAGGCCGGTGTTCTTGCCGTCGTGCTTGGCGACTGGCCAAATCTGGATTAGATCATCCTTCTCCGCATTTGGGGGGTGAATTGTCACACTCCCGACGAAGTGCTGAACAGTTTTCAATCGTCGGACCTTGACATGCGGTCATGTACATCATTGGTAGTCGGGGGCAGTCAAACCGAGGGCGAGATAATCAGCGCAATCTACAATACATAGACCATCGATTTGTTAAGCACAAGTTTTACATTCCATTCTTGGTCTACGGATTTGAATAAGCTATCATGAATTGGTTTATACTTACAGTAGCTTTCGTTGCTGCCCAAGGTGGCTTAATCTATGGCTTCGATTCTGGTATGAGAGAATTACGACCGACAGCCTCTCCAAGCTAACAAAATGTCCACACAGGTATCATCGCAACGACCTTCGGCCACGAGAGCTTCAAGCGCATCATGTATGGGCCTGCAATGGTCAACACGTCTTACTCTGGCGCTATCGTCTCGGTCTACAATGCTGGACAGGCGATTGGAGGTCTCACCACAGGATGGCTCGCTGATCATCTTTCACGCAAATACACTATTCTTGTTGCCGCTATCCTGACCATTATTGGATCAATTCTCCAATGCGCTGCAATGCATGTAGGCATGCTCATTGCAGGCCGTTTCATTGCAGGTGTTGGATGTGGTCAGCTGCTTTCGGTTGTGCCAATTTACCTTGCTGAAGCCGCACCCCCTGCCAGACGAGGCTTCCTTGTTGGCACGCAAGGTATGATGATTGCTATAGGCTTCGGGCTAGCAAATTGGGTTGGATACGCGGGGTCATTTGCCAGCGGCCATGCACAGTGGAGGTACGATCGATCTGGCAACCGAACATATGCCTGATATTACGCTGACAGCTTTCAGGATACCACTTGCTATGCAGCTTCCTGTACCGATCGTTCTGTGCGTCTTGGTGTTCTTTATTCCTTTCTCACCACGGTGGCTCGTCCTGCGCGATCGTCATGATGAAGCCAAACAAGTGCTCGCCAGTCTCCATGGCACCATCGATAATGAAGAATTCCTCGACCGCGAGCTCCTACAGATCCAAGAGCAGATCCAACTTGAGCGCGAGCAAGGAAATTTAGACTGGATCACATCGCTCAAAGCGATGTTCTCACCGAAATATGTGCGCCGTACCATGACGGCTGCTTTCATCGTCACAATGGGGCAGCTTTCAGGGTCCAGCGTGATCCAAAACTTCCAGAATATCTTCTACGCACAAGTTGGCTTCACGGGTCAAACGTCCTTGCTCATCAGTGGCGCTTACGGAATGATGGGAATACTGGGTCAAGTCATCTACCTCCTGGTCGTGGCGGATAAGTGGCCACGAACCCGCACATTGTGGTCTGGTTCACTTGCTCTAAGCACCATGATCGCCGTCTGTATGGCTTTAAGCGCTGAATTCGGTACAGGCGGTAGCACGAACCAAGCCGGTGCACGAGGAGCCATTGCCTCGATCTTCATCTATTCGATGTGCTACGCCATATTCTTCAACGCCATGATCTGGGTTGTACCCTCTGAACTTTTTCCATTCTTTCTTCGCACAAAGGGGCTGGCGTTTGCTGTGGCGGTCAAGTCTGTGACGGCTATCGTATTATCGCAGATCACACCTGTTGCTATTGCGAATCTGAGTTGGCGGTATTATTCTTTGTTCATTGCTACAAACCTCGCGGCGGCTGTTTTCTACTTCTTTTGTCTTCCTGAAACTTCTGGGAAGACGTTGGAAGAAATTGCGGGTATATTTGGCGATTATGTTGCCACATACGCCGAGGGCAAGGTGCTGGATGATAAAGACGGTGTTGAGATCCGTGAGATGGCAGGCTCGCGAGTGTAATTGCATCCGTGGGAGTTTGTAGGCTTGATGAGGATCAAGATACCGAAAAAGACCACGATATGTGCTCAGTTCAGTCTGTCAGTGCAGAGAAGGCAGGTACACGGCCGTGCCTTCCGAAATTTTACCTATCCACAGGCAGATCCTTCCTCATTTCTGCCGCAACAAACCAGAAAATCGTCGTGAACAGCTGGACTCAGCTCACAACATCTCGTAGGTGACGAAGGACAATGCAGAGCTCAGCTGCGGTTACCTTTGTATATACAGAGGGCAATGATGGCTTGGACTCTCAACCAAAAGACTTTAAGAGAGGTAAGCTATTCGATTGACGCTACCAGCTCTCACTTCACCAACCTTCAACCTGAAATTCGAATATACGATCACCTTCGCCTTTGGTGACAGGTTGCGCATCGCTGTCAAAGAGCGTGCGCTCCAGGTAGAATGCCTTGCCTTGTCTGTCAACAAGAATCACCGCTTGCTTCTCGGTGCCGTAACATCCGCTCGTTGCATCCGGCGCTTTGTGCTTGACCTCATCTCCAACTTCATGACTCGGCATCTTGTGCAGTTCCAAGTGATCTCTCCCGATCGCCGGGATGAACACGCTATGCCGCAGCTGCGTGAGGTACATGTCCCACTCCTCGTTGTCTCTCTGACGTGGCATCGTATCCACAGACAGAACGCCCAGCAAACGCTCAACGAGCTGCTCACGAGTCTCGTTGGCAGCGACTGACGCTTTCACTGCTTCCTCAGTCCACTTCTCGCCATTGACGACTTTCGGCCAAGTTCGGTCGCCATATGCGGCGTTGCTAAGCGCTGTCGTCTCTCCTTTCTGGCGCAGCAGATGGACAACGCCCTCCACGTCAGGAGTGCGATTACTCACGATGACGAGCCCATCGCCTTTGGCTACGTCTTGTACGAAGCCGTAGCAGAGCGAGAACCCTCCAACGCCCTGAACGCCGTCTTCTTCGATCATTTGGCGCGCAAAGTCTGAGGCTGTCTGAGTGGAGTCTGGCTTGGTTTTCAGCCATGCATTGGGGATCAAGCCTCGACTTCGTGCACCCTGAACTAGGGCCTGGTTCTCCTCGCGGTAGTTGGTCAATACTGCAATACGACCCTGACGGGTCAAGCCCAGCCAGGTTCCGTGAGCCGGGCGATGCAAATCATATCCTCCTAGAACTTGAGAGTCTGGTGATGGCCACCACGTAACTTCTGCCGTTGGGCGGTGCAGGTATTCCTTCGAATGTCAGTTCAGATGTGAGACGCAGTGTGCTAATTTCCCTACATCACGGTTGTTGAGTAGGATGAATGGATAGTCTGGATGTGCAGTTGTGAGGATTGCGATGCACATGGTTGATTACTGTCAAATGGTTTGTCGTAATAGATTTAGATTCCTGGAAAGATGTGCTGAGTGTTGTCGAGTTGATGCTTCTATTGTGTGGGTCTGGTGTGGGCGATGTGGCTGCCAACAACACTATACACGTGTCTCCAGACTCCAGCTGGCGGCGCCATGTGGGGTGAGGTGGAATCATGCATGTTCAGCGGCGTGAGAATAAACGAGGCCTGAAGGCTGGCGACGGGAGAAGGTCTTGGGCCTCGGGACATTGGTCAACGTTCTTATGTCATCGTTCCTGCATCAGCCGTTGTCCTTTCACATGCGGCCCCTCCCGAGCTTGGATCCCTGCCCGCACGCGTCACCGCCAGCCTGGTTGAGCCCTGCGTATTGACATCTGTATACTTCTTCACGTGTTCATACACATACTGTTCTTCGACATGGCAGCCAACTTTGCGCCCTACCAAGATGTCCCGGAGACCCAGCGAGCGTTATCTCCGCCCATCGCATCCCCGCGCGCCTCGGTTGACCGCACACGCAACATCTCGTCCATCACCTCGCCCTCGCGAGCATACGAGCAGCACGACTACTTCGGCGCCGGCGATGACGTCGATGAATCTCCAGAGACAGAGCGCGTAGCATGGAACACACCTGCGTCTTCGCAACCGCTGGGCTTCGGGGCAACGCGGGAGGATGTTGACATGTTCACGACAAGCTTGGGCCTGCGCATGGACTATGAAGCATGCCTCGCGTATTTGCTGCTGCCACCTGCGGGGGGCGTGCTTCTGCTTGTCATGGAGCATCAGAGTGACTATGTCAGATTTCATGCATGGCAGAGTAGTCTGTTGTTTGCATTTATTTTTGTGGTACACATCATCTTCAGCTGGTCGAGCTTCATCAGCTGGATTATGGTTGTAGGAGATGTGGGGTTGATTGGATGGTTGACCTGGAGGGCGTATCTGGATGGTAAGTCACGATGTAGATGCACCCAACTTGGTCTGACACAGTTCAGCGGCCACTCTTGACCGGTACGAAGTGCCCTTCTTTGGGTCACTGGCGAACTCCATTCTGGATGATGAGTAAACTCGTCTTTATACCTTCATAACCGCCACTTTACCCAAACCGCTCCTGGGCTAGCTGCTTCAAAAACTCCATCGTCTGCGCCTCCTTCGCCCGCCGCGCACTCAGCGCTTCCTCACGCTCCGCAGCCCGTGCTCGTGCAATCTCCTCCCGCCGTATCTCACGCTCGTTCTTCACTCGCTCGTCAGCCTTCTTCTTTGCTTTGTAAGCGTCGATGCCGTCATCGCCCATGAGCTCGCTCTCCCCAATCTCCACATCACCGCCTTCTTTGGCGTCGCGGAAGGATTGTAGGGCACCAGTCGTCTCGCGCTTCTTCTCGAGTTGTCGCTCATGAGACCCTGGGTCTGCGCGTGGTGCAAGCTCGTCCATGCGCTCTTTCTGCGTCTTCCGCTCGGCTTTCCGCTCTTGACGTGCGTCTGACGCGCGAGCTGAGCGGTCATATGCGGCATCTTCATCGCGCAGCTCATTGCGGTGCGTCAGGTCGTCGAAGCGCGGTATCGTAGGTCCATGGCCCTCAGCGCGCAAAAGATGAGTGGGTGGAGCAGGACCAAAATCGTCGTCGTCGCTATCGTCAGACTGCTGCCTTGAAGCAGAAGCTTTCTGCTCGTACTCTGGCGATTGTCTGGCAGGTCGAGGAGAGCCAGATCTCGCGCGGTATTCTCGCACAGTCTGTTGCGCACTCTCAAGCATCGAGGGATCATACCAGCTGCGCGCTAAGTCTCCACGATTCCTACATTGTCAGCACAACTGCAGTCTGCCTCAGGGAGACAGCACCTACCAGCGCGACACAAAGCTCTTCCAGCGCCCACGCGCTTCCCGCTCACCAAGCTCGTCAAGCTGGATGTGCTTCTGTATATCCAGATAGGAATGGAACAGTGGCTTGTAGACCTCGAAATCATGCTTTGACAGCGGCTTTGCTTGGTACGGAAGTTTTACTGGTTTTGCAGGCGGAGTGCGTGAACGGTGTGAGCGATGCGATCGGTGCTTGTCGTGACTGTGACGGTCATTGTCTCGACGGGGCGAGCACGAGCGGTGTGACTTGTGCTTTCGTTCTCGATCCGAGCGCTCGTGGCGGTTAGATCGTTCGCGGTGGGGTGCTTGTGGTGAGTTCATGGTATTGTAGTTGGCGTTGGGTGGAGGTAGCGGGATGTCAACTTACGGGGATTGGAGCTGAGTCATGATCTTGAATGTAGCGAGTCATGTGTCATTCACTCCTCTCCAATGTTACTTGTAACATTAGCACGAGAGGACTAGTCTGGCACAGAATCCACATCGACTGTGATATCAAACCCTGTTTTCGTTTCGTAGCCTCGTAATATTTCCACAACCACCGTTTCAACTCCCCACCTCTCTACCTCCCCACAATCCTCCTCTCCAAGAACCTCGCCGGTACATATATCAAGCCCGTCACCACAAACGTGAACTCGTTCGCAACGTCGCCTCCATCGGATCCGATCAACTTTCCCAACGGTCCTACGTACCATGTTTCAACCATTCCCATAATCCACGCCACGATTCCAATTGCAAACGCCACACCCGCAGCAATTCCTAACGGCAGCCGGGCAGGATCATTCCAGGCGTCCAAGTCATAGTTCTCGAAGCTCATGCGCCGGAATATGACATGCTCACTGCATAAGATGATGAAATACTGCGTCGCCCAGTACCCCAACAAGCTGAGGAAGTTTTGCAGGTACACAGACAGCTGTTCGCGGCCGCCAATTGCTAGCGCGAGGATCGCTGCAAAGCAGAGAAGCACCCATATGAAGCGGGGCACGCGGGCGAAAGGGCGTGAAAATTGCTGACACGAGATGGCGGCGCTGTAGATGGAGATGACGTTGACGTTTATGCCGGACAGGACGAGCAGCGTCAGGATCAGTTTCGCGAAGCCTCGCGGGTACAGCATGGTTTGGATTAGAAAGCCTAGGCCTCCACTTTCGTAGGTGGTCTTCCAGTCTGGGCGGTTGTTGAGGCCGGAGGAGACAACGGCGCCAGCGATCATGCCTAAGTGTGATTAATGCATGCGTGCGTGTTGGAGGGGGAGGGAGGGATACCAATAGAAGTTGGTATGGAGATGCCGAAGGTGGTCATAAGAAAGACTTTCCAGCGGTTGACGTGCACGGGATAGTGGACGTAGTAGTCGCTGGCCATGGTCTGCCAGGATGCAGAGCTTCCGTATACGATGGCAACAAGGCTCAGTACCGAAGCACTGAGATCTGCACCGTGTACGGTGGGTTTGGGCGAGTTGTCAGCGTACTTGCCTGTCTCTGCAAAGAAGATGATAAAGATGATGAAAAAGATGATCCAGGCGTAGCGCTCGTAAACAAGAATTGCACGAAGTCCAACAAAGGAGATCAGTGTGGCTACGACAGCAAGGATGACGATGCCGAAGACCAAGGAAATATGTCCGTCAGCTACAGCAGTCAGTGCCAGACCACCTGTGATGCAAGCCACGGCTGCCCAGCCGATCTGCACAATGGTGTTGAGCGCTGCGATGACTTTGTTGGGCCACCATCCAAAAGCATATCTGCTGACGGAAACTATGCTTGATCAGTCTTCAAGACGTTTAGCAAAGCCGCAAGGATGTGCTTACTCTGACGCAGACCTGTTGGGGCACCAAAGGTCGCCGCAAAACCTGTCGCCGCACCACCGAGAATAGAGGCAAAGATGATGATGACAATGGACTGACGGAGAGCTACTCAAGTCAGAGCTTGCCCTGTCTGCACTCCTCACAACTTACTCAAGCCAAATTCCCACCCTAAAAATCCAGTAGCGAAACAGCTCGTGTTCATTGTCCCGCTCGCCCACAGGAAAAACATGCTCAGCTGATGATGCCACGGCACATGTCCCTTCTCTTCTGGCAGCTTGCGGGTGATGGCATCGCTCTCAATGCCAAAGCGCGCATCCATGCTTGCCTCGAATCTGCGCAGCGCGCCCAGAACCCCCGTCTCGCGCTGCACTGCTTCATGTCCAACATCCTGAGCACTGGACGCGGACACACTCTCCTGGTCACCGATCTTCTCTTGCAACATGAGGGGCGGCAGTAAGCCCAGCGATAAGAGGCCAAGGATGCGGGGAAAGAATGCCTGACAGGCAGTGGAACGGCGTGCAAGTGGAACGCATTGCCAACGGCCGGGCACCGAGTTTTATCGCACGCGACCGGCGCCGCGTCATGGGCTGGCGAGGCCCAAGAACAAGGCCGGCGAAATGCGTGTTGCAACTGTGTGCCAGATAGCGGTGCCGCCCGTAGACGTAAAACCTGGACTACCCCACTCTTATCATGGACAAGCTTTTCTCGGCATTGCTTCAACCCACGGCTAGGATTCTAGCGCTGTGAGGGATGGGGTCTGATTCGCCCAGCCTCGTTCGAGAAGGAAGGTCGGTAATGATGGTCGGTAGCTTTGCTCGTGTCGTGGATGACAGACCCTGCTTGTGATCATGGTAGATTGCTGGCAAGCCTCGGTATTGCATCGGCAAAGATAATGCTAATGAATGTTATTTTATCACGGGTATTGGCGAATAACAATACTTTGGCTCAACTCTGTGTAGTGCTCATTTGTCGAACGTTCGGAAATAAGATGTATGAGATCGTGCACATAGAGAAGGGCCACATCTGCCGGATTGAGAACGTCAAATGCTGTTTCCCTTCATTGTATTTTTTGGAGTCAGTACATACAAGCTTGTGAGGCCTTTCAAGGAACAATGAGGTTGCTTTATGACAGCTGCACATATTTTGGCTATCTACAGGCGAGACCAAGTCGCGTCTCTTATGGGAGTCTGTTCCTTATGGTGTTCGTGGGACATAACTACTTCAATCGCGATTTCTTACCCCGACATGCAGGACAATCGACTAATGAATGCGTCCTTGCACTAGATACTACCACCACATTACACTTCTCCAAGATGTTTTTACTTCTCACGCGAATCGTTGGTATTTGGTCGCGAATCGCCGAATTTCAGTATTGCCCCACCAAAGTGGAAAAAAATCTCCTTCATCCCCACAGCCAAGCCGCACCACCAGAAATTCTCAAGATAGCACCATCATACCTTTATTCCCCTTTTCAACGACAACATAAACGCTCAATTTTGATATTTTTTCATCCAATGACTAAGCAACACGGTTCTATAGTGTAAGCAATGTCCTCCCAGATCTCCTCAATCCAGATAACTAACCCTCAACAGGTAGCGGTTATCACTCCGGATTCTGATCTCCTCAGTATCTTCCGGCAACCCCGGTTCGATTCCGGGTAGGACCTTCTTTTTGCTGCTAGAGGGTTCTGGACATGTGGTGTAGTGTTTTTGCCGCCGCGGTATGGTCTGCAAGTAAGCTGTGTACATACGCTTGAAGACAACAAGAGGTAAGGATTAAAAACTACATGACATTGTGTGGCGTTCTTCATAAATATATCAAATTTGTTTTACGAAGTGATGGCAGTAAAACTTGTAGCTGGACCCCTACGCACTGTTTGTCCTTGCATAGGTGATGTAATTACCACCCGCAAGTAGTGCGTCCGGCACAGAGACCCATGACCCAGTCACAGTATCGAGCGCAAGCGTACCATTGACACCGACAACTTTGCCCGGCTGATCCGCGTTCTTCAAGTATCCAGAGTTGACAGTGCCACCTGCAATCGGCCTCTGGAGGTGGTTGGCGCCAGCCTTGACCGTGAAATTGGCAAGCGGGATGTCATATGAGTTGCGAGTACGCACCGTAGGTGCACCGTAGTATTCCGCACGTGCCTCATTGGCGTTGAGATACAGCGCGAGGTAGCCACGGAAATAGCCTTCGTTCCACATCAGCTCTGAGTTGTCACGCACGAGCTTCTGTGCTTGGGCGTTGGTGGTTGCGATGTCGCCGCTGAATCCAGATGAGGAGACAGCCGTCACTGCGAACTCGACGCCGATGGCTCCCTCCCCCGTGGCTTGGTTATAGGATGGAACGTTGATACCGTTATTGGTTGATGCAAAAGGTGCAGATTCGGGGTCGACCCACAGCAAGTCCGACACCCAGTTGGCGTGTGAATCGCCAGCAAGCATGATGGTGTTATCGATCTGATCACCATATAGATGCTGATATGTCCTATTTCGATTCGATGTGTAGCCGTCCCACTGGTCGACGTTGTAGGGTTCTTCCTCGGATCCAAACCAGGAAGAGATATTGACTCGCGAGAAAACGATCTGGTTACCAATGACGCGCCACGCAGCACCTCGTTCCTTACTCTCTGAAAGAGTGCGGTAGAACCAGTTCTCCTGATTCGAGCCCATGAGCGACCTGCCAGCATCGTCGCGAATGGAGGTGACGTAGTCGGTGTTCCAGTTGAGGTCGGTGATAGAGCGATCATAGTTTCGTGTATCGAGAACGATCAAATCAAAGAGCTTGCCCATTTGGAAATTCCTCCAGATCCTCAGATTGTCATCTAGATTCACCTGTCGAATTGGCATCCACTCAAAGTACGCACGCACTGCGTTCATCTTGCGCTGATCGACAGAAACACCTCCACTACGGATGAATGAACTTTCGGTATTGTTTATAGCAGAAGAACCATCGCGGTAACCATTGTTGCTAACTTCATGGTCGTCCCATGTAGTAATCCAAGCGAAGTTTTGATGTGCAAGAGATAAGTCAAGATCGGTGCGATACTGCGCAATTCTGGTGCGATAGTCGTACAGAGTGAAGATGGTGCGAGGGGGGTTTGTGGCACGAGCATCTCTGCCTAGGACGCCAGAGCTAGTCTCATAAATGTAGTCGCCGAGGTGGCTTTTTGCGCATCAGTTACACTCGGTTTGTATCTTGCGATTCGACTCACACAAAATAATCAACCTCGTCGCGACGAGCCGCGTTTCCATACGCATTAAAGTACCCCGTTGGATAGTTGCTGCAGGAGAAAATTGCAAGGCCAAGCTCAGTGGTGTCATCGTCTTCCGCAGGCGAAGTCTTGGTCCGTCCAATTGGGCTCTGTTTCGACGTTCCACAGACGTTGAAGCGATAGTAGTAGGTGGTGTATGGAGACAAGCCCTTCGCCTCCACTTTGACCGTAAAGTCAATATCGCTGGTTGTGTATGCTCGGCCTTTACTAACAACGCCTCCAGTAATGTTCTTGCTCGTCGAAACTTGGTAGTTAACACAGATTGGGCTGGTTGACGCACGCACGTAACGCTCAGTCTCGTGCGAGTACAAAGGGACGGTGCCTGCGACTGTCACGTTGGAACGATCGTTCTCAAGTTGTGGTGAGATACGAGTCCACAAGATCACCGACTCAGGATACGGATCTCCCTAGGGTTCGTCAGCAATTATTGCTCGGATTCATCGGTTCGTACTTACAGATGCAACGCCATGTGTGAAGTTGAGTTCGCTGGGATCGATTGTGACGTTGTAATCACGCTTCTGCAAGTGCCTTCTCTCTACCTTTGGCAAATCGATACCCATAGATGGGTGGTCAAACGAAGGGCTCTTGAAATTTATGTTGTCATCGTAAGATGCTGTCGCGATGGCCGCAATGGCCGTAAGCAGCGGAATAGAGTGCAGCTTCATGGTACAGTAGCCGAACGACCTCTCGTATACTGGATTGCTTAGCCATCATGGCCTCTTTATATTCTATGCCTGCCTTCTAGAGACACCTAATCCTGTCTGCTGCAGCAGGGCCTGGTACCACGTTGAGTCGAACTTGGTCGAGAGTGGAAGGTCGATGCCTTTCATGATGTACATGGCATCGCGATGCACGTTGGAGTAGAGGGCACAGCCAATAGAAGCCTCGACATTGGCAACATGTCCATATCCTGTTCGAAGCTCGTGGTCGTATGCGGAGCTTACATTGGCTGACGGGATGTAACGATCTGCCTTCTGCGTAAGCGAGACAGCTGTTAGCCTCATGTCCACTCGTCCGCTTCACCACAAGCAAGCATAGCAAAGCAATGCCAAGCATGTCAATGGCGTTTTTCGGGTTTCTTGAAGCACCGAGATCGGAGTCCGATGACAGTTTGTATGCCAGTTTGACATTTGTGTCTCAAAATCGATACACAGGTTTCTTTGTACGGTGCCGGGAGGCCAAAGCGCTTTCTCGAACCTGAAGGGAAGCCGGTAGGGGCCTGCGTATTGTGCTCAACATCGGGATTCGGAATTTCGTCAACAGAGCCCTTTGTGTAAGTGGCTTATGTGTTACTGTGCAAAATCGTATGGAGATAGCTGCAAAAGCTTTGTGTACGACCCTTGCTACGACATGCGTCAACGAAGGTAGAGACATCTCAATGCAAGCAAAGAAACGACACGCCTTCTGAGATTTCTCACAGATTCTTAGAATGGACAATTAGAGAGCGCCAATTCTTGTAGACAAGCAAATGGGGGCTACCAACGCGGTGTACATACGCTTGGTGTCACGATGCACGTCTTATTATACCCACAACAGACCCATTTGTACGCGAAAGCCCCAGGACTGGTCGTTTCAGAATTCCAGTATATTATTTGCTGGATGCTGGGAAGCGGCGTTGACCCAGAAGTATTGTGAGTGTATATTCACTTCGCCAAACTCTGCTCGTACGTGCGACGTGGTGAATATTGCTCGGTTGTCAGACTATCGCATCTTTGTCTTTTGCTGATGTTTGCCCAGTCGAAGACTCGCTCCTCCATCGCCCCAAAGTGCTTTTTCTCGATCGGTCTCGCACTGACACATGGGTTTACTACGTGGTCCTATGTCTTCGGATTCAACGCTGATGTGTCGACAGTCCTCGCAGCAAGCTATGTCACCCTTCTGCTCACACATTTTGCAGACAACGAGCACTAAGTGACATCCAGGCATCGAACACTTCCCCAGACGATCTTCTGGGCTTGCGCAGCTGTGACACAATGAGACTGCCTCTTGCGCGCCAATGGCTCCTCTTGCATCGAACACGTAATTCCTTCCCTTGAAGAAGCTATCCTCAGACTTCTTCCTCCCCGCCCGAACCTCCTCTTCCATCCAAGTTTGGTAGGCAGCGATACCGCCATGGAGTGTGTATACCGGTGTACTATCACTAGCGCCCTCTTTCACCAAAGCTTCCTGCATCCACCGTGCGCCTTTTTCGCACCGGATACCGCCAGTGCAATACGTCGCAACACCTTGGGGCTGCTTGTACACATCGTTGCCTAAAACATGTCTTACGACATATCCGGGCCATTGGCTGAAACGTCGCACCGCAGGTCTGACTGCGATTGACCCATTACCTTGAACGAAATAGCCAATGCGGCTTTCATAGTGGTTTCTTACGTCGATCAGAGGTGTGTCGCCCTTCTCGCATAGCTCGTGGAACTCTGCAGGTGGCAAGGAGATGATGTTGGACCATGACGATGGCGCATAGTTGGTCACACCTAAAGGGGTGATTTCAGCCGTCACCCGAACAGACGCTTTGCGGCCAAAGGCGCATGCACAGCCTGGAGTAGGCTTGAAGTATGCAGCACGCTTCACAGAGGAGGTCAGATCGATGCCAGCGAAGGACCAGTGTGTGCTGCAGGCTTCGATGTATGTCTCAATGGCGGATGATGTGCCACCGAGAGTAATGTTAAAACCTTCTCTTGCGATGCGAAACTTCCCGCCTATCTGGAGCTCTGCCGTAAGTTGCCCGTGGAAGTCGGCAAGTGCATGAGGGTCCTGGATCCGCGATGTGTGCTGGTCCGGCAACGTTGGCGAGTTAGACCAATAGCGATAAAATAGCAGCACGGATCCACCCTCCGTCTGTGCTGGACATGTGCATGTATAGCTGACTGGGTCTGAACAGTCCTGGCGGATGGCAATCGTTGTTGTCATGGTGCGCATAAGGGAGCAGAGATGCAAAATAGAGTTCTCGAGTCAAATCACATGTCTATGCCCCAGCCACGTGGCACATCTACAACCCTGCAGCCAACATGAAAAAAAAAAGCTGTGGCTAAGACACCACGGAAACTGCCCGCGCACGCATCATTCCGATGATCCGACATCTCTGATTCGACATGCGGCATCTTCCAGAGATCATCTCAATCTGCACGCTCAAACGCACCCACCATAAGTTTGTTTGGTGGACAAAGTGGAGCTGAACCACGCGTGGCACAAGTGATCGTCAAGCGCTCGGCGAAACTCGACGATCAGGTTCGACGTTGCAGTCAACATGGAAATTGCAACCGGACCTTTACCAGCATTTTGACACGTTCTATCTGCACGAGCTCCCATACCTAGTTTCCAACTTTGTACATACGAGCCCTGTACTTAACGCGGACACATTAAGCTCGCTACCACGCACGGGTGAATCCACCGTTTGGGTCGCGCGCCGAAAGTTTACGCAGAGTGACAGCTTCGCTTAGATGGGCGCGTGGTCGTGCCCACGAGTCGCGCATTATGAGCTTGTGCTCTGGCGTTCTATAGCACCAAAAGATTCGTCAAATTTTTGGTTCGGTCTGCAAACTGCCGAAACTTTCACGACTCGAGATCACGCGGTCGGCCAAAGGGAAGGGGGTGGAGATGGGAAAGGGGAATCGGTATGTGGATTTCGTAAGTGTAAGGAGTGGTGTAAGTGGGTACCAAAATTATTGATATGACGGGAATTATGTGTAGACTAACGAAAAGGCCCCGGTGGGTAAGGGGAGACGATGAGCATACCGTGGATGACTCTGAATCAGTATGCACACTCATGCAGTGCACAAACATGGTCGGTGAATGTTACAAGCCTGGTAACAAATCGTTGATCGACACGGGTCTGGCTTGATATACATGATGGAATAGAGAGAGGTCTGTAGGAGTTGAGACTCGTAAAAGTATTGATTAATATATCTAAAACCTGCCCTTCTCCTTGTGGCTGACTAAGCTGGCCTCGTCTGTATCGCTCTGACCATGCCGCACTGTGTAACTTGTCTTGACTGTAATGCCATCCCCCTGTTCGAAGATTCCACTTCTGGGACTGGAGATGGCAGTGTCGACGTGATGGGATCGCTTGCTTTGGCTCTGGCCGCCGAAGTTCTTTAGTTCGTTGCCGCTGCCATAGTTGTAGTACTTGGTTCTCGAGCGAGCAGAAGAGCCGCCAAGGATGGGGAATAGTTTCACAAGAAGTAGCCGGAGGGTGGGTAGGCATGCGCTAACTTTCCATTAGAACATGCGCTTCTCTCGTTTTTGTGAGACTTACCACATGATTCCAACACAAATTTCAATTGTACTCCAGACCGAGACATCGTAAAACTCCCAACTTGCGTTGGATGACTGCGCGAAATGGACGAGGGATTGCAGTCGAAGAATACTGACGATTGTCACGAATGTTCCGAGGCAGAACATGAGCGCAACAGCGACCTTCTTCTTCCAGTGTAGCTTCAGTCCCCACAGCTGCCAAAGCGGTATTCCAAGAATCCAGAAGTCAAGCGCAATGCTGATTGCTGCATTGCTTGCAGCGATGGCGTTGGTATCGAGGCATTTTCCCTCGTGCAGTCCGTCCCATTTAGTCCAGAAGTAGTGGATAGGCTGGCACTGGAAAATGGCAGTGATTATGAAAGCGAGGCCCCAAAGAACCACAAAGATGACGGTACCCCAAAGAAGCCGCTGCACCTCTTTGCTCGGAAAGACACGGATGTAGAAGAAGATGAGGGACAATTTGAGCAGCGTGACCTGGGTAAAATAGAGGGATGCCATGACGTAGAACCATTTGAGCATCTCGGTAATCTGTTGTGGCGTCAAAGCCCAGATATCCTGGCCGAGCCCATTTTTGACCGTGCCATATACGGTTACAATGGCGCTTGGGATGGTAGAGAAGAGAGTGACCAGGACACACCAGTCATCGTAGCCAAAGTCCATGCGGGAGACGGTGGCTTTGAAGGCGAATCGGGTGACGACGAAAGCGGCGGTGACTGAGATCATGATATTTGAGAGAAGGACATAGTCCTGGCCATGGTCGCGAACAGGTACGCCGCAGTTTGTGAGGCTGATGTTGCGGGTCACTGGTGACGGCGATCAGTACAAGTACAAAACACATTGTAAAGCTCACATACATAAAGACTCGGGTATTGTGCATGTCGCTGAAACACAAGCCGTGACGTTGCTTTGGAAGAGTGGATTGGTGCAGATGCAAGCCTTGTCGGCAGGCGTGCAAGTCTTTGAAGCAAAGGCATGCTTCAGACATGATTGCTAGGATGGCGTCAGGCACTCTTCTGTGTAATTGCATTCGGAAGGATCTGGGAGATTGGACTTACAGCACAAGCAGGCATCTGAGACTGTGCCAAGGTCGTTGCACACAGCGCCAAAAGCAAGAACAACAGCGTCTGAATGTGTGCCTTCATGGCGACGACAGTTGGTGCACAATGTCCACGAGAGCACCCCTCTTATTTCTCAGGTTGCGCAATGCGGGAGGGGGATGGTTGATCATTCAAATGGCCAGACTGCTGGCAAGTGTGTGATATCCGCAGGGGTCAATGGCGTAGTCCATCCACCCATCATGGAGCATAAGTTCTGATTCAGCCGTGCGACAGCGGTCGAACTAGTCGCACGGCCAAGGGTTTCGATAGTGCAAAAGGCCAAAGAGACTGCCAGGAGCCCCGGCACATGTCACTCGGGACCATGGACGCTGCATGCAGGTGGCCACCTCCGAGGCGCGACAGTGCATGTCACCGCGGACGCGGCGTCGAGTGTGGTAGCGTATAGGTACCTACCACTACCTGGTAGTGTCGGCGAGGATTGTGGGGAGGCCGCTCGCTTGACGCCAAAGCCTCCCGCAGCTCGCGGCGTGGGCAGGAAGGCATGTGCAGGCAGGCTGACCTGCAGTTGTACCACAATCTGCACAACATCAATGTGCACCGGCGATGGACAGATAGGTACGATCAGGCCATCCATTGCGCAACGGCGGGTTTGCGCACGAGGCTCCCATCCTGTGAAGGATGTTATTGCAAGGGTCTCCGAGGAGCCACCCACCCACCTTTCTCACCTCCTCCATCAAGTCAGATATCCCGTGTACCAAGCAACCAACTCTGCTTAAGCGAGCGTTCCTGATCAGTCCCTGACACATGCACAATCGACGGCCCTTGTCCCCAGGCCACGAAACGCCCAATGCCTGTGGAGGATCACCAAGGTGACAAAGGCCCGCAGCTCCTTGGTTTGTTATTGGCCAATTTCCTAAGGCACCCTGACCCGCTCATCCTCGAATCCTACGGACCTGCGCTCCCCCTGCGCCACCGGCAATCAAGATTCGACTCGCATTCGCCGCTGCTTCTCTGTTAATGACACCCTTGTCTTCGGTCAACGCCTGCCGCAAGGGTCTCGGTAGCATGAAGATAGGAACATCAATTTTGGCTGTTGCGGCTCCCAAGTGGACCTCCATCGGCGCTGCATTCTACAAGAGGACGAACGGTTCTATGAGCATGCAACTAGGATGCTCTTGTTCGAGATAGCCTCCGAGATGTAGACATGCCACCGGTAACCTGTGGCAAAGTGAAAGGGGATATTGCGACTATATAAACTGCTTTCTTGGTATCGTCGCTACCGATTCAATTCACATCTCAATTCTGTGGTTCCACGGCAAGATGAAGCTCCTCCACATTGCGAAGCTCATTTGGGCTATGCTCCTCGCGAAGCTGATTGGCGCCCAAGGTCCGAACACCAAGTGTCATGTCCTGCCTGGAGATGCCGCCTGGCCAAGCAAAGAGGCGTGGACGGCACTGAACGAGACCGTCAATGGCAAGCTGATCAAGACTGTTCCCATTGGCTCACCATGCCATGATCCCACCTACGATGAGAACGCCTGCAAGGCTCTCAGGGCACAATGGACAAACCCTCTGACACAGTGAGTACCGCGACTCAGCTACAGCGACCTAAACTAACAGTGGCAGCACTCCGTCTGGTCACTCCATCATGCAGGCCTACTTCGCCACACAGGCTTGCGACCCCTTCACTGATCGTAGCATTCCTTGCACGCTCGGCAACTACGTTGCCTACTCAGTCAAGGCTACTGAAGCCTGGGACGTTGTTGCTGCGCTTGAATTTGCAAAGACTTCAAACGTGCGTGTTCTTGCTCGCAACACTGGCCATGATTTCCTGGGCAGGTCTACTGGTGCCGGTGCCCTCGCTGTCTGGACCCAAGGCCTGAAGAACGTCTCATTTGGTCAGTGGTCCGACAAGTATTACACTGGTCCTTCAGCCACTGTTGGTGCTGGTGTTATTGGTTACGAGCTCGTCGAGGCTGCCAACAAGCAGGGCCTCACGGTCATGTCTGGAGAGTGTGCAACGGTCGGTTTGGCTGGTAAGTTTAGAGATGACAGTTTTATCAGCACAGTGTACTAACAGAGACTAGGTGGCTTCACGCAGGGCGGCGGTCATTCCATCCTCAGCACCGAGTTTGGTCTTGCTGCTGATCAGACCCTCTCCTTTGAGGTCGTCACAGCCAATGGAGAGATTATCATTGCTTCCGCGACTGAGAATTCCGACCTCTACTGGGCTCTCTCTGGCGGTGGCGGTGGAACCTATGGTATTGTCACTTCCATCACCGTCAAGGCACATGAGTCCAAGACTGTCGGTGGTGCTGCCATGCAGCTTCTTGCTTCCTCCACCACCCCTGAGAAATACGCTCTGCTCACAGCCAAGTTCGTTGAGCTTCTTCCTGCTATGATCGATGCCGGTGCTATGGTCATCTTCCTGGTCAGCACTCAGTACATCGTCATCAAGCCTCTTACCATCTGGGACTCGACTCAGGCCAAGGCCAAGGAAGTGCTAAAGCCTTTCTCCGACTACCTCGTCTCACTCGGCATCACTCCTCCTATTGTATACAGTGAGCTCTCCTACCGCGATCACTACGACCGCTACCTCGGCCCTCTCCCCCAGGGTAGCTTTGAAGTCAACCGTTATCAATTCGGCGGACGTCTGATTCCCCGTTCTGTCATCGAGAACAACGCCAGCGAGCTCAACAAGGTCTTCTCTGAGCTCATCAAGGAGGGCGTGCTCCTTGCCGGCAGTTCGGCCGACTACTCCAAGCGCGCCAACACCCCCGACAATGCCGTTCTCCCTGCCTGGCGTGATGCCATCACCCAGCTCCAGCTTATTACCAACTGGAACAGCACCGCGCCCTGGACCGATATGGAGGCTGCTCAGCGCAAGATGACCGACGTCCTGATGCCCAAGATCGAAGCTGTCACCCCCGGCAGTGGCGCATACATGAACGAGGCCGACTTCCAACAGAAGAACTGGCAGTCTACTTTCTACGGCACCAACTACGACAAGCTGAAGCAGATCAAGAAGAAGTACGATCCTGAAAACGTCTTCTACAACCTTAAGAGCGTTGGCAGCGAGGCTTGGAATGTGGCCAAGGATGGCAGGATGTGCCGTGCTTGAGCTTTCTGAGAAATCTAATATCCGAGTCCTTGCTCCTTTTCGTGTGTATATTGGAAGGCTGCACTTGGGTGTAGCGCCGAGCAGTAGCATTCTTGTAGATACCTTAGCATAGCGTGGAGTAATCTGATGCATTTCAACTATCACCCAGCTTCATGGCTTCTAAACTCGCGCGACGTTGTATGTTGTCGTTGTCAGGATGACTTGACAATCACTCTGCCCGTTGAAAGATATGTATGAGATCAGAATTCGAGTTGTCCAAGTTTGGTGGTGGTAAGCGCAAGAATGGTGGTAAGGTTACCGAAGCACACAAATTCCACGAGCTTTTCATTCGAACCACTCTTGTAAAACCATTTCCGTACTGTTGTTGTTTTCACGGACAAGCTCGTGTTTGGTTGGAACATGGTGGACCTATCTCAGTGAGCGCCTTGTTCTCCTTTCTCAGAGACTGATTTATTGGTTTAGTTGTTATGTCACATTTACTGACAGTCGGGTGTACGCGCATTACATGCAGCAAACTTTCAACAATCTGTTCCGCTTATCTGAGGTATCTAGTAAAGACGCCGACATCGAAAAGTGTAGTCCATCCGAGGCTACGTAGACACAGTGGCGGTTCTTATCTACCAAGCGCTCGTAATAGCTTATCAGAGCTGGCACTGCGTACGTAGTAGCCCGTGACTATAAAGCTGCGCCAGCAAGAACAACGGTACCAATACCTAGTCATATCTACGGTACGGCAAGTATCCTTGATCAGATCTTTTTGAAGTCATGTCGCCACAGCCCTGAAACGAGCCATGCTTGCGTGGCATAGATGAACCCTTGGGCGTGTTGTTGTTGTCGTTAGATGGTGGAAGACACTCATCCGTTGGACGAGACGAGACAGGCTGATAAGAAAACCGCTGAATCAGATCATTCAGCTGGCGAAGCGGCTGACGGACTGAGTCCATTGTCTGCCTGACCTCCTGAAGTTCAGCAGACCTCTCCTTGAACTCGCCCTTCAGCTTAGCGAAAGCATTAACGTGGACAAGATTATCCTGCTCAACCTTGTTGATCCTCAGACTCTTCTGAAGGAGCTCGTCTCGATACTTTTCGGCTTCCTTGCCCTTTTCATGTTCCATGTTGGCCAAGTTATGCTCTAGGCTGGCCAGCTTCTGCTGGTGGTTCGCCCAGATCGCTGTATTGGAATTTCGTGCAGCGAAACTTTTTGTTCGAGGTCATTGATCTGCTTGTCTTTCTCAAGGATCTTTTGCTCATGCTCAAGACGCTCTCGTTTGGCGGCAAGTAGGGCTTCCTCGCTGGCAAGGAATCTGGCCTTTCATTGGCACTGGGTACCACATGAGCTACTACCATCGAAGGAAAGTCGACGCTTCTTGGAGGGTTCGTCTTGGTCGTTTATTACTGCTGAGGACTCTTGAACTGGTGCTGGGCGGTAAGCGATTTGATTGGTGGCACGCTGGATAGGAGCTGCGTGAAGGTTAGTCATGCTCGAACTTTCCACCTAGCTTCAAATCAAACTCACCTGCATCATCACCATGCTTGTGTGGTTTGCTACCACGATGCGTACTCAAAGGTTGGCTGTAAGCTGGACAACCTTAGTAGGGGCTATGAGAAAGCGGTTGATGCATCTAATACCTGGTCCAGAACGCGGCTCTCGTTTAACAGGCGAGCCTATCGGGTTCTTGAATTGTGCCATCTACATGCTACAGTCAGCGCTAGATATGTTTTCGTGGTTTTGGCGCGGACGCAAGACCTTGTCGAATCTCGTACGTCAAGGTCGAGCTCGCAAGCATCTGTTGTATCTGTAACAGAGCGGCGGCGAGGAGCTCTTTAATGCAAGTGGGAAGCAGCTGGCGGCAAGTGGCGCCTCTTGCGACAAGATTGGGAGTGAAAGTGTTCGCAAGTTTTTTAAAAAGTAGAAAAGTCAGGAATCTCAAAACAGCATGAAGAAATTTGTATCTAGAGTAATGACTAGGATTGATCACAGGGGAAACAAAAAACGTTATCCAACCTGTGTTGTATGTAGCACGAATACTGAACTTGTGACGCCTGCTCACGGCCAGGCAGATGATGAGTCGATGATCATGACTTTGCGACCATGTCATGCTCCGTGTTCATTCACGGTTCTTGTTCCTAGAAAGCTGCTGCTCCAGAATCGCCAGGTGGCTTCTGCTCGTTGTCATGTCCGAACTGGTGGCCGTACGTCTCGTCCAGAAATATCATGCCCTCCACAGCCCGTCCGACAGCTTCCAACATACTGATCTTTTCTTCACAAGCTCCTTTCTTCACCAGCATGTCTTTCTTCAACTCGGAAATGGTCGCACTGAAGCCATCAAGAGCCTCCAACAACGCCAGGGTCGTGTTTATGGTTTCCAGATGAGAGCTAGCGGCAGTCTTTGCCTCATCAATTGTGGCATCGACAAGTTCGCGTGTTGAGTATGAGTCGATGCTGATATCCAGAGATGCGATTGACTCTGTACGCGATACAGTCTCGAACGTGGAAGGCGTGCTAACGACAGCTTCTTCGGCAATGTCCTCCAAGCCAAAAGGCTCCGGTGTCTTTGGTAAAGGAGTGAAGGCGCGTGCGGTGATCCGCAGTTTGTGTTCGTCGTCAGGTGTCTTGAGGTGGTTGTTGCTAGCTGTTGTTTGCCTCATACCAAGCGGCAACGCGTCTTCACTGACTTTGTCACGCGGTTCGTGGCGAAAGACATGGCGAAGCAAGTTTCGAGCTGGCATCGTGAAGTGTCAGAATTATGATGTAGTAAGTTTGTTGTCGGTTAGTGTTGAAGACGCTGGTAGGTGGGGCAGGTGAAAGAGGCTCTGATACAGGATAAAACCAAGGGTAAAATCTGAGCAGTTGCACGCAAATAATGAGCTAAGGCAAGGAGAAGGCCTTCCACAGTCACATCGCGAACGAGACAAGCACAGAGAGACAGGCCATATTTCACCCGCAAGGATACTATAACTGCTTCGACTGAGCAAAAGGGTGTCACTTCAGCTCGTTCCGGCTAATAGTTGAGCAAATGTCGAAGACTGGTAAAACCTGGCGCGGTTTGTCTGCCGGTAAGATCTTCAGCTGGAAGCTGAGATGTTCGGAACGGGAGGCTGCGCGAAACTAATCGAGGCATTGCCTTCATCGATGTACATGACATTACTAGGCGTCTTGGAAACGTCTACGTTGTAGCTTGTTCGTGGCGATTCCACGAGGATATACAAATAACTCACATCCAGGCGGGTGAATTTGGATAACCCGTCATGTTGCCATTGGATGTGGGGTACCAAGGGTTACATCATTCGATCCCGGGCTCTCCTGACTTTCTCCGGGTCTATTTTCTGCTTTTTACTTTTGCACACGTAGATGATTTTATTTGCGAGACACATGTGCCGATGTTGGACGCATGGTGCTTTCTTCATGCCTGTGTCAGCTCGCAACGCTAGGTCGCGCGCTATTGTGGATATGCATTGCGTGACCAAGGCAACCTAGGTGATCAAAAGTTCAGCCTGATAGTCTACGATCGGTCGTTTGATGCGTGTGTGGCGAAGAGACGTTGAGCTTGCACATTTCGCCCCTCACGGCTCCTGCCAAGACGTCCGCCACAATTGAACTAGCGACAACGGCCCCCATCTCACGGACTCCGCAGCGGACACGTCTCGCACACCAACCCCGCTGGTCCACACCCTCATAAGATCAAGATGTTCTCACTTGAAGCATGTCTGCGCGTGCTATGATCTGACTGGCCTGCGAGACGGCTGCACCGTGCGAACTGAATCGACTCGCCAACGTGAATGTCGGCCATCCAATTGCTTCGGCGATCGTCATAGCCAACCAGCTATGCAGACTGTATAGTCTTTCGCCCCGGGTCGTGACCAGAGCGCTGTGTCACCACCAGTGCGCTTAAGAGTAAGCACGGGTAGAAGTTTCAGCCTTGCAGCCCTCCATCATCATGTTCAACTTAAGAGCCGTGGCAGCGTTAGGCCACACTCCCAGAGACATCGATACACTTCAATCCGCTCCTTTGAGAGACACGTTACGCGAAAATGAAGCATTTCTTACTCCCTTCTATCTTTATCAGCATCTTCATGATCAGCACAACTGTACGCGCAGATTGTCGTCATCCCGACGGCAACATTCAGACCGATGCACACCACGCACCATGTGCTGATGTTGTCAACAACCCTCTCAATACTATGTGTTGCGCAATAAATCGCTCGAACCCTTCTGAAGGCTACGCTAAGGATGGCATGACCACCGATGTATGTTTACCTAATGGGCTGTGCAAACAGGTCTCAAGAAAGGATGATGTTACTCCACTGGAGCCCATCTATTATCGCGAAGAGTGCACAGTCGCGAGCTGGAAGAGCGGCAAATGCTTGGCTGTATGTTTGTCCAGCAGCGTAGGTAGGATAGCCAAAAGTTTTCGATCTAAGTCACTGATATGCCACAGGTGAGCCGTAACGTTCTGATGACGCCGTGCGACGGTACTGCTAACTCAACACGATGGTGCTGTGGAGGAAAAAACACGAATTGCTGTTCTGGAGATATCGGTGGCGAATTACTTGCTCAGACGTTTCTTGGTATGCCAGCCGGTCCCACGCCTTTCGCAACTACATCCACTAGCAATTCTACAACGAAGCCCCCTATATTGGATACAACTGTTTCTGCTGATCGAGACATCTCACCGGTACTTTCAGGCGGCGCCATTGCTGGTACAGTCATCGGAGCTTTGATGGGCGTGGCCCTGGTTGGAACTGCGACATTTTTCATTGGGCGTCGTCATCGCTCGCCTGGTTCATCTCCTCCAGTATATATTGAAGGAGGTTCTACAGCTGTATTTTCCAAAGCAAGGTTTGCTCACGAGGCCGATGGACGCGATACGCAAGTGTGCGAGGTCTCCGCCGCCAATGCTGAGGACCATGATGGAAGGCAAAGAGTACACGAGATGTAGTTATGTTTTGCGTTGTGCGGATCGAAGTCATTGAAGCACTCCAGATCTGAGGCAGTAGTGTTTTGACAGGATCTCAATCAGGTCACGCCAGAATCCAAAGTTGCGCACGGCTGCTAGGAACTTTGGTGGCTCCGCTCATTTCCAATCCATGCGCCAGCTGCTCAATGCGAAGTATCGTCTGAGGCTTTGACTCACCCAGGTGCCGTGAAGAGTATGCAAAAATTGTATCCGGGCATCGATTTGTAGAGCTGAAGACTGTCATCGACGCCGTGAGATGGTGGACATCACAACTTAATTTATAGTCTACGATGTATCAACAAAGCTCATCATTTTTGACGAGACTGGGTAGTCATCAGCTATGATATCATCGGAAATTTTGGTGTTTAATTACGTTTTGCAACACTGTTTGACAGATCTCAATACACATGCCATGAAGCTGGGGAACAACTTATAAAAACACATATCCCATGCGTGAATACCAGTAGTCTATTCTGAATCTTACGACTTGCCTCTAGTCGACTCGCGACTCGGACTTGTATCGTTTTGGCCCGTTAGTCGACACAGATGTACATACCTATGATTTGTTAGAATTAAGTTATTCTAAAAAAAGAGGTAAATGGAACCGAACGGAGCCATTTTGTAGTATGCTTCTTTAGCAGCGATGCCGCTTCTGCAGCAATCTAGTCATACCCACCCTTTTTAAAAAACTGCAAGTTCTCCCGACGGGAAAGCGCCACTGCTCCGAGGCGTATATGGCGTCCATGTTGTCTGTTGAATCTTACAATGTGACAGTGATCTACAAGCTCGGAGTAAAACGTTGTGGCTTTTGTGGATGCTGGAGTTCGGAGTTCTTCCACGTCGCCCGAGTGGGGCAACGAAATCAATGACTCGGGACCGCGACCGGTCTGTCGGTTCTGATTCCATGCCTTGCGAACAATAGGGCGTGAAAAATCATGGGAAAAACGCAACATGCTACGCAGCTAGCAGGATACTGCTGTCATAGGGCGAATATGCCAAGGCGGAGTCAGCGAAAAGACGCTTTCGGATAAAAGACCCTGAAGACCTTTACATTGAAAAGCTTCCGGCTAGCTCTCAGCCTGGAGATGTCTGTTTACTCTGACGGCTGAACACGATAGAAATCTCTGTGTGCCGATATCTAACATCACGAACAACGGAAACACCAAGAGGTAGGCCAACAAAATCATCAAGAAGTGGACCAACATCAGAGATGGATCCAGTAGCGAACCCTGTTGTGCACGTTCGCCCGTCGACTGATGGCCGTGTGTATGAAGAGCCGGAAGAAGTGTGGGAGGGATTGGCGCGGACAGTGTCACGGATGACGGGTCGCTCGAGAAGGGAGAGCGACGCAGAAAAATACGCGCAAGCCGGTGATGGTGATAAGTTCGCACATCTGCAACAAACAAGATCAAGACGAAGCAAGGGCACTACGACGATCGACGAGGAGACTGCGAACCAGATTGCACGCGACAAATTCCCCGAAGGCGGCACCCGAGCCTGGCTGGTCGTCTTATCAGCATGGCTTCTTCTCTTCCCCTCCTTCGGCCTCATGGTCTCGTTAGGGACATTGCAAGACTACTGGAGTCAACATCAGCTTGCAGACTTGTCAGCGAGTACAATTGGATGGATACCGTCAGTCTTCGTGTACATTTCACTAGCAGGAGGCCTGTTAGTTGGTCCTCTTTTCGACCGTTACGGCCCTCGATGGATCGCGTTGTGTGGCAGCATCGGAGAACTTCTTATGGTCTTTCTACTAGCTGAGTGTAAGACCTTTTGGCAGATGATACTCTGTTGCGGAGTGCTTGGGGGACTTTCGGGTGCTCTCTTGACCACTACTAGCTTGGCGGCAGTTGCGCATTGGTTCAAGGAGAGGCGAGGTGAGCTTACATTAATCACATCTTCAGCACACAATGTCTGACAACTGCCAAGGACTTACTCAAGGAATTGCCATGATGGGAAGTAGCTGCGGCGGGTTAACCATTCCTCTAGTACTAAAAACGACACTGGAGAAATACGGTTACGTATGGTCGTTACGCATCCTTGGATTCATCTTTCTGGCCTGTTTTCTTGTCGGCAACGTTCTTATCAAGGCGCGTCTACCTCCATCAGCTGAGGCTAAGAAGAAAGCCATCGTATCACTATCCATTTACGCTGACTTACGGCTGGGCCTGTTCACCGTCAGCGTGTTTGGATTCGAAATTGTGCTGTTCGGTGCTCTGGGCATTCTACCCACGTATGCCACAATGAGCACATCATTTTCTCCGGATACTGGCTTCTACCTCATTGCCATCCTCAATGGCGTCTCATGTCTTGGCCGTATTCTTCCAGGTTACGCCGCGGACAAGGTCGGTCGCTTCAACACCCTTACCATCATGATAGTCTTCACACTGATATTTATGCTTGTGCTCTGGCTACCCTTTGGATCGACATCTCTTCCTGCGCTTTACGCCTTCTCCGCATTATTTGGATTCGGAACGGGCAGTTGGATGGCACTGGTACCCGCTTGTATCGGACAGCTGTGTAAGGCTGAGGAGTTCGGAAGATACTATGGATCCATCTATTTTGTCGCAAGTTTTGCGGCCCTGATCTGTATTCCAATCAGTGGTGAGCTGGTCGAGAAGGTCGGATCACGGGCAATGGTTGCATTTTTCTGCGCCGTTCTTGCATTAAGTCTAATATCTTTTGTTTTCAGTCGGTGGGCATGCTTGGGGAGACGTTGGACCTTGAAAGCCAAGGTATAGGGTCGGTCGGTTGTACTTAAATCGCATACGTGGTGGCTTTGCATCAAAATCCACAACTTAAGATATGCTCCCTGTGGATGTTGCGCTCGATCAAAGCCTCGCCAGTTAAGCTTACACGAGTGTATGACTGATTCTCATTGATGGTACGTCGAAGACGCGAGAGTCAATTTCGCCGGCGCGGATTACCACTATGTCCAACTTGATATTTGCTCTTTCCCGCACTCGATTACATGCATATCTTAGCTGTACGCATTGAAAGGCAGCAGCGAGTCGCCAAATAACGACAGGATAGATCTATCATACATAAATGCAAAGAGTAAAACACATTACTGGGCCATAAATGCTCGGTCTCGCAACTATTTCTACGCAGCCTTGCGGTAGATTGTCGTACATACGTGTGGCTACAGTAGGCATATAGGATCACAAAGATCGCTGTCTTGAGGAACCGATCCATATCTACACTCCAACCTGCAGCCAGTGCGCTATGTCATACCTTTTAACACACCATGTAGTCAACTGTTGCGAGTGTGGATCTCTTCCCACTCCCAGAGCCGAACATCTATATGCGGGAGACCTCAAGCTCTAGCCGTACAGGATCGATCTCAGCAAGTGTCGAAGCAGAAGGCCTATCAACGCAGCTACTCAGAGGTAACCTCTGTAGATGCGCGTGTCTGCATTTTTGCCCCTATTTGGCTGCAACAGCAAGTAAATAATCTTCCCACTGATTGAGAAAAGCATCAACGATGTCTTTCTCTTAAATTTCGCCTTCGTACATAGGCAGACCTTAGACAAAAATAATCTAAGTTTTGCCAGACAAGTCTATGGCAAATGGGAAGTTAAAACAGAGTGCTCTCATTAGCTCTTGAGCTCCCTCCTCCTGCTGAAAAGCTTTTTCTCGTTCTCTTCTGTACTTGCAAGGCTGTTATTCCCAGCAATTGCAATCGAAATATTGTCTAAATTCCCCCTAATCTTCTCTCCTTCTGCGCAAAACTCTGGGTCACTGTTTAGACTAATTACCTAGATTTGTCAGGCGTAAAAAACATTGATCGGCGCTCTGGGCCTATTACTGTCGCCATCAAAGGAGCAAGTCTGAGGCACAACAAATGCGTCAAAGCACTTATAGAAGCGGGCGCAGACGTCAACGTCGTCAATAACAGGAGCGGGAAGACGCCATTACACCTGGCCATCGAAAATCCAAGATTCAAGTGTTACGAGCATCTCATCTGTGCGCTTATTGATGGAGGAGCGAATCCCAACCACGCAGATATCCGAGGTGATCGGCCCATCACGAAGATACTTCTTGAGAACGGCAACGGTCCTCTCGAAGAGCATCGCCGAAAAGCATTGGCTTTGCTCTTGCGCGACAAAGCGACAGATGTCGAGGTGACTCAACCAGGTACACTCAACACCCCTCTTCATCTCGCAGTGCGTCGCAAAGACCCATTTGCTGTTGCAATGCTTCTTTTCAAGAAAGCCAACGTCAACGCGAAGAATGCTACTGGCAGCACTCCGTTACTTGTTGCGGCCAACCAACTCCATAACCTCACAACCATAGATCAGAAGCAGTTGATGGATATCCTCCTACATGCCAAAGGCATTCGTATGAACGAGAAGGCCGGCGAAAAAGAACAAAGTGCTCTGCACTATGCTGTTAACGCTGGAGTGTTCTGGGCTGTAGATATGCTGTTAGAACATGACGCAGATCCTGCCAGTGAAGACAAAGAGGGTCAAAATGCTTTAGCGTTAGCATGTGCTCGCACTAAGGATGCCAATTGGAGTCCCGAGAATCGCGACGACATCCTGTCACGACTGCAGCTAGCATCTACTAAGAAAAGATCTCGGGAGAAAGGGGCGTAGATGCTGTGCCTCCCAAAAAACCTAAGAAGAAAGTTGCGCGCAATAATGAGCCTGCTTTGTCAAGCGTTGAAACTTAGAGATGGATCCATCTTCGCTTCTAGATATTTCATCAAAGAGCGTTAAGAAAAGCCGAATTGCGCGACATCATAGGCAAAAGCCACACTGTATCTACTCGCTACGTGCATAGAACGAGAGCAGTGGTCAATAGCGGTCGCGCTGCCTGGAAGTGAATAGTGATTTTCAAACAGTCCCCAGTTTGAGAGGTGGCACGGGGTGTACTGTCAATGCATAGGTACAGCTTGAGCTATAGTGTCATTAAGCCGCGTTCTCTAATATATACCCGACCATAGGACGTTGTACGCAAGTTGTATCATCTAGTTTGCCTTCTGTTAAGGCACGATTTTCAGAGTATGCAATCAGGAATCAGTATAAACAACGCTGCATCTACATCTATAGTAGAGATAACTATTTCAGGTAATTTCATCCACCGCATAGACTTGCTCTAGTTTTCAAGCTCCTAGAGACGTGCTACACGCTGATCTTGCATCTTTAGAAATGACTTATTCCCAACGCAGCAGTAATTTACCTGCCCATTTTTGTGCACTCCCACTCAGCGTTTTCCTCTGTTGCTCGGCCTGCTCATCTTAGTCAATGAGTTTTGTTCTGATGAATCACCAGGTCTATTGTACGAGAACTATCATTGGGATGACGTTGATAATGATGCCTTCTCCTTGAGCAACTTGCGTGCGCGTGTCCTGCTTGATGACCTTGATTCTGTGTGTCGGTTCCGGGTATATGATCAAGGTTATGTATAGACCCTTACATTTCATGCAACGAATAGGGGACCTATAGCTTGTTACTGAACTTCCATGGTAAAGGCCTGATGAGATGAATGTCGGGGCGGGGAGTTCTTGCAGGGTCCAGCCCTGGGCAAGCCATCTGCTGTTGCGGAAAAGGTCATTCCATGATCAATTAGAAAACAGACCGAGCGGTCCTAAATTATTGACTGGTACATCTGACAGATATGCGTAGCACTTGGCCGCGTTCTGATACCATTAGAACAAGGAGTTGAATGCCTCGGTCTGTCCTGTACTGTTCGTCTTATCGATGCAGTACATGTCGATCCATACGAAGTCAATATTATGTTCGAGCATCTACTCGCGTGGCTTCTTGACCTTATTGAGGGCGCTCCTTGGCTTTCTTCGCTTCTGCAAGATCGAAGAAATCCGAGTGCTGGATTGTTTAGAGCTACAGGGATATGCAAAAACGGCGTAGGGGGTGGTTTGGTTTTCAATGAACCCCTGGAGGTCTAGATTCCGGGCGTCCAATGGCCTCGTGATGCCTGCACGATTCGTCTGTACTGGAATGTGGGTTGTCCCGATCACAGACGCTCTAGATGACTGTGCTAGGTTTGGCCTCGCTTTACCATTAGCATACATGCTGTCTGATGAAGCTGTGGCAGATCAACAGATCGTAGGAGACGAAAGGAATTGATAGCTAGCTTTGAAAATCGTCATAAAAGCACCTGTCGCTTTTGATGTCGAGGGTAAAGGTGGAAAAGCTAAGTACAGGTGGCTAGCGCCAAGCTTCGCTTCCCGCTCCATCCCACCGCTGGCAGCCTTAACTCTTGCTGTCTCAACAATGACCCATCCACATCAGCCTCATCGCTGCTGCCCACGCCCTGCGTCCCAGGATTTCCCGCTTTGAAAGCTCTCTGTGAGGTCAACCCTTACAAGGTCATGTTGTGCAGGTATAGGCAGCGGTAGGTAATCTTTCTAGGTGAGTGGCGACCCTTTTTTGCACATTCACCACTCGTTCCTTGATGATTCCTATTATAAACAAGTTTCAAGACGGATCGGAGAGACTCAAGTGCTTTTGTCTCACTGACGCACATAATTCTTACTGACTGGAACGTTGCTTTCATCTTTGCTTGTCGCCATATAGCATGGATCTTACCACTGACGATGTGAGCAGGTAGTGGACAGTAAATCATCGTTTTATATTTCATCCTTGTGCGCCTTGTATTTTCCAGGCCCGCATCGCGACGCGAAACAAGGCTTTATAGCAGTGCATGTCAACATCGAGATAATTCAAAGCAAAATACACGACAATATTCAAAACACTGCGCCTTGCCACGGTGGCCGCCCACTGCTAACGTCCATCACTTTTGCCGATATCTCACCATTCGTCATTACCGTGCGCCCGGATTAAAAGCAAACACAACCAAACCCACCTTCTTAGCTCTAATCGAGCTATGTCCTGCTGTGGCGACTGCACACCATGTTATTGATGCCAGCCAGTTACTTGTTGCGGGCACTGCGCCGGGGCTGGCCATCCTCAGTTGCTGCTGGCTTAGACTGCTTCTTCTTGGCCGGTTCTTTCTTTTCCTTCTTTTCGCCAGCCTTGGGACGGCCAGGCCTGCCCTTGGGCTTTTCCTCGGCCTTGTCGTCATCTTCAGCCTTGTCGTCATCTTCAGCCTTGTCGTCATCCTCAGCCTTATCGTCACTTTCATCTTGGCCATCAGCTTCGGCGTCATCATCGTCAGTCTTGGTCTTTTTCGAAGCGGGTGCTTCATTCTCGGCGGCATCAGCGCCATTGGTGTCGCCAGTCTTGCGCTTGTCGCCAGCCTGGGCTTCATCAGATTTGTCGTCAGACTCGGCAGCCTCGTCCTTGGAGCCCTCTTTCGCGTTCTCCTTTGACTCAGGCTTGTCTTCAGTGGCCTTTGAGTCGCCATTTTCCTCAGCCGACTTCTCTTCATCATCGTCCTTTGTTGAGGCAGGAGCATCCTTCATCTCTTCATCCTTCTTCTCCGCCTCAGCAGGCTTGTCGCCGTCCTTCTGGTCGTCCTTGTTCTCCTCCTTCTTATCGGCCTCGGCGTCTTTACTCTCTTGTTTCGAGTCGCCGTTTGAACCGCCTTCGGCCTTCTTGTCGATTTGAAGCTCGGATGCTCGTTTCACGACGTCGTTACCTGAGCGCTCAATGTGTACAGCAGGGTTTTCGGGTTCGGCGTTCTTCTTGATCGTGTTACCGCGGTTGGATTCGATGGCGATCTCGCCTTGCTCTTTGACCTCGGCAACCTTGCCGCCGGGCTGTCCTGAGCCCCAGCTCCAGGACACTGGAAGGATATATCGTCAGTCGCATCATTCACACATGGGGATATTTCGTAAAAAAAAAGCGCTGTTACGCGACCTGCACGCTACAAGCTCACTACAGTCAGGTACGCGCATCACGGCGCGCAAGTGGTGGCTACGAGGTCCCTCGAACAGGGGTGGGAAAGATCGTACTGTCGTGCTGGGGCTTTCAAACACTTACCCTTATCTCCCTGCTGAATTTCGGATTCAGTCATGCTGTGTAAGGTGGTTCAAGAAGCTCTTTTCAAGAAGATGACGTGATGGGTGCGCAAATGTGGAGACAAATGCGCAACAAGCGGGGTTGGTAGTCAATTAATGGATGAGAAGCTTGAGCTTTGTTGCGACAGACTGGAAGGGATGCGCTGGTCAGCGTAGATGGTGTGATGGAAGTGGGAAGGAACGTCGGAACCAGGAAGTTGATCTTTGAGGTCCTGAGCTATAGCTGCGAAACATGACGAAGCAACCAATCACCGATCTGTACTCAAAAGTATGGGGAATGGTGGCTGGCGCCGGGATCGGGCAAGCGTCATCGAGGTCCGTGCCAGTCGTTCGGTTAGACAGCCCCATCCGGCGGAAGGCGTACTAAGATCGCCGACCTCACGCGTCTTGAGTGTGAACGACGTCCTGTCATGTTGATGTCGTGGTAACAATAATACTTGAAGGCAGAAGATTTATATTGCGGCCTCTTGCAAAGCAGAGAAAAACATATATGTGCACATGTGGTCTAACTCACATAAACACAGTAGTTTGATGGTCGTTTGGTGCAAGACTGAAAGGTCAAAGGTGTATTGTCAACAGTACAGGCAATGTAGGGTATTTGAGATAAGGACTATTTGTTCAGTAAAACGTGATAACAGGTGCACAGAAAGAAGCTCGTTCCGAGACAGGGGATGGATGATTTGTCATGTTGCACTGGGATGCACGGTCGCGCGCAGTCGCACTGACATTGAAAGTGAAGGTATGTAGTCTTAGCTAACACAAGAGAGCCAGAATAAAAGCCAAAAAAAGAGAAGCGCGGCCTAGGAGTCAAACCTAGGACTTAAGATAGTGGGTGAGTACCAGCAGGCTAACGGGGAGTGGGTGAGTACCACCAGGCTAACGGGGAGTAAATGAGTACCACCAGGCTAACGGGAAGTGGGTGGGTTCCACCAGACTAACGGGGGTCTCTCAGTTCGTCTACTGATTGACAAAAGACTCCAGAATTATTTGATATATATATGACTTCCAGCTGATATCAGATTTGTAGTTGTAAAGTACACCTCCTATGTGGGCTTTGCTGCAGTGCGCGAGGGCTTAGCATGTGTATTGGCTGCGTCATTTGCTTCGTTTGAGTGAAAGATCATGCGCTTTTGTTGCGTCGTGTGCATTCACTCGCCGACTAATGACAGCCAATTTCATTAGAATGCCTCCATCGACATCTGACCTGGTCTCATGTCTTGTCAGAGTTGCGGGATGTGATGACCTCATACCCTGTCCAAGTCAGACCTTTTACCACTCGACAATATCTTTGTGCACAATGTTCCAAGATTATAGTTGCAGCTATGTAAGTTTTTGATGTTTATGGAGAAGGTGGCAGTGTTGCGTGTTCGTTACATGAAGGAAGAACAGAGCCAGGAGATTCACAATGCGAAGCATAGCTACTTCAAATTCAAGATTTCATTCATACGTTGTATCCGACTGATTCAGTCACATAATCCGCCACCGCCCAGAGGTATTCTAGAACTACTTCATTTCTCACGCTCCGTTTCCATCAACCAAGATGCAGCCTGGAGGTGCTCACTTGACAAGCACCAAGCTAAGTTCGCGAAAGTTCTTGGTCCTTACGGCGTTGAGGAACTCCGGGCCCTTTGGCTCGAGAAGGTGCATGTAGATCTGCTCGTCCTTTGTGAGCGGCCCGTGACGGTACTCGCACCCCTTGACATGGCAAGTGTGTCCTAACTCGAAGCGTACGCGGCAGAGACCGAGATCCCAACACTTGTTCGAGCCGTATCTGGAAACCCATACTTTGCCTTCTCCCGGGAGGTATTCCATCTGAATCGTAGACCTTGGAGGGCTTCGGAGCCTCGGTGTGCTTGTACTCAGGATGATTGCGGACACGCGGGTTGGCGTCTGGCACCAGAGTTGGAACGTGTTGCTTGAGAGGGGCTTGGGTGTATGCAAGGCTGAGATGATCCAAACGCTCTTGGAGAATTAGAATGTTCTGATCTTTCTGGTTGATCATGATCTTGAGATCATTCTCCTTGGTCTTGAGGCGCAGGACCTCCCTCTCCATCTTGTTCGTGACGTCGAGGTGCTTGCCGACAACTTGGTTGAGTTCAGCCTCGTGCTTAATCTTGGCCTTGTTTCTCTCCAACCTCAGCCGCGAGATCGTCTGATCCTTGCCTTGGAGCTTATTTCTAAGCTCAAGCTCAATCTTGCGGAAGTCCAACTCCTTGGCTTGCTGACGCAGGCTGTCATGGCTGACAATCTCGCTGCCGTCCGCGGCCTTGCGCTTCTTGTAGGAGTGGTCGCCGTCACCAGGTGGGACAACTTCTGGAGCTGCGCCTGCATCTGAATATTGATTAGCCATAGCGTTTGGAATAGAAGTAAAAGCTTTTGTAGGATTACTGACCTTGATCGCTCTCAACGTACGCCACATCGTGCTCGTGAACTGAAGCTGGAGCAGGAGACATGTCTGCTTGGTTAAATGATGATATCTTACAAATCATTTGAGCTTACCCTGTGGTAGTTGTGCGCTGTACTGTGGAGGCGGGGTTTGAACGTGTCGAGGGAGCGTCATAGTATCGAGGCCGTGCAGAAATTTGCGTGGGGAGATGGAGGCGACGCGAGTGATTGTTTATCAACAAAAAAGAAAACGTCCGGGCCTTAATTTTGTTTGGTCTCAGTTGGAGCCTGGAGCGCGAGTGTTGGCACGGGCACGACCGTATCAAGTAAGTGAAAGCAGGTGAAGGTGGCTAAAGCCCTCTACACGACGTCCATTGTGCTGGAGCCGCACAAGAGTTAGCAGGAATGAGTGATGTAGTTGTTCTTCCATCTTTTCACATTCTTGTAGGCCGCTTGCAGTCTTGACGAAGATCGAAGGTCAGTGATATATCGGTCGTGAGTTAGATGTAGTTAGCTAGTTCTGGAACGAACTTTATGCCTAGTCGTTTCCTGTATTGACTTCATGCACAACAACATCGAGGAAAGCCAGAACCATATTGTTGCGTCTTTAGCCATCCTTAAGAACGACTCTACGCTTGAGACTTTCAGAGCAGCAGACGAAAAGATTGATCAACTAGGCAAATAAAAACATCAAGCTTTTCCGAACAAAGAGATCATGTCTTCTTGGTTATGATTTGAAGCGCACAAGGCATTGACCAGAATCTTTTAGATTTACAGCTAGGTGACAGTTTCGAGGCAAAGACACGCTGCTACGGAAACTCTTTTCAATCATAAAACACCGAGTAAATCAGAGGAAGAGAGAGAGGTAATAGGAGAAGAAAACAACAGAATAATTCTAATTAATCACTCTAGGCCATGGTGATCAGAGACAGAGACGATTTCCAGATGCTTTGAATCAACTCATCAAGCTAAATGACATGAACTCAGTTCTACATCCTTTCCACACAGCAAAGCACGCACTAATCATCACTCAAACTCAACCCACCCCAACACCACACATCGCAACCCAACCAGTCCGAACCCGCCAGAACGCCAAGAACCGCACAAACCCGTGCCCATCCCACTTACACAACAGTGTCAATCTACACACATTCCGCAAAATCCCATACAATCAGTGACACGGAAGAACGGGGCAGGAGAAAATAGTCAGTAGAAAAGAAGAAGACGACACGGGCATGTGTCGGATCTTGCTTCTGGATACTCTGGTGTTGCTGAACGGAAGGCATTGGATTGTCGGACACAAGAGGGGTGAGAGTGTTTGCTTCGAAGTGGCTAGCTACAATCACCCAATACAACATACTATCTACTTCACGCCTAGACCCCTGCCAGAAAACGGTATCACAATGGCAACATCAAGAAACAAAGGTATGTTGTTCAATTACTCTGTCATTACTATAGTCATGATAATCATCGTCCACATTAAACTTCCCTCAACCTTCCCTCCCCATCTCAACCCTATCTCAACTCAACTATATAACGCTCCTGCACGTGGTACAAACAAACACTATCCTACACCTCCATACCACCCCCAACACACTCAACCAGCCTGATACAACCCAAGCGCAACAACATGCGGATTGATCATACTCAAATTAAACGGCGTGAGGAAAAGATCCGAATCCGTAATAGCCAAAAACATGGTATCATTGGATGCCGGATCACCCTGGTAGACCTCCGCAGCAGGCTGGTAGGTATAGCCCGTATTATTACCGGTGAGTGTCAACGGGGTGTATGTGAGGTTCAGCTGGCTAACCCAGGCCGCGAACGCAGGTTGGCCGGCGGAGGTGGCGGTGATGTATGAGTTGTTAGGGCCGACGGCCTGGCCGGGGTTGTCCCATGTCAGGTTTACAAGCTTGCCGGGGAAGGACAGCGGTTCGGATCTGTTGCGTGTGATGCCTGGGGCGCAGCTGTAGCCGGGATTCTCCTGGGGGTTTACGCCGACGCAAGATTCGTCGGGGGGGATGGTGGAGTCGGAGGGGTCGGCGATGCGGGGTCCGGCTACTTCGTTGGCGGCGGTGTCGTTGGGCGAGACACGGTTGGGGTTGGGTTGGTTGACGATGGTGAGTTGTGGGAAGTTTTGCCATGACAAGCGCTATTTCGAGATATGTCAGCTTGATATAAGATCATTGGTGTGCGATGAGCTTACGGTTGTGTTCTGCGGGCACGAGCTGATGTAGGGCGCGAGGTAGGTCCACGCCCACGACTGGGGGATACCAGTCTCGAACCACACAGGCATGGGGTGCAGACCGAGCATCTGGCGGAAAGACATCTGCTGGCGAGCCTCGGTAGCAATCGACTGAGCAAGGAGCTGGCCAACCTCGCGGGAGTCGAGGTGATTGATGAAGCCCCAGACTCCGGACTCACCCCAGCGGGTCAGCTTCTGGTTGAAGTCGATGAACTCACGGACAGTGCGGAAGGGGTAGTCATATGTACACTGGGGAGCAGCAGTTTCGCCGAGCATGTTGGAGAGGAGGGTGGCGTGGCCGGTCTCCTGGATGGCCATGAAGGCGATGTAGGCGCGGTCCTCAGCAGTGAGACCAGCCTCGAGGAAATCCTCCTCAGAGAAGACGGCGAGACCGTTGTTGAACAGGTCAAGCTCAATCCACTCCTGATAAAGACCTAGCTGGATGGACTCATAGTCGAAATCCGAATTCACCATATAGCGAGGCTCCGACCCGTTGGTGCCAAGACCACCGGCTGGAGTGTAGGGAATCGGCATAGGGTTCTGGGGCAAGCCATCGGTGTTGTAGTAGGTAGCAGTAGGGTTGGGAGGGAGGGGAGCAATAGCTGTGCCTAGAGTGGCGGGGGCTTTAGCAGCTCCTGTGGTGGTAGGAGTACCAGAGTACGGGCCGTGGCTGGTAGCACCAGTAGGGTCGGCACTGATACGCGGGTAGGCAGAAGGTGTCTGAACAGCTGTAGCAGGTACCTGAGAGTCAGGACCGAAGCTGGCCGGAGGCGTGCCAGTAGGAAAGTCCACCGAGAAGGAAGCATCAGCGTTGGTGTAGCCATCCACCTGTGGCGCAGGGGCTGCGGCGGCAAGCGCCGAAAGCAGCGAGGTGCTGAAGATGGTCTTGGAGAGCATCTTGACTTGGAGACTGACTGTAGTCGAGATGAAGAACTGCATGCGGCCGTCTCAATTCATTATATACAGATTCTCGCCATGACTGCCCGCTGACCGCATCACTACGGCACGGCTTTCACTGACAGTTCCGCAGGCGACGTCTCCAAAGCGTATGGTGCCATGACTTCATGACCGTCTCAATGAGGAACTGGACATTTGCAGGCATCGAGAAGCTCGAGAATCACCATGGCAATCTCGGAACTTTTCTGATCGGAAAGGTGATACGAGCCAATCGCAAAAGGAAGACGAGCTCCTCAAGCTGCAGAGGGTACCCCACTGGGCATCTGCGCGGACGCGTGGTTACCAGGATGCATCGCCATACGCCGATGTGATGTTTGTTTGTGACGTCGCTCTGACACGATGGATTTGAGGTTTCTTTTGAGCCGCTAGCGCTTCCGCAGTGGCTGATCAACGGTGAACGGCCCAGAGTGGTTTGGGTGCAGCGTCCGCCAACGAATGACATGCAACCTCTCCACTCCCGAATAAATGGCATTGTTCAGCACACCGCATCTCGACTTCTCCAATGTCCGCGGAGTACAGCACACTTTGCCCCTAAATATCAAAGCGTTCCTCATGACCGTAAATCCTGCAGGTACCGATTCGGCCGACTCCCGACTGCTTAAGGCCCCATATTTGACAATTTTTTCCTACCCGTCATGTCGAGATCCTGGGGTATTGTATCTACAATATACCCATTGGCAGTCCGATAGACGCGGACATGCGACCCAACGACTTTCCCACTCAAGTCGTGCGCAGAGCACATCCCGGCCTCAAATAATGGTGCTAGGCAGAGTTTTTGTGTATGATGTAAGATGCGCGCAATGACTTGAAGCGTTAGCGCATTTGATCAAAGACGTGTGGTCACGGGATGGCAGGGGCGTGGATATTGGACGGCGACAAGTGTTTGCGAAAAGCGAGCGCGGATTTAAGAATCATCGCCATGGTAAGCTGGCTGCAGTATTTGATTTGTTTACAGTGGAGCAACTCTATAGACGCTTGGCTCCCTTGTTGCTGTCCGTCAATCTGCTGTCGGTAACTGCAGTCTGGTGCTGAAGAGATGCAACCATGACGGAGCTCTCCCTGTAGCGCATGGATTATCATTGTCCTAGCGCTGCGTCACTTTGCGCGAGCCATGGGGCCCCAGTTCTCTCGTGGCGCAAGCTGGTACCGGACATATTTGCCTCTGTCATGGTCCCTGCCCAGCTTCTCGTCGAACTTGACCTCGAAATCTGCGCCCAGGTACGAGTGCCGCTCAGTTGTTTCAGTGTTTCCCATCTCAACATCTGCAGCCTCGCCGTTCTGTGATGTGGCAGCTGTCTCGGACGTGTTCTTCTCGGCAGCGCCACTGGTGGTGCTTGTGCTGATGCTTGACTTGGCCATGATTGCGCGGCCTGCAGTATTCTCTTTGAGCGGGTTCTTGAGGGGTGCCTTCTGGCGCACCCATTCTGTCATGATATGCCATATGTCCGTCCAGGAGGCGTCTGTCTTGAGAGACCCAGGCTTGCAGTGGCTCATTGTTACGCGGAAACCCCGGTGGCGGAGTGCGCCACGCAAGGCCGCAGTAGGTGGCGCAGAGCAGTGCAAGACTTTGGCGACCGAGCTGGGGATGAAAAAGAACGGATGGTGATCAATTTCCGCAGGGTCAGCTTTAGGGATGATGGGACTCAGCATCTGTTTGCTCTGCTCGTCCTTCTGCTTCACCCCAAACGTGACTTCCTCCAATGCTGTGCGAAGCATGCCTTCTATCCGATCCATTGTTGGGTAGGTTGCACGGTCGACTTCGTTGAGCTGGGCCAGCACCCTCTCGACAAAACCTGGGTTGTGCAGCGGCCCACCATACATGGGCCCGACGACATGTGTTTTGAAGCCGCAATGTCTGCAGTGCTCGTCTGCCGAAGGGCCAGCAGCAAACCCATGCTTGTACATCAAATCACCCTTCTTGTTCTTGGTGGCTTTGTTGCGTGCAAGATACTGTGTCGTCCAAGATCCGCAACCCTGCTCGCAGGAGTAGACGAGCATGGTCTTGCCGGCCAGCAGTTTGACATCGTTGGGTGCTTTCCGTACTCGGACAAAGACCCTGAGGTAGTAGTCGATGGAGAGCGAAAGCAACGGCTCGATCGCCATCCCATACCGTGCAGCCGAGGATGCAATCGCATGAAGGACCAGACGCACGCCTCCCTCGTGGCAAGCTTCACCTTTGAAAGGTAATCCCCCATACTGCGAGTAGGTCTTTTCCAGATAGCCATGCGAGGCGAAGATGGCCGAGTCTGTGCACGTCACGCAAAGTAGACCGTCATCGTTGATTGCTTGTATAGCAGAGTCGATGAAGGGTGCAGCTGTGCCGTAGGGATCCAGATCAATCACATCATAACCGTTCTTGTCGCAGTAGCTGTACATGTAAGCTATGGCATTGCCTGTGTTTGGTTTGATCGTGTCCTCCAGCTTGTTGTGCTTGACATTCAACTTGATAGACTCGACAGCATTCTTCGACATGTCGTTGGAAGTAATCGATGTCGCAAAAGGTATCTCCTTTGCATATCTTAGCGCTCGTAGACCAGTCGCAGACAAAGCATCGAGGATGGTAAAGGGCGCTCTCCAGGGCTTGGGTTCCTTGCCGGTATCTGTCTGCGCGTCAGGTGCAGGCACTTGTTCCTCCTCAACCACATCACCATTCTCCGCGGCGACCTTCTGCTTCTTCGCCGGTGCAGCACTATCGTCTGCCTCAGCCTCTGCCAATTTACGCTTCAACGTGTTCTCGTCTTCAGCAGCTCCTACCGCTACAGCCTCTGCCGAATTCTCTCTCACCTCCTTCCCCTGGCCCTTTTGTTTCCGCGGCCCTTTCTTCACCTGCTTCTCATGTCGTGCCTGCTTCCGCTGCACCGAGTCGAGACCAAACGTTTTGATCGCGAGCACGCTCAGATCGCGATTGAACTGCTGGATGGGGTTGTAGAAGACCTGCTGCTTCTGCGTGTCTTCCTTGGACATGCGCGGATCGGTCGACGTGGGGATATCATGCGGTACAAGGATGTGCGCCAGGCCCTCTTTTATCGTGGTATACTCGTTGCCCGCGTGACTAATGTGCTGCCCTACTTGGGGTGTTGCATCGATTGTATTGGCTTGGCCGGTCGTCGCATCGGTGGAGGACATCTTGGGCGCGGCGTGGAAGGTGCGAGTGTGAAGGTATGAGCTACCTGAAGCCCATACTCGACGGTGCAATACTGGGAGCTTCTGCGGGGCACACAAAATGCGCAGCACTGGGGTGAGAGAGGCCAGTTTTGTGATGCGATATATCGGCCTTGTCAATTCTTCCTCCTAAGAAAATGCAGGAACAGCTGACCAGAGGTTGTGACTCGGGTGCAAGCTCCCTTTGCATCGCGTTCCAAAATTTGGCGATGAGCTTATCTTAGCGCCATCTGGGCCGCAAGGGTCTCGTATGTCGGAGACCTTCACGCACGTCGCAAGGTTCAACCATTAAGAAATGGACTCCACCATCTTCTAGAACCAAACAATGTCTTCTCAGAAGTAGCTCAAAGGTAGCTCAAGTACTCTACGGCGTGCGACCAATATAGCCCAACACGCCTCCTCAACACCAGAGGCCGTCAAGCACGTTCCTCGCATCACTCAACCCCCACAGCAGGAACACCACAACAACGAATGCACAAACATACCTACTACTGTGTAAACATGGTAAGGCGAAGTGGCTTGTATTAACCAGGATCTGCATTCAATCTAGCAGCCTATCATGCACAAGCCTTGCAGGATGCAAGCCTGCATAGCCGCCGTTACAACGCCGATAGGCACATAAGTGGTTGCCTTGCCCGATGGATCCTAAAACAGCCTCCACCACGACGCGAGTCTCACAGCCCCGTGAGTAAGCATAAGAGGCTGAGTTCCTTGTTTTTCCTCGTCGTTTTGTCTTGATTTTCCTGTTTTTTTGTGTTGTTTTTTGTGTGCTTTGGAGTGTCAAAGCCACCTATATTGTAGCCATCACTCTGTTATTATTCAACACCACCACCACCACCACCACCACCACCACCGCCACCATGGGCATGGCAGCCCCGACCCCAGCATACCGCGACGAGCCAGACGACGCCGTCTCCCTTCACACTACTCGGGATGCCTACACTACTCGAGATGCCTACACCACTCCAGACGCCTACATCACTCCAGACGCCTACACGGACAACGACCCCCCCTCCTACGCCGACAGCGAAGCAGACGCCGCCCCCCGCGCGCCCATCTACCACACTCCCCCACCAACAACCCGCACCGACCACAGCCAGCCCGTCTTCCGCAACGGCAAGCCCCAAGTATGCACGACAACCACGCACATGGACCCACGCTACGACACAGACCCCATCTTCCTAGAAAGCCTTATACGTACACTCGCCACCAGCGCGCCCAAACCATTCATCTACATCATGGGCACACACCAGGAGACGACGACACGCCGGGGCAACAAGAAGGAAACCCACACCGTGACCGACTTCCGCATCGTGCTGGACCTGTCGCCGTACCTACACCCGAACTTCTCCACCGCGGATACCTCACCCATGCGACTAGTGACTGTGTCCAACGGCGAGAAAACCCACCGTGGGGGCGTCCTCGCATCGCGTCCTGCCGCTGATGACGTCGAACACACCGCCCCCTCGCTAACAGAATGGTGTCACCGCTTCTGCGCGAGCCCCGCACGCCTGCGCGTCTTCCGCCTCACACGGCGCGTGACGGGGCTGGATGAGTCGTACCTGCGCGCCCGCATCGAGGTACTGCTGCGCGCAACGGGGTACAGGGGGCGCGTGAGCATTTCGTTCCCTGTTGAGGACGCATACGCGGATGTGTATACGTCGCATGCTGTGAACCGGTGGCGCAATACAAGATGGATTTGCTGGGTGTTTTATTTGAGTTGCTTGTGGGTTGTGGCGTGGCCGGTGTTGTGGCTGTGTACGAAGCGGTATGTGGTTGTGAGGGCGGAGTGGCCGTTTAGTGTGGCGGCAGGGGCGACAACACCACAGAACCCAGAGACGACAGGGGTGACGACTGGAGTGACAGCAGGAGCAACACCAGCGACAGGAGCGACAACAGGAGCGACAACAACACCAACAACCCCCTCCCCCATCCCCACCCCCTCCCACAAACTCTACACTACCGTCTCAGAACCGCAATACATCACCCGCTGGGGTCCCTCAATCCAACGCCTAGCCCTGGACAGATTCCAAGGCGCAGCGAGCGAGGAGCTGATGCGTGCTGTTGCCGCGCGGTCTGCTAATTCGCCGCTGCCGGGGTGGTTGGGGGGTGTTGATGGGGCTGGTGCAGTGATGGGAGGGTTGGCGCAGGTGGTGGGGAGGGTGCGGGCGTTGGGGGGTGGTGGGAGTATGAGTGGGAGTGGGAGTGGAAGCGGATGTGGTGGGAGTGGGAGGGGAAGTAGTGGTGTAATAGACCTCGCAGTGGGACTTACACAAGGATTACAGGGGGGATGGGGGTATGATACATGATTCCAAGGAGAAAGAAAAATTGCAGATGTATAAACATTTAGTTACAGATAGATAAATAAATAGGCATATAAATAGATACGTAAATAGATATATAAATAAATATTTACGCACAAATTTATACATGTGTATAATATACAACCATACGTATAGATAGATATTGAAGTACATACACAGGGGAAGATGATTGATACTAGACTATGCTATACTATACTATACTGCATTGCACTGCACTGCACTGCATTGCACTGCACTGCACTGCATTGCACTACACACTACCATAAGATAGAATACCAGACTCTAAAAGACGCTAAACCACCTCACCTCACCTCACCTTAACCCACCCTTCCACATCACGTTATCAGACATGGTCCATTAGAAAAGGAAGAAGAGGGAGAAGGGAAAAAAAAAAAAGAATATACAAGAACAAAAGCTCTACAAGAGAAGAAAGGAATATATACTCGAGACGTAAAAATACAGGGCTAGCCTGGTCCGTCTCTTAGACATGTCTGTGACAGCGTGAAATCTCAATACCTCCTCTGCAATGACGACAACGACGACGACGACGACGACACACCCTACCATGCCGCCCCGTCTTCTGCGTCAAAAAACTCGCTACCACCCTCGGTCGTGCGTGTCGCGGTGCTGGCCTCACTATCACCTCGCTTCCTCCCGCTCACGCTCGCATTGCCACCCCCGACATCCCTCGGAATCTTGTCTTTCAGCCAGCTCAACACGGCATCCGTGCCCTTGCTCAGGACCTGGTAGTTGGGGACGCGGAAGCGGTTGCCCTCGACGATCAAGCTGGTCAGCGTGCCGGCGTGCAGGCCGATGCGCGGGTCGAGGCGGTCAATGTTGTTGTTGCTGAGGTTGACCATCCTGAGGCCGGTGAGGGAGTCTGCGGGGATGTCGACAAGAGCGTTGTCGCTGGCGATGAGGGTGATGAGGGCGGGGAACGAGTCGCGCAGAGTGGGGAGGGTGTTGGTGAGGCGGTTCTGGCTGACGTCAAGGATTTGCAGCGCAGGCGCTGTGAGGTAGGTGGTGAGGGGCGATAGAGAGTTGAGCTTGTTGCTCGACAGCCGCAGCTCGCAGAGCTTGGGTAGTTGGAGCGGACTCGTGGCCAGGCCTGCTATGCTGTTCTTGGACAGGTCGAGTATGGTGAGGTACGCAAGCTGGCCAAAGGCGAGCGGGATGGTCTGCAAGAGGTTGTTCTGCAGGTTGATCTGGCGGATGTCGCTTGTCTCGGACAGAGCGATGAGGGCGTCTTGGTCAAATTCGGCAAAGCCTTTGCCCGTCAGATCGAGTGTCCCAGACGGCGTCACCGTCCAGCCGTTGGAGATGTCAAGATCGGGCGCTGGCTCATGGGCTGCGAAGTCGTCCTCGTCAGGACCAGTGACAATCTCTTCTGATTGAAGTCGCGCGAAGAGATCTCGTTTCATGTCGTCGGTGCTCATGGTCAAGAACTTTCTCTCGCGCATGGGGTTCGCAGCGAGAGTGAGATTCTCCAGCCCGTCCATGAGCGCAATGCGCTCGTCGACCTTGGAGATGTTGTTTGCGGTGAAGTCGGCGATGCGCAGTTGCTTCAAGGAGAAAAAGCCGTCTGGAAAGGCGGCCACCTTGTTTTCTCCCAGCAGCATGGTGCTCAAGCAGGACCAGGATGCCATGTCGGGCAACGAGGACAGTCTGTTTGCTGAGACGTCGAGGAACTTGAGCACAGGCAGATCCAAGTCGCGCGACTGTGAGAGGGACGTCAGCGCATTGCCGGCGAGTCGTAGCTCCTGCAGATGCGGTGCAGATGCGATGCTGAAGAAGGCGCCGTCGAGGCGGTTTTTGGTAACATTCAGGTCGATGAGGGATGTACGCGTGAATACTTCCATTGGAACCGTTGTGAGCTGATTGTTGGCCACGTTGAGGGTCCGCAAGTGCGTCAGCTCGCGCATCTCCACCGGAAGACTGACGAGCTTATTGTTTGCGACATCCAAGACCTCGAGTTGGGTCAAGCTTGCCATGGTAGGAGGCAGTTCGCCTACGAGGTTGTTCTCGGCCAGTCGCAGCTCGCGCAGTGGGGTTATCTTTGAGATGACGTCGAAAGCGTTTGTGGACAGGTTGTTTCTGGACAGGTTGAGTTTTGTGAGCTCGGCCAGCCTGCAGAGACCCATGGGCACGTCTTGTAGCAGATTACCATGAAAATCGAGGCTCTGGACGCCACCAAACTGGGGTCCTGCGTCGTCCGAGTCCATGTAGTCATTCATGTCTACGTCTGGAAACATGCTGTCCGGCAGCGTCGTGAATTCGTTGTCGGCTGCAACAATGGTGGTGACGTCGACAATCTCGCCCCAGGCTACGGTGGAGTCGTTGGGATCGTACATGCGGAGGACTTGGTCTGGAATGTCTGCCAGTTGCATGCCTGCGATGTTGAGGCGGCCGGTGGTGCGGGCGCCGTCGACGCGCTTCTGCAGGAGCGACTGGCCGGGCTTTGACTTTTGGTTGAAGGGGTCGTCGAGGCCAAAGTCGAAGCTAGCAATCTCGTCTGGATCAGGTATGATGGCATCCTTGGGCGGCGTGTCTGCGCGGACGGGGGCCGGCTTGGTGCGCTTTGCAGCTTCCCTGGCCTTTGCAATCTGCTCTCGGAGGGCATTGGACGAGTTTTGTTGTGTTTTTGGCGTTGCACTCGAGGGTTCTGCAAGCTCCTGTCTTCGAGCTGCTTTGGCCTGGGCGATGGAATTGCGGAGGGCAAGTGACGAGGTTTGTGTTTTGCGGGCGGTTTCTGGCGGGGAGGGGGCCGAGGCTGTTCCTGGGGGTGAGATGGCCTGGCCAAACGTAGCAGCGACTGGCGGACGGGGCTTGGGCGTGCGAGATGCCGGGGCCTTGGTGGTGGTGGTGGTGGTGGAGGAGGAGGAGGAGGAGGAGAGGAGAGGTGGCTTGGAGGGAGTGTGGGTGTTTTGTGTTGGTGGTAGGGCAGGCTTCCTGATTGCCGTGGTTGGACGTGATATGGAGGAGATGCGGGTTGGCGTGGTTGTGGTGATGGGGGTGGGGGTGGCTGCGGTGGCACTGATGCTCCTCTTGCCGGGTGCAGTCATGGAGATGCGAGATGAGGATGTGATGGGTTTGCTGGGCGTGGTGGGGAGTCGGTTTGCATGTGTGTTGCTGGTTGCAGGTGTATTTGAAATTCGATTTGCAGGCGTATTTGAGACGCGACCTGCAGGCGTATTGCTCAGTACATGTTCAGAGCCATCACTCGTCGAGGGTCTGCTGCCAGACTTTTTACTAGACATGGCGGATGCAGGGCGCAGTGGGGGCAGCATGGAGGCGTCGTGGCCAAAGAAGCTCGACCTCCGGCGGCTGCGGTTGGCGTGGGCTGGCGAGGAAGGCAGCATGGCCAGGCTCTCGACGGTCCTCTCGGAGAGCGAGGGGCGCGGCTTCCGCTTTGGGAAGGGGTCGAGGCAGGCGTCTGGGCCATGATCGGACGGAGAGAGCTCATCGAGGCCGTCGAGGCTGTCGAGGCTGCCAAGGGTGGCCAGACGGTCGTCGTCGCTGGTTATGCTCGGGGTGCGCAGGGGCTGAGAGGGCGTCCTGAGCTGGCGCGAGGATGGGCGGGCCAAGGGCTTCTTGAAGGCGGGTGCATGCTGCGACGAGGTGCGTGGTGGGCGCGGTGGTGGGGGAGCTGTGGCGGCGGGGATGCTGCTCACACGACGGGCGGCCGAGGGGGCGAGAGAGGCGCGACTGGGCTTCCTGGCCAGCGAGGGGGCGGGCGAGGCGGGCGAGGCGGGCGAGGCGGGCGAGGCAGTCGAGGAGCGCGTCCCAGGGGCCAGCGAGGCGAGCGAGGGCCTCTTGCGCAGCTGGGTATTGGAGGCGGGCGAGCGCAGTTGGGGCTGGCTGCCCGAGGGCCGCAGCACAGGCAGACGAGAGGCTGCTGGACGGGGGATGCCAGAGGGCCTGGGGAGGTTCGAGGGCGGCGGATCCATGGCCTGGGGCTGGGCCGGTTCAGTGTGGGCGGTGCATGTGGGTGCAGTTGGGGCGGCTGTGGGGGATGGCTGTCTGAGTCTGAGTCTGCGTCTGAGTCTGCTGGCTGAGTCTGGCTGCGTGCTTCGTCTCTCTGCGTCTGTCTCTCCCTGTCTCCCTGTCTCCCTGTCTCCGTCTCGTCTCGGCCTCGGTCTTGCTGGCGCTCGCACAATTTCCAGCAGAGGCCCGCGTCTGTCACTGCGCCCGCGTTGCCCGGCCAATGCCCGCCCCACCAGCTCGAGTAGCTCCAGTCCCTACCTAGCTCAATGCAACTCGAGCAGCTGCCCCACGGCTCCACCGCCTGCCCGTGTCCTGTCCGCTCCCCCATTGCCAGCCATCACGCTGCTACTACTGCTACTGCTACTGCTTCCACCGCCGTCTGCCTGCGTCGCGCGCACTCGCATTCCCGTCGCACACCCTTGGCGACCAACGCCCTGCCCATGGACGACGCGCCACTGCCCACCACCGAGGACGCGACCCTCGTCAAGTCGCCCTCGCCCTCGCCCTCGCCCTCGCCCTCGCCCTCGCCCTCACCCTTGACCTCGACCTCAACCACCCCGCCGCCCTCGTCGCAGCTGCCTGCCGCCCACCTCACCACCGCCCCCCTCCTCTACTCCCCCGATCACGTCACCAATGCCTCGCCCGCCGAGCTGCGCGCCATGGTCGACCACCTCACCTGCGCCCTGCGCGACATGCGCCTCTCCGCCGCGCACTACAAGCTGCAGCACAACATGGCCGTCATGGACGCCCACGAGGCTGCCAGTCGCATGGCTGTCGAGCTAGCCATGGCCCACAAGGAGCTCGACGTCCTGCAGCAGGCCGAGGCCAACCGCCGCCAGCTCGCCGCCTCCCCCGAGCCCACCTACGCTGAGACGGCAAACGCCGCCAATGCCATCATCATCGCCGCCGACATGACCCGCCAGCACCACGCCCTGCGCGCCGAGAACGACCACCTGCGCGACCTCCTCGACCACCAGAAGCGCATGACCGAGCACAGGGAGGGCGAGCTCGCCAGCCTCATGGACGAAAACGACCGCCTCAAGTCGAGAATCCGCAAGAACAGAGACCACATGGCCCCTTTGCTCGAGCACATGCACGAGCACGCCTCTCCACGCTCCATGTTTACCACCCCACGCCGCCTCCACCGCACCCCCTTCTCCAACGACGACCTGCGCGGGCCCAACAACTTCGAAGCCCTGCTCCTCGCCGACAAGATGCTGAGCCAGGAGTCGGCCACAGCTCCCACAACCCCCCGGACCGCCACACACCCACCGCGCTCCCGAGGACACCACAGAGGTGCGCAGTCCATGTCCTCCCTGCCCAACACCCCCAACAAACGATCGCATCCCTACTCAAGGCCCCCTCGCACCCCACCGACCTACTCTGCCGCCGCCGCCATCCCTCACTCTGCCCCACCCGCTCACTACCAGCAGAAGCCTGGCCATGAACGTCGCCAGAGCTCAATCTCGACCATCACCGCACCCAGCCTGGACGACGAGGAGGCCTGCACCGACCGCGAAGACGACCACATTGCCGAGTCGCAAGCCAGCCACATGGCCGCCAACATGCTCCGCAAACAACCTCCATCGCCTCCCAAGGCCATGCCTGCGCCGCCATCAAATCTCGTGCAGAGCAGAATCTTCGGTCACGTTAAAAAGGGCCACAACTCTGCCCGTCCAAAGGACCTTGACCAGCGACGCCTTGATCATGGTGTAGGTCTTGGTATTGGACGCTTGAGAGAGTAGACTTGATTCCGATGTGTTGCAATCAACTGACTCTGATGATCTCGGAACAGTTGCTTGTACTTGGACACGATGTTACGACCTTTTCTCTCTCTCTCTCTCTCTCTTTTCTGAAGAGGGCACGGGGAGGCTGGATTTGTTTTGTTTTGATACTCTGTGTGATATCCCCTTCTGTTTGGTGACGCTGTTGCGCACTGATTTTCTATTTCTCATCTCTTTTTTTTTCTTTTTTTTTTTTTTTTGTTTTTTTTTGGGCGGTTGGAGAGGGTTGTTTGTTTTGCTTTTTTTTTTAACCCTTTTTTACTTCATCTCATCCGCGTCAGCGTTGACCTTGCTCGTCTATGTAGTGCACCATCCTGCAGGCATTATAAGATGCTTTAATGAATTGCGTTGACCTTTGATATCATCTTCAGATGTGCTGGTTGTTGTGACTGGAACATCATGTGATTTGGTCAAATACACAGACACGATTGATCAGTGGATATACACCGTGAATCAATCAACACAGCGCAAGTCCATCAAAGTCACCAATGAAACATGAATAAATCAGATAGTTACAAGAATTAAATGAACAAATCACACACAGCATTCCGGTGCTAGTCCCAACTCGTGTGTTCTGCTGCTGATGCCAAGCCCGACAAGTTCTTCCCTCCCCGACAAGCGACCCGCTACGCACCGCTAGCGCGTAATTGCAAAAACTCTCCAGCGACAATCTTGCACCCGCCAGCCCGTACTAACCACAGGTCCTCGACAGGTACGCTCACCCATACGCCGCCGCGCAACCACACGACTAACCCACGGCACAGAAATCTGCAACAATGGCCATCAAGCACAACCAGCAGATCCAGAAGAACCACTTCCACAAGGACTGGTATGCGCCCGCGCCCTGCCCACACTTTCCTGTACATGGTCCATGGCTAACCTGCACACAGGCAACGCTACGTCCGCGTGCACTTTGACCAGGTAAATCCCCTCTCACTCGGCTGAGAGCTGTGGCGCCTGTGTTGAGCAGTTTGTTAACGCTCCAAATTATAGCCTGGCAAGAAGAAGTCCAGACGCAACGCTCGTGTTGCCAAGGCTGCAAAGGTCGCTCCTCGCCCGGTTGACCTCCTCCGCCCTGTTGTGCGATGCCCGACTGTCAAGTGTATGTGTGTGGAAGAATGAGAGGTGGTGCGTTTGCTGATGTGTTGTAGACAACCGCCGTGTCAGGCCTGGTCGTGGTTTCTCGCTCGTTGAGCTGAAGGGTAGGTCTCACTTTTTCTTAACATAACACGCACTCGTTCGTTTCGTTCAACATCACTTTGTCAACAACTAACACACCCAGCTGCCGGCATTCCCCGCAAGTTCGCCCGCACCATCGGTATCTCGGTCGACCCTCGCCGCCAGAACCTCTCCGAGGAGTCCCTCAAGGCCAACGTCGAGCGCCTCCAGGAGTACCGCAAGCGCCTGATTCTGTTCCCCCGCCGCAACGGCAAGACCAAGCAGGGTGACGCTTCCGCCGAGGACGTCAAGGCCGCCAAGGCCGGCGAGAACCTCGCCCGCACCAACATCCTCCCCATCAAGAACGTCGCCGCCTTCGAGGAGGGCCCCATCTCCAGCTACAAGAGCGACGAGAACGTCTACAGGAAGCTCCGCGACGCCCGCTCCGAGGCCCGCCTCCAGGGCAAGCGCGCTGCCCGCGCCGCCGCCAAGGCCGAGGAGGAGGAGAACAAGAAGAAATAAACTGCCCCGCCAGCATCGTGGTGCGGTTCGGTTCCTCTGCGTTCATGCCCCATAGCGGCATTGAGGTTGCAGGAGACGAGAAAAAAGTCAGGATCTGATCATCGAATGGGGGAACAATCTTCACTGTGACTTCACCCCAGCATGGGCGGCGGCGTTTTTAGGTTCTGTCGGGAAATGACAGCTTGTGAATGATACCTTAGTTTTTGCACATCTAAAAGCAAATCCAACAACGTGCCCCATGATGTTCGACATTTGATTGCTTGCTTTTCACACCGTGTACTGACATGCTACTATCTTAACATATTAACACCCTGACTGACGTCCTGATATACAGCACGCGTGACGCCTATTCCACCGCACACATATAAACACACTATCCCTATCCCTATCTCTATCCTTACCCGCGCCCTACCTCCTAAGTCAAGTCTTGTCCTCTATTATCAACTTGACACTTTTCTGCAGGGAAAAAACCCACCTGCTTTTAACACATGTCTTTGCCCTCTCTTTTTTTTATAGCACCGTTTCTATTATTGACTTTACTTAGCTCTTCTACTATGCTCTTCTACAGCACTTACCTACTCCCTACTATACTAAAGCCAAACCTATATCTTATTTCTTACTTTGTTATAGTAGAGCTTATAACTATTAGTCTATGTGTATTCATGTCTAGTTATGTTTTGTTGTAGGATTTGTTGTTTAGGATTGAAGGATAGAAGGATAGAAGAATAGAAGGATAGTGTATATGTCTGTGTCTATGTCTGTGTCTGTGTATAAATCTACTTTGTAGTGTAGTTGTTTTCTTTTTTAAGTAGGGTTGTTTTTGGAGTGTGTTAGGTTGGATTGAGGGGAGTTGCACTTGACTTGACTTGACTTGACTTGACTTGACTCGACATAATCCGATTTAACATAACTCAACTCAACTCAACTCAACGTATGTCTATCCAGCACTTTCCCGCCACATCACCTTAACCCTGTATCCCTTTACACCGTGGTAGACGCCTCCCGTGCTGCTGCTGACACCCCCTCCCCTGCCCTCTTATTACTAGCACACTTGCATGTTGAATCTACCACGCCTCTCCTAAACAATCCTTATCACACTTACACCTCTTCCACCTACAACTTACACCGTCTTACTAAACCTGCACCTTTTTACTAAACTCACACCTCCACCATCACTGTGGTACTCAATGTACTACACCGAATACTCAATATGCCATGCCTCACCGCACCGCACCAACCTGTCAGGCAATCTGTTCACGGCCCATGCTAAAACCTCACCAACACCACGCCTCCTCAACCACCCACTCAAACTCGCCATACCGCACTTTCGCACCAACACACAGCGTCGGCTCCATTGCCCCATCGCCATCATCGCGCCACGTAACAGCACACGGTAAAAACCAACTCCCCGTGCGGGCGCGACGCGTCCAGCCCGTGCGTTTCTTGTTGGCGGCTGGGTGGGTATCTAGGCAGTGGTTGGAGTGCTGGATGCTGTGCTGTGGGATGGGTTTCTCGTCGTGAGACTGTGGCGGCGGTGGTGGCGGAGGGGTTTCCTGGGTCTGGGGTTTGTCGTCTTTAGCATTACCGTTTTTGTTGTCTTTACTGTCGTCGTCTTGGTGGTTTCGGTCGTCTTGGTCGTCTCGAAAAACATACTCCCACCGCTCCGTCGCAACACTCGTCCCTACCATGATAATACCCTGCACGTACTGTCCGACGCGAACGATGACGCCGCGGACGTGGGTGGAGGGGTTATGGGTGCGGAGGACGAAGCATTTTTTCTGCGTCTTCGTCTTGGTCTTGTTCTTGTCCTGTTTCTGCAGCTGTTTCTGCACAGACGCAGACACAGATACAGGTACACCCAGCGTCTCGGCATCTACCCACCCCTCCTCATGCCCCGCTACGCGCCCCAGCTGCGGATGAAATGCCCATCCGTGCTCCACGTACGTGCCTCCCCCATCTCCATCCCCCTCTTCCTCTCCCTCTCCCTCGCCAACGCCACCGCCCTCGCCCTCGCTATCGTGCCTCCCACCCCCGTCCCCGCGGATAAAATACATCGCCCCCTCATCCACAGCCACCTCATCACCAACCCTCACCCGACTATCCACCCAGTGTGTCCACGCGTTGTGCGTGTACGGTCCGTACACGGGGTGCGGGACCGGAGCGGGGCGGGAGGATGAAGAGCCCGCGAATCCCCAGTCCAGCGGGGTGGGGAGAGGGGGAGGGGGAGTGGTGTTTGCTGTGGGGGTTGGTGGACTTGGAATGGTACTTTCTCCTTCATCTCTGTTTGTATCTTTACTTCCGGTGATGGACGATGCAGACGCAGACGCGGATGGCCTCGCAGCAGTAGATGTAAAAACAGCTCCATCCCTCAAATACCTTAAATCCACAAACACCCCCCCTGGACTCGTCAGTACCAGGGAGCTCGTCGGCTCGAACGCGCGGGGCGGCAGATTAAGCGGGTTGACGTGCGGGAGGCCGGGTGTATACGGGACGGGAGTACCGGGTGGTAAGGGATGTGGCAGGAAGTAGATGAATGTGCGGAGCGAGATGTTTGGGGCTTTGGGGGGGATTAGTGACGAGGATGGAGGGGTTGTGGTTGGAGGGGAGAGGGAGAGTGTGTCGATGGGCTGGTTTTGTGATTCTGGCTCTGTGGGGGGGTTTGGTGGTTGGGTGGACATGGTGCTGGTGGAGGTGGTGGTCGCACGTCTTGTGGGGGTTTGGTTGTGTTCAAACGCCCTACAAGTAGGAGTCTGTAGCGTGGTAGAGTGCGTGGTTGAGTGAGGGTTGCCTGGTGGTGCAAGTGTCGAGTCGGCTCTCCTTTGACGGCTCGTCGGTGAAGAAAGATAAGACCTGAAGAATGTTCGTCGGTGAAAGGTGAGCGTGGATCGCGGACACCAAGTCAGGTGCAGCGTTTGTAGCGTCTAAAGGTGATATGGCTCCAATTGCACGGTTGCCGCTTCTTGGTTCCAGATGTGAAGCTTGATGTCGTTGTAGAGTGGATCGAGAAGGTGGAGTTTGGATTTGGCAGGGTTTGGCTGTTGTGGATGAACGGGTGTTGATGGTGTTGCTGGTGTGGATGTGTGTCATTGTGGGGTCGTGGGGCCCCACTCATGAACAGAGGGTGAGCAAACGCAAATAGGCATGGGAACGAACCATGTTGATTTTTGGTCTTGAAACATTGAATTAGATGGGAGTAATAGGTGTCTCGCGATACACCTTATATGAGGAACCTCTATATGCCGTCTATGACAAATATCCAATACACCCATATCACGCATGTCTAGCTAGATCAACACCCTCACGGCGTCGCAACTCCATTCACCACACCCTCTCTCCACCTCCCTGTCCGATGCACCAATCTCCCCCTCACCCACACCGCCGTCGTATTCCGATCGTCGCCAGCATAAACCCACTTCTCGACCATCTCGCTCCACCCCTCCCAGCCAAAAACATCCACCGGCCCGCTCTCAAACACACCCTCACTCCCACCGTGCGCCACCTCGCCGAGGTCAATCACCTGGGCATCAAACTCCTTCCCGACATCAAACCCGCCAACTTTGTCCGCAAGTCCGACAACGGCCGCTCCGCCGCGCGTCGCGAGGTACAGCGCCTCTTCCGTGCTCAGCTTCGCCTTGTCGCCAAGCTCAGACTGCAGCGCGAGGTGTCGCGAGGTCCAGATGGCGTGGCGCACGTTCTCGAGGATGCTGGGGTGGAAGCCGCCCGAGACATCGGTGCCGAGGCCAATGGTGTGGCCTTCGTCCAGCAACTCGCGAACCGGCGCGCAGCCCGAGGTGATGGCCGTGTTGCTGCAGGGGCAGTGGGAGATGGTGGAGCCGCGTGCAAGAATGGTCGCGCGCTCTTCTGCGGTCAGGTGGATGGCGTGGGCGAGGATGGTCTTTGGGGTGAGGAGGCCGTGAGTGTCGTAGACGTCGGTGTAGGATTTGCTGTCTGGGAAGAGTTCGGCCACGAGCGCAATTTCGCCTTTGTTCTCCGAGATGTGCGTTTGAATGAATGCGTCCTCTGAGGCCGCGAGGCGTCCGATTGAGGTCAGGCACTCGGGGGTGCAGGAGGGTGCGAAGCGAGGGGTGACGATGGGGCGGACGATGGCGCCCTTGGGGTCAATGGAGCGGATGTAGTCGATGCTTGCTTTTGAGTCTGCGACGCTCTGGGAGACGGAGACGTCGCGGTAATACTCGGGCGAGAGGTCCGAGTTCATGCAGACGCGGCCGACGAGCGCTCGTTGACCCCGTGCAAGGCATATGTCGGCGAGGAGGTTGGTGGCTGGCACGTGGATCGTGGCGTAATAGGCTGCTGTTGTCGTGCCGTGGGAAAGCGTTCGCGAGACAAAATTGCGGTATATTGTCTCTGCGCGCTTGAGGTCTGAAAATGACGATTCCATCGGGAAGGTGTATGTCTGTAGCCAGTCCAGAAGCGTCGTCTTGCCAAAGAGGCCGGTGTTGGGGTGCTGTGGGGCGTGTGTGTGGGTGTCGATGAAGCCAGGGAATAAGAACGAATTTCTACCAAGCCGAACAATCGCAGCATCCTGCCATGAATGCTTTGTTTGGACGGCCTCCAAGTCTAGCTCTTTCTCTACAAAAGCTATCGTACCGGTCTCGTCGACACCAATAGCCCCATTCTCACAGATGTCAAGTTCGGCAAGAGACTTGCTATGCACGAACGCTCCGAGATAAATTGTTCTCTGAATAGTTGCTGAGGCGGCCATAGTTGGTGGTGTGCTTGGATGAGGCTGAAGGTATGGAAGCCGTTGAAGTATGTCCGACAGATCCAGGAGCCAGGTAGGCGGGACGGATCTTATGAGCAGTGTCTTGCGTATGACAAGATCGATGTGATTGTGCAACAAGCAGCAATCAGTAGTCACCAAAAGAAAAGGAGCGCCAAACAGCCTCCAATATACCGGAGGCTGCGCAGCCCTTATCAATGTTGCTGGACAGCCGCGGCGTGGGCATAGTGGAGAACAAGTTGGTGGAGCTAGACACGGCTAGTGCTTCGCTAAGTGTAGCAAGCCCAGGGCGAAGGCGGAGGCCCCCGAAAAACGCGGCCACCTCCACGTGCAACAAAAACACTGCATGGCGACGACATGTGAGTGGACATTGCTGGATATGGTAGTTGATGAGCGCATGTACTGGTCATGTGTGTGGATATTCTCGATTTGTAGCACATCTTACTAGAGACTCCTTTTGTTCCTACGCCGGGCTATCCGTATGTAGCCACCAAACTCCAATCTAGGTATAGAAAACGAACCGTGAGAAACACCAAGCCCATAGGCTGCCAGCCCAATCAAAGGCTGTAGTCGTGGATCCCCTGGGGGCCCTGATCGTTGTAATCTGGCCTTGTCATGTAACCCTTGCTCTGGCCTTGATCGACGACAAAGATGACTTTGGCGGCGACTTGAGCACCGAGGAATGCCGATTCATCGAAGCCTACATCTTTCCACTCTGGGAAGTACTCGGGCGGCTTGACGGTCTTAATAGAGGTCGGTGTCTGACCATGGGAAGAGTGCGAGTTGTGTGACATGCCTGGCATGAGAGGATTACCGCCATGAGGCATGAAGTTCTGAGATTGGGCGGTTGTGGCTGCAAAAAGTAGAGGGTTAACTCCTGAGCCACCATGGGGGCCGAGCTGGGGCTGTGGTGTATTTGCGCCTGTGCCAGCAGGTGTCGAGATGTTGGATGGAATCTCTGAGGTGAAGATGGTGGCAGAAGAGGGAGAGATGAGGTATTTTGTGTGAAGGGTCTGTAGCAAAGCCTCCTTGAAGCCTGTTGCGTGTCAGCATGTCTTGTAGAGTCCAAGTGATATTACCAACCTCGAAGTCTGGATCCGTTGCCGCAAATGATCATGGAGTCCCAGAGCTCGCTGCGTTTATTAACCTCATCCACAGAGGAGATTGCTCGATGCACGGCATCTGCGATCCTCTCCAAAGCTCCATCACTGCCTGCGAGAAAGCGGTCGCTGCCAACTTCGATCTCACGTCTAATGTGACCGGACCGCGAAGAAGATGCTTCACCGGTGCCGTTGGCTTCGGCCGCTTCACCATTCTCACCCTCTTCTTGTGCCTTTTTGGCCGGACCTTCATCCAGAGCGGCCTTTGCATCTGCAACCCCCTGTGTGTCCAAATCTGAATTCTTCAACGCATCAAGAAGCGCATGATCCTCGTACATGAACGTAGCATTCTCTCGCTTCGAATTCGGTAGCCTCACAGGCTTGTTGGCTTCCGGTGCAGGCACGCCCTTCTTCTTCGCGTTCGACTTGTCCTGCTTCTCCTTCTCTTTCTTGGCCAAGTACTCGTTCATCTTGCCGCCAGCAACGATGCTGGCCACATCAAGGACGCCTTCGCTTTCAGGACCATCTTCTTCGCCAACCTCGGTATCTGGTCCTGGCCCACGAGGTGCATTGCCAATCGCCGCCGCCGCTGCAGGCCCAGAGCCTGTGGCTCCAGTAGAAGCTGCCGCGGCTGGATTTGTAATCTTTTCCTCCTTTGCCGCATTTCCGCTTCCCGGGAGTGGGGTGCCTTCGGGAAGGATCTCGCAGATCGGCGACTTTTTCAGCTGCTCGCACATGTCTCGATTGAAACCCTTGGACTTCAGCTTGGAGTGTAGTGCCTCAGTGAATGCCTCGCCTCCGCTGCCAGACAGTGATATGATGCGACCTTGGACATGAGGAATGAATTCGCTCACAGCCGTCACATCAGTCTTGCCCTTGCCGACATCGACCACTGTCGCAGTGTGCACGCCATATGCCCACGTGGTGGCGAGCGCGGAGTCCATGAGGCCAAAGGCAGGCGTCTTGAACTTCTCGAAGAAGAATTGCGCGAGCTTTTCGTGCTCTCGAGGGGTCCATGCCGGCTGTGTGATGAGCAGGATTGCGGTGTGGAACGGCGGGTTCAGGGTGTTGTAAACATGGGTGATGAGCGCGAAGAAACACGGCCAATCCGTGATCTTGCCATCCTGAATCGGCCAGATCGCTCCTTCTTCTGAGATACGGTCTTCTTCCCAGACAATCTCATCGTCGCCGTCTGTAGCTGGCTTCGTCTCGCCCTGCCCTTCGCCTTCTTGGCCAGCTGGCTTCTCGGTTGGCTTATCTTGCCGCCGCCTGATCTTGTATGGCTCAAACTCGCCATTCTTTTCGGCGGGAAACATGCGCGACCTTATACGTACGCGCGCTGGAGTGAATGACTCCGGCAGACCAAGCTGCGCCAGAGTCGTTTCTGAGCCCGGCGCAATCACCTATGACATATTGTCAGTAGCCGTGAGACCTGGCGCACACATTGCGAGCATCGTACTATTATCTGGTCATCTTTGAAAGGAGGCATGTCGGGCCAATCGATGTCTGGCTCGCGGCGCGTTACTCATATAATGGAAGCTCGCGCGCGCAACGCGAAGCTCGTCGCTGGCCGCCAAGAAGACCCACTTTTATCCCACCCCCCATGGCTGTCACAAGCCAACCACCCACCAAGGGCAGTGGCAGAATCACAAACGTGCCGGGACACCGCAACAACATGGGCGCTGTTTCCCTGCACCCCTACGGTAGATCTGAGGAGGATTGCATTCGGTGATTTTGTTGCTTTTAGATCCTCACACCCTCCACTGCCGCTATCATGGCATCCTCTGCAGTCACGCTCTCTGTCGTTGACGCAGCCTCGGCAGCAGAACGGGCTCTGCGGACAGCAAACACTGCCACGGAGGCTACACAAATTGCTTCCAAGTCGACTTTTGGCTTGCTAGGGCGTGTGATCCTGTCAATACTAGGCGTGCTTCCGGGCATTCTTTTCTGGGTTTCTTATACCCTACCAACATGGCTATTCACCTTGTTCTCCACAACTTTGACATTCACTATGAATTTCAGCTCTCTGTACGCTCTATCAAGTAGACGACCGTGTAAACACGACTGACCAGACACAGGGTACTGGTCGTGGTCTTCCTGGTGTCCACAATCACATACTTCGTGAGGTACCGATATCTGACCATGTATGCGAGATTGCCGCCCGAGCCACAGCGCGAAGAACCTCAAGTGGAAGTATTCCCTGAAAGTCAAGAAGGTGACAACAAGAGAGCCTTTTCAAATTACATGGACGAGTTCTTGAGCGCGATCAAAGTATTCGGCTACCTGGAGCGTCCAGTTTTCCATGAATTGACGCGGACGATGCAGACTCGGCGGCTTGCGGCAGGCGAAACTATCTTACTGGAAGAGGAGAAGGGCTTTTGTCTGGTCATGGATGGTCTTGTCCAGATCTTCGTCAAATCAAAGCGTGAGAGTGCCGACTCTGACGAGGAAGCCTCTCCCACTGAGTCGCATCACCAAGGACATAGCCAAGGCTACCAGCTGTTGACCGAGGTGAGAAACGGGGCACCGATGTCTTCGTTGTTCTCAATACTATCCTTGTTCACCGAGGACATCAAGCTTCGCCATGACGAGGATATAGCAGATGCCAGCATGCCTGGAACTCCTCACACTGGACGGCCAAGGCCATCTATGTCGCGCAACAGCAGCTTTGCAAACATGGACGATTCAAGACCACCGACTCCCCATCAATTGCCCCGCGAACTCCCAGGGCATCGACGGGCTTCATCTACGTTGGCTAGTCCAACAGCTGGAGGTCGACTACCTAGTGTCCCACCACTTTCCTTGGACCTTGATGAGTATGGCGAGAGGGTCAAGCACACTAAGCTTAGACCTTCGCCTGCGAGACCTGCAAAGCCAAAGTCTGCGCATCCTGATATCGTTGCTCGAGCTGTCGTCGACACCACAATCGCAATCATTCCCGCAACCGCATTCCACCGCTTGACACGAGTTTACCCCAAAGCAACCGCACACATTGTCCAAGTCATCCTTACGCGCCTGCAACGAGTTACCCTTGCAACCAGCCATGCTTATCTCAGTCTTACAAATGAGGTTCTTCGCACCGAGAAGTTAATGAACAAGTATACGACATACGACCTCCCAGGCTTTCTCCGCGATGCGCCTCTGGAAAGACTCAAAGAAAAGTTTGCAAAAGAGTCAGAGCGAATTGGTACAGACGAGGGTATGCAAGGTATAGCACTGCACAACCCGGGTGCAGGACGCCACCGCCGACAAAGCACATCGCTCAGACGCGGCACTGCCGCACAGGCTCGACTTGCTGCTGCTCGAGGAACCTCGATGGAGGCTAACAGCCAGGTCGAGGCAAAGAAGGCCTCCTTAGAATCTTCTTTTCGCAACGATCGCATCAGTGCAGGGGATCTTTTAACTAACACACAGATGGCCCGTGGTGCAGGCCGTTCAGGTCGTGGCAATAGCTTCTCCCAGCCGTATCAACATGATAACCGTCGCGATGCTCGAACCCCATTGGATGTTGGCGGATTCAATCCGTTTGCTTCACCTTTAGCACGGCCAACGCTACAGCGACAGGAGTCGATAGATGAGGCCACGATTTTCAGGCAATCTGTACTCGACTGTATGTTCAAAGCCATTGGCTTGACCGATGTTGAAAATCCTATGCCCAAACCAGCTGCATCCGTTGAGCAGTCACCAAGAATGTTATCATTCGACAACAAGCGACAGAAGGCCGTCTTCACTAGTGCTTTTGGCCTTATGGATCCCTATGACGGTGGAGATACTGAGTCCATAATATCAGCATCGAATCTGTCCAGCATTAGTGGGATCAATCATCAGAATCTGCTTGAGGAAATCGTTAATGAGGTCGAGATTGTTTACTTTCCCAAAGATGCAGTTCTTGTCGAACAGGGCGAAAGAAATCCTGGCCTTTACTATGTTGTTGACGGGTTTCTTGATGTAAGCGTGGCTGTGGATGGAGAGAGCTCAGATTCAAACGTTCTTGGAACCTCGCCCATCGGCGCAGCCCTCAGCCAAGAAGAGCTTTTTGGTGCTCCGCTCAAGCAAACCTCGACAAGCGGATCCGTCCGCAATTTGGCCGAGAGTATCAGTAAGAAGAGGAAATTGCGCAAGAGCTTATTCATGACCAAGCCTGGTGGGCTGGCTGGCTACTTGGGGACAGTGTCTTCCAACCGATCATTTGTGGACGTCACTGCAAAGACTGATGTTTATGTTGGGTTTTTGCCGCGAGCATCGATCGAGAGGATCGTTGAGAGATATCCAGTAGTTCTGCTGACAATGGCGAAGCGCCTCACTACACTCTTGCCTCGTCTCATCCAACACATCGACTTCGCTTTGGAATGGGTGCAAGTTAATGCTGGTCAGGTCATCTACAATCAAGGTGAAGATAGCGATGCAATCTACATCGTCCTGAATGGACGTCTGCGAGCCATTCAAGATGCAGAAAAGGTTGGTACGATGAAGGTTATCGGGGAGTATGGCCAGGGTGACAGCGTTGGTGAGCTTGAAGTGCTTACTGAATCGGCACGCCCAGGCTCTCTACATGCCATCCGCGACACCGAACTTGCCAAGTTCCCAAAGACCCTGTTCAACAGTCTAGCACTGGAGCATCCCGGAATAACCATCAAGATCTCGAAGATCATAGCGTCGCGTATGCGTTCGCTTATGGACGACCCTCTACACGAACAGACAAAAGAGCGAGGGTCAAAGGCAACACGAACCAACGTCTCCTCCACCGTCAACCTGCGAACAATCGCCATTCTCCCTGTCACAGCTGGCATACCAGTTGTTGATTTTGCTAGCCGCTTAATGAATGCTCTCACACAGATTGGCACTCCTCGAGGTGTAGTCTCGCTCAACCAGGCTGCCATTCTCAATCACCTTGGACGGCATGCATTCAACCGCATGGGAAAGCTGAAGCTTTCACAATATCTGGCAGATCTCGAAGAGAAGTATGGCATGATTCTCTACGTAGCCGATACTCCCGTCACATCGCCTTGGACACAGACGTGCGTCAGTCAGGCAGACTGCATCCTCCTGGTCGGCTTAGCTGAACTCTCGCCTAACATTGGAGAATATGAGCGATTCCTCCTGACAGCGAAAACTACAGCCCGTAAAGAGCTTGTCATGCTGCACTCAGAACGCTACTGCCCACCTGGTTTGACGCGGAAGTGGCTGCGAAACCGACCCTGGATCAATGGTAGCCACCATCACATCCAGATGTCGTTTCGTGCTACACAGGAGCCTGTTCATCATGCAGGACGCCGCTTTGGAAATGCTTTGAAGCAGCGTGTACAGGTCATTCAGGCTGAGATTCAAAAGTACACCTCAAGGAGGGTTCGTCAAACACCATTGTATTCAGCTGAGACACCATTCAAGGGCGACTTCCATCGGCTCGCGAGACGACTGTGTGGTAAATCGGTTGGTCTGGTTTTAGGCGGCGGAGGAGCTCGCGGTATCTCGCAGATCGGTATCATTAGAGCTCTCGAAGAGGCCGGTATTTCTATCGACATTGTAGGCGGTACCTCTATCGGTGCTTTTATTGGCGCATTGTATGCGTGGGACGCAGATGTAGTTCCCATGTACGGCCGTGCAAAGAAGTTTGCTAGCCGCATGGGTAGTATGTGGAGATTTGCGCTTGATTTGACATACCCTTCGTAAGTACGACCGAACTCACCAGTCTGTACAGAGTTGACATCGACAGTGCATCCTATACTACTGGCCACGAGTTCAACCGCGGCATCTTCAAGACTTTCGGCAACTCGCAGATGGAAGACTCTTGGCTCGAGTTCTACTGCAACACAACCAACATCAGCAAATCGCGCTCCGAGATTCACACATCGGGCTACGTCTGGCGCTACGTCCGTGCCTCGATGTCTCTGGCGGGCCTCCTCCCTCCTCTCTGCGACAATGGTAGCATGCTACTCGATGGTGGCTACATCGACAACCTCACTGTCGCGCACATGAAGAGCCTTGGCGCAGACGTAATCTTCGCTGTCGATGTTGGTAGTCTGGACGACACAACACCTCAATCTTTTGGTGACTCGCTGTCCGGCTTTTGGGCAACCTTCAATCGCTGGAACCCTTTCTCTGCTTACCCGAACCCACCAACCTTGTCTGAAATTCAGTCGCGTCTCGCCTATGTATCAAGCATCGATGCACTTGAGCGTGCGAAGACCACGCCTGGATGTAGGTACATGCGTCCGCCAATTGACCCATATGGCACACTCGACTTCGCAAAGTTCGAAGAGATCTACGAAGTGGGATATAAGTATGGCAAGGAGTTTTTGACAGGTCTCAAGGAGCAGGGCGTGCTGCCTATCACTGAGGAGACTGAGAAAGAGAAGGACTTGCGGAGAACCATGGCACCGAGGCGGTTAGTCTTTGCTTCCCCTATACGCCGCACATACCTGATCTAATGCGATACAGAGCTTCTATTTAGGTTCGCCATGGACCTCCGACGATAGTGCACAGGTCACCGGTTTACACAGTCTGTGGCAACCACGCCTGTCCTTTCAGGCCAGTCGCCAACAAACCTGCTTAAGCTCGAAACAATGACAAGATAAACACCAGACGGACGAAAACCTGCAAAATGCATCGCAACATATCCTGAACCACTAATTTTGATGGCCACGATGAATAAGTGCATTTCATGTCCGTACCTGCCCGTTACAGAAACATAAACAATGCATCAATCTACACAGGAATAATCTTGTAACTGAACTCATATGAGATGTTGCACTGCCACGTCGTTGCATAACGCGCCGCCAGACTTGAACATCACTGACATCGCCCCTTCACTGCCTCCCTCACCACCCACACACTTACTCTCTGGATCTCGACCAGCCTCAGCATCGATTGTGACACCAACGTCTTCGCATGAACTACCAAGGTAACGCATGGCAAATGTCATCCACGTGTGGTTGTTTTCCCTTGGAAGTTTATGCGCTGACGTCAGCTTGAACATGTGCACAGTGGTCGTATGAATCTTTGGCAAAGATAGGATGAGGTGCTCACAACACATGCCCTATGATGACGGATGGCGAGTTGCTCATGAATTTATAAAGGGAATGCAGCAGGAGTTATTGGACCAATACAGGTGCTGTTATGCATTGCCACCAGATCATGACTTCATCTCCGAAAGAAGATACCCTGAAAACAATTCTTCCGATCATCTCAGAGGCATATTCCCAAGCCGAATCCATTAGAGGCTCGCGACCTACCATCGAGAACCATGCAGGCTACATCCGCGTCCCCGTGGGCATTGCCGGACCTCTCCTCATCCGCGGCCCAGAAAGCACCGCAGCCTCCTTCTTCGCCCCGCTCGCAACTGTAGAGCCTACGCTCGTCGCTTCCTGCTCACGTGGCTGCAAAGCCTTCACCCTCTGCGGCGGCCTCCGCTTCAGAGTGCTGTGCGAAGGCATGAGCCGAGCCCCCGTCTTCTGCTTCCGCGACACCGCCGCGGCCCTTGTTTTTGCTGAGCAGGTACCCAATTTATACGCACAGTTCAAGCGTGACGCGGAGGGCACGAGTCGATTCGCAAGACTGCAGAACGTGACGCCCCATGTCATCGGGACGAATGTGCATGTGCATTTCTCGTACGCGACGGGAGATGCGGCGGGGCAAAACATGGTTACCATCGCCACGCAGCGGGCGTGTGATGTTTTTCTTGCCAGTGCGAAGGCCCGGGAAATGGGAGTGCAGAATTTCTTCATCGAGGGCGATGTGGCAAGTGATAAGAAGGCGAGCTGGCGTAATATAGTGCAGCCAAGGGGTTGCCAGGTACTGGCTTGGGGCGAGGTGACAGATGAAGTGTGCCAGAGTGTGTTGAAGTGTAGCACGCAGCGGTTGTACGCGTTGCTGATGTTGATGCAGGACGGGCAGACGAGGAACGGCGGGTTAGGTTGTAACGTCAATACGGCGAATGTGGTAGCTGCCATGTTCATTGCATGTGGGCAGGATGCGGGGAGTGTTGCTGAGAGCGCGTGGAATCAGCTCACTGCCACGTATGATGTGCAGACGAAGGTTCTCAAACTGAGCTTCTTCTTCCCGAGTTTGCCAGTAGGAGTAGTAGGTGGAGGGACTATGTATCCATCCCAGAAGACTAGTCTAGACTTATTAGAGTGTCGAGGGCCAGGTGGAAAGCGTAGACTGGCTGGCTTGATAGCCTGCTTCTGTATGGCTTTGGATGTCAGTACTGCCGCGGCGATTGCGAGTGGTGGCTTTACGGATGCACATAAGAAGCTTGCTAGAGATACTGCAGATAAGAGTAAGTTGTAGGCTGTCCAATGTCCTGGTACTAGGCAATAAAATGAAGTCATTTCCAGAGGTCATTCTGTCTTGTTGATGAGCGGCTTCAAAACTCAACAAGGGCCTGACATATCAAATCTTTTCCAAAGTATCACACCGAACTCAATAGAAATTACGGCCTGATGCCCAACAGATAGAATAAAGAGTGCCGGCTGGCTGTGGCAATGTGGATCTGGAGGGCTAGAGCTGCAAAGCTGGGAGTTCGGGACGGGATCGGGAGGCGTGCCGAGTCTAACAATAGGTACCGTGTCTGTGCGCGCAATGCGCTGAACCACCAAAATAGCTCACTTAAAAATAAGGCTATAGAGCCACACACAATAGTTATTATTGCAGGATATTATATTAGAGTATTCTATAGGCCTATACAGTAATATTCTCTTATATATTCTACTTATATAGAGTTGCTGTTTAGCTGCTGCAGGTAGTGTAAGTGCAGGCAGGTAGAGAAAGTGTTGCAGGTATAGAATAACTATAAGCACCTACTGCACAACAAGCAAGCTTCTTTTTTACTATAGAAGCTTTTAAAGTTATCTTATTACTTTTTTAGAATAATTATATAGCTTTTTTAGTATTATAAGCTTTCTTTTAATATTATTTTTTAGCCTTATGTTCTATAACTTTTTCTGCCTTCTTAGCTTTAACTAAGTCTTTCTCTTCTTTCTTCTTTATCTACTATTTATACTTCTCTTGTTAAAGCTTTTCTTTATATAGCTTATTAGCATACCTAAGTTTAGCTATCTCTGCTTTTCTGAGCTTCTCTGCCTTAGCTTCTTATTATTTTACCTACTTATACTAATATGCTTTTTTAACACTATAAAGAGAGTAAAATACTACTCTACTATAATCGCTGTTATAATCTCTTTATAACAGCTAACTAGACAACAACAGCTAGCTATTGCTGATATACTTAGCGCAGTAATTCTAAGGGCTTTCTGTACAGCATAGTTACAGCACAGTCTTATTACAGGTTACGTGACAAGCTTACTCCTTAGCGGTTGAGCTAGGTAGATACTTACGTGACGAGCTTACGCAGCTTACGTTAAGCTAGGTAAGCTTAGCACACTCTCTATGTATCTTCTTAGTATATAGCACAGTAGGAACATAACTCTTACAGTTTGTGTTTAACCTAAGTAACAATCTAAGTTATTAGATCTTAACCTAACCTTTAAGCTAGACAGTCTACTCTATGCTACTTATTATTACCTTTGCTCTTAAGACAGACAGATAGTATCTGTACTCCTTATTGCAAAACTCTAACCTCTTTAGCTTCCTGTTACTGTATTTATCCCTAAGAACTAATTAAATAGTACTTACGAGCTTTGCTTAAAGTACAACCTTAATAATAGTCTTTAGGTTCCTAAAAGTTAAAAGGTTTACTCTTCTTCTTATACTTCTTCTAAGTCTTAAGAACTACTTTTAGACCTGCTATCTTATAGTAGAGTAGCTAGTTTTAGACTAAGATATAGTAGAGAGATTAGCTAATCTTCTTTAACTTCTTACTATCTTTATTCTTAGTAACTTTATATAGTAGAGTCTTAATTTTAAGCTAATCTTTTCTAGAATAAGTTAAAGAAGAGCTTTTACTAGTATTAGAGGCCTAAAGAGAAGGCTTAGTAAAGTAGCAAAAGATAATATTAGATTAGAAAAGTGCTATACTAGTTGCCTTAAACAACTTAAGTATTAACCTCTAAGTAAACGTGCTTGTCTAGGCCTTCTAGAATAGGTAGAAGAAGTTACTCTTCTTAATTACTTATAGTCTCTAGCTATTATAGAGGCATATAGTAAGCTCTTTAAAGTATATAGTTAAGAAAGGTTTAAATATTACTATATCTAATAGCTATAGCGTGTAGGTTAAGTAAAGAGAAAGAATAGCTAGAAGTATCTTATTCTAATTACAGTAGTTAATAAATTCTATTATTACATAAGATCTATAGCTATCTAGGATTAAGAAGTGCTACTTTTTCTGTGCTTTAGTCTTAGTAAAGTAATTAAACACTTGTTAAAGCTAAGTAACTCCTATATTATTGTTAGTCTAGCTAGTAGAGGATAAAGAAACAAACACTAAGTGTACCTCTAGCTCTATCTTCTCTACCTAGCTTAATTAGATAGTACTGTTAGTAGAGTTATAGAGAAGACCTAGTAGTAATGCTATCTTATTACTGCATATGCAGGCTAGTAGTATTACTTATACTCTATTGCTATCTTAAAGTAATACCTTAACTTTCTTCTTTTTCTATATCTGCCTACTAAATATATATTTAGTTCTAGTAGTAATTCTAATTATAAACTTCTTTTTATCTATATTATATATATAGTAGCTATTAACTTTATATTTAGTAATCTTACATGATAGTAGGTTAAAGTATAGCTTATACTTCTTATATAAATTAGTGTTGTAGTAATTAGTATCTATTTCTATTAAGTATTTTAAGATAAAATAGATACAGTAGTTATTAATAAACTAAGTAACCTAGCTCTTACTTATACGTTTCTTAGCTACAGAAGACGTAAAATTTTATTTTATCTTCTGCATAAGTAGTATATAATAAGTAGTAAGCTCTCCTATATAAGTTATAAGCTTCTCTTCTTATTATAGAGTAAGCTTTTATTGTATAATTGCTTACTCCTTCTATGAACACGTTTTACTCCTTTATATGCGCATTAATGTTAACTGCATAATACTATACTTTTGTGCTATTTTAGACTACAGGATCTTATCTTTAGATGCAAAAGTATTACACTCTAAGGGAGCTTCTTCTAATCCTATTGCGTTGTGTTGTTGTGGATGTGTAAGAATAGGGGTGTTTTAGTAGTTTGTGTAACAACCTAGTTACATATAGCTAGAGAAGCAAGGCTTACTCTAGTACTATATATATTATACTACGCTAAGAATTCTAGCTTTAGAATTCTTGTGCTTACCTTTTTAGTATAGGCAGAGACGTCTTGTAGTATAGATGTTAAGGGTAGGGCGCCTATCTGTTACATAATTCTAAAGCTACCTAAAGGTCTAGAGTTTAAACCTGGTAGGGACTAGTTATATCACTCTGGCTTAGATTATAGGCTTATAAGGTTAATTACTAAAGTAGAATTATAAGAAGGACATTCCTTACAAGGTCTAGCTTGCAGGATTAAATTATAGAGCTATTATAATTAGGGTTTGCGGATATATATATACTAAGTCCTTACCTCTTAGGGATAAGAGGCTTCTAAGGAGGGGGGTAGTGTAACAACCTAGTTACATGTAGCTAGAGAAGCAAGGCTTACTCTAGTACTATATATATTATACTACACTAAGAATTCTAGCTTTAGAATTCTTGTGCTTACCTTTTTAGTATAGGCAGAGACGTCTCGTAGTATAGATGTCGAGGGCAGGGCGCCCATCTGTTACAGTTCGGCGCATTGCGCGAATCTGCGTATTGCGCGCACGGACACAGTACTGTGCCCGTGCACCAAATGCGCGCTAACACTAAATGCGCGCACGCGTCTTATGTAGTACTATTTTATCCTATCGCAGCATAACAACAATAACAGGTATCAAAGAAGTGCTTGTAGAGTATAATACAGTACTCTTTAATAAACAAATCCTATAGTTAGAAATAAGCTAAAGGTATAGTGTTGTGCGCTTAACGTTAATGCAAAGGTACTATGTGTTACGAACCTGAACAAGAGCCTGGGGGAGGCACAGTTATGTACGGTGGAAAAGTATTACAGGACAGAACAACAACCTTGTTAGAGGCCGCACCCTACCTAGACAACAAAAGTGCACAGGGATAACTAGGCCTAAACAGGTAAAGCGTCTTAATAAGACAAGTTATAACTAAATCTAGGATTCTAGGACAATAGACTAATAAGAGTTACTCCTTGTCTTACTAGTATTACAGTCTTATAAGATTAGGTCCTATAGGACTCTAGGACTTTCTAAGATAATATAAGTATATAGTAAAGTAAGAATATAACTCTTATAGTTTGTGTTTAACTTAAGTAATAATCTAAGTTATTAAATTTTAACCTAAACCTTTAAGCTAGACAGTCTACTCTATACTACTTATTATTACCCTTACTTTTAAGACAGACAGATAGTATCTGTACTCCTTACTATAAAACCTAAACCCCTTTAGCCTCCTGTTACTGTATTTATCCTTAAGAACTAATTAAACAGTGCTTACGAGCTTTGCTTAAAGTACAACCTTAACACTATGCTAAGATATGTTCCTAAGAAGAGGTATTAATATTATAACATAACTTACAGCTATAAAAAGAGGCAGAGCTTATAAAGTATATAGATAAGCTTATAAAAGAATACCTCCTACCTATGCAAGAAATAATTTAAGAATTTACTTCTAATATAGCTAGATAATATATATTTAAAGCCTAGATTAGGCGCTTTTTATACTGTTACAACAATAATCTTATATCTTAATTTACTATATTTATAGACTATAATTACTATACTACTAATTCTAGTAATAAGTATAAGTAGTACTTTAATACTTTATATAAGAAAATTACCTTCTATAAAGTAGAGCCTTAGTATATATATAATATAGACAAAAAAGGCTTTATAATTAGTGCTGTTAGTAAGTAGAAGAGAGTTGTTACTAAGTATTAATTTAAGAAGAAGGTATTTAAGTAGATACTCTAAAATAGTAATTATAAGTAGGTAAGCCTTATTACTTACGTATACGCTAATAGATCCACTCTTCCTCTAGGCTTTATCTATCCTACAGAATCTTAGAATATCTAGAGTACTTAGGTAGAGAATATAAAGGTTAATAATTATATAGCCTTCTTTAAAGTATCTTAGAGTAGCTAGAGTAATAATAGCTTAGGCCTTATATAGTTATAATAGATCTTTAATTACTTTACTAAGGCTAAAGTATAAAAATAGTATTAATTACTACTAGTAAATAGCTATAGTAGCTATCTAACTAAGAAGTTTCTTAAATATTATAACTAGAGCAAGATTAAAGTAGGTATTTATCTACCTTATAGCACTTATGCGCTTTAGCTACTTAATATAGTAATATTTAAGCTTTTAAGTACTATATAATTAAAGATACTTAAAGAATACCTTTTTAAGTATAAAGAATTAGTGCTAGTAAAGAAGCCTAATCTTTTCTTACTATTTTAGAAGGCTTAAGTGCTTAGTTTTACTAAAAAAAAAATATACTAAGCTTCTTTAAGGCAATAGGTGTTAGCCTCTTTAATACTAATATTATACTTAACATGTTTTACTAGTAAGCGGCCTACCCTACTAAGCAGCCTACTCTTGCTAGAGAACTGCCTGCGTAATACTATAGTATAACACAACACTAATAAATAATATCTTGCGGACTTAGATAGTATTATTTAGAAGCTTTACTATTATTTATATCCTCTATTTCTACTTTATATATATAGGAATTATGCCTAATCTTACTACAACGCCTATAGCGTTGCCTAACACGCACCCTCTTCGCAGGCGTCTTGCCCTTACTATAACCTTGTAACGACACAGGATGCTAGAGGGCTCCGATTCGGGTCCGTTACCACTGCGAGGTGTATGGGAGCACTGGGTAAACGTTGCCAGGAGAAAGTCTCTATTCCTATAGGTCTTGTACAAAAGGATACTCAAAAACTATCTACTACAGTAACATGCCATGCTCTGCTTATATACTGGCCAGTGTCCTAGGAACTAGGGAAGTATCGGGACTTAGTAATGCCGGGATCGGGTGGATGTCAGATAGGTATCGGGCTTGGTAGGCTTGTGAGAAACATTGTGGTTCTTACAAACCTCTACCTTCTTTTTTAGCTATTAAGTTAGCTACTTTACTAACTATAAAGGTCTCTTCTATGCGTATATAACATTACTTATAGGTCTTATACTTTATAGACACTTCTATAGCGTTTAAAAGGCAGCTTATTTCTTCCTGCACTAATACCATATTATAAGCTATCTACTAAGCGCCTTTTGCTAACTGTTTAACCTGCTTATCTAAAGAACTTACTAAAGACTCTTAATAGATTTAAATTTGCTTTTAAATTAGAGTAAACTGCTCTTCTACTTTATAAGTGTTGCATAGTGTCTTTAGCTTTTAGGCGTTATTACTATGTTTTAGTAGTGTTAGTGTGCATAAGCATATATTAAGCTTTAACAATACAACCTCTAGGTTATATAGAACTAGTCTAGTACTTCTAAAGCCTATATAAATATTTTCTAGTGTAAATATCTTCTTAAATGTTACTTTAAAGGCTAGTAGAAAGGTTTCTTTGTTAATATAGTAGATATAATTATATACTAAGGCTAAAACCTTATTACTATATAGGCGCTTTAGTAGTAAAAAGCAGGCAATACTAAGTAGTAATAATAAGTGTAATAAGTATAGAAGCATATAAAGAGTAATTATCTTCTTCTCTTTGTAAAGATCTTAGAAATTTACTAAGTAGTAGCTCTTATAGCTATTAACAATAAGCAGCTTATAGACTCTAATAGGCTTTATATGTATATTAAAGTAGTAAAGCTAGGAAATTACTAAATTATTATTAGTCTAGCTAGTAAGACTAATATTAATAACCTAGTTACGTAAAAGGTCCTTAGTAAACTAGTTAGAGATAAAGACCTTGCTTACAAGAACAAGGAACAGTAGAATAACCTTCTCTATTAACCTAACGCCTTATACTAGGGTGACCTACTTATAATTGCTAGGCTAGAGTTTCTTCTGCTTCCTAGGCTTCTTAGAGCTTATTACTACTAGCTATAATAAGATCTTACTTATTAGGAAGCTAAACTTATTAAAGTTATATATATCCTTATCTAGAATACTATACTTTACCTTTATTAACTAAATAAGTGTAAACTAGAGCTAGATGGCTGCTAGGTTCCTATAGGCAGCTTGCTAGTAATTATATAGACAGGTCTATTATGTTTATAGCTTAGGTATACACTAGATAAACTTGTTAACCTAGTTCTTACTAACAGAGTTACTACTATACTCTCTTAGTAGTTTATTTACTATATCTTATATATCTACCTTTAAAGAAGGTAGTCTATAATTAGACTTCTTAAGTATATATAGTATAACTACCTCCTCTTCTAGCTTTATAAGGTACTTTGTATTTAGCTTATAGTTACATTAAGAGTATGTTTTATTATATTAATATTAGAGTGTTATTTTAGAGACTTTATAGACTTTCTTAGTATATTAGATACTTTTAATTTGTTGTATTAAGATATTAAGTACTACAAGCTATATGTTAGCTTTAGTATAAAGTCTAGCAGCTTGTTATAGTTATAACATAACGTGTTGTTGTTGCGCAGGCAGTTCCCTAGCAAGAGTAGGCTACTTAGTAGAGTAGGCTGCTTGCTAGTAAAACACGTTAATAGGTTTATTAATAGTAACTTTAATAGCTTATTAAGTAGTAATTCTAACGTTTCTTGCTATAAAAGAGATTAGTAGAAGTTACTAGACTATATAGCAAGGTGTGTGTTAAGAAGTGCAACAGAGAAGAAGAGCTTAATTACTTAGCAATCTATCTACTATTATACTATCTAAAACTTACTTCTAACAAGCAAAAACAAAGGTCTATTAAACACTCTTACTACTAAGAAGAAGTAAGAGAAGCAAGCTAAGCCTCTAGCTCTATTATAGTACTATAAGTACTATAGACTGTATATAATGTAGACTCTTTGCTCTTTCTAAGAGGCATACATATATATAGTAATAGCAAAGCATAAGATAGAGGAGGAGGAGGCTATAAAAGAAGAGGCAAGATAGTTAAAGGCTGCTACTATAGCTTATAATAAGAAGATTATAAAAGAGAAGTATTAGAAAGTAGTAATAAAGAAGAAAAAGTATAATAAGAAGCGTGTAAATAAACGCTAAGCTATTAAAGAATATAAAGTAGAGAGAGCACGCCCTAAGGAAGCTTGCAACGCTTAGAAAGCTCTATAATTATCCTAAATAGGTAAGCATAAGGCCTTACAGTCTATAGCACTAAGAAAGAAGTAGAATTATAGTAGTGTAGCTATATATAGTAGTATTACTGCTACAGAGTACTTACTATCTTCTCTACCTAAAACATCTATATAAGGCTATAATATTAAGGTTCTAAGTAAATATAGATAGTACAAGTTTTTTAAAATAGGCCTATAGATTACTCTATTAAAGAATCTTATAATAATAGCTATTATATATAGCTCTATAGCCTTATTTTTATATATAGCTATTAGAGTAAGTAGTACATATTTAGTATATAGGCTTAACGCTTAAAGTTAACTAATACTTACTTTAAGCTTTAATAGCTACTATAAAAATAAGGCTATAAAGCTATATATAATGATTATTATTATAAGATTTCTTAGTAGAATAGTCTATAGACTTATATAAAAAAGATTCTTATATAAAGTTATCTATAGTTTATAGCAGTATAGCTACTCTAGGTAGTAATAGTTAAATATAGTAGAGAAGGCATTATAGGCTTAAGATAACTATAAGTACCTACTATACAATATATAGGCTTTAATTTAACTATAGAAGCTTTTAAAGTCTTGCTTTTACTTCTTTAGAATAATTTAAGAGCTTCTATAGCGTTATAGTCTTGTTTTATTTATAGTTTTGCAGCCTTATAAGACTTAATAGCTTCTTGCTTCTTTGTCTTAGCCTAGTCTCTTACTTCTTTCTTTCTTAACTGTTGCTTACACCTCTCTTCTGCAATTTTTTAGTTATAGAGTTTATTAGCAGTAGCTAAATTCTTTATCTTAGCTTTTTTTAGCTCCTTATCTTACTTCTCTTATTCTATAATAGCTATACAAGTATATGCCTGTTAGAGTAAACTAGGAGAGTATATTATTATACCTCTATAGTATTATAACGACACAGGATGCTAGAAGGCTCTAATTTAGGTCTGTTACTACTGCGAGGTGTATAGAAGCACTAGGTAAATGTTGCTAGAAGAAAGTCTTTATTTCTATAGGTCTTATACAAAAGGATACTTAAAAACTATCTTCTATAGCAATGTGCTATGCTCTGCTTATATACTAGCTAGTGTTCTAGAAACTAGAGAAGTATTAGGACTTAGTAATGCTAGGATCAGGTAGATGTTAAATAGGTATCGGTCTTAGTAGGCTTGTAAGAAACATTGTAGTTCTTATAAGTATCCTTACTTAGGTTGTAGATCTAATTAACCTTTAGGTTAACTTTTCTACTTCTTACTTTTATATACCTTTTGCTATAAGCTATCTAATTTAAACTAGAGTAACTCTACTTAAGATAATAGGTAGTAGATAGTTTAACCTAGCTTCTATGCACCTACACTGCGTAAATCTTTAACCTCTGCTTAAAGTATAGTATAAGCTTTAAGCTAGTCCTCTGCAGAAAAATTAAAGAAACTAGATAAGTTAGAAAGTATACTGTTAGAAGTTATATAGCAGAATCTATTAAGTATAATATTAGAGTTAATTAAAGATATGCTAGTAGCTATAAAGGCGTTTAATATAAGATCTTTCTTAAATATATATACTTAGGCAGGCTAGAATAGAGTAAAAAAGTTACCTTTAGAGAGAGGGATAAGGCCTTAACTTACTTAGAGATAGTTTTTAAGTTTCTAATTATAGTTAGAGAAAAAAGGCTTAAAGCAGACTATATCTAATAGCTATAGAGTTTATATACTATAAGAAGGTAAAATAGCTAGTATAATCTATTGTTAGTTATAGTACTTAATAGCTTTTAGCGTTAGGTAACTTCTATAGCTATCTACAATTAAAACATAGTACTTTAACTGTGTTTTTAGCTTTATATAACAGTTAAACACCTACTTAAGCTAGGCTAATTCTATGTTATTGTTTGTTTATTCTAATAGCAAAGAGGTAACGTAGATAGAGTAGCTTTCTGCCTCTATGTTAGCTACCTAGCAGCTTTATATAGTAGAGTTTTTTAAAGCAAAGATAATACTAAGAGAAAGAGTAGTACTATTAGCGCAAATTGTAGCTAGAAGGCTTACCTACTAACGTAAGCTATTTTAACAAGCCTGTCTAACCTCTTACTTCTTATATTAACGCCTACTAAACACCTGTTTTAGTCTACCTAGTATACTAATAGCAAAGCCTTTCTTATCTATATTGTACATGTTCTCTAGCTTAATGTTGTACTTAGTAATCTTCTGCTGTAGAAGCTTAAAGTATAACTTGTACTTGCATTCTAACCTAGCGTTGTAGCAATTTAAGTCTATACTAGTTGTCTATTTGTATGTAAGTTGATTGTGATGCTAGTGCAGGAAGCGTTTAACCTAGCTATTAGAGCAGCGTTCTAAGGCAACTAAGGATGCAAAATTTTGTATTATTTGCCTTGTAGGTAGTAAGTAACGCGCTGTCAGCTCCTCTATATATTTGACTAGATCTTGCTCCTGCCAGTAGCTGAGTTTTTGTTGTTTCTCGTTAGCAACGCGTTGGGGCCCCTGCACGCCTTGGTGTTTACGCGCTAACGTTAAGCAATTAACACTGTGTTTTTCTGCAATCTTTGTATACACAAGTTTTTCTCTAGGCTTTAAATTCTTAATATCTGCAAGCGCATCTAAAATCCCTGTCATGGTGGTTAAGTTATTACGCGTTGAAAACTAGTCCAGATGTTGCGTGCCGGGCGTTGGTTGACTCTGGGGCGTTGGGTGCACGGACACGGTAGCATGTTCTAGATTCAGATTATTGGTCAAGCTAGACAGAGACAATTTCTGACGTTTAACAAAGAAACTTTCCGGATGCCCTGAGCGGAGTTATCTTTACTACGGAAACAACGATGGCCGTGTTGCCATAAGGTAAAGCAAGAGATAAGCTGTGGTTGATGACGAGGTGGTTGGGGAGCGACATTAGGCGTCGATCCGATCAGCCCTGCCCTGCTCTGCATTCCTGCAGCTAACCGTTGCTTCTCACAATGGCTTGCAGTGGAAATCTAGACAACGTGGGCATCGGGCGCTCGGGATAGAGTGCGGAGGCCCGCGTCTCCTCTCAACACTACCCACCAGTCGACTCCACTCAACTCCACCAGGTGTTGCATAGCTAGCACTTCCAACGCGAACATCATGTCGACGGCCCAATCCAAGTCTCGGAAGCTCAGCGCTATTGTGAAGTGCGCTCGCTGTCGCCAGGACCGGCAAAAGGTGCTATTTCTCCGGCACTGCATCGATGTGACATTTGAACTTATTCAGAACCAGTGTGAACGACCGGACGCTTCGCAAAAATGCCTTCGATGCGCAAAGTACAGGCACAACTGCGATACCGGCCGCGCCTCCAGCCGTGCGCAGCGTAGTCAAAAACTCTTTGTCCGCCAGCGCGAATCGCCAGCGACAGCGACATCAAGCACGTGTCAGTCTGTATGCTCATCAACTGACCTGCGTATCTGCGACAAGATTGTCGATGTTAAAATTGAAGACCCATCTTCTTCTGAGGTCTCTAGATCGGCTTCTTTCGAGCAACCTGGACCGTGGTCAACTTTGAGCGCTCAAGAGGGCCTTCAAGTGCCTTACCTTGATAACGCTTATCGATATGGACACCGCCACGATTCGGCTTCCTCTCTCCAGTGGAATTCAAGTGCGAATGAATTCGTTGATCCATCTTGTGCCGGGCGATATGACGCCCATGAATGGAAATCAGAAGCCTGGAGTGACTCAAAACATCTGCATGGGATGCCCAAAACTCCACCTCTATCTGAGCATCTTGAGTGTCTTGCTGCCTCAGCCATTGTCTACCCATCCACTCCATTAGCCAACGTAGATATGATGCCGGGGCTCACAAACATGCGACCGTCTCGCCATCGTGCACAAACGCCATTCGAAGAGCGGTTGGACACTCGCATAGACCGACTCTGGGGCAATTACAAAACCTTTGCAACAGCTAGCACGAAGGGACCTCGCGTCAGTCCACTTTTTGGCCGAACACTATCAGAACTCTTTCGGCAATCCAAACAAATGGCTGAGAACGTGAGTTGTCGGCCTTGCATTGTAAAGGTGCATCCTGCTGATATTTGGTTCAGGGTGACGATCTAGTTGCTGACGTCCGATACGCGTGCGGTGCCGCAGATGCGTGTATGAACAAGAAGCTTCCAAAAAAGATTCGAGACCACTTTCTTGAAGCTTATCACCGTTACGATGCGCGAGCTAATACGAAATATCACCGAGCTGTCAGTGAGTTTGCAAAAAAGATCGCTCAGGACGAGAGTCCGGACGCGCTGCCTCTTTACATTGCCACCTTCTTGTACTATGCTGCAGGGGTAAGCTGGACTGTAGTTTCTGCATTTCATCTTAAGTACTGACCGTATACGTGATAGGCATGTATGAGAGGAAGCGATGATCTGCTGAAAGCCACCTATGCCTTCAAATACTTCAACCAGTACACCGCCTGGTTTCCCATCCGGCTCAAGATCCTACCTGCCGAGAATGGAACATGGGCGGCGGATATGTTGGTAAGTTGTTTCATAGACTTAGCTGCTCATATGCTAATGCACTGCAGCTTGCGAACAACAGCCAAGATCCGGGTATGAGAATAAATACGCTGATGTTTGCTCTAGGGAGAGCGAGATTGGAGTTTGACCGTAAGGATGGACTTTGCTAGGAAGAAGCGAGTACCTCTAGCTCGTGATAGCACGAACAGATATGATGTGAAATATACACCAGCACGGTTTTGAAGCGGTCATATCTGAGAGGAGGAGAGGAGGAGGAGGCTTGAAGATTGAAAACATCCTAGGCCAGACTCAAGAGATAATCGCTGTTTGCTGTTCGCTGTTCGCTGTTCAAGCCTTGGCTTTCGCACCATTGGCGGTTCGCTGTTCGCTGTTCGCTGTTCGCTGTTCGCATTTCAGCTCCGATGCGGCTGGATGGATACGGCTGAGCTCGTATCTTGACAAAGTAATAACGAATTAGGCATTAAGGAAGTACGAGTTTCAATCGCAGTCTCGGTCTTACCACGATTGCTCTATCGATCCACGTTTGCACAATTGCACTGTCGACTATAGCTATTCAAGCTTCCATTTGTGTGTCCTCCGTAACACAATGCCATCACCTGGAGACAGAACTAGGCACTACTGTCCAGCCCGATAAAGCCTACAAAACGCCCCATCAGCGATTTCAAGCAAGTCTTTTGGCGCACCCTGCTCAATCACACTTCCCAGATCTAATACAACGACCCTGTCCACATAATCGACCATTAGCTCCAGCCTGTGCGCCACAGCTATAATCGTATATGCCGCGAACTCCTGACTGATAACATCATGCATCAATACCTCTGTATCGCGATCAACAGAGCTGCTAATTTCGTCCAGTAACAGCAACCCGCCACCTCTGTGTGTGGTCTGCAACTTCGCTCGCCGGCGATATACAGCGCGACCGAGGCTGAAAAGCTGCTGTTGGCCGGCACTCAGCTGGTCACCTGACATGGGCGCGTCGAGGCCGCCTTGCGAAGCGGTAAAGGCAGTGAGTTGTACCATGTCTATAATGTTTTGGCATTCGGTTTTAGAGATGGTATTCGTGGGATCGATGTTGGATTTGATAGAACTGCCATCGGGGAGGAAAACACATTCTTGCGGAACAGCAATGATACGCGAGCGCAACGCGGTGCGGTTTGTGGCAAAGATGTCGATAGAGTCTATGGTGAAGGTGAGGCCTGCCAATGGTGCAGGGTCTAGTAGGCGTAGGAGAAACAGTAAAAAGGATGAATTTCCACTTCGAAGCGTGTCAGTATGGACTCAAAATATAGCTAGGGCCATTCGTACCTTCCAGATCGGCCGCAGATAGCAATCTTCTCGCCCGCTTGAATAGTAAGTGATACATCGTTCAGCGCTAACATTGCCTTCTCGGTTCCAAGTTCTGAAATTGGGCTGCTTTTGTCAACAAATGCCCTGAAAGATAAGTTGGGATTCAGCTTCTCACCTATGAGACGCAGAAACATTTTGTATGACCACAGCCCCACTTTGCGGCCATTGCACAGGAGGCACAATATCTTCGCCTTGCTGGTGCTCCGGTTGAACTTTTTCACTGAACGTTTTGAGGTGAGCAACTGCTCCGATTGAGGTCTCAAGACCAGTGTAAGTGAAAATGAGACCCGTCGCCAATTCACTGAATGACATCAGCGATACAAGAGATGCACCCGTGAAGCCTGTATTTGCCTGCAGCTGCGTGGCCAGACTGACCATAGCAACTCCCAATACAGCAACAATAAGATTCAATACGAGCATCAAGCATTGCTGAATCATAGCCAAAAAGTACGCTGGGCGTTGTGAGGTGTCTAGGAGATTGCGATTGTGCGTGGCCTCATCTTCGATCCAGCCAAAGGCGCGAATGGAAGCAAGGCCCTTGATGGTATCCAGGAAATGTGAGCTGAGAGCTGCAGTCAGTTGGGTTGTCCTGCATCACGTTCGGGGACTCACTATAACGGGCTTTTGGCTTCTAGATCGAGGAGACGTAGCTGCCTTGAAGTCCGGAGGTAGAACATCTGTACACAATATCCGACAACTAGCAGCACTGGGTAGGAAGCGGCAAGGTATGGTGATGCCAATACAACAACGATTCCAGACCCGATTAGGCCAACCAAGCAGAATACGATATCGAGCAGATACGTCGAAAGTTCGCTATCGATTATTGTAGTGTCTTGAGAGAAGATGTTTGTAACCGTGCCAGTATCTGTTGATGTGAAGAACCGGAGCGGTGCATGCATGACCGTTGCAAGGGCATTGCGGTGCAGTTCCCGGCCTACACCAATGGTCAAGAAAACAAAGCAAGTACCAGCTCCAACCAAAACACCAACAAGTATGAAGGAGCTAAACATAGCGTAGAAGCCAATGTAGAAGCCTCTAGTTTGATGAAGTGAGTCAGAGGCCCAGAATCCCACCCATACTGTGGGAAACTGTTGGCCTGCAGCAATAAAGATGCAGCCAACCAGCATTGATAATAGATGAAGCTTGTTCATACTGTTCAAGTAATGTTTGTATACCTTCCAATCTCCGAGTTGCCGAGATCGATCATCAAGAGCATTTGCAAAAGCATCGTCGTGCTTGGAAAAGGTTGCTTCGTGGTTGAACTCTGTATCATTTGGCTTGTCGATCTCAATGATGGATTGTGTTGGCTCAGGCTCACTAAGTTTTGTAGCTTCAGTCACATGTCTCAAGGATTGATATGGCCCTTGTTCGGCAACTGTGCCCTGAGGCCCAAGGACGACGATGTTATCAGCGAATGATAGATGGCGCATTGAGTGGGTGCAAACAATCGCCGTAGTTCCTCTTACACGCAGCAAGCCAGTGGGACCGAAGGTGCGGTCAAATACCCGTGCGACAGTGTGATTGTCAAGGCCACTGAAGACATCGTCCAGCACCAATAATGAAGAATCGTCGTAAAGTGCCCGAGCCAAGGATACTCGGGCTTTCTGACCGCCGCTCAGAGTGGTACCGTGAATACCTATCGGACTGTCATGGCCTCTAGGTAGAGAGATAATGTCTTCAGTCAATGCTGCAGCGTGGACCACCTCGTTATATCATTTTTCATCGAAGCGGAGATGCCCAACTATGTTTTGCTTGAGCGTTCCACTAACTAGGTAGGGAACTTGGTCGCAAAACGCAATTGAAGTCACAGAAGGGTGTACTTTGACGTCTCCATCAGCGACCGGTATGTCGCCAAGGATAGCCTTGCAGAGCGAAGACTTCCCACTTGCCACAGGACCAGTCACAAAGGTAAGTTGTGATGTACGTAGAATAATGTTGATATCTTTCAGAATAGCATGTCCTTCTTTCCAAGCAAAGTAACCGTTCTGGACTGACAACAACACAGCATCGGTACGAATGGGTGTGGCTGGTGAGAGAGGTAAGTTGCGAAGTTCAAATGCGGCCGTAGATTCTGTGCCGCAGTTTGGACAACCTAACGGTTGCTCTTCAATCATATCGTCAAGGCTATCGGTAGCGATGCGGAAGTCTCGACGCGGTTGCGCTTGCAAATATTCTTGTATCCGTCCCAGACAGGTGAAGGTTGAAAGGATGATAGGGAACGATTGAAAGAAGGATTTGAGTGGTACAGCAAGTAGTACCAGATATGATAGTGACTCGTACATGGTGGAAACGTCCAGATTTCGATCTGCAAGTGCGAATGCCAGAGAGGGAGACAAAGATTGCGGTGAGAAGGCCACAGTGACTGTCACGACTAGCACGATGCGGAAGCGACTGCCAACAAGAAGCTCTTCAACACGTAGTGCTTGTATGAACTTTTCCACCGGTTCGGCGATACCGGAAATCTTGACCTGTTTGACATGCATGATGACTTTGGAAGTCATGCCGACTCTTGACTGGATTTTGGCCATCCACAATGTCTGGGCTTTGGTGGCTGCGCGACTGACCCATACCATCGTCACCCCACAGCAGAGAATAACAATGAATGGCGAAAGGAAGGCGAAACCAAGTTTACACTGTAGTAACCAACAGCCTATACCAGCTTCAACAATGTTTGCCCACATATCATGCATATTTTTCATGCCAGATGCTATGCGCTCAATGTCCGTGCTCATAAGCGTGACTGCAGCCGCATCGTCGCCAGCAAGGATTTGCGTCTCTAATGTCTTTTCATAAACAGCAGTTACAAGACATCCTCGAGCTATTGCTATTACCCTTTGGGTGAAATATCCGTAGAATGCTCGGGAAAGGGCGATGCCAGTATAGATGAAGATTGCAGCGCCAATCAGTCCGAAACTATCCCTACGTGCGCCAGATTCGGTTTTCTGAGATATTGTTTCGAGAACCGCAGCAAGAAAGAAGGGTTGGCTGAAGGTGATGCCGATTAAGATGAGTCGAGGTAGTACAGGCATCAATATAGGTCCGAGTAGAGCACGACCAAGAGCTTTCGCCAGGCGAAATCTCTCCCGGGTGGAGATATTCCGGTCGAAACGTGCATTCAAGAGGTCGCGCATTCTTTCCGAAGACATGTCTTGATCAAGGCTGTAGAGGCTGTCCATGGTCAAAACGGATGAAAATCCATTCACGAACAACTGCCTCAACCAGGTGAACATGCCAAGATCGAAGAAACCGCTGCTCTCTTCGGGGCTATGCTTTTCCCAGTTCCACTGAAGCCACATGGTCTTCTGCCTAGATTCCAAAATTAACACATGACCTTGAGAGCCACTGATGCTGTGAACAGGCGGGCATCGGTAGTCGTGATGTGAGAGGTATTCATCAGCCATAGTGTCCGCGCACGTGCACCGTCAAGGAGTAGAGTCAAGAAGAGATATGTTGATAACAGCATAGACGGCCTTGAAGATCTACGATGTTCTAGGGATGATAGTAGAACAACGGTCAGAGACGCCAGAAGGCCAATGGCACCGGTCGTTGCTGAAATCGGGTTGTTGGCATCTTGTCCTGCAGCCTGGATGAAGACGAACCGTGAGAAGCTTAGCGCTGCATATATGATGAGGAAGATCTGTATGCGGTCAGTGGGGCTCATTATAGCGCCACAGTGATTTAGAGACTGACCAATTTTGTAGCTTGGAATAATCGAGCTTTCACGATATTCGGGCGCTTCTGGAGTTGCAGGCATCTGAGGAAAGCCACAGGGATGAATATCAAGTTCGGAACCAGGGAGAGAATTATAAGTTCGAACTTGATAGTGAAGTCAAAATCACTCCGACAGCCCTTGACAACTGGACCGAATTCATGGTCGTTTAGGCAAGTCGCTATTGTCATAATGAGTAGACTCTAAGCATGTATAAGGCCTCTGCTTTACGGTAACCATATATGCATTTGGCAAGACGAACAACGTCACATATGCTGTTGCCTGTCATTCTGCATTCATCATGCTCAAGATGCTATTGCGTGACCGGACCGAGTCCGAACCAATCAGTTGCTCGCAAGCAAGTCTGATGCCACTCGAGCAGGCAGTCTCTTGATGATCATTGTCGTACAAAGGGACCGAACGGTCAGCAACACTGGGTGGATGCCATGTTCATGGACAGGTCGTTGGTCGATTGTCGGAAAGCCGGCATCCTTGAAGCCTGAGGTGGGGGGGCCGCAAGCGGAGATTCGCGGTGGTCAATGCACTGAACGCGCTCGTCAGGCGTGCCGCCTTTTACGCGAGAGTCTCACTCATCTGTGTCAAACAGCATGCAAGCCTCGCTGCACACCGCCTCCTGCCTGCTGAGCAAGTCGCGAAACAAGCATGGCCTGCAACACTGATCATTCTCCCAGCCACAGCAAACTCCTGCCGCGTAAATTAGGCAGCAGTTTCGTGAGGCGCAGTAGCAACCAAGTCAACCACTTCTTGAGCCTGAAACTCTTCCCTTCCTGAACCTCATACCAGCATGTCTTGGGATTTGAACCTTTGCTTGGACTGGGACAAAAAAGTTCTCGTTCCCTTCCATTACTTCGCCTCCACGTCTCGACAGCTTCTACCAACATCATCGCACTCGTTCTTTCCCTTTCTCCGCCTACCAACCGACCTTCAACTCTTGGTATACGAGCAGTGCGATGGACCGACATTGTTTCAACTTATGCAAACGTGCTCACATATTCGGGGCCCAGCCTCGAAACTATTCTGGACAAACAGCACGACCGACCATTGGTATTATTATTATGACCGTTACTTATTCGACAATATTGCTCGTGGCTATACCATCATAATGCACTGTCCAGAGTTTGCACGATTCATCACAAGAGTGGAAATCTACTTCATAAGAATCGAGCTGCATTTCTACCAAGGCGATGACAGTCTGAATCGGCATGCTATAATACTGGCAAACGCAAGAGATTTTTGGAACAAAGCAGAGAAGGTCTTCCCTGCCCTTGAAAGAGTAATCTTGTCAGGCCTGGCGCCACCGCGGCACTTTCAATCGTTACCAGACAGCTGTGAAGGATCTTGTTCTACGGTTCAAATCGTGGTGGGTTGCGCGCCATCTCACATTACTGTCCACGTTGCTCTGTTTGATGATGAGTGTAACATGACCCGAAAGTCACGACACACTGTTTTGTGGGAAGTGCTGAAAGCTTCACAGCCTTCGTGGCGGATTCTTGACTCAGACTGGAAGCCGATTCGGGTGCTGCTTCCACTGCGCAAATGGACAGTGTCCCCGTTAGGAGACATGATAAATTCCTATCAGCAATCGATAATGTATGACATTGAAAGTCTGGGCCTCAAACGGACAAAAATCGAATCTTATGCGCGTTATGCGAGACAAGGCATCATTCGTTGCCCGCGGTTGGACTGCGCTGCTATATTTAATAATAGAGACCTCTGGAAGCAACACTTGTCTAAAAGTAGCCATGACCGCTTCGATCTCGAGCCACATGATCCAATGGAGGAACTCCTGTGCTGCAAGTATACTCCTAAGGAGGAGACAGACGCTATTGAAGCGCGACAGCAACGCATTATGACCCGTGGTAACAACACGTCGGCATGTCGCGAAAGAATCAGATATGGTTGGTGGCTACCAGGCAGTGAACAAAGACGCATGTTCGAGACAGAAATCATTAAGCAGGCCAAGGAAGAAAACTTTTTTGTGCCTGGAGAGCTCATCGTAACCCCGGGGTACCCCTTGGGCGCGATCGGAGATTGGCTTCATGCGCATTACAATTGCGGGGACGTCTACAATGGTGGATGTCCAGGCCCGAGCAGGAAACATTTCTGCTACGAGGAAGCACCTGGAGAGTAGGACAACAACGTCCCTGAGGAGCAATCCCAAGATCATTTGCACGACTGGGATCGTACATACCGAGTCCAACACTGGTATGCTATGCATTAATACCTAGCACTATCACTAAACAGCGCAAAGTATTTTCACACTGTAATAAAATTCGTTGGTTTGAACCCCTTGCCCGAAAGAATAAGGCAAGCAAACATGAACCTCTGTAGTTGGTCGTCGTATCAGTCCGAAGAAAACAGGCAAGACCTGTTACATATAACATGAACACGGATATGAAGGGTAGTTACTCCATTGAGCTTGTTCCTATCTTTCACACCTCAAAGAATGTCCTTGGTTCTCTGGATCTTTGTTGCTCGGTGCACAGTAGTTGAGTGATCCGCTGTATTCTGGCCACGAAGCACTTGCACAATCCGACCTGGTATGTCCACCAAGAGGACAGGCCCTGCATGGTCTGAGTCTGATGAGTCAATCCCAGGAAATGGTCCTTTAGATCCATTTTTCCTAATATGAGAGCAGGCCAAATGATTACTATCTCGATGAGCTCCGGCATCACCTAAACTATTTCAAACAAAGCAAGCTCGGCCTACACCTGCGAAATTCACATCAGTGTATTCCGGCTTTTATTTCTTTGGATTCAGTAACACCGATGTTCATGAGACACGAGTCACGGATTGTCCACGGCTGTCTCTGCTAATCGCGCTCTCCCAGCACCCTCACTATATATACAAACCAGGATCGACTCTCAAGCCAAATTCAGGGTAGCTAATGCATCTGCAAAACCGCTTGTAGCTGCTATTAGATTGAACTACATTGTTCGTGTGCAACGTTTGTACCCGAATAACTTCTTAGCTAAGCCTGTGGTCGTACAATCAGACCAGCACCGTCATCCGTTGTTACTGGTTGTAAATTATTGTAGGCCAGATACTTACCAAGGCCCTATATGGTTTCCTGTGATACATATTTTGGAACTAAGATGGCTAAGGCTGACTGGCTTTGCGCAAACCATTTTTTAGCCCACTAGCTAACTACACAGCTCTTATCGCTTGTCCACTTCTTCACTGCCTCAACCACTTCCTCAACCACTTCCTCATTTCCAGTCTGATCAGCCTCGCTCCGAAGATATGCAGCATCCTCGGCGTCCGCTTTGAAATCTCTGCTCACGAGGAGATCAATGACATCAACCCGCTCGCACACCACTGCCTGCCGTATTACCAGCGTCGATACCCTAGCACCCTTATCCATCATCGCCTCGATCACATCAAGTTCCTGGTTTCCAGAAGTCGCATTGCATAGCGTTCGAGGAAAGTGACCTCCCTCAAGATCAGCATCGTGTTCAATTAGCCAGAGAAGTAAAGGTGTGATTTCCTTGGGCGGTTGTTCGCACGCTTTGGTGACAAAGGTATCGGTATGGCCATCCCATTCAAAAGACATGACGTAAGGGTCATGATCGTAGAGTATCTGGAGGATGTCTATGTTAGGATGGTGCAGCAGCGCTTCGATTGTCTCGCTGGTGTATTGCACTTTGCGCCCCGAGTAGCTTTGCAAGACGAGAGACACTACATTTGCGTGACCATGCGTGATGGCTGCGGCGAGCATGGAGTTGACAGGCGGTGGCCCAGAGGAAGATCCCCTATACACTGGGTCTGAATTCTGAATGTTGTTTGCTTCGAATTGTCGTTGCAAGGCTACGATGTCTCCAGAGGTGCATGTCTCGAGTATCTCTTGGCTTTGCGAGGTCATCTTGGCTCGTGGATATGATCATGTGGGTGTATCTCGCGTACAGCAAGGTTGCCACGACTTCGGAGTTTTAATAGTTGAAAGACTGGGAGATGAGAGGAGCGATGATAGTCCGAAATGATATTGATAGCCAGTTGCTCTAAGGGGACTGGAAAGGCTTTCAGCAGCACAACAACCCAGCTATTTGGCAAGATTCTGAGTCCTTATCAGATGTTGGTGTGATATCTGAGTGAAGTCTTTATTGAGAACCTCCCCGAAATGCTGGTCGAGTCTCTGGATGAGGCTCAGCTGCGTAGCGCACGTTGCCCAGGTGTAGCACGGTTCCTTTTCGGCCCCCACACAACGCCCGATACGGACTCCGACAATGTCCACATCGATGTTGCACCAACAGTGCATTGCACCGTGTCTTCGGCTCGCTCCAACCCGCTCCCATCTGTTTCCTCGCGCTGATTTCAGAATCGCGACCAGTCTGCACATGGCCAATCGTCTGTCGATTCAGAGTTAATCACGACGTCGCACTAAAGTCTTCTCTGCATTTGTTCAGCCTAAGTCATTGTCAACCTAGAGCTATGCAGGCATCGGTGGAATATTTCAATTAGCTCGGAGTGCTTTGATAGTTGCTCTGTCTGGCTCAGGGAGGACAATTCGTTACTTATTCAATGGTAGGATGATACAGTCGTACATATTTCATTGTTATCGTCCTGTTAAAAGGTAACTGATATCGAAAATACGTTGATTCATCAAAACTATGTATTTTTGCAGTTGTCAGTTATTAGGGACACAATAATCCGCCCGATGTGGACCAAGTCTGACCGACTCGAGCAGCCGACTCCGAGCAAGGCTTGGAAGACATGGCTGTGATTATTTCCAGATTCTACTCTCGACCCAAAGTACAAATTCGAAAGCATAGCATGTTTTTATGTCCTGGGAACACAATGTTCTCAGGGAAAATAGAGAGGGGTGTCACAGCAGGTGGAAAGTACAGTGGACCGGTTCGCGCTCAGCCTGGTCGTAGCTGCTCCCAACCCCATATGTTCATGACCAACGCGGTAGTGGCATCTTAGCGAGTAGCTAATTCAAAGGTTGAGGACAGGTCGCATCGTTGCTTGAAGACACAACGCGAAGCTGCTGCACCAAGCTCTACAGAAAGGAGAATCAGAGGCCATACAGTCCAATGCTACGATGCGATGGAGTAGAGATGGTGTTCGTCCATCAGAAGACGGAGAAGAACACGCGATCTCCGACGGGCAATCGATCCCGCAACGCCTCAGGGTCCATGCACCACCTGCGAACGCGAATAGCTTGTGATGTGCGGGAACAAAGTGGAGTCGCTGAGCATCAAACATCTTGTAACAGATTGCGCTTTCAGGTCTAATTCGATGCATAAACTTGCCTGATTGGTACATTTGTTGCAGCTACGGCAGGCGAGCCGGACTGGTGCTGTTCATGGCAGGCGACCGTTGGTTCGGTAATGTGGCAATCCTCTTATCGGTTTCTACAGCGGCGCCGAATCAATCAAGGGCCACGGATAATGACGGTTTATGGACTGGTTGTGCAGATAGACCTTAGCTGCGTCGATTGCTGGAAATTATTCACGAAGGGTCTGACGAGATTTCTCCTTCTTCACTCCTTGTGTCTTTGACGCAGACAAACGTCTTCTCCAGAGCTCCTGCAAGTTGCATCACGATAGCAACGACGCTGGCAGTGACATTTTCCAACAACTTTTCTGGGCCGAGCTGCAGATCGCGTGAGTGAAGTCACCATAGCTAATGTATGCCTGGTTCCTTACCGATCTGCTTGAGAGCGCAATTGACCTCTTCCAGCTTGCTCGCTCGCGACTTCCCCAGATTCACTCGCCCCACATCGTGGTTACCTAATCCCCGCGGATAGACAAGCACAATGCGCACAGCGTGCCTCAGAGCAGCGAGCTCTGCCGCAAGGCTCGCTCGTGCTACACGCGTCGCGCAGCTTCAACGCCCGACAGTTGCAAAATGCGCACAGCGAGCAATTGTGAGTTATGGGCAGCAATTCAGAGCATTCCAGCAGGCCGCAGCGGTCCAGCCTGCCGAGGATGTCTTTGAGACTCCCAAGCAGAACAGCGATTCTGTCAAGCCTACAGAGGCGCTGGACACGTTCCCTCGCCGGCACATTGGCCCCTCTGCTGATTCGACAGAGGCTATGCTGAAGGCTCTCGACCCGCCTGTAGGCAGTCTGGATGAGTTTGTGCGTCAGGTCATTCCTGCAGACATCCTCAACAACCGTGAGCTCAAGGTTGGAAAGCTTTCGGATCGCCACGGTGCAGATTGGCAGGCGAATGGAGTGCCCGAGTCAGTCTTCCTCAAGAACGCAAAGCGCATCATGGGGCAGAACAGGCCAGGCAAGAGCTTGATCGGACAGGGCTACTACAACACCAACGTCCCCGAGGTTATTAAGCGCAATGTTCTTGAGAACCCTCAATGGTACACCAGCTACACACCATACCAGCCTGAGATCAGCCAGGGTCGCCTGGAGTCGCTTCTGAACTTCCAGACTATGGTCACCGACCTGACCGGTCTGTCAATCGCAAATGCTTCCCTACTCGATGAGCCCACAGCCGCTGCTGAGGCTATGACTATGTCGCTTGGCTCGCTGTCAGGACCACGTCAGAAACGCCCCAACAAGACATTCCTCGTTTCCTCCGCCTGTCACCCACAAACCATTCAAGTTCTCCGCTCGCGTGCCGAGGGCTTTGGTATCAAAATCGAGGTCGCAGATGTGCTTGCAGACAACAGCAAGCGCGTGGAGGAGCTTGGTCAGGATCTAGTTGGTGTTCTGGCACAATATCCCGACACCGACGGTGGCGTCAGCGATTTCCGCGGCCTCGCAGAACAGGTTCACAAGCAAGGCGCGCTTCTCAGCGTAGCTACTGATCTCCTCGCACTCACACTGCTCACTCCTCCGGGAGAGTTTGGTGCTGACATTGCCTTTGGCAATGCGCAGCGCTTCGGTGTGCCCCTTGGCTTTGGCGGACCCCACGCTGCCTTCTTTGCCAGTGTCGACAAGCACAAGCGCAAGATTCCTGGACGTATCATCGGTCTTTCGAAGGACAGGCTGGGCAATCCGGCTGCACGCCTTGCTCTGCAGACACGGGAGCAGCACATTCGTCGAGAGAAGGCCACTAGCAATGTCTGCACTGCGCAGGCGCTGCTCGCCAACATGAGTGCCATGTATGCTGTGTACCACGGACCTAACGGTCTGACACAGATCGCAAAGCAGGTCGTGGCGAAGACCAGGCTCGTACAACAGGCGCTCATTGACGCTGGATACAAGACCGGCATACGCGCCCGGCTCGATAATGCCCCAGCGGCATTCGACACTTTCGTGGTACAGACAGGAAGCAACACCGAGCCGCTCATTGCTGAGTTGGAGCGCAATGAAATCTTGGTACGCAAGGTGGATGATAGCCACATTGGACTTTCTTTCGACGAGACCACTACCTCACAGACCATCTCCGCACTCCTCAAGGTTTTGACCAATGGTAGCGCGAAGGTCGACTTCTCTCAAGAAATCGCTGTCGAGGCTCCTGAGGGATACAAGAGGACTTCTGACTTTTTGACACATCCAGTCTTCAATTCACACCACTCTGAGACCGAACTCCTGCGTTACATCAACCACTTGGCGTCCAAGGATCTTTCACTCGTCCACTCGATGATCCCTCTCGGTTCCTGTACAATGAAGCTGAACGCGACATCTGAGATGGCACCTGTATCCTGGGAGACGACCGGCAACCTGCACCCCTTCTTGCCTCTTGAGCGCGCGAAAGGCTACCTTGAGATGATCGGCCAGCTTGAGGCGGATCTTGCGGATATTACTGGCTTCGACGCTGTATCTCTACAGCCCAACTCTGGTGCCCAGGGTGAATTTGCTGGTTTGCGCGTCATCCGCAAGTACCTAGAACAGCAGCCGGGAAAGAAGCGTGACATTTGCTTGATCCCCGTCTCCGCCCACGGAACCAACCCTGCTAGTGCTGCTATGTGCGGTATGCGCGTCGTACCCGTCAAGTGCGACACTGCTACAGGAAACCTCGACATTGCCGATCTCAAGGCCAAATGTGAAAAGCACAAGGATGAGCTTGGCGCTTTCATGATCACCTACCCCTCTACTTTCGGCGTCTTCGAGCCTGCGGCGAAGGAAGCCTGCGACCTCATCCACCAGTACGGAGGACAGGTATACATGGACGGAGCCAACATGAACGCTCAGATCGGTCTGTGTTCACCTGGAGAGATTGGCGCCGATGTATGCCATCTCAACCTCCACAAGACCTTCTGTATTCCTCATGGTGGTGGTGGCCCAGGAGTTGGACCTATCGGTGTCAAGAGCCATCTCTCTCCCTTCCTACCCGGTCACTTGAGGAACGAGACTGGTGGCGAGCAGGCAGTTTACCCCATTTCTGGTGCACCATGGGGCAGCGCCTCTATTCTGCCTATTTCCTGGGCGTACATCAAGATGATGGGCTCTGTCGGATTGACACAAGCTACCAAGATCACCATCTTGAACGCTAACTACATCCTCTCGAAGCTCAAGCCTCACTACCCGATTCTGTACACTAATGCTGAGGGCCGTTGTGCCCACGAGTTCATCCTCGATGTACGCGGCTTCAAAGAAACTGCTGGTGTTGAGGCTATCGACATTGCCAAGCGTCTGCAAGATTATGGCTTCCATGCTCCCACCATGAGCTGGCCTGTCGCCAACACTCTCATGATCGAACCAACCGAGTCCGAGAGCAAAGTCGAACTCGACCGCTTCTGCGATGCTCTGATCTCCATTCGCAAGGAGATCAAGGACATTGAGGATGGCAAGCAGCCTAAGGGTGCCGGCAAGAACTTGCTCACCAACGCACCCCATAGCCAGCAAGATCTTATCGTTGGCAACTGGGACCGTGCATACAGCAGGGAAGATGCTGCATATCCTCTGGCATACCTGAAGGAGAAGAAGTTCTGGCCCAGCGTCACCAGACTTGATGATGGTAAGTCACGACCCTCAATCCCACCCATACACAGAATCTTAGCTAACATGTCTTAGCCTACGGTGACACCAACCTCTTCTGCACATGCGCTCCTATGGAGTCCGAGGGTGGCGACATCACTGGTGCTGCCGCACCCAATCCTACATAAACCATTCACTTTCCCCAACACGGAATGGCCATTGCATCTTTTTTTTCCTGATCTTTTGCTGCTCTTACATTCAACACCAGCCTGGGAGTCCGGCGCCTCAACATATCCCTTCCTTCAACACTGCTGGTGCATTTCATGGGTTGCATACAAAATCGGCGTTCGGGGGTGGTCAAGGTCCAAGAAGGATTTTTATGATTAGTTATGCTAAACATGCATGTAGAGACGAATTCAACAAGTCGTATGTATTGTACAGCACTTGCGTGTGGTTTCGTGGTTGATCCGTAGTTTCATCAAAGTGGCATTAGCTGTTTGTACGCTGGATTGGCTAGCATCGACAGCCTTTGCTTTGTGATCGTGGACAGTAGTCTGTGCTCTGCCCGGCCTCTCTTCTTCTTCTTCTTCTTCTTCTTCTTCTCCTCCTCCTCCTTCTTACTTGCTAATTCCATGTTGCTCGTAAAACCCATATGACTGTGTTGGCTCTCGCTCTCCTTCCAGTCTTCTTGGAACGAGTCTGACTGCCGCACAGATCTACACGTTATCCCAAAACGCGGTAAGCCGTGTGGCGAATTGTTCATCATTCACTTTCTGAGATTGTTTGACCTGCTTTTGTTGGCCTCGTTCACGTACGGGTGGTGGGAGTAGAGGAGAGCGTTAGAGTCTCGACGTCACTTGACATATTGGTAACGAGATGATTCACGCATGACACAAGTCCAATGTAGCAACAACAAGCTCAGTCATTATTGTTCATTATCAGCTGTGGCGATGGTATACTTTGTGCATGATTTCTGTTGGAGGCTCAAACCGCGTTGGTTGAGCTGTCAATCAATCCGTGTCGATCAATCCGTGTCGATATTGTGTCTGGGGAAGACTCATCGCGAGACAAGCTCATGCGGCATAATGCAGTGGATCTACTCGTCGCTGGCGCCGACCTTCTTCCTGCCCCTACAGAAACATTAGCATATGATTTGGCTAGCAGATTCTGGCAGGAAATACCTCTTTAGAGGAGCTTTCGCGGCACCGTTGGAGGCTGCCTTTTTGCCGTGCTTCGGCTTGGGAACCTCCTCAGTCTCCTCCTCCTCCTCGTCAACAGTGTCGTTGTCTGCTTCTGGTTCTTCCTCGAGCTCGGCATCGTCTTCGCTATCCATGGAGGCCTTTTTGGGTCTGGCCTTGGCCTTGCTCTTCTTTTTTCGCGGGGGGTCCTCATCTTCGTCACCCTCCTCTTTGTACTCGACTTTCTTACCACGAGTAGCGCGTGCCTTCTTGGGTGAAGGAGCCTCATCTTCGTCGTGGCCGGTCTTCTTTCCAGGCCGTCCACGCTTCTTCGTAGCAGGTGCATTTTCATCATCGCTACTCTCCTTCTTGACCGCTCTGGCGGTTTTCTTCTTTGGTGCAGGTGCTTCCTCCTTCTCCTCCTCATCATCCTCGTCGTCATCAGCTCTAGCCTTTTTGCCGCGCTTCTTCTTGGGCTTCTCTTCGCCATCGGCATCGTCGCCAGCCTCTTTGGCTTTCTTCTTCAACTCAGCCTTGGTCAGGCGCATTCCACTGCGACCATCGCGATTTGCCTCAAGGTCCTGCATCTGTCAGCGTTTGCGCGCAAAGTGGAGCAGCTACCATCCCATGAACTTACGCCGTTCCAATCGTCGTCATGAACGTGGTGGTTCTCAAGAGCGTAGTCGACCTTCTCCTTGTACTCGTCGGGAAGCTCATCATAGCCATCAACCATGTCTGTGTCACCACCCGAAGACTCAACCAGATTCTCGATCTGCTTGGGTGTGACGCAACCCCTTTGAAGTCAGAAAAATCAAAGATCGGTTGATGTGGAGACACGACGTACCAGTGCTTGTACTGCCATGACTGGTGATCTTTGATGGTGACCTGAACGGCGAAGCGAAACTCGCCTTTCAAGATCTTGATTCCCTTGTCCTTGCACTCCTTGTTGATACAGCCGGCGCCTGTGGTCACGATCAGAACAACGTAGGGATTATACTTGTTGATTTTTCTTTGACGCTCCGGGACATGAAGTACTCGTACTTACGCTTGTTCGGCGAAGCCTCCACGCGATAGACACCCATGTTCGCACGCAAGTTGTGTTTACTGTTGCGTCAGAACTTCTGAGCAAGCTACTGTAAGCTTGGTGCTATCGGCACACGTTCTGCTGTAAGTTGAAAGCACAATATAATGAGAGTACAAGGGTTGATACAGCAATTTAATTACGGCAGACGCGTTAAACAGCAGTCACTTGATTAAACAGGAAAAAAAGAAGTGCTGTTGGATTTGTAGTGTTCCTAGGCAAACAATTTGGGGTCAGGCTGCAGGATCGCGCTACAGGCGCGCTTACTACGGCTGGCGGTTGGCCCTTACTCGTCAGCGTCATGGATGGAAAAAGTTACAGCCATCGCGTCAAGAGCATACGCATGTGTTCACTTTCACGCTCACTGTTTCGGCTGCGAAAAACCCAATGAGCACTGCGCACACATGCTTTCGCAGCGCTCTGACACAGACATTCCGTCCGTCTAGCCAGCGCCCCGCTGCGTCACACTCCATCTGCGCGTTCCTCGTCCCTGCACTATCGCGGAGTTCCAATCGTCCCTTCTCTTCGAGCAAACGCCGACCCAAACCGCAAGGAGTCACATCTTCAGCTTCGACCGTACGAACGAGTGGTCCTTCCTTCTCCATCTATCCCCCAAAACCTGGTAGATCACCCCTAAAAGGTTGCATACCAATACCCGATGCCGATGCACGTGGCGACATCAAGCAATGGCTTTCAGCCATTGAGCCTTTCCTGCCGGCCCATATACGATGCACACAAATCGACGCGCCAGATGTCTCCACCGCGGTGACACCACTCGATCTCTCCATCGTTATCAAAAAGGCCCAGGACACCTCACACGACTTGCTTGGTCAACTTGGGCTGGTTGAAGGACGTTGGCAGGCAGTGGTCTGGATAGCAAAGAAACTCACAGAGGGCGGGAAGCGATCAGATGAAAGCACAGAATGGCTGATTCAGTCCGAAAATGCTGCCTGGCCTAATCATTCCGATTCTCAAACTTTACAGGAGCTGACCAACATCCCTCTGCGCCTCGAGCGGGTACGTCCACGGCGAAAGCTCGAGACATCTTTAGATGAGTTAGTGGAAGCTCCGGATGCAATCAATCCAGAACACTTGATCGTCAAGCGGGCTCTGGGCCAGTTGTGGAGGAGTTTGGGCACAATGATACTTGTTGCTCCCGAGAAAGACAAGTCTGGACAAGATACAATCATGTCACACGTCTTGGAGATTGTTGCTCATCTACATCACATTGGGTTCATTCCAGACTCTGTGTATACCTTTCGTTCGCAGAACGACAAACATGCATTACAACAACCACCGACACTGCACATGCTTTCCTCAAAGATCATGACAGCTCTGTCTGACGCATCTTGGAGAGCACATGAAGCTGCTTCAAAGGCTACAAAGGACGGCACGAAGGCTTCTTACTTCCTTGGCCACGAAATACCTGGTTCCCGATACAAGGTAGAAGTTACTGAAATCGCTCCCGAACTCTGGCTGGAGCTTGTTCTCTGGTCATGCTTACATGGCGGATGGACATTAGATGGTATTGCGATATTGGAGAAGCTGGCTGCAAGACAAGGCGACGATACATGGGGCCTGATTAGTTGGCGTGAGATACTGGAAGCCGAGCAGCAGCGCCTGCCATCAACATCAGAGGGGTGGCGACTATTTCCCATGCGAGGGGATGCCGCAGCGGGTGCTGAAGATCGAGCTCGTACACGGAGAACGATCAGCAGCGAGGTCGTTACAGCTTTCATCGATGCTCTTGTCAACGAAATGCGCCTCGGTGTGGGCTCGCGCGGTACAAGTCCAGAGGTCTTGATTGACCACATCAAGAACCTGAAAGGATTTCTTGAAGCCAATAACTTGAGTCTGGGTTCAGTGGCTTGGGATTCAATCATTACACGCCTTCTGGAATCAGGCGGCTTCGATGCAGAAAAGCGTCCAGAGCTCTTACTTCATTTGTTCAAGCTGGCCGCTGAGTTTGGTACTGAGATCAGCTCAGCCAACGCTTCTCCAGCGGCTGATGATGAGGTCCCCTACTTTTTTGAGCCTACCACCGCACCATTGAGTCTTCTTCATCGTGCCATGAGGGCCTTCATCAGCATCGGCGATACGCAGCGCACAATGGAATCATTCAACATGCTTCAACAGCATGCAGACAACAACAAACAGAAGTCATTGCAGCAGTTCTTCGAAACCTTGAAAAGTATAACGGTACGGCAAGCTGAGCCCTTTACAAGTCAAACTGCACCAATTGACTTCCCATCATTTGAAACAAATCTACCCATACCGTTGCTTGCTAAGCTTCTGGATCTTGCAACCGATTCCGAGATGTACGAACTCGGTCGCTGGTTCGTTCACTCGGAGGATCTCGATGGGCCGCTGATCAACCGTCGCTTGTACAAGCATCGAAACATAGCTGCGTCGCTCGTACGCTTTGGCACACTGGCGAAAGAGAATGACATTGTGCTTGACATAGTCAAGCAGGCTGGTTACTTTGATCCAAAGACCAAGCAGCAACGCATGCCTAACGAGGTATTGACAGCGTTGTTTCGCAGCCAAGTCAGACTCCGTCGATGGGATGCCATTCGAAATATGCAGGTACATGCCTTGAAACTTGGTACTTGGACACCACGACCGAGCATCTTGACTACTTTCGCTGCTGAACTTTTACGTGCCTCGGGAGACTCGCAAGCTGAAGCGACTGCTGCCAAAGGGGCCTTCACTGGAATGCTCTTTGCATGGGAGCGCTTGATTCTAACAACGATACGGAACGAGTTGAATTGCACGCTTGCCATACTATCCAGCATTGATGAAACATGGAAGGCTTACTGCTCTCGGTTCCTCAGCTTCTCCTCTCGACAGAAGATTATGCTCCCTGTGGATAATTTTAACCAGATTCTAGGCGGAGTTCTTGATCGGTTCGATAGCGCCAAGGGGAAGGAGCTCGTCGATCAATGGTGCTACAAACCTGGCAGGATGTTTGAGTCATTTCGAGCTCCTGGAGGAGTACCAACTATGCCTCAATTCCGTTTCGGAAAGAGCGAGGAGGTTGCAGAACTTCCAGACAACATAGAGATCATCCAAGATGCGGGTGCTGTGCTTGTTTTCCAGGGTCGAATTCTCCCGAATCGACAGACGATCTGGGCCATCTTACGGAAGGTCCAAGGCGAAGTGGAGCAGTGGAGCCAGAAAGGACAAGCAATGACAGCTTCTGCGTGTGACCAAGCGCGGGATACGCTTCGTTGGGCGGCTCGTTACCTTCATTTTCTAGGCTGCGATTACGAGGATATTATTCGCGATCTGGGCAGCCTCGCAAAGCTCGCCGAGCTTGAGGCTCCCCCAGCCGACCCTGTCATTGGACAGGTAGCCACTGTAGAGCACGGTCTGTAACGGCGTCTTGCACATAGCGCGCCAAATTTTGATCATACCAATTGCGTAACGCTCGACTCTAGACACTTAACCACCTTCCCTCTTGAAACTTTTCTTTGCTCGCAAGTCCACGTGGCAATCTTGGTGCGACAATCTCCGAGACGAACATTGACTTGAGGTCCCTGATGGCGTTTACGCGCATGCTTCTCCACTGCCTTTCCCGACCTCCGAATCGACACCTGTCAGTCTCTACAGACTGTCGTAGGTATTCGTGCGACTGACTCTATTTCAGCATCATCGTGCAGGCAAAGTGCAATTTCATGGCTCGTAAAGCGTGAATACTGCAATGCTATCCCAGTCGTTTGCAGCAGGCTGATGTACGATCAGCGAATGGGAACGCCTGCCCCATACGTGTGTAAAAAACTATTGTCCAATGAGAGTCGTACCATATGCAGGACGTCCGAAGATCAGGAGCGGGCTCGGGAGAAGACTCGAATCAAAAGCTTGAGGGCCACTTTTCTTCAAGATCCACCAACGGGTTGCATCTTGTGGCCGCAAAGGGTAAGGGCGCAGCCTCATCATCATCATTGCGCCGACGAGATTTCGTTGTCGCTCTTTACGTACTCAGCTCAATCCAGCCATGGTACGGTACCACGAGCGTGCAAAATCAGCTTGCGATGCCCCCCTCATACTGTAGAACATCGAACGGCAAGGTTGTCGACCAATTGCAAGGTCTGGATCCTTGCGTCACACAAGCAGTAGGCGGCGGGCCGCTGCTGTACCCTTTGCAGCGGCTGCGTTTTCACCTCCAGACCGCCTTTTCCACGCGGCGCCAACAGCCCTGTGCGTATCGATTCAGCCGGGGTGGAGGGGCAGAACAACGACGTCAAGGGCACCCAGAGGGGCTGATCGTCAATGTCGTGCTTTCGCAAGACGGGTAAAACAACCTGATCAACGTTCGCAGCGATATTGGAGATGTTCAAACTCGTCGAATGCAGAGGCGCTCGCGGAGTGCACCGCACAGCGGGTCAGCAAGGCAATCTACAGGGCTGCTGCTTGCTGCAAGGATGCTGGTCCGTCGGCTTTGTGCTTCTTCGGCAGCCAATAAGAGATCACCACTCTCAGGTCTGATACTTTTTTCCTAGCCCCGTTGCCATCGCTGCGTGTTTTTCTGCAGTTCAAGGTTTGGCTGCTGTGGGGCATTCCTGCCATGGGCACACGAGCTGTGCAGCGCCTCGTTCACAGTGCAGCGAGGCCCGTGATGCTTGAGTTGATGGGGTGATGCCGATCTGGTGGTTGCCTATGGATGAATGAATGCGCTGTTCTCGTTCAAGCCCACAGTATGAGTCTTGCAGCCACTTGATGCACCGGGGAGTCATCGTATGTGGGTTGGTTGCGCTTTCCCAGAGTGTTGGACCCCCCGGTCGTTCCTCACCGCTAGCTCCTTGGCACGTGCAAGTCTCCGCCCAAAAAATGTCGTCTGCTTTTGCCCGACCTTCCCTCCCCGCCTACAACCAAAGTCGTACAGGATTACTCCACAGACACTTCTTCAACCCTACATCTATACTTATCCTCGTCGAGACAATGCCGCAGGCAATCGCTGAGTGCTAAATTCCTGGAGGGCTCGTGAAATTCTGCGGGCCCTTCAGCCAGCTCAGGATATTTCAACCTCCACGACGATACAACTGCCCGACTGCGTGAAGCACAATCTGCTCGCAGCCGTCTCAATTCTTGACCACTCGTCCGGCTCGTACCGAACGTACACCGCATTTGTCAGTTCCACCGGCTTAACCCCTCGAACATCGACGAACCCGCCAAGGTCTCTGCATAGTTGAAGAGCCTAGCACCCAGTACACCATACATATCGTCGACATAACGCTTGCTCCCCCTTCTTCCCCCTTCTCGACTCTCTCAACATCGGAACTCTCTACCTTCTCTTATTCGAAACTTCCACTCGATTTACAAACCTCCCCTTTATAATTCTGAGCATATACCAATCCACAGGACCAACGCTTCACCATGGCGCACATCACAAACCCACGACCCATAGCAGGAGACCTCGGTGGAAAGCACCTCCAAAACCACAAACTCATCCCCGACGCTTCCGCTCAGCTCCGCCACAGCACGCAACGAACTTCGAGCAGGGACATCACACCGAAGAGCCTTCATTCCGCCTCTGGCCGTGGTGATACGCAAGCTGCTACAGAGGATGCATCTGACGAAGACGAAGAGGATGATAGTGCCATACTGCAAGACGACGATGAGACTGACGATGACATACCACTCTTGTACCGGGGCCGCGGGAAAGGAAAGGGAAAAGGCAAAGGCCCTGCAATCCGTATCGAGCCTGTTGACGACGACGATACCGACAAAGATGACGATGAGATTTCATCTAATGGAACTGGGCTCATCCCCAGCAAGCACCCAGTGAAGCAATTGCTGATGCAAAACAAGAAACGAACTTTCAGCAACCTCTCGAGCACATCAGTGCTGTTTGGAGAGGAGCCTGCCGAAGACGATATATTTCCTAGGCGTAAGATGGCAAGAAAGCTAAGTAACATGGGCCCCAAGCCCCTGCTGGCCTATCGAGAGAGTGACACACATGAACACGCCATTGATAGCGACGATGAAGATTACAGCGGAGTCAATCTGATTCCTGATGATGATGAGTTTGATATGGATGCCATTGAAGAGCAAGAAGCAAATTTCATTGCGCAAGAGCAGGAGCAACAAGCGACCGCTCTTCTGAACCAGATTCGTGATGCTCGTCGGCTAAGTCTCGAGAGCTCTGCCAGTGACGACATCTTCGATGTTGCTGCACCTCTTGCTGAATCTTATATGGCTGGTCTCGGTGACTTTGGTTTTGCTCAATTTTTCGAACCAGAGGCCGTACCTGCTTCCCCTGACCCAGCTGCTAAAAGAAAGTACTCAGACAGCTCAACAAAGCGTGTTCGCTTTGACGATGAGGTTCAAGTATCAGAAGAATCTGAGTCTGAATCCTCTGAGCTTGACAGCAGCGTGTTCCCAGATTTGTTCCTCGAGCAGGACAAGCTACCTCCTATTCTGACACAGCTCTTGGAAGCCGATAATGAGGATGACGGCGATGTAGGCTCTCCCATGTCTGATGCTTCGTTTTGGGATTTCAATCACGACGAAGGACGTATCACACAAGCGGACGACTCTGATGATGAATCATCTGTCGGCTCTAGCGGCTATGAAAGTATGATATTGACCTACTTCAGACTGACCCCTATGACTGACAACCTGCTGCAGCCGACGAGGGCGACACCACTGACGAAGAAGACTTCGGCTCTGATGTACCTCCCCAGACCCCATTGGCAAAGAAATCTGTGCTGCAACAACCGCCCTCTGCCCCAGGTTCTCGGGCAGGTACACCTAAGCCTTTCGCTCGGAGCAAGAGACCTACAGGCCGTCAAATTCCACCGATGCGCGGAGTGTTCATCCACAAGGAGTCAAATGCAGCTATCGCCATAACGAATAGAGCTACTAAGACGGTAACTTTCTACCGCCCCCGTACACAGACCATTCCATGGATTCCAATCAACGGCACCCACAGCAGCACAAGCAGCACAGCCAACAATAGCCCCCGAGCTTCGCTTGCCCAGTTTGCCAACGTCTCGGACAGCGAGGCTGAGGCCATGAACGGTGCACTCAACAGCACAGATATCATGCTGACCGGTGTGTTTGGGTCAGCTCCTGAAAACGAATACTTCTTCAACGACCATGTTGGTCCTCCTGAGGCCTTCTATCCCTTTGTGAGTCTTGGGTCCAATGGCAGTATGGATGCTTTCGACGAAGACGATTATGAGTCTGAGGACTTCGAGGACGATCTCAACATCGGAGACTTCATGGACTTCGGCGACGATTCCGACAACAGCGATATGGACGATGATGGCGAAGAGACTGACGCACCCACCACACCAGGAGCTTCTCAAAACACCGGCGCTAACTCTGGTCGGGCTGCCTCGACTGAAGGCACGCCTGGCAATCGCAAAAGAACGAAGTCCGACGTTATGCTTGAGCACTTCGACCGTGGTGTTGTTACTGCATTCCGCAACAACCAGAACCGCTACCGTGATGTGGCCTCCTTGCCTTCTGATCCCACAGCCCGGAATGCTGTCTCACGCCCTGTCAGATCCGGCAAGTCGGCTGACGCTCTCATTACCCCGCTTCGCAAGCGTTCGAAGGCTAAGAGGACGGCGAAGTCTCCGATGGCACCCATTCCGCAGAGCTCTCCTCTCGCCAGCATCTGCAAGACGCAAGGCTCTATGGCTGCACCCCGTCGCCCACCTCCGAGGATGGGCACGTTCTCTTAGGTGCTTGGATAACATACACATAATTCTAAAAGGTGCCTGTATGGGCCGTAGAGCAGCCCAAAGAAGAACCACGAGGATCTACGGAGGATGTGCGGACATCTATATCAGATGTCCTTACGACGTTACGATACCCACGACTGTTTGACTTTCTGCTACTCCGGCCTTCTTGCCACCACAGACCGATGCATTTGCATATCTACCAAAAGATTATCGCCGCAGTCTATACCACAGATTGTCTCGATCAAAAGTTGGAAGTGGCCATTTCTTTGTCGCTGAGCGATCTGTCTGATTTTCTTTCATTTCTTTCCATGCAGCCTTTTCGCAGGCGTCCTCTCTTTCTGTCATCTCATACATCTCTGCGTCATCTTTTGAGGCGAACGATTTTCTGGATGATACCACATGTTTTTGGCGATCTGATGGGTTTTGCTTCCTCGGGCGTTCAGATCTGCAGCCACGCGGACTGCGGGACTTAGAGGTTGAGGAATCACTTCCGGGCGTCAGGTCGTAGGTTGTTGGGGTTCTTCTATTGTGGAGTTCAGGCTGGCCGTTGGTTGCTGCTTTCCATGTAGGATCAACGGCCACAATGTAGTGTTCTTGTTGTAAATGAAATCGTACATCCTAAGTTCGTCTTGTAAGCTCTTGAAACACTACTGTACAGTGCAGACGCAAACGCCACGCGCTCTTTGTTTGTCTCAGATTGATCAGCAGTGCACAAGCCTCCCGTTCTTGACCCTGCAGGATGACAAGGTCTTTGCTTGGCGGTGAAGAGGGCGCGTGCATTAGCGTGCTGCTCCATACGCCGTTGCGTACGCCGACGTCACACGTTAGTCGAATTCATGTGATAGGTACTCATGCAATACTACTCAACGTCCCCCAACACACCTAATAACATGGAAGTGTCGACTAGGTCCAGGTCGAAGGATGGTCATGACGAAGAAATATCGCTCGTTCAACATGCTACGGTACTTGCAGTCTTCAGCCCCAAACTTGTCTTTCGGCGCTGCTTGCACATTCGCTTACTGATCGTTGTCAGGACGCAGCTCTCTTCCCCCTACGCGTCGCGACTTCGCCTCCTCTGCTCCGAACCTACCTTCGCACATTTCTCCTCTTCATAGCCTCGACAATTCTCTTTGCAGTCGCCGTAATCGCATACACTTCCTTCTACTACTCGTACATCCCCATCCGCGGCATCTCGCTGCCTGTGTATCTACAATTCGACCATGGAACGACGCCGGTGTCGCTCTTTAGCGATTCAAGCGGGCTCTCTAGCCAAGGAGCACAGAAATGGCCTCATGCCATCACGGAGATAAGAGGGCTTGTCAATCGACAAAAGTATGATATCAGTGTGGAGATGGTCGTGCCTCGGAGTAGATCCAATCTGCAAGCCGGAAACTGGATGGTGGACCTGTCTCTGCGCGGCCCGCCCGCCTCATCCTCAGGGATAAAGAGCTTGTTGGGCTGGGATGATGACGCAGACAACGACGCCTCCCCTCTATCCGTAAACACCGCGACCAAGCCGCCTACCCTCGCACACTCCCGTCGTCCCGCAATCCTCACATACCGCTCCTGGCCCACCGAGCATCTCTACCGCCTCCTCCGCCTCCCCGTTTACCTAACCGGCTTCGGCACCGAGAGCGAAACCCTCCACATCAGCATGCTCGAATCCGCATACTTTGTCTCCGCCATCCCTTCCTCCCTGCGCCTCGAACTGCGCTCCCGCACACCGCTGGAAGTCTACCGCGCGCGCGTCCACATCACCGCAAAGCTTGAGGGCTTGCGATGGCTAATGTATACGCACCGCCTGCTGAGCGGCATATTTTTCATCCTGCTCTTCTGGGGGACAGAAGTCGGCGTCCTGCTGCTGACCTGGGGCGTGGCCAGCATGCTCTTTGGCTCCTCTTCACACACCCATGATACCGCTGATGAAACTGGGAGACATGATCCGGTCAAGAAGGAGATGGACGCCAACAGCGAACCGGGGACTCCCTTCAGCGACACCTCACACACTTTCCCCTCGCTGTCGGGTCACCAGCCGCTGCGCTATATATCCCCTGGCAGTGCGTCCGACGGGCCTAGATCCAAGACTGAGACGAAATTGAAGGAGGAGCAGCGAGAGCAGAGGCTTGAGGATATTCCGCTCAAAGAGGATGCAGAGGCTGACGACGAGGATGACGATTTTGTGCTCGAGGAGCCCGTGTCCAGGGCTGAGCAGATGGGCTTCACGGATAGTGGATTGGGTACCGGTTTGGATAGCGAACGCGAGAAAGAGAGGGAAAGGGTGCGGCAGAGGGGGAGTGCGAAGGGAAGGAAGGGTGGTGAGCGGTAGGTTGTTGAAGGGGGGAGGGGAGAATCCACACACAGGAAGATCATGGTAAATTGCGCATGTCGTTTGACAGCGAATGTTGCTGCGTAAGAGTCATACATTTACAGCACAACGCCTTTCAATGATACAGAGGCTATCGCAGCATCTTCCACACCTCAAGTCCACTCCAGGACCCCATTCCACAGCCCTGTGCTCCAATCCATTCAATATGAATACTGCCCAAGCAGCCAAATCTTTAACACGGCCCTGACTCACCTACGAGCTAGGACTTGCCTCGACAGTGCCGCTCTCAGAGGTGTCCTTCTTCGCCTCCTCATTTTTCTTCGCCGCAGCCATCTGCCACGCAGGAATCGCGGCGCGACCCTGCGAGCCTCGCCACGATTGTACGGGCTTCTCGGCTGCGGGCGCGGCGATGGGTGCAGCGCCGTTGGCTGCACCAGTGCTTGCGCCGCCTGGCATGGCAGGGGTAGCCTGGGTCTCAGCTGTGGACGCACCATTTGTCTTCTCGCTCGACAAAGACTGAGGCGCAGGTGTGGCAGCGGGTGTGCTTGTGCCGTTTGTAGGCGCAGGAGACTGGCTCTGCTGGTTCTGCATGCCGTAATAGGGTGTTGTGGGAGCGCGGGGAGTGGGTGCGGGCGCGCTCATACGGCTGCCGACGAGCGTCTTCAGACTCTTCAGCTCGGTGCTGAGTTCCTTGAGCCTGTTGTCATTGGCTTCCTTCTGGGCATCCAGCGCCTTCGGGATTAGGTCCCTCAGCCCGCGAACATCGTCTTCGATTCTCCGGTTGTCGTCGCCTTGCCTCTTGCTGCTATCTTTCAGGGCTGCAAGGACTGACTCAACTTCGCCAAGGGCGCTGTCTAAACGGGATGTCCGGGCTTCTTCGCTGGCCTTCAGCGCAGTAGTGTCTTCGTTTAGCTGCTCTAGCAGATCGAAGGCGCGCTTGAAGGACTCGTCGATGGAGGCCTTGTCTTGCTCGAGCTGAGGCGCCGTCGGAGGAGAGATGATAGGAAGGATGTAGCGCTTCGCTGTGAAGTAGAGTCCATAGCCTACACCACCCATGACGGTAGCCATGATGAAGTAGTCGCGCCAGTCACGTTTTGGTGGCCTGCATCATTGTCAGTCAACCTCAGTGAAACGGTGATGAGTTGGAAGTACGCACTCTGGGGGTGGCTGCTGTGGCCAGTACTGTGGAGGGTAGCCGCCAGCATACGCGGACGCTGCGGGCGGAGGGCGATACGCAGTGCTGGGAGGAGCAGAGTACTGCGGTGCCGGTTGGCTGGGGTCTTCTGATGCAGCACGCGCCAACGAAACATCGATTTCTTCTTGTGTGAGGTTCTTCGACTGCAGAAAGGCAATGCGCTTCTCGACTGGTGCGTTGGCTACTGACGGGTCCTGGAGAACTGAATCTGGTCAGCATATTGGGTTCACATGGGCTACACGAGGCCATACAGGATACCGCCGATGTTATGAGGTCCTCGCGGACCATGTTGGCTACCTTTCGCGCTGCACCGCCGTCATGCGTTGCTGTGAAGGGTAGATGGACGACAGACCGAGTCGCGAGACGATGACCGAAAGCTGAAAGGCGGGTGTCTGTCCGAGCCTCGGCTCTTCCGCAAGTTGGTGCCCGCGACTCACTCACGTGTCATGGAAGCTATTTCCGACTTCGTCGTTTGCACGCGAGCATATGACAACAACGCTATCAACAACCCAAACCACTTTGCACTGGAACACTGTGATTTCAAACAATGTTACTGTGCTGTTCAGAAAGCTATGATGTCGTCCTGCACAGGTGGCACCACTGCTGTTAAAATTCGGGGAGGTTCAGGCAAAACAGTATGCTATTTTGTTGCCCATATTTCGTAGACGATGTCGGAAACCCTGGTGATGATTTGGAAGCATGGTCAGCATGTTGTCGAATAATTCGAAACCGAATTATTCGAAACTGGTTGGTTCTCTGGTAGGGAGTCTCCTTCACCTATGGTTCGCATCAGTGTGCCCTGATACTGTGTGGAGAACATAAGATGCCTCTTCGTACAATGCCTTTCACTTCAAACAATTTTAGCCATACTTTCGTACACCTACACTTTGTAACAATGCTGCCTCGAACAAACAATCCCCGCTCTCAAAGCACCCAGCAGCCGCGCACAGTGTATTCTCGTTCATCTCTCCACCTTTTCCCTGATCCACAAGCACACATTGTGGCACCTACAAGAAAACAAGATGAAATGGGGAAACCAGTGAAGACGCACTTCGAAGAATACGGGCTTTGCGTGCCACTTCTGAAGCTTGGACAGAAGCGTCTGCACGCTCGATCAGTCGAAGACCTGGCTTCCAAAAGCAAGCAAGGCTTGATAGTGATCGTAAAGGCCTATGCTGATCGTCAAGCGCCTAAGATCATCAAGAAGCTTGTCTCCAAGACAGCTCTTGCAGAATGGATCGAGCGGGTCGAGACGCTGGCTTTAGGCCCACATCCTGAGAGCAAACTGTCTTGTAAGTTAATTGACTACGGCTATCAGCCCATGCTAACGTTCGTGTAGCGACAAAGAACGAAGACATCATCGAAGCATTTGGCCTCAAGGCAACAAGTAGTAAGGCGGAGGAGACAGTACCAAGCAAAAGACCTGGTCAAAAGAAGACGGCTTCGTCTCCCGTGGAGAAAGCGAACGAGTGTTTGCATGTGTCTTCCAATTCACAGACTGCCAAGCCAAAGGCAGCACGGAAGCCAAATTCGGACAAACCAGCAACCGAATTCTAGAAGACAACGCAAACTACGAACAAGCGCAAGCTTGACAGCGTAGTCATTGCAGATGTCGAGCAAACACCGGCAAAGAAAACGAAGACCAAAGCCGCTCCTGTGAAGACCCCTGTTCTGTCACAAACACCTCTCAGTGCGAATTTGGAACCGAAGGTCGTAGAAAAATCGTGTCTCGCTCTGAGTCCTGCTCCAGAGCCGACAAGCAAGGATCAAGAAAGCCCTGCAGAAACAACTGAACCTGCACGGCTCGCGGCCATTCAGTCAGAGGTTCCAGAAACGACAGAGCTTTCGTTGGAGATGGTGGAGAGCGTCGAAACCTCGAAAAGCAGCCAGTGCTATACGACAAGGATAGATGGCGCTGTCTACTTTACCTTCATCCCGGAGGGCTACAACGGCGACGCATGTCCTAGGCGCAAGCCTGAGCCCGAACAGTTCCTGAAAAGCGGTCGCCACGGTAGAAACGGTGATTTCGTAAATGACTCTGATCTCCATACCGGTTACGGCCACCAGGTTGACCCATCAGATCTGAAGCTGAAGCGTGAGTACGAGGCCAAATATCGTGCATTCCACTCAACTTGGCCATATTGGCCTTTCTTAGACAAAGAGAGGAAGCACTTGGGGTCAGATCACGTCGAAGGCAAACTAGAGCTCGATAGAGCTGAGCGATGGATGGAAGGGTACAGGCACAAGTACCCAGGAGAACCTGTTGGCCATCTATGGCCTTGTGGATGTGAGGTGCCGCGCGATGGAGACGATTCAGAAGAGGAATGAGCGTACAATGTACATCGGCATTCAGCGCAATCAAGCGCTGAATTTGACGTTCAAGTTCGTTGTCTCTCACCTTCCTACTGTAGCAAGATTGGACTTGCTTGCCTTGGCTGCCAAGCACTCTGTTATCAACATTCACAACCCCGCTTTCGTCATAGCGACTTTCTCCCGAAACTCTCCCACTTTTGCACTGCAGCTCGTCGACGGCGCCGCAGCGCTCGCGATAGCGGATACTTGGCAGGTCTTGGGCGCATGTACCTCATTCTGCTGTTTCGCATCTGCGCTGAGCTTCAAGCAGCCATGGATGGGAACGGCACAGTTAGGGAACGCCGTCGTTATGACGAGGATGCCACCGTCGAATAAACAGCAGGGCTCAATGGCGGTATCAATTCCAACTGCATATAATAATACCATGTACCAGCAGCCAAGCCAAGCTTCACCACGCCGTACTATGCATGAAGATCCCCTACGACCGCAGTATCCGGGCCGACGAAATGACGACTATTTCCAGGTCTTCAAGAGAGCTCGGTGAAGCAATCTTGACAGGATCAGAGGCGGTATATAAGTAGCCTGTCGACCAAGGATTTCAATTGCTTCATCCCAGCTTCCCATCAATCACCAAGAACCATGCCTCTTCTTACCTCAGTACTTGGCCTGGTGGCTCTCCCATTAGTATTTGCGGCACCTCAAGCGCAGAGCCAAGCCGCAAGCTCAGCATCTCGTTTAGCTTCGTCTGCAAGTGGAGTTGCGTCAGGCATTGCTGCGAGCGTGTCAGCAACTGGAGTCGTCACTTCCGCCAGTGGAGCTGTATCAGGGACTTCGACAGCCTCGACAGCATCTGTCACACCAGAACCTCTGACTACCGAAGAGACAGCAGCCCTCTTTCAGTTGCACGAGGACCTTGTGAATATTCCTTCTATCTCAGATGACGAGATCGAGTGTGCAGAGTGGCTCGAGGAGTACCTTGGTGGAAAGGATTATTACGTTGAAAGAGTCCCTGTGACCGCGGGAGCAGAAGGCCGCTTCAATGTCTTTGCCTATCCTCAAGCCATTCGAGACAATGGTAGTTGGCCTGAAGTTCTGATCTCCAGTCATATTGACACAGTCAGTGCATCTCTTATCAGGTTGACCGAGACCATGGGCTAATCGAGCTATATGTGCCTCCCTTTATTCCCTTTGAAACTCGTGAAGAGAACGGCACAACTTACCACTTCGGACGAGGTAGTGTCGACGCCAAAGCCGCTATCGCAGCCATGACCATCGCCACTGAGAAATTCCTCGCATCTCGCGACGATACCCCGTCCGTAGGACTTCTATTCGTAGTCGGCGAAGAGACCGGTGGCGATGGTATGCTCGCATTTGCAGAATACGCCTCCAACACAACCTTCCGCGCAGGTATCTTCGGTGAACCGACTGAGGGAAAACTCGCAACGGGCCACAAGGGCGTCCTTAGCCTAACCCTCAATGTCACTGGTCGCTCGTCACACTCAGCTTATCCCCAGCTCGGGCTGAGTGCAGTCAACTACCTCTCCGAGGCTATTGTCGCAATCAACCGCCTCGAGCCGGCCCTACCTCGAAGCAATCTTCTCGGTCCCTCGACGCTCAATGTTGGCGTCGTCCGCGGTGGTCTAGCTAACAATGTCGTTGCGCCCAATGCTACGGCCGGTGTCTCGATCCGCATTGCGCGCAGCGAGAACGGGTCTGTAGAGGTCGTCCGCGACATGATTGCCGGCATGCTTGCGCCTATCGTCCAGGAAGTGGAGGAGAGGAATGGCACCTTCGATGCTAAGTTTGCTGATGCGTACTACCCGGCTCAAATTCTAGATACCGGAGTGCCTGGGCTCGAGGAGGCGCCGGTGTTCTACGGCACAGACATTCCGTCGCTGCCGCAGGTGGAGTTGAGGTACTTATATGGTGCTGGTACAATCGAGGTCGCTCATACGCCGAACGAGCAACTGTCGCAGGATGATTTGGTGGCGGGTACGGAGGCGTACGGGCTTATTCTGAGGCATCTGTTCCCTGAAAGCTGATCTGCGTTTGAGTACCGGACGAATAGATTAGTGGTGGGGGAGTGGTTCCATCAATAGCATAAATCAATAATTAGAAATGCTATATCTAGATGTACAGGTATACATGTCTACTCTTCGCATCTACAACATCGGCCTCTCCGACGCCGGATCCTGCCCCCTCTTAAACTTCGCTTCGATCCTTCCACGCCCTTTTCTCATATATTCATCCGCATGCTCATCAGTCAACCCCGTCAAGCCATTCCGAACATCCACCGGGCTCCTCTCTAGCGACTTCGCCTTAAAAAACTCGCCATTCGTTCCAACCACCTTCCCATCCACCACCTCGCGACAGAACCTCGCAAACTCCGCATAATGCACAGGCGCTCCTGGACTACTCTCAAGCAACATCGCAAAACAATGCGGCATGGCTTCGAACTCGCGCCAAACGACGCTGACACCCTGTCCCGCCGCACGCTGCGCAAGCACCGCATCCTCATCGCGCAGCATCTCCTGCCCAACGCTGAAAAACAGCGGCGGACTATTAGCCCAATCACGTGCAGCCAGCGGAGATACAAGCGGGTGGCACAGTGCGCTGCCCTCGCAGTACAGATCCGCGCGTGGCGGAGAGGCGGGCCAGACGTCGCAGGGCGGGAACTCGCGTGTGTCCGTCTGCGATGGTGGGGGGAGGTAGTCGTACTGTACTAGGCCCTCGATGCTCGGGAGCCCGCGGGTGATGTCCAGCCAGGGGCTTGTCATCGCGATGCCAGCCGGGAGCGGGATCTCAACTTTCGCGCCGTGGAAGGTCACAGTGGGGACGTTACCTGGCGACGAACGATGCAGGTACAGCAGTAGTTGAAGCAGCGCGGTGCAGCAAGTTCCACCTGCAGAGTCTCCCCCGAAGACTATTTCGGATGCGGGGACAGAGTCGTGAGGGGCGCCGGGTGGTGGGTATAGCAGCGAGAGGTACGCGGTGAAGCAGTCGAGGAGGGCTGCTGGGAAGGGGTTTGAAGGCGCGAGTCGATATCTAACGTTGAAGACGCGGCCGCCTGTTTCTTTTGCTAGACGAGAGGTGGTGGGGCGGTAGGTCGCTGGGTCGAGGAGGTACATTGCACCGCCGTGGAAGTAAAGGAGTGTGACTTTGGACGTGACTTCCTTCATCAAATTGGCATACTCGTGCTTCTCATCTCGGTCTGTGGATTGAGATAACTTGGGATCCGGAGTAACTGCGCGGTACCCGTTCCATTCAGCTTCCAGCGCCCGCGACTCGGGCTTTATCCACTGCTCTTCACCTGTGCCCATGTCTTCGATCGCCTTAAACAACATTTGCCGCACGTCATCCTCTCCTGGAGCCTCTAACTTCACTTTACTGACCCAAACGTTTCCCTTGATTCCCGGGTCTTTCGTGGTCAACCGCTGGATTTTTGATATGGGTGATGGCTCAGAATTGGGTCCAATCATGTCACGGAGAATGTTGATAGTAAGTTCTGTCCGGAGGTCCCATTTTGACGATGTGGCGGATTGACCGACGGTATGCCAGAGTGCGGTTTTGAGCATAAACGGCACTTTGGGCACGAGGAGCTTTAGCATTGCTGAAGGTGTGGCGTCCATCGTGGCGACTAAATATGGCAGAGGCAGGTATGGATTCTGGCGTTCTAACGCAGTGTAAGATAAAGACACGTAGAAAAAGCTGGTCCTCTCAAACAAGTTGTCAAAAGCACAGATAGCAATAGCAAATCTAGGGGTGACAAGGCAGCATAGCGGCGGTGTTGACGTCGAGAGTCGCTCAAAAACGGTGCGTAGATATGGGCCGAGGCTGCGTGATCCCGAGGCTGTGATTGGCTGTGCGATACTGTAGATACGGCGTGACTTTGGACGTCGCCTGGTCGCAATGCACATGGCAGCAATGTCTCAAGCAGACGGGGTTGAAGTGATGCGAAGTAGTATAAGAATGGAATTGTAATATCAATGACCTGAACAACTCAGGGGTATCTTTGTACTCGTTCGCCTAACGCCAGCTGCTGTGCTCAAATTTAAGAACGTCGCCAAGATCGTCTAAATCATCTATGGGGACTCGCAAAGGGGAAATCGAATCAACTGCTGCATTAGAGGATTTACGCTTTGGTGTATCGGTTGAGCGACACCATGAGTGACACAGGCTCTGATCTGTGCACTGTGGGGATATGAGCTGCAGAGTCGGGATGATTAGTGGAAGGGTCGTTGGATAAGAAGTGCTTGTAGGCTTCTTCTAGCCGTCTAGCTCGCCCTCCTCGCTGCCTCTTTCTGTCGCGTTGCCGGTCCCGTTTGCGACAAGTTGGTTTTGACTTGAGTCTTGCCCAGTCATCTGCACACCTTCCATGCTCCGTGGAGTGTCGCCAAAATCGAGACCATCGTCGGGTGTTCTGAGTCCAGAGTATTTGTTTGTGTCCTCATCCTTGTCCGGTGATCTCTCGTAAATGTCTGCCATGAGGTTGCAAGCTCTTCTGATATCGCGCAGCTTGACATGCTGGATGTCCCACCACGGTTTTCCATCATCGTCTTCCAGATTCACCTCAGCCATTCGAGCACCACAGTAGAGGGAGGCCGCTGCAATAGTTCGCGAATCAAACAAGAGGCACATTTGTGTGAGAGCGGAATCGGCCAAGAATGCCCATGCAGAGTTGCGTAGCTTCTTGTTATGTTCAACGCCGTAGTACTTCATCATGTCATACATGGTTTTGTATGGTGATTCGACATTGAGGTCGAAGCACAAACTCTCCAGTAGGACGTCCTCGCTGTACAAAATCGTATCTCGCCACTTCCAAAAGTCCTTCGTTTGTTCGTCGACTAGCTTGTTTGGGTCCTTGAGGGCAACGCGCACACATGCTACAACCAGCTCTTTCATCTTACGACAATTCTCCTCAACTTTGGTAGCTAGGAACAGCGCAGTTGCTGCGACTTGCTAGTATGATGTTAGCCCTGGTCAAGCATCAACGAGACCAACATGACTCTTACATAATGATGCAGTGGCTTGGGGCCACCAGGCTTCGCCTTCAAGCTGTTCCTCATAAGGTACCGGTTGAAGAATACCGCGGCTGTGCTGAGAGTGGTCTGTGGGAGCTTGAGCATCATGCCCACTTGCAAGATGAAATTAACGCCTTTACGACGAAGTGTGCGCTCTTCCTCTACTGGCATCCCGTCAAGTATTGATGGCGCTTGCACAAGTTCCTCTTCGACGTAAATCCATTGCGCTTCAGCTTCGACCACTGCCGGTGGCGGCGGACGCGGACGTTCGCGTCTTGGTGGTTGCGTTGTGCTTGCTGTTGATACCATCGCCGGTCTTGCCGCTTATGAAGTTTTGCGACGCGCGATGCGAAAGGTGGCCAGGCTCAGGCGCAAAGCTGTTGTCGCGAGTACAGTCGTATACGAAAAAGGATGTTCAAATCGATGATACAGCAGCGATACGGTGGGTGAAGTGCAGTTCGAAGCGGAGTTTGTGTTGTGTAGTGGTGATGGAATGGGATCCAAGGTTGACGGCGTCAATGCTCTCCTCCGCGGCGGTCGAACAAGGGTCTGCGCCAAGACGAGGCTGACCGAATGCTTCTCGAAGCTTTCCAATGCCTACACCAACAATTCTTTCTGAGAACTCCGCCAGTATACTTACTCAAGTAGACAGAAGAGCCAAGGTCATTACTATGGTTGATTCATTCGGCAGCGCTTCCAGACGATCTGACAACACAAGAGCCTTTGGCAGTCCTGCATGCAGTATATCCGTTGCAATAAGCCTCCCTTGCCAAATTTATGACAGTATCTGCAGTGGTCTTCCTCTGTTGGTCTGCCTCTTCTGGTTTGTCTCTGCTGGAGTCGCTTTGCAGATGTGAGAATGCTCTCACGTAGACTGTCAGCCAGACTGATTGTAGTTCATCGATCCTCAAGCAGTCGACCTTGCTCAAGACATGCAACCTTTAGAACTCTTGATCTTTGCTTGATACCTGCATTTTCCCTGCCTGTCTGCAAATAGTGACATTGATGTGATGCAAGGTGAGCTTCTTCGCTTTACCCGAAGAGGAAGTCTAAGTGGCTTTCTCAACGTCACGACTTTTCGCGCGATCGTGTTTTACGCGTCGCACCCAGCCGCCAACCACTCTTGGAGCCTCCTTCGCGTCATCGGTTGCCGGGTCAGGCTCCGATACAATCGACAAAGTCGATCCTGCATCGTCGGCAATCGCAATCCCACAATGTTCCTGACGCTAACCTTCGCTCAGCGCGTGTTGACGTAGGCCAGAAATCGGTCGTTTTGAAGACATTTGCGCCAGGACAACACGAGCTCAGCACCGACTCTTCCGTACTCATGAGGCTTTCAGAGCACGTTCCGAGGCGAGGCGTTGTCATGATACAGTGATCTGTGTGGGATGTGACTTCTTGCATTGTCTATGGACGTACCAGCATTTCACTGGGTTCTAAGCCAACATCGCAGCATATCTATCACCATATCCGTCGTCTGTTGTGACGCAGGGCCAGCCTCCTCAAAACAATATCGCGGCTAAGTGATAGCTCCCGCTCTGGAACACGATCTTACCTCCTGGATCGCCATGCCCATCTCCACTTGCGGAAGTCCCTGTGCTAGTACAATTGCCCAAGTGTATAGCTTTTGTATTTCCTTCCGAACATCATGTTGTCATCACCTAGATCGCCATAGGAACCATGACGGCTATGCCTGAGGCATTGACGATAGAGCTAACCACCACATGATGTGAAGCATGACGCAACTCTCGACATTGAAACAATACTTAATCCTGACTCCCACCTATGGACACCGGCAACAATTCAGCAAACAATAATCCAAATCATCCCCACATTCAAACAATCTAACGCAGCCTCTCAACCCATACCCTCGATTAATCACCATGGGCTCCGAGCAAGAGAAGGGTTATGAGAGCCGGTAAGTCAAACAGCTCCTTTTGATTTTAATTCCCCATATTGATAGGTCTCAATCTGACACACTCAAAAGTACCGGCCAAAACGAGATCCCTGTGCTCAAGGACGAGGCTCCTATTGAGAACACCGAATATAACGACCGTGAAGTTGCCGACTCAGATAGGCAACTTGGTACGTGATCTGAATCCGTGTATAATGTGACATACTGATTAGTTGCAGAACGGGATGAGAAGGATGCTATCGACGAGAGCAACATCCTGGATGAGCGCACACGTGGCGCTGCTAAGCAGTCTGGCACCTACACCGAGCCTGGCGATGATGAGGGGCTTGAGGCTGCCCTTGAGGGCAACGATGGCACGTCTGCTGGTCGTCAGTAGATGTAGGCAATATCTTTTCTGATAACAACGCTGTTACGATATCCTAGTATAGTCGATTTTCTACAAAACATTGCCCCCATGATTGTTTGATCCGCGTGTCCCTCTCTTTTCATAGCTCTGACTTGAGTTGAATAAACATGTTTGTGTAAGCGGCAGATAAAACAATCCAAAAATCACATATTCGGGAAACACTGAGCTTGGCTTAGTTGCATGCGATCAGTCAGCGTTCCTGGTTTCATATCATCGTCCCTTGGGTCGGCAAGGCGAACAGGGACCCTGAACCAAGACCAACCCAACCAACTAGCATAAATAGAAGCCATCACCTTACCACCTTCACTTATCTCATAAAGTCACGCACACAGTTTACAAAACTCCATAAATTCAAGCACCAGCCTCCAGAATGACAAAACGCAAGCCAACCTTGCATCCATCACGAGGCGTGAGTGTGTCTCATCCACAGCCACAGCAGCACAGAACGATGGGGTACCTCCAAAGCTGGGCTACTTGTGCCGACACTGTGCCGCCGGAATCGACGACATACAACAGATACCCTCATTCCCTGAGCAACCCCGCTCGGTTGACCTGTGTACGCCTCCTCCAGGCAATATGCAGCCGCCAAAATCTTTTCTGCGCGCAGTATACCAGCACCTTACGATCCAAAGATTACTGGTCCTCGCTGCTACGATACTTCTGATACTGCCATGGCCAGTATGGAAGAATCTTGCATTGTCCCGGGCACTGCAGATACTCATAAAGGTTATCGCAGGCTGGTCAGTCTTTTTTACTCTCAGCCTTTTCTTACCTGTATTGTTTGTTATTGCATTGCATGTATCGTTGGCGTTTGTTTCCTTGGCGATTGTGGCGGTGGTCTCGATTTTTGGGGTGTTACTCTTGGGTATGTCTGTAGTGGTAATGCTGCCGGTTGCTTTTGCCCTGTTCATTACAACGCTATCCGAGATCTCGTTCATCTGCTGAATGAAAGTTTCCTGGGTCATGCGTGCTGAGCATGATCGAAAAAAAGCCTCTATAAGTATCCCAATACAGATGTTGTTAACTAATACGAAATTCCTGACCCCGAAAGATTTCAGCATGTGTGTCAAGTATGTACAGTTGATTGTGATGCATTAAGGTTGATTTCAGACCTACCTAGTTATCGTCAGCTATGCAGGTATTGGGAGACGACTCCATTTTCGCTTAACGTCATGTTCCAGATGAGGTAGAATTAACTCCAAACAATCATGGAGTAATCCTCTGATAGAGAGCTCAGGGTTCTCGCCGACACTTATGTGTCGTATCCAGGTTGGGTAGGTTTTGCCTCGGACATCCCTAAATCATATCGTAGCAGAAAGCACCATCTCTCGCCATCGTCTACGGACCCAAGATGTCTGTGGCTCCTTCTCATGAGTATATTGGTATCGCCGTCGTACTTGCAATCAGCGACAAAGCCAGCCAGACTTAGCAATTTGGTCGACGCGATGGTATGCTTAATCTGCAGCATATCTGCTATGACTGTGGAGATTGCAGAAATTCATGCCAGAATGATCTACTGGACACGAGATTCCGCGAGAAACATGACAAGCACCCAATACGATGAAGGGTTTGCAGAGTGTGCTGGCGCAGACGTAAGGAATTCGAGGGTTTTGCTACATGGGCCGGCATTCGAGCAGGCCATACCGATTATGTGCGCTGGTGCGAGTACTTCAACGAATGTGCAGTATGACAGCTGGAAGTTCCAAGGCTGCGATGTTTGGTGGTATAGCAAAGCTGGAACTGCCCATAAAGCAGTATGTTGCCGTGATCAGTATGCTACCAAAAGGTGATAAACCTGAAGGCAATGCAACTGGTATTGCATGACCATTGCCTGTACAGACGACGTACCCGTAGCAGAATGGAGCCTTATGATCTTGCGTCCATACGATGTGCGTGTCTCTTGGACCGCTCCCAAATGGTTTCAAATTTGGCGCATTCAATTTGATATCCAAGAAGCGGTCTGTCCACGGCATCTGAGCCGTAATAAACCTCTTGGCTGATGAAATGTTCGACGAGCATGGTGTTCGGTAGTATACCACTCGGTTGGTTTCGAGCATGTGCGAAAGGCTCCAGAAATGTACATGGACAGGCATTTGAAAGACCAGCTTGTTTTGAAGATGTAAACTGTTATAGTGTTTCTGAATGTCATGAAGCTTGGCTCTTGAACCGTGGCGGGAACTTCACCATCTGAGGGAGATGCTTTTGTACTAAATGAAGGCGGCGGGGAAGGTTGAGATGCCCCCGCCTTTCCTCGCTTCGCAATGTCTCCTCACCAGCATCCTCACTTACTCACCAGATATACAGATTGCGAGTTTGTTGAAGTATGGACATGCTAACTTGAGCACAAATTCTAGTCTAGATTCTCGAAATCTGATCTGTAAACCACACCTAGTCGCTACTTCGCATATGGAGAATATGCAACGACATCAGCCTGGCCACCTTCACAAGAGGCATGGCAGCATCTATTTCATTTGGGACTCGGTCACGTCGGTTCGTGTTTGCAATAATAATCGCTCCAAATTCTCCGGCTTCTCTGAAAGACTGAATTCTGGAATATGGACATTGACATAGTGGCGAGCTCTTCAGTCCAGCAGCAGGTAATAGCCGGATCAATCCGACACTATGAAAGGGACAGGCAGGTCGCAGCTCTTGCCGGCCATTTTACCTTCGCTCCTGTGACGACGCCAGATAGTAGGTAATGTTCCACGCTTTTGATCGTCGACGATCCTTCGTCCCTGCGTTTTGCGTGAAGCTAGCACGTTTGGATGCTCCACTTCTCATTGGCTCTTAGGACAACCACACGCCTCAGCTCCAGAACCTCAACACCAAGCCCGCTTCGTCCACGAGCTTCTAAACTTTGATCCTATAGGTCGCTTGGAGTTTCTGTTCTCCACGAATCTGGAGAATCTCTCGGTTCAATCTATCCCTGCATAGCCGCTGCTAGCAATGGTCAAGCGTACCTCACCTGCTGCCCTTGATCCTCGCTTGAAAACAAGGGCCATCACGCCGCTTTCAGATCACCTTACCATGTGTCTCGCTCTATTGGCTGGTAAGCCTCATCATGTATCAGTGCGAGGCCTTGCGTATGTATCTTCCTCTAGCATCAGATGGGCCAACGCTATGCCGACCCGAAGTCGGAATGTGCTTCGGAACGCCCCTCCATTTAACCCCTCATGGTATCTTCTCTGTTTGTTTTGTGCTCTCTGTTCATTTTCATTGTGATTCCGTTGTACATACCCGCTACTATGCTTAACGTTCTGGCATACGTCCCACGGGATCCTTTCCAGCAACTGACTCTTTCGTTGAGTGTACTTGGATTGTTCCTTGTGACCATTCTCGTCTTTGCATTCAGACCGAAAAATAAGACAGAAGCGTCCCCAAGCAGCCTCGAGGCGTACCTGAAGTTCGCTTATGGCTGTTTCCTGAAGCCTCACACAGGTGACGGCACTGGAAGCCAACAAGATGCTCTTGTATGGCGTAACTTGGTTTGCTAGACTAGCATTTGCTGATTCTCGGCAGGAGAGCTTCTACAAAGCACAAGCGAGCGTCTACGATGCAACTCGAGTTCAGCTTCTCCGAGGCCGTGAGGACATGCTGGGTCTCGTGGCAGCACAAATGAAGCACCGTGCTCAGGCTGATTTAATCTCTCAGCGCCCGATCTGGGTTGATGTAAGCTCCCCATATAGAAGGCGATTATACGCAGCTGATATCAACAGATTGGCGGCGGCACTGGCTGGAATGTGGAGCAGATGAACAGCTTCATCTCGGTTCCAGAGTTCTTCCGTGCAGTTTGTACGCAGTAGCATGTCATCTGAGATTGACAAAGCTGACAACATTAGATGTCGTCGATCTCTCCCCAAGTCTCTGCGAGATAGCTCGCAAGCGTTTTGCCCGCCTTGGTTGGACCAATGTCAAAGTTATCTGTCAAGACGCACGCGCCTTTCGTCTCCACGAGCATGAGACACAAGCCTACGAGCGCAAGCAACATAAGGTACAAGGACAGGCTGTACGCGATCTGGACGGGAATGCCGAAGCTGGTGGAGCTGAGCTCGTCACCATGAGTTACGCTCTTTCGATGATTCCAGAGTTCTATCCTGTGATCGATTCAATCGACAGCCTCTTAAGCCCCAATGGTGTCGCAGGTGTTGTGGACTTCTATGTTCAAAATCAGGTTGACTTCAGGGGCCGGAATTACATTGGCGGTGCGATCGACCGTCATTGCATGTGGCTCTCGCGAGTGTTCTGGCGAACATGGTTCGAGATCGATCGTGTAAACCTTGAGGCTGCTCGAAGGGTATGTGAAGTCTTAATATCTTAGATTTACCAGCTCACGATCCACAGGACTACCTGGAGTACCGCTTTGGTACAGTTCTGAGTGTGAACGCCCGCAACAACTTCTTTGGTACTGGAATCAAGCTTCCATATTACATCTGGATCGGTTGCGGTAAGAACAACGGCGCATCAACACAGAAGCTAGCAGAGATCGACGCTGCTGCGACTGAGTCTCCCTACCTCTCCGCTCTTGACCTTCAGACTGGTGCTACACAGACAGATGTCGAAGTACGTTCAAAAGCGTACGAGTCTGCAATTGTCAACCTACAATCATCGCTTCCGCTGCCCGCCACATGGTACCAGAACCACCACTGGCGTATCCACTACGACTCGACACTTCCGAAACATACCCGCTTCAATGATTCCTACATCTACGCCTTCACCTGGGAAGATGATGTTGCCGATCACCGCATCCTGAAGCCTACCTCCAAAGATGTCATCCTCGCTATTGGCTCAGCGGGTGACAATATCCTGTCGTTCTGTCTCGCGAATCCACGCCGAGTCCATGCAGTCGATCTAAACCCATCCCAGAACCACCTCCTCGAACTCAAAGTGGCTGCATTTACTGCTCTTGGTTATCAAGACGTCTGGAAACTCTTCGGCGAGGGCAAGCACGGTGATTTTAAGGACATCTTGATTCGGAAGCTCAGCCCCCACCTCTCCAGCGATGCCTTCCAGTTCTGGCTTCACAATGGCCCTTCTGTCTTCTCGAGTTCTTCTAAAGGATTATACTATTCTGGCGGCTCCGGTAATGCCCTCGCAATGGGAGGCTGGCTATTCCGCCTTCTCGGCATGTCCTCTGACGTGAAGAAACTCTGCGAAGCCCAGACCCTTAACGAACAGCGCGAGATCTGGCAACGCAGCATCAAGACCGTCCTCCACTCCAAGATCCTCACCTACTGTATTCTCGGCAACGAGAAGTGGCTCTGGAAAGCCCTCGGCGTGCCCCCAGCCCAGCGTACCGTCATTGAAGCTGACTTCGTCAAGACCGCCGATTTCTCCGAAACAAAGACCAAAGATGCAGGAGAGGAGTACATGGCGTTCCACGAAGAGCCCTCGGATGAAGCCCTGAAGCAAACATCCGGTAACGCCATCTACGAATACGTCCTCAACACCTTCGAGCCTGTCATCAACACCACCCTACTCAGCACCCAGAACCACTACTACCTCCTCACCCTCCTGGGCCACTACACGCCCACCTCGCACCCCACTTACCTCTCGCCCAAGAGCCACGTCAAACTCAGCAAGCCCAACGCATTCAACAGCCTGCGCATCCACACTGATGAGATTAGCGAGGTCATCGCGCGCATGCGCCCATCAACGCTGACCATCGTCGTGGTGATGGACAGCATGGACTGGTTTCCGCCATCGGGCCAGCAAGCCGTCAAGCAGATCCGCGCCCTCAACCGTGCGCTGCAGGTCAAGGGCAGGGTCATGCTGAGAAGCGCGGGGCTGGAACCGTGGTACCTGAAGGTGTTTGGCGAGAATGGGTTTAGCTGTAAGAGGGTTGCTGTCAGGGTGCCGGGAAGCTGCATCGACCGGTGAGTTGCAATTTTCTTTTTTTGTGATGTGTGATGCGCCTTTTGCTGACTGATGTAGTGTCAATATGTATGCATCGACGTGGATCTGCACCAAGGAGGTTGGGCTGGAGCAAGATGATGTCAAGACGAGGTTGAGGCAGAGTAGCCTGGCGGAGTTGAAGCTTGAGGCGCCTGCTATGCATATGGATGAGTAGATGTTTCGGTGTGAGACAAGTTGAAGATACCAAAATTCTGACCTACATGTTTGCTTAACTGCACTTTGTCCTAGACCAGCTTTATTTTTTTTCTTTGATGACGGGCGACAAGTTGACCTGTGAGCAGCGATTGCTCGTATCGTACAGGACGCCCTGCTTGATGATGGTGCTGATACACAGCCTCGTGAAGGCGAAGCGCGGGACTACATTTAAGAGTAGACACTTTATATCCAGTAAGCCATCGTATAGTAAGGATAAAAAGGCCATTCACTCAGCAAACCCTCAATCTTCGAACAAAACGACGCATTTGAGATTTCAATATTCGTTACGCTACCAGGGACTACCCTTCCCGTGCCCCTCGACCCCCAGCTCCCGCCTCATCGCCATCCCAAACCTCCATCATATCCAACCACTCCAATACAAACCCCGCCACAATTCTCGCCCAATCCCTCACTGTCTTCCCATCTAAATGCGCACCATCATCCTGCATCGTATGCCACACCTTCGGAAACGGGTTGGGAATCACATGCAGGATCTCCACGCCCTGGTATATGAACGGCAAATGGTCGTCCGATATGCCTCCGAAGCCTGCCATTGTCATGTTGACGTCAGGTAAGAAGGGAGCGTTTGGACGGGACTCGAGGAGGTTGAGGTCGCGTAGGCGCGTCTCGATGGTTGAGAGGTGTTTGTAGGCCCAGTGCGTGGTGGGGAAGTAGGATGGGACGGTAGGGGAGTCGGAACCGAGAAGGTCGAGGAGCATGAAGAGGCTGATTTGTGAGAGGGGCGTGCGGTATTGATAGAATTTGGAGGAGGGCGGGTTGCGGATGCTGGACCACTCGTTTGCGAGGCTCCTGGTTGGGTTTCAGCTGACATCCTCAAAGTTGCTGGAGCAAGACGTGTACTGTGGGAGAGTGAGCTACGTACCGTGCGCCATAAAGCGAATCTGTGTCTGTCCATGATTTGAACGCTTCTTCCCCGTCCAGCAGAAGGATCTGGATCCCCATATCCATTTCCACTGTGCCTCCCTCTTCTAGCGTCTGCATCTCATCATACATGCGCTGCACATACCCATCCACGACTTTCGCGACCCACATCAGCATCGCGCATGGGGCCGCCGAGTCCGTCGCGCCGATAAACCCCTTGGGGCTGATCTTACTATCGTAATGCGCCACCAGCGTGAGCAGATTGGCCTGCCCAGGCTTCACCCACGGAGGTTCGCGCTTGAAGATGAGGTTCTGAAAGGGCAATTCTTTGCGCCCAGATGTCGGCGTTGTAGCCGTGCTGTTCTGCCACGAGATCTCCCATTTGGGCAGCTCGCGCTGGAAGTACGAGACAAAGTGCTGTTGCGCGGTTATCTGGCCAGGTGTCCCTGGAACGCGGGGTATCAGGATGGGTGCAAGCAGGGCGCCGGAGTCGTGGTTGAAGAGATCGCCTGGCGAGGGGATGGCTTTCAGGAAACTGTCGGAAAGCGGTTTGTAGGCGTGTGTCGTGGGGGCGCAGAGAAGGTATGTCAGCGCTGCAAGGGAGGATGGGAGTGTGAACAGCATCTTGTCAACGCGCTGAAGAGGCGCGAGACGCGCCAGTTGTTGTGATATGTTCGAATGGGCAGTGTTGTTGCTATCTCATATTCGTGAAGGGGGGTCCAATAGACTTGAATAGCTGGCAAGTCGGAACAGCAAATGTTCAGGCCCCTGGTTCAGCGCGGACTCGATTGAAACCGAGAAAGCATCGTCCCTTGCTTCCTTGGGCAGGAGCTATGTCATTACTAGTGCCGTCCTTGCCGAACGCTGGTGATGTTGGTCTTTGTCTTGAGCGTTTCAGTTTGCGAGGTGCGAAGCTACTCAGCGAGAGAGATGACGATTCACGTGACTATGCCCTTTCATCTTATCTGATCTGATCTCGGTCGATGAGCGGAGGATCTAACGCGATTGGCTGAGAGACTCCACTCTTCCTGATGACGTCGGGTGCTTCAGCAAGCACGAGCACAGCAAGGGGGGCAACAATTCACGCTACAGAGTATTTGATTCTATCTCAAAGCCGCTCAACTAGCTACAACTTGGCCTTGATCTGTCCCTCAACCTTGACGACAGCCCGACCATTAGTCAAGACCGTCTTTCCACCCTCGACGCGCACAGTAAACCTGATCTCCTCAAATCCATCCTGTTGCTTCTCGCCAGTTCTCCACATCTCGATGATGAGCTTGTCTGCAGGCTTTACAGGCGCTGCAAACCGGGCCTGGAACTCCTTCAAGTTCTCTGGCTTGCTCGAGGCGAAGGCCTGCAGGATGGCATGCGCAGATGAGTTCCAGCTGAAGAGGCCGTGGATGATGGGACCGCCAAAGCCCATCTTCTTGCCAGGCTCAGGGTCTGCGTGCAATGGGTTGTAGTCACCATTGAGGCGGTAGATGTGTGCAGTCTCCATAGTAGTCTGGACAACGCGGGTGGCGTCGGGCGCACGCTCGGGGGGTGGGTAGCTAGGGACCTTGGGACCTGATCAGGATGTCAATGCGCTGCTCTGTGGGTGCAAGTATGGGCGCAGAACTCACCCTTGGGGCCTCCCCAGCCTCCCTGGCCAACATAGAAGCCACTGCCAACAGCCCTGGTGTAGGTTTCGCCAGTCTCAGCATCAACTAGTCGTTGTTCAGTCTCGACGACGGTGCCGGGCTTCCCCTTGTCGTAGACGCCAAGCACTTTACTCCTAATTTCGAACTTGCGGCCTTCACTAGATGCAGGAATGGGCTTGAAGAATTCGAGCTTTCGCTCACCATCAAGTACGTGCTTGGTGTCGAACTTGGGCACGCCATCAATGGGTTCGGCGTTCGAACGGGCGTAAAAATCAATCACTTCCTGGTCCGTGTGCTTGAAGGGAAGGATGATGGGATATGTCGGAAACGCAGCGAACTTGGGGTGCAACTCCTAAAAATCTGGTCAACTTTATCATTCTGGAGAATGAATTGCGCAAGGGACTTACGTAGAGGAAATGGAGCTCCTCGGGGTAGGTAGCACCAATGCTCGCTGCAAAAAGCAGCAAATCACGCTTGAGCCATGAAACTTCGTAGCTGGGGAATTCAAAGCCAACACCGGGTCCTGCCTTTTCGCTCATTGTGTTTGATGACTAGAGAGATACAAAGCGAGTTGGGGATTTTGGAGGTAATGAAACCTAAATGCGCAATGCTTGAGGAGTTTGAGGTGCGAGCGGGGCGGCAATCAGGGCTCCAAGCTGGAGGAGCTCCAGCAGTTTGCCGAGGTCGATGTCGATTCACCCATTCGAGATCGACCATGATCAGAGCAGCCTAGATCAACAAGTGACCCTCGAACAGATGCTGCCCATGTAGCCGAAGTCGGAACGCAGACCACAAGTGTTTTTGACGTTTTGTTCATTAACATCTACTGGAAATTCCAGCAAGCATGTTTGTGCAATCCATATGTACAGAGTGCCAGCCTTAATTGACCCTTTTCAAACCCACTCGTTGACATTGAAAACGATGCAGTTGACTCAAATTCAGACATGCTTGAAGTGCGGGATGAAAACATGCGTGATGCACAACGAACAGACCATACGCCAGCGAAAAGTGAAAAACACTCAAACAAACACAATGCTCCGCAAAAGCACCCCACGCAATGCAATAAAGGCAAGCCCCCAAGAAATGAAAATCCATGTCCAGCACTCTAAGCAAGGCCATGTCCTGTAAGCATACTCGATTGCGTATGCTTCCTGTTCGTAAGACGATGTCCGGACTGCATATGTGTTATGTAGATCCCAAGTTGGTGACCACCAAATGAATGCTCCGATACAGCGTTTAGTACCAGCCGTACGCTCACTGATAATGTGGTAATAAACGTGCGGCGAAAGCCTACGTGCAAAACGAAAAGATATGCGATAGGCCTTGGCGCAGTCTGGGTCCTTTACAGACGGATTGATATGGGTATCCAAGACAATTTTGATCGGGATGTCAGGGGTGCGTCCACGCTACCGGAAAGCGGTTCGTAGAATCATAGCAGCCCTGCTGAAAGACTTTTTTTGTCGGGACCAGCCTACGATGGGTGAAAATCGTCTATACGTCCATCTGACCATGGTTGAAGATATCGTGCTCGTTGTTGCTAGGAATGACACCGGACATCCTGTCTCCACGTCCTGCTGGCTTGTCCCAGTTGATGTCGTCCTTGTCGTCTTCCTCCATTCGGTCGTGGTCGTTGTGAGTCCTACTGCCGAATTGTTGTTCCATGGTGCTTTCGCCGGTGAAGGTGAAACCCGCAAAATTAGCCTGCATTGTCGGCGAAAGTGGCGTCGAGGCTGGGTTGACACCAGATGCCAATGCAGCAGCGCGGGCGTTCAACGAGCCGTTTCCGTTGAGAGCGTTAGTGAACTCGGGGTCGAAATTGGAAACGTCGAGCTCTCCCTTGAGCTTTGGCTTAAAAGGTGGCACAACGTTCTTCTTCGACAAAGCATCCCAGTCGATGTCGGCAAAGAAGGGGTGCTCCTTCAATTCTTGGGCATCCCGGGTGGCTCCAAGCCTGTGCTTGGGGTTCCTGTTCAGGAGACCTTTGACGAAGTTGCGGCCTTCGGTGCTCAGAGCATCCCTGGGAAACCTCACCTTCCCGAAAGCGATATTTTTGTACATCTGTTGGGTGTCTTCCGCGTAGAAAGGACTCCAGCCACAGCACATTTCAAACACTAGCACACCAAGAGACCAGAAATCAACCATCTTGGTGTAGCCGTGCTCGTCAAGCAGTACTTCGGGCGCGAGGTATTCCGTGGTACCACAGAATGTGTTTGTGGTTGCATTCTCGGTAAGATTGGCCTTGGAAAGCCCAAAGTCGCAAAGTGCGATATGCCCATTAGCATCGAGAAGGATGTTCTCTGGCTTCAGGTCACGATAAACGATGTTGTGATCGTGCAAATGCTGCAGAGCCAGGATCAGTTCAGCAATGTAGAACTTTGCACGGGCCTCCTGGAAACGACCTTCCCTCTGAAGATGCCAGAAAAGTTCGCCTCCAGACATGTAATCAGTAACCAGGTAAAGGTCAGAAGGGGTCTGGAAGGAGAACTTCAAGCCCACAATGAACGATGAATCCGCCATAGCAGTTCTGACAAGAATGTTGCGTTCGCCCAGAGTGTGTGCCACTTCCTTCTTTTGAACAATGACCTTCTTAGACAGAACCTTCATTGCGTAGATTCGTTTGGTGTCACGCTTGCGAACCTGGAAAACCTGACCAAAGGTACCCTTGCCGATGAGTTTCAGAATCTCAAAATCTTCGGGACCATACGATCTCTTCTCGATCCTGTGGAAGTCAAGCTTAAGATGGATCTCACCCGTCACCTTGGCATTCTCGCCCTCGCGGGGCTCGAGAGCGAACCAGCCATCATATGGCTGATCATACTCGATCAAGTTGGGGCAAAATCGGACGTGACCAAGGAAAGCCTCACCATTGGCGCGGTCATAGACGGAAATGTCGACCTCAGCGTGGTCGCCAACAACGTCACTACAGCGTGTTAGTGGATGCGGCGATACACGGCAGATGCGGAACCTACAACTCAGCCTCGTGCTCCCAGGTAGGGTTGGTGGTCTCTTCCAGTGCGTCGTCTCGGGCGTCCGAACTGTGGCCGCTGTTGCTGCTCTGACGGCTCTTCATTGGGATGGCCATCGGTCTCTGCATCTCGCTTTCAGTCCTCCTCATCTGCATGGGGCCAGGACGACCCTTGGAGTCATCATGCTTTGGCCCATCGGAGATATATTCCGCCCACTGGAATTGAATGACGCAGTAGGGATCAGTGCTTCGCCTCAAGTCCCGTCCCTCTGTGATGGTGACTGCGAGCTTGCCCTTGGGTGGTCCAACAACAGATGCCTCCTTGTCTGACTTGTTCGACCCTTTCGATTCTCTCGAATTGCTCGATGCGAGGGAGGTACGTGATAGGCTCGATGTTGGCGGCTTGCCTTCTTGTGAGCGTGTGCGGGGGGTCTGAGGAGGGGTAGCCTGATTCTGCAGCGACGAAAGGTCGCCTTCTGTTAGCTTCTCTGTTTCGCCATTCAACTGGGAAGCTGAGGGGGTTCGAGAAGAAGCACTGGGCGCAGGGCTCGGCAGCATGTTCTGACCAAGGGTAGCCTTCTCCATATCTTCCGTCTCTTTAGATTCCAATGCAGCAGCGTTTGAAGAGGCAGGTGCGGGGTTGGAAGACTTTGACAGCGAGGATTTGCTCTGGGGCAGTAAGGAATCACGAACCTGGCCAAAGTAGCTGTGCAGAATACCCGGCAGTCGCTTATCGGTGGGATCGGGGCGCGGTGTTGAGGCGCCAGGTGGAGTCGAGCTGGTGGAGCCGATCTGATCGTGGCCGTCGTCATCGTGGGCCGCTGCTCTGTGCGGCGTTAGTAGGGCGTTGTGGACCGGCATAATTGCTGCGGTGCGGGCAGACGGTCGAGCAGGCGTGCAGCGACAGTGGCAAGGGTGTGAGAGATGAGGGCGCGCTGCTCAGCAAAGAAACGTGCAGCATAAAGCAGTGCGGCGGCAAATGGGTGGCCGAGGGCATGGGCTGTGTAACGTTGACATCGGCATTCAGCAGCTACGCTACTGGCTGCCACTGCCTCTTCGGTGCTGAGCTAAGCGGAGGCCGCTCTCGCCGGATTTACGAGCTCTGCACAGTGCACACCCTCACCACGGCGCAGCCAGACGCGGCAAAATGATGCAAAATCAAAAGCGTCGGAGCAGCTTACCTCTGGTTGCCCATGGCCTGCCGCAGCAAATCGGCGGCGGCTGAGGGAGCGCCACTGGTGGACGAGGTCATTTTGCCAAACTTGGGCGGCGGGCGGGTGGCAGGCTGGGTGGTGGTGGGTGCAGACTTCTCGTTGTTGCTGGCGTTGAGGGCGGACAAAGTGGGCACTGCACTCGAGGACTTTGTGGACAGGTGACGGCGGGGTCGCGAGGCCTTGGTGGGAGAGATCTCAGAAGCGCGGGATACTAGTCCGGGTCGAGCTGGACGAGCATCGACGGCGGCAGCACTGGACGGAATGGTGGTGGTGGTTGCTCGGAGACTGGCTCGCGATGTGCTGGCGGTGGATGCTGTGCTGGCAGTACGTACACTCGAGGTCGCGGAAGACGAGGTGACCAGGTCCATGTGTTGCGGGCGTGAAGTCATATGTAATGGATAATCAATGGCACCTGGCTCGCTACGCTAAGACAGCGTTAGCCGCTGCAATGAAATGAGAAAACTCTGCTAAGGCTTCTATCGGGCCTGCACGAGCGTCGTGCGAAGCAGGACACCCGAGTTCTTCCAGCTTAGGGCTCAGCGCGGCGGCGGCGGTGAACAGCGCGGTACTTGACGACTGGGTACCTTGGGACTCGGTACGTGGGCCACCAGCGACAAGCGACAGCAGGAACCTAGCAAGGCTCAAAAAGCTAGCAGGGCCGACAGCTAACTGGATGCGTGCACACTGCACAGTACACACAAGGACGGAAACTCGGGAGCCGTTGGGAATTACCTACATACCACGTCGACCGGATGCTGGGAGCTTGTATAATGTCGGGGGCCTGCTCATCAGCAGCCTGCACGGTGAAGTGTGAACTGTGACTGGCAGGCCCGGCTGTGCGACATACAACATGCTCGCACGCAGCGTTTGTGCTGATATGACCGTGACCAGGCAGGCAGATAGCCAAACGCCGCCGTCAGAGGGCGAGATAGGCATGTGCAGTGCCACTCGCTCACTCAACACAATGTCATGACCGTGACCTCGACAATGCAAGCCGGAGCTGGGCAGCTGCAGCAGTGCGGCAGCGCGTCAGCGCATCGCCGCATCGCGCATCGCGCATTCAGCACGCAGCCAGGCTGAGCCAGCAACGACCCTGGCTGCCTGCATGGAATGTCTGGCGACAATTTCACCGCCCCTACACAGTACACAGTACCGTACTCTGCAGCAAATCCCCCGTGTATCGTATCAACGGCCGTCTGGCAATACCACTCGCTCTGCGCTGCACAACCTGTGCTCAGCGACAGCACTGAGGAGCCTGCCAGCTCAACCAGTCGCCAGGGTCGTCGAGCTTGACGAGCTGCCACCCAAAGACATTGACCAAAGACGCTCCCTTGCGCCAAGGCGTTGCAGCACGATGACGAAAAAGTGGACAGGAGCCGGCGTCGTGGATCGGCGAGCGAGACGACCCTGGCTTTGTGCCAATCGCCATGTGAACTGCTCGGCACTGCGACTCCACCCACCCGTATCAGGCCTTGAACCAAGTGGGAACCGACTACTTCACGGGTGATGAAGCACCAAGTGGAATCAAGTAGTATCCACGCTTGACGGTATTACCCAATCTCCCTGCGCCTCTTGGGGGAGCTGTTGTTACAAGAAAAGACGCAGTGATCCACATGGTTATGCACACTGATGGCGAGCTGCATGTGCCACGGCGATGCAGCACCCAGGACCCTGAGCTGATAGCAGCCGCACCGCAGGGCGGAATCGTGCAGGGCTGTCACTAGGTACTGGGAGGCTGGGCAGATGCGTGCAAACGACTTTCATGTAATGTTCTGTTTCAGTCCAGCTGACGTGCCCGGGCAAGCTGCTTTGGGGAATGGACGTGGTCTCAAACTGGCACGACTGGGTCCTCGTGCCTCAAACGCAAGACTGCAGGTCCCAAACAAGTGACCAGCAATCTTCCCAGCACAGAGGACCAAGTCCGAGGCCGACTGCCCATGCTCATCTCATGGCCCCTGGACGTGTCACGGCCGACACGGATGACATGGACGAGTAGAACCGCAGGGCTGGTCGATGATTGGCCACTGGCCGGAAGGGGGGCAACTTTGTTCCTGCCTGCCATGCGCGCCGCGCCGCGCCTTTCGTTGTATACATAAAAGTCAAAGCTCCTCAAAGCGGCGCGCCGCTTTTCAAGAACCCCAATTTCTGCGCAAACGCCCATCATGTCTGACCGCGAGTTCAGCGGCAACGATGACCTCTCGTTGCCCAAGGGTATGTTGTCCCGAGCTTTAGCATCGCTCTACGCGACTGACGCGTCCAGCAACTGTGCAGAAGATTGTGCAAGATATTCTGGCGACGGAACCCGGCATGACCTTTGCAAAAGATTCACGAGACCTGCTCATAGAATGTTGTGTCGAGTTCATCACCCTCATCTCCTCCGAAGCCAATGAGATTGCCGAAAAGGACGCAAAGAAGACAATAGCCTGCGAGCACGTCAAGGCTGCACTAGAAGAACTCGACTTTGGCGAGTATGTTCCTGCAATCCTCGACGTTGCGCAAGATTACAAGAAGCAGCAACAGGTGTGTGGCATGCCTTTTGCCCAATTGCAACCCTCGCTAACCCGCAGCAGAACCGCGAAAAGAAGCAGACCAAGATTGAGCAGAGCGGCATGACTGAGGAGGAGCTCATTCGCGCGCAGGAAGAGCTGTTCCGCTCAGCCACTGACAAGTTCAACTCGGCGCCAGCATAGCGCGAGGCACCTTTACGAGTATCACGACACAGGCTGCGAGGCGTTGAGGGCGTTGACCACACAGGTCTCTGGACGGCGTTTAAGGCATAGATTGGGCACATTCAAAGGCATTTGGGTCGGCATTGGCGGGCCGCGACTCTTTTCAAAAGCTGCATGAGAAGCCAGCATAATATTACACGGCACAAGTCTTTACAAGCTGTAATGCGCACTTGTAGCCACACTCGCAGATGTTTCATTGTGTCAAACGATTGCCCAAGTGAATGCACCGGACAAAACGCTGAGCAAGCCTGCAGGCCTGCAGGCCTGCAGGCCTTCAAGGCTGCTGCGGGCGGGGCTCGCAGTGACGTTGGCGGCCAACCCCACGAACACGGCAATCAGCCACAATCCACACCTTCTGCCCATCACTTGCACGACGCACGACGCACGACGCACGCCTGCAGCCTTTCCTGCATTTATTACCCACACCACAACTGCAGAATCCGGAGATATCGCAACCATGTCCGGTCTCGAGAATGCCCTTTTCAACCTCAAGGTCCGCCGCGCATCGGCTTCGCACCAGCCACCCGTTGATACTGACAATGACAGTTCACGGCCAAGTCGCTGAACCGCCAGTCGCTCAAGGCAGGAAAAGAGGAGGCTCAAGAGAAGGCGAAGCTGGAAAAGGTGCGCGACCTCTGCGCATGGCTGCAACCGCATCAGCTAATCATCACGCATCGCAGGCCATGAAGCAGGGCCACAACGACATCGCCCGCATCTACGCCCAAAACGCCGTGCGCAAGCAGAACGAGAAGCTCAACCTCTTGCAGCTAGCCTCCCGAGTTGACGCCGTCGCTGGCCGTGTCCAGACCGCCGTTACCATGCGACAGATTACCGGCAACATGATGAAAGTCAACCGTAGCTTAGACGTAGCCATGAAGTCGATGAGTCCTGAACGGGTACGTATGCTACATGTCGCAAATAACATGTCTTGCCATCACTTTTGAGCAAGCATGGTCACTGACGAGACCACAGATCGCCGCCGTCATGGTCGACTTTGAGAAACAGTTCGAGAACGTCGACTCCGCAACCGAGCTGTACCAGGACGTCACCTCCTCGGCCACAGCGGTCGGCACACCACAAGAAGACGTCGACCGCATGATGGCACAAGCTGCCGACAAGGCCGGCGTCGAACTACAGTCTGACCTCCAGGAGGCACCCAAGACGAAGGTCGGACCCACAGAGCAAGAAGAAGACGCTTTTACCGAGCGCCTGCGCGCGCTCAGGAATTAGTGCTAGATCCCCTTGGTATACTGTTCGATTCCATGGTATATTGGCGCATTCTGGAGTTTTTTTGGGAGCGGGAGCAGGACACCGCAGATTTACCTTTTGAAGACATCGATATATGACTCGACAATACAACAGCATGTTTTATCCTCGGCGTACTAGTGTTCCAAAGACACGGTGGCTATTGTCCATATTTGCTCACAGATACAGTCAGACGCAATGCCAATGCGGCAAACAGCAGATCAAGTTGAATAAACAACACCACATCATGTTGATTATGCATCAAAGGCAACACCTTGTATCTTTCCACAACAACTGCGCCATATTGAAGCTACTCATCCATCACAATTCCATTCAAGCTTCACATAACCTGTGCTGAGACAGCTTCACCTTAGTGCTCACACGCTTAGCCCGGATTTCACAAACAGCTCCCGCTACGATATCGTTCGAACAGTTCGAGCAGGTCAAAAAGCGCCTCCGCACACATCCGGACAAGAAACATGGACTCGCTATTTACCGGTATACACACAGCGACAATGAGCTAGGGGAGGGAATGACGAGCCACTTGAGACTGCTGTTGCCTGGGCCGCGCAAGAGAAAGAATCCCCTGCGAGACGGAGCCAAATCGACCTTCGACAAGCAGAGGAAACCCTCGTTTCCCCCCCTCCCTTTTGAGTCATTTACTTTCTTCCCCCCTCCTCAGATACACCTGCATAGACAATTTTTTGCATGGACGGGGTCAGAATACTCTTCCTGCGACGGCGGCCTGAGGATGTTTGGCTGCGTTGTCGTTGATGAATAGAGGTTGGATTGGCTATGGACGATGAGGACACGGCGTTTGAAGATGAACAGGATGGGCATGGGCAGTAAACATGTGGGTTTCATCACGAGTACAAAAGAGCTCTTCTGTAGGCATTGGCACGCTGTTTAATTGCTTGTAAGATGCTGCGACTGGTGAATATGTACAGGTTGTGTCGCAGATCAAGACATCAAGCAACTTAGAACGCAAGCTTCTGGCCCGCGTTGGCCAGCACCGACGCCTTGACATTCGCCGACCCAAGAAGCGTGTACGGGTATGTGAACGAGCTAGCGCTGAGCGTCCCCTTGGGCGCCGTGTTTGCGCTCTGTCCGCCGAAAACGGTGTCGATGACTACTGCGAATCCGTCACTGGCGCTGCTCTCTGTGTACACCATCTTCTTGCCGCTGTTCTCGAAGACGGTGCTCTGGACAAGTGCCTGAGCGCCCATGCGGGTGTTTACGCCTGTGTCCTGCTCGTTGTAATAGTTGTTGAAGATGTGGGCGGTGCCGAAGCGCAACAAGGGGCCGCGGGATGCGACTTTGAAGAAGTGGTTGTTGGCGTAGGTGACGCGAAGGTGGCCGGTGTCTTCAGCGGTATTCTTGTCCGAGTGGCCTACGAGAGTGCCCTTGGACTGCGGTCACATTAGCAGGTGCTCGTGATGACAGTACGTACACGACGGTGCGCGATGGAGAGAGACTTACATGGTTGTGGAAGTAGGTGTGCGAGATTGTGACGAAGTCTGCTGCGTGCGACAGATCGACCAGGCCATCGTAGGTATCTTTGCCGACATTCTCGTCGCCGGAAAGATCGCAGTGATCGACCCAGACATTGGTCGATAGGTTGATGGTAATGGCATCGCCATAGGTTGCGAGAACCTTGGAGATCTTCAGGTTTCTGATAATCACGTTCTTCTGACCGAGGATCGTAAGACCGATGCCAGTGAGAGCTGGGTGGTGTTAGTCTACAGCCGTAGGATGACCCTCGAGAAGCAAACTGGATGAGGACATACAGCTTCCAGCCTTGCCGACAATTGTCTTGTCACTGCCGACAGACACTTTGGCAGCACCGCTGATGGCGCCCGAGACAACAATGACTCCAGGTCCTGAAGCAGCCGCCGCAGCCGACAACTGAGGCAGTGTGCTTACAGTGGTAGTGGCACCGCCAGCACCCCCCTTAGTGCTGGTTTTTATGTTAGTATCACTATCCATGAATATCATGGCAGCATACACACCCTCCGTTTTGTGTGGCAAAGCCGATGTTTGCAGCATCTGTGATAGATGCCCTCTTCGCCAGCACCTTTGCAGCGCCCTCATCAATGGTGGGAGTAGGTGCCGCTGAGACCAGGGCAGATGCAAGGAGGACGAGAGTCGTAGAGAGCTTCATTGTGTATGGATTTTGTAGGAACTCGGCTGTCGGTGTATACTGTCTCACATGGCGGAATCATGGTCATTTTGTATGTTCGATCGGTGTTTGACTCGCTGCAGAGCGGAGCCTGATCGTTGCGTGTTTTGGCAATACATTACGCTTACATTGATGGCGTCTTGCTTCAGGATTCTGTTAGGTGGAAGCGCGACACTGATCGCTATGAGAAGCACACTATATTTGATTGAAATGTCTTGTCAGGCTATCGTGTGATGACAGGATGGCTGTATCCAGGAATTGTTTCAGACTTTGATTTGATGTTTCGTTCTTGGCAGGTTGGAGATATATAGTGGTGGTCGGAGAATTATCCCGTTGGAGGAACATTTGGACATGGTTACCCCATATTCTTGTTTGGAAACATGGTGCAGGGCCAAGACTGGGGAGCATTGTCGGTACCGGCCTGGCGATATAGAGAGACAAAGGCCAAGGAAAGTGCGAGTCAATGTAATCCAAGGATATACTTGGCGAAACAATGCCCCGGTGTCCAGCAAAGATTGCATATGCGCCGCGACAGATGCTGGCACGCGAGGTCCTTGACATTTGCGGCGCTGTGCTCCGCCAATATTCTATTAATAAGTTGTTCTTGCTTGGACAAGACGGAAGTACACGATTCTCTGCGAACAACATCCAGAAGAGCGCTCAGCATTTTGCACGCTGAGGCTCGACCGAGCTGTACAGCTCCGCAGCCTTATGCAGAGAGAACCATGTCGCATACCACCGCATTGTTTAGGTTCGATTGAGCGTAAATGAGCTTCATTGAGCATCATATCATCGCTAGCTCCGTTCGGCGCCAAAGTGAATCCTGCGGCTGTAGCGTTGTACAAGAAACCGAAGGCCAAATTGACACTCACAAAAATTGGTTCCAAACTCCCAATCATGGGAAGGGAGCTGTAGATGATAGACGGACAAATATGAACGCAGAGGCCTTGCCTGATGAAGCCATAAGCACATGATGTTGTGTGCCCACACGCCGCGCTATACTGTGCATGCAAGATGCCGAGATCCAAAGTGCGGTCCTCGTTGTAATGTACCTCATTCGTCCTGCTGCCACTGGTACTCGAGCTTTTCGATGTTGGCTTTGCGGTTCCTCGATTTAAACCATTCGCTCTCGAACCCGTTGCCTCGGTCAACACCGTCCCATCGATGGCCAGGACGAATGCCGTATCGATTCGGCTGGAAAGCGCCTGTATATAGTGGCTTGCCCGTAACACTGCGCCCAGTCTTCTTTTTGCGTAAAAATCCCGCCGCAGGGTCGTTCCAGTGGCCCCGCTCCTTCAGTTCGTCGTTCAGTTCCGCATCGTCTGCGTATCGTGCAACGGTCATAGTTTTCGCGTCCTGTAACAGCTGCTTCCTTTTCGCTGCAGCTGCATTTTGTACATCGCCACGAGCCTCTCTCTCTTTCTCTAATTTTATGCGCTCCTCTTCTTCTGCCTTCTTCCGCGCTTCTGCACGCTTCATCGCAACATTGATAATGCGACCGCTGGCGTCTCGGTATATTGTTTGTTGCGCTGCAGCACCCAGCTCTTTTGTAGCCTGTTCTGCTTTCCGCTGCTCAACATCTTGTCGCTCCTTCATATCTGCAGCCACCTGAGCAGCAGTTTGTAGGCCCGCTCTTGCGCCAGACTCCAATCTCAGTACACCTTCTGTGTCCACCATCTCTGGTGCTTCGTCTTCGGCGTCTGCAGCTTCTTTTCGATCGGCAGCGGTCGACGCTATAATTGCATCGGCAGCAGCTTGGTCCGCGGCGAGTTGCTCCGCATGTGTAGGTGCTGCAACGCCTACCGTTGCCCATGTTGCGGCGTTGCTACCTTTCGACTTCTTCTTGGACTTCTTGAGACCCGTACCTCCCACTGAAATCACTATTAGCACAGAAGCAGCAAGCCAGATGTATGAAGAGAGCTTACTGATCATGGGCACGTCCTCGTCGTCTTCGTCTGCCTGATTCTTCCATCCCAGATTATCGTCATCATCGATTGTGAGGGCTCCATTCTTTTCCTTTCTTTTACGCTTCTTCGACTTCTTTTCTGAGTCTGCTGTGAGGTAGTTTTTTGCCAAGTAATCAGCGAGAGACATGTTGTGGTAGACTTTACAAACATGCTCAGGATCGAAAGTCCCATGCTTGAGAGAGGACGAGCTACCAGTCTTGGCACTGTGTCACGTGCTGACGCGTTGAGTGATGCCGCATCCTCTCCTAACTCAATGCACGCTCCATTCACGATAGGAACCACGCGATTAGTTTGGGAACTGCCTCTGACCTGATATCTGATTTCTAGGTTCAACAAAACCCGACAGAGTCCAGTAGTCACAGTCAAGGCCATGGCGCCAGGCGCACGCTCGGAGGAAGCGTGGCTATGGCATACAACAGTCTGCGAGGCCATCCAAGAAGTACCTTACGGAAAAGTGACGACCTATGCACACATTGCAAGACTAGTCGGAAAACGTGAGCGCTTCAGATACACAATTGGGACATGTTTTGCTGACATGCTGTAGCTCGGTGTCCCAGGTAAAACACAGTATCACGACGCTACATCAGCGTAATGCTGCTAATGCGTGACGTCAAAGACAAGTCGGCGTTTGTCTGAAGCACCTGCCCCCACCGTCAACGGACCCAAGCAAAAAGAACCCGAGCTTCCATAGCGGTAACGTGCCATGGCAGCGCGTGATCAATTCCAAAGGCGGCATCAGTCCAAGGTCAGTCTCCTGCCTTTGTCTATGATTTATCTAGGCTGCTACTTTTGTGTTACCTGTTTTGGGGTCTTTATCTGACAAGGCCCCAGGGGACCGGGTGCAGCAGGCCATCAGGCTGAAGTCTTGAGGAGAGAGGGGGTGGAAGTCAGGGAGGACGCCATGAGTCAATACACTGTGGACCTCAAAGACTACGGTTGGTTTCCAGATATCCTTCCAAGCGAAGCAGGGTTGGTAGACAGCGAGGAGGATGATGAAGAGGCGGCAGCCTACCATACCTGAACGCGTCGACAGAGCGGCAAAGAACGGCGCTGTCTGTGAAGATGTCTTGACATGTTGCTCTTTCACCAAGGCCTGGCCATAAGGTCGACAACGAGCTTCGTGTCAGCGGTCTCGCTCAGGGGACCAAGCCTGGCATCTCTCTGGAATGCAAGTTACGGGGTACATGCCAAAGGGTTCCATTGTTCGAGAGCTGGCCAAAGAGCTGGCCGCCCTAGCCGCAAAGGGCGCAGACTGATGACCGGCCAGTTCCGGAGGCTGGGGCTTGGAGCGGCGGTCTTATAATTAGCTACAGTGCACGTAGCTGCACAGCATTCTGTCGAGTAAAGAGAGCGATTTAGACTGAGTGGCATAGGACTACAGATCCAGACTATAACTTTGGCGTCAACGAGAGCCATGATAGTTGCTATGCGGAGCCTATCGGTAGCCGCGTGTTTGTTATCGCAATGACGGGATGCATGTTGGGACGTGACGGCTACTGTTTGGGGATGCCGAGATTATGTGGGGTCAAGCGATCGGGGCTTGTGCATGTGCATCGCGCCTCAGTCCCGACCAACGCTCAGCCTTCAGACCACCCACGTTTGCGAAAGCAGGGCGCATGATTCCCCGATGATGCAATTATGGGTGAGGACCACCAACGCGTCAAATCGGATTGAAAACGGGCTGACAGCCTCGGCGTATCGGACCTGGCCCAGGTGATCACGTACCTAATGGCTTCCCGCGCCTCAAGCCCCAAGCTCCTTATCATAGGGACCAGATCGTAGATAACATGGGGCGTAATCTACCGCATAAAGGGCGGTTCACTGTAAGACTGAACGGCTTCCCCGCGCTGTTGTTAGCTTTACCCCCTATCTGAGTACCTGCATCGCCACTTTCCTGCCTAATCTTGAGTCACTTCTCAACAAGCCAGTCATACCCGAGACCTCAGACAGCTGCTTCCAGTCATCAGTCACGCCTTCACCCGGGTACCGAGCTTATTACTGCCTGCCGTTGCTGTCATACCAACCGTCTGTTGACTCTATCACTCAATCACTTTCTTCTCTAGCTCCCTCCTACTAGCTGTTCAAACACCCTCTCCGACTACTCCGTCGACATAGCCTTCCCATCGATCAAGTCAGACTTCGATACGCTCGTCATGGCGTCTGAGCAAACCTACACCGGCGACCTCCGTAGCCAAGCCAAGGAGTTCCGCCGTGATAAGGACAACAGGGTGAAGTGGTCCAACGGGCAGTCGTTCGGCCCTGGCCGGCGCGTAGAGGATGGCAAGCCTCGCCCTGCTCGTGTCTACCCTCATATCAAGTGAGTCGGCCTGGTTGGGAGTGCCTGAGCACATGCTGACAAGCACAGGTCCTCGTACCCTGGTCCAATGAAAGCCCGAACCGCTCTCAACAAAGACATGGCTGTTGCCAGCGACGAGTCCTCAACTGACGAGGAAGTCGAACATCCATCTACCGCTCCTGCCCCTGACTCTGAGGTCACTTACTCTTACGATGCTGAGCGAGGACCGACACACGGTAGTCAGATCCTCAACGGCGCTCTCGAGCAAGCCATCGAGCGATTCGAGACCCGGGAGACAGACAAGCTGATCAAGAACGAGTACGAGGTGCTGGATGCTGATGGTGAGCTTCTATCGCCGACTCCAAAGAAGAGGCACATCGCACCAGAGGACGCCGAGTACGAGTTTGTCGATGCGTGACGTTTTCTGACTTGAGTACTCGCCTTTTTCTACTCTTCCCTTTTCTTCCAGCGTTGGCTTTGCATACACCTGATCAGCGGTCTCCTTACACTCTACTGGCTTCAGCGCCCTCTCTACATTTCGCACTGATTCGACCTGATTTACTTGCATTGCACGGTCTATGGCATCAATAGGTGAGCGTACGGCGCTTTCTGAGGACTTGAGCAGCCCTATACCATGTTGGCTTGCTTCGAGATTATTGCTTTCCTATGTGTTCATAGCAAATTGGTACAGGATGACTCCCGAATCCGTCAATCATGGCTCATAGTCACACTAATGAGAATGTTGGGTCGCATGAATTCATGCTTCCCCAAGCTTGCTACAGTCATGAATGCTCGTGTCTAGAAGTATTTTGGAATGAAATCGCAACATCGGTGCAATGTTCTAAGCTCAGTGGTGTACGAGTGGTATGCCCTGCCAAGTGCTGCGCAGATGCATTATCGCTCAGCAAGCATACGTCATTGCCGAACAGGCCTCATACGCAGCGCGCGACACTCTTCTAGAACAGTTCCCATTTTGCGCTTAACCGCGGCCAAGTGTACTAAGCGCGTCATGATCGACACACTATTGGAGCTCTGGCGCATCGTGCACAAGTTGACAATTTGTTGACAGGCTGAGGGTTTCCTTGCTCATCTCGACAGCACTTGCCGTTCGAACGCATATTCCGTCACACACTCGTGGTTCACCCCACAAAGTCATTTCTCAACCCCAGCGCTATGCCCGGAAGCCGACCAAGATGGATGCTACATGTGCAAGCCGTGTTCTGGAGGTTTCTCATGGGGATTGGCATGTCTCTCCACAAAATGGCACGACCTCGGCCATCACGACCAACGTTCCATAAGGACATCGATGCGACTGTCTCTCCTATCAAAGGCAGTTTTCGACTCCACTTCTATGTACCGAAGGACTACAAGCGCTACAAAAAGTTGAAGGGGAGCAAGAAGTATCCTTGCGTCATCAACTTCCACGGTGGAGGTTTTGTGCTAGGGTCGGCGCACGATGATGCGCGCTGGTCGAACATCGTTGTCAAAGAAGTTGGCGCAGTCGTTGTCTCTGTCGCGTATCGCCTCGCACCTGAATACCCATTCCCTACTGCGGTAGAAGACGGCGCAGACGCAATACTATGGCTCGCGCAGAATGCAGAAGAGCTGATGTTGGATCCGGATCGATTCGCTGTATCAGGTTTCTCCTCTGGGGGCAATATGAGCTTTACGGTGCCTCTGTGCCTGCAAGGCGAGCTGTTTGATCGAACCCCAACTGGCGCGCGAATCATCGACGGACGCGCTGGCAGTGTACCCAACGCCGTCATTCAGCCTCCCCCGACCGCAAGTTCGACCACTGCCGTTGGTGGCTCTAGCTCTCGCATACCGCTCATGCGCCAGCAATCACGTCTCGACCGAATCGCAATGTTAAGACAGACAGGCGCATCATCACTGTCGCTCATCTCGTCGTACAAAGATGGACCAGCCGTGTCAATCATGACAACAGCGAACAACAGAGTAGCGAAGATCAGAGGGATAGTGTCCTTCTACCCGCCTACTGATTATACTATCACCCGCGCCCAACGAAGAGCGACGTGTGCACGTGCAGACCAGAACCTCCCAGCGGTTTTCACAGAACTTTTCGACGACTCGTACCTCCAACCGCCCTCTCTCGACCTCGCACATCCCTGGCTTAGCCCTGGGCAAGCACCGAAACGTATGCTTGAGGCATTGCCCGACGATATTGTTATGTTTTGCTGCGAATGGGACATGTTACTTGCCGAAGGTGAAAAGTTCAGGGATAAGCTCCAGAACGACCTGGGAAAGCGTGTACATTATCATCGGGTGCCCGGAGTTGCCCGCAAGTCTTCCTTCTAGTGCGTGCTTTGACAAGTATGACTGACATGAACAGATGGATGGGACAAGGCGCCGAATCCGCTCAGAGAGTCCCCTGGTGCAAGGCAGCAATATTTGATCGCGTGTAAAGAGCTGAGGAGAATGTTTGAATTAGACGAGGACGAGGATGAAAACGAGCATGCGGATTTGCCGTGTAGGAAGTACCATAAATCTGTTGATATGGGTAAGCTGCAAGTGCCGTCAAGGCAACACAGGTCTGGCGTATCATAGAGCGTGGTGAGCGTTGAGGGCATTCTTTGGCGTTTTATCTAGACCTGTAACGACTGTGTGTATTTGTTCAATATCTTCCTTCTCTTATGTATTTGTCTTCTTTTGGTGGAACATGGTGTCTATTCTCGGTACTTTTAGCGAGAGGTAGGCACGATCAGGTTGAGCTGGGAGGCGGGGTACAATCTTGTACGACCAACACCACTCCGATGGTACTGTCGCAAGATGGACTTTGCGTTCGATGTCGCGACCTAGACTTGGAAGCTTACGCAGAGTTGCGTGTCGATGTGGAAGAAACAGAACGCGATGCTGCTACCATCACGAAATCGTCGTTAATAACAACGTGTGAGCTCTGCGCTCAGTTTGGTAACATATTCAGTGGACTCGAGACAATGCATCCGGGGGCATCCCATTACGACTATGTCGAACTGGATTTCGAGTCCGTCCAGTCTGACGACACGTCCCTTAATTACCTTGTTGTGAAATTCATGACGAATTTCAGCTTCGAGTTCTACCCCACCGCAGCACTGATTCCCGACAAGTCGTCCCCAGGATCCTTGGTTCCCCTTTGTCGGACGCTGGACAGCAATTCGTCGGACCTTGACCTAGCTAAGGAGTGGCTGCACACCTGTCAGCGATTCCACCCAGGGTGTGCGAGTTCGGAGGTTTGGAAGAGCACGTTACGGGTGCTGGATTGTAACAAGAAATTACTCGTCTACATTGATCCCTCTGAGCCATACGCCTGCCTCAGTTATGTATGGGGGACCCATCCGGTTATGGAGGGAGACCTCCAGCACATGCCGCGCACCATCACAAACGCGCTTTCTGTGTGTAGTACGCTTGACATACCGTATCTGTGGGTCGACAGATATTGTATCGATCAGGCCAACTCAGTTGAGAAACATCACCTCATCTCCAATATGGACAAGATCTATCAAGGCACACATCTGACCATCATCGCATCCGCAGGTCAGGATCCTACCCATGGCCTGCCAGGTATTCAAGATAACCCAAGGCGTCGCCAGCTTTATCTTAAAGCTGGTTCGTACACCTTTGCATCGTGTGAAAATGTTGTGCAACAAATCCGGGACTTAACATGGAACAGTCGAGGTTGGACCTATCAGGAAATGCTACTCTCATGCCGGCGCCTGGTCTTCACTGAATCGCAGATGTACTTTCAGTGTCGATGTGTCAGTTACCCAGAGAGTATGAACATGGCGGCTGAAAAAATTCATGATCGTTTTGACGGCTTCCCAAGCCAAGAGCTCTGGGACCCCCAGCATCGTGCCTTTCCCCCGTCGCATAGGCTCAATAAAGCTCACTTTCTCTTAGCTGAATATTATCCGCGGCATCTTTCTGTCAAATCAGATGTCTTGAATGCGTTCTTAGGCGTGTGCAATTACGCGATCGCCCAAAAAGGTACACACACATCATCCTCCACCTTCAGTCATTTCTACGGAGTGCCACTCTGTCAGTCAAAAGATAAGATATTGCCAAATCCCTTTGTCAAGTGCCTTGGGTGGGGGTTAAGCACAACAACTCCATATCGGGCCCTCCAGAATTTTTGCATGTCATTCCAACTTCGTCCTGGGCATCTCCGAAGGCTCGCCATCAATCAAGCCAGTTTTCCGGTCAATACTTAGAGCCCCGAAGTTTTCTATTTCAGTCTGATCTTAGACTTCGTTGCATCACTAGATCAGGGACGATAGTGGCGGTGGAAGATCTTCTCAAACACGGCAATGATTACAGTGACTTCTACCCACAACTCGTCCTTGACAGGCTTTTGCTTGATGGACCATTTCGCGAAGCAAAGGATGGCCGCCATATCACGGCTCAACTCGACAGTGAAGAGTCTCTTGATTTCAGCACAGTGGTAGCCATGTACTTGGGTTACACCAAATGGGGTCACCACTACGAAGCTGACGACGATCGTTTGTCCTCCTCAATTACAAACGATGTAGTATGTCTACTCTTACAGCGCCTTACTACTGACCAACAGTCTTCGTTGCGGAACGGTCCTCATTTTTCCGGGTCAAATTATTATCGTCGAGTCGGACGCTGGAGCTTGACATGGGGTAACCGTAGTTTGAAATCACCATTCTCGTCAGAAGAATTCATGCAAAGTATATGCGGGAAGCTGAACAAGGCGAGATTCGATAGCGATTGGTCATGGCGCAGACAAACAATCACACTTGTCTAATCGCGAGAGTGTGCGTTCTGGCAGTCTCTTGACGAGAAAATTAGAACTGCAATATCGATCGATTGCATCCTAATCTAATAAGTCTCTTTTTTTATATTGGGAAGCTGAGGTGCTAAGATTCTCATCGAGCTTGTGAAGATCCAAGTCACGTGTGGGAAACTCTTGGTGTTCATTCAAAAGAAGTCCAAGTTGACAATGCTATGTATGTGGTATTATTGCATACGTATCAGAGAGATCAAGCATGTCGGTGGCTGTTCAACAAACGTAGCACCATCTGTTAGTTCAATCCTGACATGACCCGAAAGGATTCCTCATTCTCCATTGCTTGCCCCGTTGCTTTCGCCGTTTCCTCCTACAGCAAACTGCTTCGCAGCAGTCTTAGCTTGCGTCAATGACTCATGGACTAACTTCGACAATCCCCAGACATCAAACTGAACGGCTATCGCTCGGAAACCCTGCTGGATCAACATAGGAACCATGTCGACACTCATCGCGCCGCTATCACACATTAGCTAACAACCAACGTCTCAACCACAAAACATCACTCACCCAAAAATTGGCAACCCATGCTTCTGCGCCGCTGACCCAAACTTGCCCATTGCCTCCAAAAATTTCGGATTGGGCTCACCGCTGAGCACAGTTGACAGATCCAAACCAGCATCAATCACGTAGTCACCAGGCCCGAACATCAGCGCGTGAATACCGGGTACAGCCGCGATCTCGTCGGCATTTTCAATTCCCTTCACAGACTCGATCTGTGGGATGATGCACACGTGGTTGTTGCTTGTGGCGACGTTGTAGTTGTCCTTGGGATAGATTGATGCGTCATAAACTCCGGGGGTAAAAGTCCAAGGGCTGAAGGAACGGTGGCCTAGAGGTGCTGCGGGATGTTAGTGAGGATGAATAGAGAGATTAGTCCAGGAAGGAGGGGCGTACGGTAGTAGACCTCGTTCATTATGTCCTTGACTTCCTGCGCAGATTCTACGTGCGGGATGATGATTCCAGCCGCGCCGGCATCAAGTGCTGTACTTAGGGAAAGCTCGTCGTTCTTGGGTATACGGACGATGACCATTGCGCGCCCCTCGGAGTGGGTTTGCGCCGCGTGAATGGCACTGTATTGTCAGCTCCAAGATCTTGACTTACGAGCAAATGCTTCTTGTTGACTTACTCATGTAATTCCAATCTATTGAACATGCCATGCTCAACATCTATCCAGACAAAATCTGGCTTTGTTTGTGCGAGTAGCTTAGTCACAAACGTGCTGGGGATGCCGTGGGCGACACCGAATAGTGTTTTTGAGGGGTCTGCCTGTGCGTCTTTGAGGGCCTGACGGAGATTGCCTGGATATGTGAGCATGGCAGCTCTGTATGGCGCGTGGGCATGCAGATGGGTCTGCTCGCTGTAGGGCTTGAACTCGGCCATTTTGAAGGTTTTATGATTACAGTTCTTCTAGAGAGATTGGAGTGATGTAAGGATTTAAGGGGATAGGTGGTTTCTTGGAGCTGAGCTCGTGTTCTAGCAGTGCGACCTGATCTTTTATAGCTCAAACTTCCGTGCTATGTCTTATTTGACGATGTAAGCATGGTCCAGCTCTGCAGCACCTATGATATACCACCCTACCGGAACTCTTACTGATTTAGGCAGTAATATTCCAGCGCAACATGTGGCGTGTCTTTCTTCATGGTGGAGTTCCGGGTCAATGATGGACGCCTAGATCCGTTGGTAAGCTTAGTGCTTATGACCACGTCCATTGCGACACAACATTCCGCCCAGCTGTTTGTCCGTGAGGTCTTTCGCCCTACCCATAAATGAAATAGGACAAATTTCTGGCTGAGTATTTGCTGACACTCAGAAATGTTACTTTTGACAAGGTGGGGCGTGGACTGGGTGCTGATGTGAGACTCGGCAATTCGGCGAGTCGGAAGGGCGAAGAGCATCGAAAACAACAATCGCACAGAATCATGCATGGACCAAAACTGCACTCGTAACATAACCTTTGATTGGTAAGGTTCCTGACTCGGTAAGATCCGGATAACGTGACAGACTTGACTCCCCTAACGCCGGCCCTGCATGGATGAGTGGCTGAGCTGGTAGCATAATAAACATGCTGTCCCCTCAGGCGACACAGAAGCTCGTACGCTTCCTCCGTTCTACGTTGTGACATTGTGGGTCTCCTATAATTTGGCTTTTCTTCATAACTCATTCCTCTCCTCTGTGTCTCTATTCAAGGCGATGGCTTCACCCACATCGGTTGCATGTGAAGCGGGCTTGATGTCGAATGCCTGAGTGGTGACTGTGGTGCAACTGTTGACGCCTGACTTTGATAGCTTGGTGACCTGCTCTGTGTCGACGATTGTGCATGCAATCCAACCTCGTGCTGATAGACTAGCATACTAGGCTTCTGGATGATCGCGTTCACTGGTCTAGTTGGTGCCAGTGGTGGTGCAGACGCAGCTGCCGGGATGGAGCAAATGATCTCGCCCTTCTCTGCTACTGAAACCTCCTCGGCGACATTCTTCGATTTCTTGCTTCTCGAGAACAAGCAGCCAAGAACGGGTAGCAGAACGAGCAAGATCATGACTGCACCAGCTGCGATACCGGCCCAGATGCCCATGTGTAGCTTCACCATTGTGGCTGTGCCGGTAGTGTTCCAAGGATCCGTTGTAAAATAACACAATCCAGTATAGGCTCAAGGTGGTCCAAGAGATACGTGCGCGGTAGTAAAAGTGATAACGGATGAAGATTGACCTTGTTTTAGACGTTGCCGATCCCAATCACTGTCCGTAATGGTTGTAGCGAACACGCAATACTATCCGTAAACGAGGACCCGAAGATATGCAGGAGCGAGTGTCGACTTGGAGCAAAGAATGAACGATGAAAGGTTTCAGATACTGGCTAATGCGCTCCCTTCGTCGGATTGGGGCATTGAGGGTTTTTCACTGAATAGCAGCATAGTCCCCTGACAACCTTGGACCGAATGCACAACAATTGTCCTTGCCAGTCCCAGCAAGTCAAAGCGGAGCTATGCCCGAGCAGGTTCTTCTTTAGCCCATCGTGCAAACCTGCCCAGTCAAACCTCCACAATTTCCACTACCAACGAGCAGGACAGCAGCTTTGGGCTGAGTACTAACCGGAAGTAGTAACATGCCTTTTGGTGGCGGTTCTCCAGCTGAAATCTAGCCACGCGGGCTACAAGTAGTCAAGTCTTTTCGCGCCTCCGCTAGGTATAATGCTCCACCGATTTTTATTAGACACCAAGACTGCAATCAAGGCACCTAATACCATTGGTACACGGTGCAGATACAGTGAACGGCAAAGAATACTCGGAACACGAGACGGACTAGTCGCAATACGAGTCTACGGTGGAAAAGTAAGCTCAGACGCTGGAAGTCATGCAAGAGTGCCCTCAAAGCCTCCTGTGCAGCTTTGACGTGCTCGGTAGGTTGAACACCTACCTAGTATAGCGAGATCGCTAGTCTCTTCATACTGGCATTGGAAGGTTGACGCTGCGTCGGTACAATTCGGAGCCGCCGGTCTTAGATTCAACGTATGTGTCAAGCATCGTGGACATGTTAGGACGAACTTTTGAGACTGTGCGGCACGATCAATGAATCGTGAATATCCAAAAGTCCTGCTTGCCATGCTGCACGACATTTGTTGTTTCACATCACGACTTCACCCGCCTCGCTGCAGGAACCAACGGCTCTTCCTTTATTGTAAGAATTCACATAACCGTGGGAGAAATGACGCCCAGCCGGCATTGGCCTTATGAGGCTCTCCGGTACATTGGCCATCTCTAGGTGGCATCGCAATATGGAAGCATGTGCGGCTTGGTAGAGCGCCTAAATTATAAAAGGAGTTCGCCGCGGGTGCCCAGGCACGTGCCAAGGTCGCGTTCCTGAACGTGGCTTGGCCCGTGCGAGAATCGGGTCGTTGGCGATCTGCCAGGCACAGCCACTAGTCTGTAAACCTCAGAGTGGCTTCAGCATAGACGATGATAGACGGGTGTCTTGGTGCTTGTCTGCTGAGGGTCTTATATATAACAGGAGGCTTACTTCGGGATTCTCCATCCCCGAAGATGTGCTCAAAGCTTGAATAAATTACCTTGCTTCTTTCAAAATTTGCGACGTACCAGCTCCAAGATATATCAGCTCTTCAATTTGTACCAGAGTAAGCTTTACAGGATAATGTAATGGCATCAATCTATTCATATTTCTGCCTCATGGCCAATAGTGCTTTACTAGCCGTAGAAATACAAAAATGCATGGCAGCCACGTAAACATTTGAACGTTTGCAGCTTGTTGCATACAAAATCCATCACATGCTGAGGTGAAGGTTAGGCGTCTGATCAGGGGAGCCCGTGCCACCCTACTTCGAGAAACCGTCACGGATCTCAACAAACTTCAAGTATCTGTCCCTGGCCCAGCGACGGGTACGCTTGCCATATACGATCATGGGCCAGCTCGACGCCATGATGACGAAGCTGAGCACGCCTAGAACGATGAAGCAGTTCTCCATACCAATATCAATCCAGTAACTCGCAACAAATGTAAACAACATGGCAATCGTGTTGTTGATAACGGCGACGCCCACCATTCCCTCGAGAACCATGTCACTAATTGAATGTCAGTAGAGACCATATGAAACGGCTGGAGCACGTACGGAAAGGAATCGGCCAAGTATGACAAACTCAAATCGCCAGCACAACCGTAACCGAAGCCAATGAACCCGAGTCCAACATACGGCACAGGCCAGTCCCATCCACGCGCAGACCCAATCCCAAACAACCACATGCCAGTCGGGAAGACAAGCGTGCAAAGTGCCATAAGGTGTAGGCGAAACTCGGCTTCCATGACGCCTTTGTTCCGCTTGATCATCCATTGCATGAACTTATCGCTGCCGTAACCGCCGTACGCGCATCCGATAAGACTGCCGATGAGTGTTGGAATGTTCATATTACCAACCTCGGTCTGGGTGTAATTCCAGGGCTCGTTGTACCACCAATCCTCCTGCACAGTTAGGTAGAAGGTAAGGCATATGTTTTGCAGACCCCACTGCAGACCGGCATACCATACGGCGGGAAAGGTGAAGACACGCAGCGTATGCCAGAGACGGTGGAAGTACTGCGTTGCGCCAGTGCCACGCAAATTCGGGGCTGGCGTGATGATTCTGATGCGATCCCAGTAGGTCTTGCGATGGCCGTAGGACAAAGACATCCGATTACGGGCAGCCTCGGAGGAATATCCATCTTCGGTATTGTCAATTGAGTCTTCCTTGCTGTTGTGCTTCTCTACGGGCTGAACAGCCTTCTCGGGTCCATCGCCAGTCTCGACGTCGCGGTCTATGGACGTGCTATCCTCTACATCAGGTAAAATCCCAACTGGCGCATGTTCCATGGTCTTCTCGGGTACCGGACGAGCGGCATCTACCAGGTATGGATCTCCGTTCCCGGTCAGATAGCGGTCACGGTTGAACTCTGTCTCCTCGAGGCCAAAAAAGATAACAATAAGGCTTACGCCGCAGATGATGGCACCTACATAGCCAATCCATCGCCAACCAAGTCCTTCTGCCAAATGTGCTCCGATAAGTGGTCCTAAGTAAGTACCAATGGCAGTGGCGAAGGTGTAGATGCCTAAAACACTACCAGTCTGGTGTTCAAACCAAATGTCAAGGAGAGACAATTGGACGGTGGCTTCGCCAACTGACTCAGCTGCGCCAACAAAAAGCTGACTCCAGACGACACCTCCAACGTTGGTGATGCGGCCATACCAGATAAGACCACCAATGTTGACCAGCATTGAGATCAGATAACCAAGGCGGCGTCCGTACAAGTGGACCAGAGGTGAACTCAGTAGAGTCCAGTATCCGATGGCAATGAACAGAACGCCTGCACCGGTGTTGAAAACATCGTAGCTGATGCCATATTCCTCGTTAACACCGTCTGACCCGGATCCCGCATTGTTCGACGTGGCAGCGGTTAGACCAACTATATACAGGACCAGAATGGAGTGCCAAATTTTCCTTGGTTTAGACCATCGCAATGGATCATTAGGAGACTCAGAAGGCTGCGGAACGAGGACGATATCACCGTGCTTCAGGAGCGAAGCATCTCCAGGTAAGTTGTTGCCGTTCTCATCATAGAGACGTCGCGTGCCTGGGATGACTTCTTCAAAATCCGTTTGTGGGCCGGCCATCGGGCAGGAATTCTTTCTGGGGGCCGGGAATCAGCCGTGCCAGCTGAGCAAGTGCGGTCCAATGTGTGTAAAACTTCAAACGAAGTCGACGCCTCCAGCGTCAACGATTGTCAGCAGGCAAGCATTCCGGTCTGGTGTAGAGGAAGAATCAACAGGTGGAGACTGCAGAAATTGACCATATCTCTTATCTGCGCTGCCGGGAATTGCACGCTTGGGCGTCAAGCGGCCCGCGGCACAGAAACTCCCACGTCATCCGCGCCCAAATGTGTAGTGTGTCCGGAACGGTTAGCTTGCGGCGAATTCGGCAATCTTGCACGAGGCGAAGTCGCCCAACATTTGCCATGAATTATGCTTTGCAGATAGCGGCAGCGACAAGACAATGAAGTACTCTTTCGTGTGCAGTTTGGTTTCTGTCGGCAGCGGTAACAAAGGACTTGATTCTCAAAAAGGCAGCTGGATCGATAATCCCAAATTTATTCGTGTCGCTTCCACCACATTTGGGTGCTGTTATGATGGGCTAGGGAAAGGCTTCGTCTCATGTCAGAGTAGTAGTTTTTCCACGACATGATATGAGGCAATTCGATCGATGCAATACAATTGCCTTCTGATTCAACCGTCGCTGATGCCGGTTGTGTTGGCGTATGCCCATACGGGATCCGCATTGCATCATCAGATTCCATCAACAGTCAGCGGCAGCAAGCCTCAAGGACAGAAGCACAGTAGACCAGGCCGAATATCAGCCCCTACAGACTTTGGTCGCACTATCACGTCCAGCAAAGCTGCAAGCTTGCTCATGTCGTCAAGTTCCTATTCCTGCTTGGCAGCAATAGGAGCTTCCTTCAAGAAAAAGGCTTCACGGTAGAACCTGGCCTCTTCGATGCTCTCCAAGATATCTGCTCGCGCTTCATGAAGCATTTGCTTGCGGGGGATCTTTTTAAGGGTTTCTTTCGGTGCCCACCTCCGTGCAGCTTCCTTAATACTGCTGACATCAAAGATCCTATAGTGGAGGTGGTCGATGATCGGCTTGTACGGCGGCAGCACAAGAAACCCTCGATCGGCATGAATAGAGTTACCGGCAATGAGTGCGGTGCGGCGTTCCGGTGCGAATTTCTTGATATACTGCAATAAGCCCTCGGCCGCCGCCGCCGCAGTGGTAGTGGAATCGAGACAAGCCTGCGTCAGCCCTGATTCGCCATGGTGTTTTGTGCACCACTCGCCCATCCTATCGAGCTGCTCTTTGTCATGGTGGATGATAGCTTCATAGCCGGCCTCATCCAGTATATTTAGGTCCGCGTCAGTGACAAACGCAGCAAGAGACATGATGGTGTCTTTGCTGGTATCCAGACCAGTCATCTGCAAATGGTCAGTACCCCGTCTCACGAATTAAAAAACTCGGCTCTGACCTCGCAATCTATCCATACCAGAGGTACCTTCGATACTGATGCCATCTCCTTCTTTTAGACTTTGATGTTGCGACTCTCTGGTGTCATGTGGTGAACAAATGAGACACTATATTATAGTATGCTAGGCCGCTTTGGGTTTAAGTGGACAACGCGTCACGCTAATACACGCGACGCGAAACCACTTTACGGCGCGCTGCCATCTGGACCTCAACGCGCCCACGACACCTCTCAGTGTCTTGCGCGAGCTTTTTGTCTAGTTTCTTCTTGTTCGACTTTCATATACCCCATAATACATCATGTCTCGCGCCGCAAAATTAGCAGAGCTGCGGGCATTGCGTGCTGCTGGCAAGACGCGCCTCTCCACATACGAAGTCGCGGAGGAAGAGGATCTCTACGACACAGTCGACGACGAGGGCTACAAGAAGATTGTACGAAATCGACTAGACCAGGACGACTTCATCGTAGACGACAATGGCGAGGGCTATGTTGACGACGGTAGAGAAGAGTGGGAAGACGGACAGGGCCGTTACAAATACGCTGCCACAGACAGCGAACAAGAGGATGAGCGGCCCAAAGGTAAAACTGGTATGTAATGGCAGCTTCTCGAATATCAGGCTGTGGCTGACGCGCAGCAGCAAAGAGAAAACGAGAGGAAGACGCAGAAAAACAGGAGAAGATCAACAATGGCATCAGCAAGTACTTTAGCTCAAAGACTGCTGCAAAAGCACCAAAACCAAAGGTGACAACCTTCTTTATGTCCTAGTCAGTAGCATCGAGACTGACTGCCTAAGCCCGTGGCCAGCGCTGCTGATGTTGACTTCATGGACGACCTACTCGGAGAAATCGATACAAACTCCGCCAGCCGTTCCACAACCCGTGTGCGCCCCATAAAGACCGAAACTCGAAGAAAGACCAGAGTGCTGTCTCCGCCAATATCAGAGAATAGACCTGCTGCAAAATCCAGGCGGTCTGACAACTCTGGCTCGCACATGCCAGACACCCCACCAGCAACGAACGCATACGTAGATGACGATGACCTGCCCATATTCAACGATGACGATGTACCCATGAGCGACGCTGTTCTCCCTTCATCACCTGTCACTAAGGCCGTCGAGCGAAAAAACAAATCCGTGGTGAAGTTCGAGGAGGAAGAGGAGGATCTGATGGAGGTAGCTCTTCCTACTGGACACAATGGCGTTCCTGTCGCCAGTGTCAACATGGCTGGAAGACGACCAATAGCCAAAATTAAGAAAGCGGACTATCCGACACCAGCCAGCTCATCGCCCGTTAGACCTTCAACGACGTCAATAGATGCATCTTCCTGGAACGATGTCACGAGTAAGCTGAACGTTATGAGCAGCCCAGCACCACAAACAACAGGTGTGGGGAAGGTGAAGCCAGAAGGGGTATTGGAAGAGGATGGCAGTTTACACATGTTCTGGACCGACTATACGGAAATCCACGGCAGTCTGTGCCTCTTCGGCAAAGTCAAGGATAAGACCACAGGAGGCTACGCAAGCTGTTTCGTCAAAATCGACAACGTCTTCCGGGAGCTTTACTTCCTGCCCCGCGAGCACCGCCATGTCAGAGGTGTGGCAACGGACCAGGAAGTGGAGATGAGCGATGTCTATGAAGAGGTTGACTCGATCATGTCAAGACATCGAGTTACCATGCACAAGATCAAGCCTTGTACAAGAAAGTACGCATTCGAACTGCCAGACGTGCCAAAAGAGGCGGACTATTTGCAGCTGCTGTACGGATACGATCACATGCCCCTTTCCGCTGAACTAACAGGAGAGACATTCTCCCGAGTGTTTGGCACAAATACTTCCCTTTTCGAACAGTTTGTTCTTGGGAAGAATGTGATGGGCCCCTGTTGGCTGAAGATCGCTGATGCGGATTGTGGTTCGATCCACAATGCTTCGTGGTGTAAACTCGAGGTCTCGGTCAAAAAGCCGAACAACATTACTGTTCTTAGCAATTCGGACAATCTCGATGCTCCTCCAATGACTCTGATGAGCTTGTCGCTGCGAACAACTTTCAATGCAAAGGACAACAAACAAGAGATTCTCATTGCTAGCGCGATGATCTACGACAACTTTTCGCTCACCGACACAACGCCAATTGACGAGATGCCATGTAAGAGCTTTACGATTATGCGACCGAACGGCGCCGCTTTCCCCGTTGGATTTCAGCCTGAGGTCGCAAGATTGAAGGGCAACTTTTCGTTTATGAAGACAGAGAAGGAGCTACTCAGCTTGCTTATGGCCATGTTTCAGCGATACGATCCGGATGCGCTCATCGGCCATCGTTTGGATGACGTGGATTATAGCGTGCTTCTCAACCGTCTGCGTGAGAACAAGACTCCTGGATGGCACAGAGTAGGGCGCCTCAAGAGAAGCGACTGGCCAAAGAATTTCGGGAAAGGTGGTGGTAGCTTTTTCGCCGAGAAGCAACTAGCTGCTGGTCGCTTGCTGTGTGATTTGGCTAACGATCTGGGGAAGTCTCTAATGATGAAGTGCCAATCGTGGAGTCTGGAGGAGATGTGTCAGCTCGTCCTGAACAAGCGTCGCGAGGAACTAGACAATGAAGCTGCGCTGAAGACTTGGGCTACCACCAAGGAAGGTCTGCTCAACTACGTCAAGCATTGTCAGGCTGATGCCTACTTCATTGCTGCTATCTCGATGAAGGTGCAAATGCTTCCTCTCACCAAGGTCCTAACGAACCTTGCCGGTAACTCCTGGGCTCGTACACTCAGCGGCACACGTGCCGAGCGAAACGAGTACATTCTACTTCATGAGTTCCACAAGAACCAGTACATTTGTCCCGACAAGCAGTGGGGCAAGGGCAAGATCAAGGCCGAGGAAGAGAACGCTGATGGCGAAGAGGGTGTTGACGCAAAGAAAAAAGACAAGTTCAAGGGCGGCCTCGTCTTCGAACCTGAAAAGGGTCTTTACGATAAGTTCATTCTGGTCATGGACTTCAACTCTTTATATCCCAGTATCATCCAGGAGTTCAACATCTGCTTCACAACAGTAGAGCGGTCGGACCTAGCTGAGGATGAAGACAAGGTGCCAGAGGTGCCCACTCATCAAGACCAAGGTGTTCTCCCTCGTCTGATTGCAACACTGGTGTCACGCCGTCGCGAAGTCAAGAAGCTCATGAAAGATAAATCTGCTACTGCAGACCAGTTGGCCACCTGGGATATCAAGCAGCTTGCCTTGAAGCTCACTGCCAACTCCATGTATGGATGTCTGGGATACACAAAATCGCGTTTCTACGCGCGACCGCTGGCTATGCTCACCACCTACAAGGGTCGTGAGATCTTGCGACGGACCAAGGACATGGCTGAAGAGAAGATGCTCCGTGTCATCTACGGAGACACTGATTCCGTTATGATCAACACTAACGTCGACAACATTCAAGACGCGCTCAAGCTTGGCAACGAGTTCAAGAAGGAAGTCAATGACAGCTATAGACTCCTGGAGATCGATATCGATAATGTCTTCCGACGCATCCTTCTGCACGCCAAGAAGAAGTACGCTGCCATCAACATGGTGCCAGCTGACGGCAAATATGTAGAGAAACTCGAAGTCAAAGGCCTCGACATGAGGCGCCGAGAGTACTGTGCCCTCTCCAAAGAAACTTCTGCGTAAGTGCACTTCCGCAATCGCTCATTTCATATTCTGACTTCTAGCAGCGAGCTCCTGAACTTTCTTCTCAGCGGTGAAGATCCCGAGACTGTTGTCGAGAAGATTCACAACCACCTGCGCGAACTTAGCAAGAAGATGCGCGAGTACTCTGTTCCTGCGCGCAAGTACACCATTTACACACAGCTGGGAAAAAACCCAGACCAGTATCCCAATGGTGCATCTATGCCCTCAGTACAAGTGGCTTTACGTCTTCAAGCAAAGGGAAAACACGTCAAAGCCAAAGATGTAATGTCTTTTATCATTACGGGCGACTCCTCTGGATCTGCCGAAAATGCGGCAAAGAACGCATACCCAGTCGACGAAGTCATCAAGCCCGGCAGCGAGCTCAAGCCAGACATCGATTACTACCTACACAAACAGATCCTACCGCCGGTAGAACGCCTTTGTGCGCCTATAAGCGGAACAAACATCACACAGCTCGCTGCCTGCCTTGGTCTCGATACAACCAAGTACCGCGTCTCAACAGCCACGGAAGGCAAACAGGAAACCGAGATCCACCCCCTCGAATCCCAAATCCCAGACGCGGTCCGCTTCGAAAAATGCACACCACTCTTCCTCCGCTGCAGAACATGCGCCTCAACAGCCCCTTTCCACGGCATTGCAGACACCCGCACACGCACTCTTACGCACACAGGCATCACGTGCGCAAACCCCGAATGCAGCACCCCGCTCTCTACCCTCTCCATCGTGGCCCAACTCGATTCCCAAATCCGCCAACTCCTCGCCTCGTACTACGAAGGCGTAGTTGTGTGCGACGATCCTGCATGCGCGCAGCATACGCGTTCGCTGTCCGTGTACGGCAGCCGTTGCTTGGGCCCCAAGGGCCTTGCAAAAGACTGCCTGGGTCGCATGCGCTGGCGGATCAGCGAGAAGGACGTCTGGAACCAGTTGTTGTATTTCCAAGCACTGTTTGATGTCGAGAGGGTGGGACGCATGGAGGGCGCGACCGGTGAGGCGCTGGAAAAGAGGAGAGTGCTTGCGCAGGTCAATCGCGAGAGGTGTGAGACATTGCAGCGCGTTGTGGGGAGGTGGTTGGAGAGGAATGGCCGGCAGTGGGTGCAGATGGATAGTTTGTTTGGGTTTGCGTTGAAGTAAATTGCTGGTGGTAACGGGGGACGCTCATCTTGTGACGTGTTGGGTTGGGTAATGGGCGTTCGGCAGGGTGGTTTGGGCTTGTTTATCATGTCATGGCGAATGAGTTGGGTATTTAGTCCGTTGCGCTGTCTATGAATGCTTATTTTCCTCCTCCATATGTTCCTTTATTTGCTATGTGGTCCATCCTGCTCTCTGATCGGGTCCTTTGTCGAGTTTCTATTGGCACAACATCTGTTGCATAACGTGGCAGCTTTCCAAGAGCAGAACGGCTGCAAGGGTTGAAACCAATTTCACGCTGTTCCCTATCTGTGGTCAGAGATTGCATGAAAGTCAACTCGCGGGGACCCTGTAGTCCTTTGCATGCCTCACGTGCAAAGATCATCTCTGTGATCCCCTCTCAAATGGACATGGCGAAAGCCAATCGCACGTACCGAAGATAATTTACGATATGTCTGTTACATATGCATGACTAACACCTTGCTACGCATCTTCAGCTCCTTCGCCAACTCCTCGCTTGCAAGCAACCAACCCCATGACGGCAAAAAAGAGAAGGGGAAAAAGGGCCCGCTTAACCCTGTACTCAGCTCGAAGTCCCCAGCCCAAATCCCCAAACCCTATTGCTCCTTCACGAGTCTCGCTGCACCATGGCTCCCCTCACCCACTCGCCAAACCCGCCCTCCTCTACACTCTTACTAAACGCCACCCAGAACGCCAGCTTCTCGCTCACTGGGCGGGCACAGTGCTCCACCAGCGCTTTAACACTCATGCTCTTCAGCTCCCGCACCCGCATCAGCTGCTCCGCCCACTCGAGATCCATGCCGCCGATGCTTCCGCCGCCCCATTGCTGCTTCATGCGCAGCATGGTGGTGTAGTCCTGCGCAGTTGGGGCGTCGATGTGGGTCCAGCCTCCGTCGGGACGGCCAGCAATGATGTTCAGATGCAGGTGCTGGAGGAACATGGAGGGCTGATGGGAGTCGTTGGAGGTTGTGGACTGACTGGGGTCTTGTGAGGTGGAGAGATACGCGCACAGGCTTTCCCATTCTGCGCGGTCGAATTCCTTGGTATATGGGAGTGCTTTCTTGGTGATGCTTAGTTGTTTGAGATGGCTCCTTGAGATTGGTGTCAGGTCGCTGAGGAAGGGAACGGCGGCCTCGATGCATGTGTGGAAGGAGAATGTGTAAGTTGAGTAGAGGGTCTTTGAGGCTTCAGCGTGGATCTGGCGGTTTACGGCGAGGAGGGAGGGCACTGTCTGACGTAGATGTGCAGTGTACGGCGAGAGGAGGACGCGGTATGTTGTTGGTGTTGTTGTGGTCAGGAATGGACCTTTGATATTCGATGAGTACACATTCGCATACTGTGCTTGGTAGTGAGGGAACGTACCGGTCCTGACGTAGTATGTGCTGCGGCGTCGCCATGAACGGCTTGCTTGGGCACCTAGCCAAGGATCGATTGTTCGGACACTCAGTGTGAAAGGGTCGTTGTTTGTGTCTTCGGAGAAGTAGGTGTGGAAGTCGGGGAGGAGGTTGGCCACCGAGGTGCCATGGGTTGTAGTAGGGCGCAACGATGGGAGTAGCATGTACTCGTATATCATCAGGCGAATCTCCAAAGGCAGGCGCAATAGCGGTGAGGTGGGCAAGCCAGTCTCCGCTGGAGTGCCTGCAGTCATACTGGTTACTATTTGGGAGGCTTTCTACACAGCTGTTTGTCAATACACTACGCTGTTAAAGTTCGCCTCTCTTCAGCGCTTTATATGCTATTCACGAGCACCCTTGCTTCGATTCGCAACGAAGGTCTCTAAGGTCTCGCTACTCTCACACCAACCACGTACAAGCGATCAAGACAACGAGAGTACAAACACAGCACAAGAAGTCTGGACACAAATTTTTTGGGCGGGAGTCAGCCGAGGTGTGGGCGCGACGCGACATATGGACGTGCGACCGCGGCGACACGACATGGTAGTCCATCATGGTGCGCTTATCAGAGCGTTGCTTGAAATAATTCCGATACCATGATGACCATGATGCAGGTGTCGATAGCGCCATGCTCTGACGGGTCAAGTCGAAGAGGTGCTAGGCTCAAAGTCGGTTAAAGCACATCCGAGTTTGCAGTAGCGCGCAGATACTCGGATTAAGTGGGGATGACGTTTTGGGACATCCTTGGAAACTCCTCATTTGGGTGCGGAAGGATAGGCGATGCGGTGAAAGATTTCGCAACGAGATGTCTGTGGCTAATATGAAGCAGAGGCTTCATTTGCGAGCAAGGGACCAAGCCTCTGCAGTCAACCAGTTGACGCTTGCGGAAGCCGCTTGTGCCTGTAAACTTATGATCACTCATCAGCGAGTCTCGCTTTGCTAGCAACAATGTCGCTTGATTTGCACGCAATCGTGATCACCTGCAACATCATCCATGCGCAGAGAATGTTGGGCTCGATTGATAGCGTAAGCTTGTGCGCCGTCGTTGAGCGATAGTAACGACATGACAGGGCGCATGCCCGTCCGCAACACGCCAATGTTGCAGTTCAGTTGTGGTATACAGTCCATGAAAGCATGTAATTTTGATATCTCCTTGACATCCTCAGGGTCAAGGAAGAGCCTCTGCTGGAGAATGGCCGTTTACCAGTTGCGAGGATCGAGACGTGTTTGGCCATTGAATTAGGGCATGGTCGGAAGTTTAAAAAAACACATGACCAATGAAAGAAGACCGTGACGACTGGCGAGGGAGAATGCCGTGATCTTGGCCAGGGATGGTACGTACCTGCGTCTCGTTGCGAGCTTCGGCCAGGCCTAGTGCTAGTATCCTTGTCGAAGCACACACTTTGTTGAAGGACGACTCGGGCATATATAGATGAAAGAGTACAAAGAGCAGAGTGGCACGTAGAATCCAGATCCACAAGATACCTCCTGAGATGACGCATGGTATAGAACGTTAGATTATCGAGACGAGCTGAGGTAATGTGATGTGGGACAAGGAGGGAAGCACGAAAGACCATCACGTGCACCAGAGACAAACAGCACCAAGCCGCGACTCTGGTTTACTCACCACATGTAACTTTCACGGACAATGTTCCAGCAAATGCAGTTTCCCCGACACAATCAATGATTTGATTCGCACGCTTGTGTAAAGCTGCCAACTACTTCAACTCCGGAGAACCTATACCCGCCGACTAGCGTTGCTGAATACCAGTACCAATACTAAGAAAAACACCAGAATGAACACAGATTTTTGGTAGAGTTTGACTCCTTTCCGGCCCGACGCTGTGAACTCAAGATATCAACAAGACACCATCAAGGCACATTCTCAACGCCCATTCGCGATCAATGATGCGAGACGCCAAAGTGAGAGGATGCAAGACGAGCGAACAACCTCAGAGAGAGGAGAGAGAGGAAAAAGAGGAAAAAGAGTTTCATAATACAATGGTCGTGGCCCTAGAGCAAGCGTGCAATATCAAAATAGACATGCTTTTCATGACCCGTCATCAATTAGGAGACTGATGGGGGAAAGGATGGTCCCCTCGCCGGATCAGTACACTCCTCTTGTTGATACTGATGGACTTGGTATCCTTTCACCACCAGCTCATCCAACCTGGTCTTGAGGCAGAAAGCGTGAAGCTGCACCTAGAAATCCGAACGTCTTCCTTCTAATTGCCCCTTCGCGCATTTGTGGTCAAGTGGTTTAGCCTGGCTTGCCACCTAGTGCTGGCCGTAGTTGGTGCCCCAGCCGCCACGACTGTTGTAGTTTCCACCACCGTAGCCGCCGCCGAATCCACCGTAGTTGCCGTAGCCGGCCTGCTGGTTGTTGCCCTGCTGATGGCCAAGGCCGCCGAGCCCACCGTACTGGCTGTTGCCGCCAAGATGGCTAGGGTATCCGCCGAAGCCCTGCTGGTGAGACTGTTGCTGGTGCAGACCCTGTGCGCTCTGGCTAGGGGTACCTTGGGTGGCCGAGCCAGGGCGACCTTGCTGGGCTCCGAGAGCGGACTGGCTAGGGCCGGTGCTCTTGGAGTCACCGAAGCCCTTCAGTGAATCATCACCAGCCTGCTGGCCGCCCTGCTGCTGGCCATACGAGCTCTGGCCAGTGTAGCCAGGTCGGCTGAAGGAGTCAGGCAGACCGCCGAATCCACCGGAACCAGATGTGCCGCTGTGGTTCTGACCCATACCAGAAGCTGAGCGGCCATAGTCGCCAAGACCACCGAACCCACTTCCACGTTCGTTAGAAGAGGCTCCAAAGCCTCCAGCATTAGCCGGAGAAGAGGAGTGCTGGTCGTAGGAGGCCTGGGGAGACATTCCATAGTGATGAGGCTGGCCGTACATGCCCTTTCCAAAGCCACCATAGCCCTGCTGCTGACCGTAGCCTCCGTACGTGTTTGCGTAGTTGGCATAATACGGGCTGTTGTAGTACGGGTGATTGTACGGGTAAGCGCCATGCTGAGGCTGCTGGTGATGACTCTGCGAAGCAGGTCCAGAAGGAAGCTGGCTTCCCAGACCAGGATTAGGGGTGTTGTGTCCGCTGTTTGACGCCTCGCCGTAACGGCTTTGCTGGTTCTGCTGGCCCTGAGAGAAGGTGTCTTGCGGGCCGGAACCGAATCCACTTCCAGTGCGCTGCTGAGCAGATCCAGCCTCCTGCTGGCTAGGCGTCTGCTGACCGTAGGCCTGGTAGTACTGCTGGTATGCGTTACGCTGTTGCTCGGAAATATAGTTGAAAGAGTTATCAGGGGCGGAGGAGACAGCGCCAGGCTGTGACTGGGCCTGACTGTGCTGACCGGGGTAATCGTATTGGTTTGATGCAGATGGAATCTGCTGGCCAAAGGGGTCGTACGGCTTTTGGGAAGGCGCGGCAGCGGCCTCAGACTGCTGGCCATAGCGACCAAACTGGTTGTAGGACTGGCTGGACTGAGAGCCCTGGTTTTGCATCGCCTGAGATGTGAGAGGGTTGGATGGAGATTGCTGGGACAACGGCTGCTGCTGTTGTTGTTGCTGCTGCTGTTGTTGTTGTTGCTGCTGTTGTTGTTGTTGCTGCTGTTGTTGTTGTTGCTGCTGCTGCTGCTGGGGTACAGGAGGCAGACCCGGAGCCTGCTTCGGTGTGGGAACAGACTGCTCGGGTTCTGTCTGCTCTACGTGGGGCACCTGGCGGGGTGCAGGGGGCAAAGAGGCCCTGGGCTGCGCAACTGGCGAATGCTGGGGAGGCTGAGTCCTGGTCTCTGCCTCCTCCCTATCCTCGTCAACGTCCTCCTCACCTCCAAGGCCTAGGCTACCAAATTGGACCGCGGCTCTGTCTACAGCGTGGTTTCCTGGCATGACGACTGCCTCGTGCTGCTCCTGAAGCTTCCTCTGGAAGCTAGCGCTGCGGTGTGGTGTTCCGGAAGTAGCCTTCAAAGCGGTCGTGGCAAATCCTCCGACAGCGGGACGGCCAATTGGTGCCTGGGTGGAGGTGCTGAGAGGAGTAGCTACTGCACTTCCGATGTCCTTGGAGCTAGCGACGGTGCTAAACGCTGTCTCGGTGGGTGGCGGGTGTGACACGTCAGGCAAGTGCTCAACATTTTCCTTAGTGAGCTCGTCCTTTGAGGGTGTAATGTTGAGCTCAGCTGTAGGCTCTTCGACCTTCTCTGGGGTCTTGTTTGTGTCGTCGGCGATGATCGTGGGCTCGTCGACTTCATCTGCAACAGGCGGAATGGGTAGCTCCTCAGCCTGGACGGCAGGCTCCTTTGCAACTTCGGCAGCAGGTGTCTCGGTGACGGCAGGGGTAGGCTCTTTGGGGGGTTCGGCGGCCTTGGGCGCAGGCTTGGGCGGGGCAGGCTCAGCAGGCTTCGCGAACATGCTAGCCCACGTCTTCTTGGCAGCGATCACGGGATGCTTGACGGCCTCTTTGGGGTCGTGGAGCACCTCTGATATGGTTCCAGGTACTGCGTCCTTCTTCTGAGCTTCGGCCGTGGCCGTGTCGGGCTTCGCGCCCCACGCGCCGGTGGTGGTGGTGGTGGTGGCATCAGTGGCAGGCTTCTTGTCCCAGGCTCCAGGCTCAGCAGAGGGCGTGTCCCACGCGGAGGACTCGTTTGTAGGCACTGAAGTCGATGCAGTGCGGGGTCCAGACGACGTAGCGCCGCCTCGTCCGCCACGGAAGCCACCACGGCCTCGGTCGGTGCCGCGGCCACGACCACCACGGCTGCTATCAAGGCCGCGTCGGGGAGCATCGCCGCGTGCGCCACGGATGGTGGAAGACTCTGTGGGGGCAAAGTTCTCCTTTGTTGCTTTGGAGCGCGATCGGTCCTTGGCCTTCTTGGGCACTTCGCTGAACTGCGAGACGGCGCCTGCGGGGTGGGTTGTTAGCAGCGCACACAGAGTGGTGGGGGGACTGTGACTGAGACTGGAACTGGGACTATGAATGTGACTGGGACTGGGACTCACCTTCGCTGATCCGTTCGACGGTCCTCTCGAGGTCGCCGTCAGCCTCTTCGATGGCCAGCACAAGGTCGGCGTCAGACCAGTCCGGGAACAGCTCCTTCAATGTGGTCAATTGCGACGAGTAGCGCTTCTTGAGCTCGCCCAGCTCGCCCTGATCTGCTGATGTGTCCACCTTGGACGCCGCGCTGTCGCCGTTGGTGCTCCGCGCGCCTCGCGAGCCATAGCCTCCGCCTCGGCCACCGCGGGCAGTCGTCCTGCCTCGCGCAGGCCTGCTTTGTGCGTCAGACATGTGAGCTGTGTATGTGTGGTGGGTGCAGCCGCGCTGGACTCGGTGGTGTGCGTTGTGTGAGGGCAGTGGAGCGGACGTGCGGTGGAGGAAATGATGTATTGTTGGACGTGGTTTCGGCGCTGCGAGCTTCGTTTAGCAGCGACGGCCTTGGCAATCCGGCCAATGGCGTCAGAGCAGCGCGGCCGTGTCGCGTTTCAGACGTTCAGTGCACAGGGCGGGCAGAGCGACAGCAAGCAAGGCAGAGGGTAAGTGTGAGGAAGGGGACGGGGGCAGGAGGCGTCTGGAGTGCGTCTGCTGTTCGCTGCAGTTGGGTCCTCGCCGCCTTGTTTGCTACTATTCATGTCATATGATTCATATCCATAACCATATCCACACGACCGCACCCTGGGCCACGTCACGTGCGCCATCGCTGCACCTCACCTGTCCGTCCTGCGACAGGCGCTCCACCTTGCCTCAACCTGAGTACCTACCTAACTGAGTCACTTCGCGCCGCTGCATGCCAGTCGACAACACTGCCCTCTGACCATGCCGCCCTCCATCGGCCAGCGCGCCTTGAGCACTCTGGCCAAGAGGCTCCACCCGCAGCTGCCCCTCACGCCACGAGAGAGCCAGCAGCTGCTCAACCTACTCACCACCTCATTCCGCTCCCACCTCGATCGTGAGCATCCTGTGCATGCACCGGAAAAGGCCCAACAGCCTGCCGTACGCTGCGCTGCCTTGGAAGACCACAGGCCCCTCCATGCTACCTCTTCGGCAGCCTTGGCCTCACAGCACCTTGATGCCGTCCTCTCCAATCCTCTCTTCGCCGTGAAGCCCTCCAGACGAGCCTCAGAGCCAGCTGCCTCCCATGTCTTGAATGATCCTGTCGCCTGGCTCCTGAACGAGATTGCTGCAGGAACTGCTACCTTGTCTAAAGTGGCCCTCTGTCTAGAGATACTCGATAGACGCGCGCCTGGTCCACAACTGCATCGAGGCAAATCACCTGGCAAATCACCTGGCGCTATCATCAGTGAATGGCTTCATTCCAGCGGGGCAGATGTCTCGAAAGAGTTCCTTGACATGTGCACCGCCACGTCCCAGACCAAGCGACCTGATGCTTTCATCTCCCGCCTTGTGAGGCTGCTGATATCCAACGGCAAGAAGAGGGTACTTTGGGAATGGTTTGCCGGCCAGCGACTTCAAGCTTTCCTGGGCCAGAGCAGGCTGCACGTGTTTCGAAAGCAGCTGCTGTTCCACATGGTACGCATGGAAGCCAGCCAAGACCTACGTCAAGGCCTCTTGACCTTTGAAAGAGCCCACGATCTCACCGAGAAATACGCCTTGCCTTATGATATGTTGCGCTCTGCCGGTCAAGTCCTTGTTCAAACTATCACCGTGAAATCGACCGAGTCGATCAGTCACAATCTTTACAAGTCCTTCCAGGACTCTACGAAACTCTGGCTACCTAGCAAGTGGGCGCAGGCGGTTGATTCAATGTTGTGGCTTCATCACCCAAGTGGAACATCTGTTACACCAGGATTACAGTTCATCGAGGACCCTAATGGTGCTGTAACATTCGCCGAGGCTAATCCAAGTCAGCGACGCTTCATCGTGCAACTCAGTCTGGGCGTTGCACGTCAGCTGCTTGAGGATGAACATCTCGAGGATGCTCAGACAACTATGGCATTTTTGAAACAGCATTTCCCTGACCTCGTCTTGTCAAAGCTACCTACTAAAGAGAAGGCAATTGTCAAGCGCCAGTCGAGCAAGATCGAGAAGGCTCGGAAAGAGGAAGAGAAGAACCTCGAGCTGCTCGACAGTCTCGCTCCAGCTTGATCTGGCTGAGGACGTAGTTCTTTCATCGCCACAGAGTATTTAGTTCATGACCAGAAACTATGATGCAGGCTACCAAGGAAGAACACTTGGAATAGGACCTCACGTGGACGACAGCTCACAGCTTCACTTCTGGGGATGAACAACCATCCTTTCACAAGCACCGAAGATGCAACAAGCACTCGCCTGTCAGCCACTGGCAAGTGTGTTGCACACGAGTTAGACTGGGGCACACCTTTCTACTTCCTGAATGTGTAAACCCTGACAGGAGATGGCATGAGTGCGCAGGTGCGAGTTTCGAGGGACGTACCCTATGAACACCCTGCCATCACATGCTGCAGTCCGATCTTGTCGCAGTGGACTCACCAAATTATAATCCGGCGACATGTACAAGTCAGGCACAAGACTCTCAACATCCTTTTACAACCTCTAGCGTAGCCGCTGTATACTGGTTTGAGTCTAACATCGCACACCTGTCAGCATGATACAACAATCTACCCAATGTAATTCCAATACCATAATCTAAGCCATTCGTACTCGCGCACCGTCCTCTCCAAGCTCCCAGCACACTAGCACTCAACATGACATCCAACCTTCCTCTTATAGCTAGCATCAAGCACGAAACCACTGAATGAGGAAAATTGCCAGAAAAACCATTGATTGCTGCCCAAACTCGCTGTCTTATTCAGGATTGCAACGTGTCTCGAATCGTGCTGTTCAAGGGCCGTATTCGCATCCCGCTGTCATTCTCGGTCAAATCGTCGTATTTGGAGAAGAGGTCCGCCGGCGACTACTCCGGGTCGACGTTCATGTTCGCTCTCCACTCAACGTTCCGCTCCGCGCTACTACCGGTACTGTATACTCGCTTTCCCCATCGGGGCAGCCAACCACCTGTCGTAAAACCTCGAAAGACAAAAAGCGCGCACAATTGTTGCGGTACTGATGAGATGAGAGAAAAACTGCAAGTCCAAGTATTTTATTAGCTGGCTGGCGAGAAGTCGTACTGTATACACGGTAGAACGTGATTCGACAATGGGATAAACTTATCCGAGCCACCCATCCTCACCATCCTCATCCTAATCCCCCCCCCCCCACACCCCGCCATCACAACTCCCTCCCTCCATCCATCCCTTCCTTCAAACTCACACACACACAACATAACTCTAACGCACACCTCCAACACCCACACCACCACCCACAACGATGCTAACAGGCCTCCACCACATCAACCTCACGATCCCGGCCTCCACCTTCCCCCAAGCCGCCACATCCTTCTACGCCCAAACCCTCGGCCTAACACCCCGCCCCGTCCCCTCCCACCAGCGCTCAAAACTGCTGTGGTTCGATATTGGGACGTCGGGCCAACAGGTCCATATTGCTATTGGCGCTGAGTCGGATTTCGCTGCCCTTACTACTGGTGCTGGTACTTCTACTACTGGTGCTGTCCCGTCCTCACGCCACCCTTGTTTCCGCGTCGCTGGTGCAGAAGAACTGCGGGCCTTGCAGGAGAGGATTTGGAAGCATTTTGAGGAAGGCGGGGTGGGGGCGCCGTGTGAGGCGGATTGTCCGGGGGGAGAGGGGAGTGGGGATAAGGGGGTGGAGTATCCGATGAGGTTTTTTGCGAGGTGAGTGGTTCTCTCTCTTTGTGTGTGTGTGTGTGTGGGTGGGTGTGGGTGGGTGTGGGTGGGTTGTTGATGTTGTTGTCGTTGTTGATATTGGATATTGGATGTTGGATGTTTCTTTACTTTGTTTTTGAATGCGTGCAAGGCTAATATCAACAGGGACTTTGCGGGGAACAGGCTAGAGTTTAGTCTATAACTGGAGTCCGAGTCAAAGGGGGTGATGATTCACTCGGATAAGATTAGATCAGATCAGATAGACCACACGACGCACATGAGCGAAGAAAGAACAGGTAACGTGCGGGGGAAAAAAAAGTGTTGAAAATGCTTTTTTGGTATTCAATCCCAAGTCTATAAGTTCGAACATGCTACGTAGAGAAGAAAAAGGAAAGGAAAGAAAAACATTCGTAGATCTAGTTTGCAAGCAAATCGCTATGCAGGATATCCACCGGATCCGTATATATATCAGCCCAAAACGCCGTGAAATGCAACAACTCTACCATGTTACTAGACAGTAACAAGGTGATTACTCAATAGCGGAGACACCAGCATTGCCGGTAACGGGGTTGATGCTCTCGTTGAACTCAAACTTGAACTCCTCACCAATCTCCTTGCGAATGGCGGTCTTGATAGCCTCGAGGACGTTGGGGAAGACACCAAAGGAAGCAGGGTTGTTCTCGTCGTTGTCGCCGCCCTGGAAGACACCGGTGCGGACAAGGCAGGTGTTCCAGCCGTACATGTTACCACCGATGATGTCGGAGGCCGGGTTGTCACCGATCATGTAGATGTTGGAGGGCAGGCGCTCGTCGTTGTGGATCTGCTCCATCCACGAGGCGATGACCTCGTCGGCGTACTTGTAGGTGGCCAGCTCGGGCTTGCCGTAGACGACACGCTCGAGGTCCTCGCCGGTGAGCGCCTTGTACATGGCCTCGAGGCCAATGCGGAAGGCTCCCTGGGACATACGGGGGTAGGGGTGCTCGGTGGGGCAGAGCAAGTCACCCTGGGAGAAGTAGATGGGGATGCGCTGGGAGACGGGGTCCTTGGCGCGGGTTCCGAAGCGGCCGTTCTCAGACTGGAGAAGGTCCATGATGATCTGCATGTCGGTGGCGTAGTCGCGGGAGTCGGAGAAGACCATGATGGCGTCGATGTTCATCTTGGAGAAGTCGCGGGGGTTGGAGGTGGCACGCTCCTCGTCAGTGAAGACGCGGTAGGGGGCGATGGTGGGGTCCCAGGCGATGATGTCGTTGGGGACGACAATGTTCTTGAAGCCGTACTCCTGGGCGACCTCGCGGCACTTGTAACCCTCACCACCGACAACGAGAACAGTCTCGTAGTAGTCGGCAAGAGCACGCATGGGAGTGTGGGACTGGATGAACTGGTCGGTGGAGATGGGGTTGTGGAGGATCTTGGAGAGCTGCTCGCAACGGGGGCCCTCGAGCTTTCCGGAGCCGTTGGTCAAGAAGATGTGGGGGATCTTGATACCAAGCTCGTTGTCGCCGTTGAGGATCTCAAGAGTGCGCTTGCCCTCGGGGATCAGACGGTCACCGTGGACGAGGACACCGTCAATGTCGAAAACAAAGGCCATGTCCTTGGCCTTGGTGACCTTCTCGCCAGCAAGATCCTGGAGCTGGGCGGCGATGATGTCGCGGGAAGGCTGGATCGGGGGCATGCCAGGGCGCTGAGCAGCACCGCCGGGGTAGTGAACGGAGCTCAACCGCGACTGCCTCTTGGAGCGGGGAATGGGCAGCGAAGTACCGAAAGAGTTCCTCGACCCCCTCCTGTCCTTCATCGAAGGAGACAGGGAGAGGTTGTGCATGTAGTTTTGAGCATCAGCCATGGCGCTCCTTGTGGCTGGGACCTCGATAGAGTTGGCACCACCCTGCTGGTGACCAGCATCGCCGGGGATGGCAAGAGAGGCCTTGCGAGTGTCTGCCTTCTGGAGACCCTGGGCAAGTTCGTTGTCGTTGATCTGAGACATGATGGCGGTCGTGACAATTGTGGATTTGTGTGGTGGAAATATCAAGATTCAAGAGATGACAGGCTTCTCAGAAGGTCCAAGTATGTTGATGTTTGAAAGAGAGTTTGGGAGTGATGGAATGATGAGCAGGAGTCAGGGTCTGGGGAAGGGATATATATCATTCAGATGTCAGAAGCAAGGCCCCTCTTCGCTCTTCGCGGACCCCGGATGCCATCATCAGGGCTCCAAACACCTGTCAAGTCTTCACACAGTTTTCCTCAACGAATCCGAGCGTCGCCGAGTCGTACACCGCACGAAACAGCAGCAAGTAGCTGCGTACCCACAGTGCGACATCATCACTCGCTCGGAAGAGGCCGTCGAGGGGGACGCTAGTGCAAAAACTTTGTTGCTAGAGAATGGAAACTGGATACCGTCATGGTGCGGTTTGGACGGTTTGGCAGTAAAACTGGGGACTGATAGCGAGGGGAGATTGTGAGTCGCCACAACACTGAAGGCGAGCCAGAAGCTGCCTGTATAGAATTTGGCCGAGGATGAGCCCGAGCGTGCGGGAGATGCAACGAGCCCCATTTCACCGGAGCTGCAGCGCGCGGCCGGCAAGGCAAGGCTGCCGACACTGCTCAGTGGACACTGGACAGGCAGCCGTCACCGCTGGTCGAGAGGTGACAGTGCGATGGAGTGGAGCGCCAGCTACATGCCTCCAGCCTTCACGTCGATAAGCTGTGGGTAACTGCTGCAAGCAATGCTTGATAGAGTGACGGCCAGCACCAAAGATGTTCGTGATTGCTGCAGCCAACCGCAGTGGCGCTGGCTCCCATGGCCGGCAGTGACGTCTGGCGGTGGGGCGAGACGCATGAGGCAAGCGCGGCTCGCCGAGTGGGTGTCCTAATACAGTTAGTGATTAGCTATTAGTAGCTAGCGATCGCATAGTAGACGGTTAGAGGCTGGCTAGACGAGGGCGCCAGCGCATTCAGCAAATGGCAGGCTGTGCCTGGGGCGATCAAGCCCTATGCGGCCGGCCGCACCGAGCGTCTCAGCGTCTGCGTCTCACAGGGCTACGCAGAGCCGCTCAGACGTCGGCGCTGCGCTTTTGCTCCAAATCTTCTCCAAGGCATCGACGTCCATGTCGCGGTCGGCCCGCGCGGTGGACCCTGAGCCCACTTGTACGTCATGCTGCTCAACGCCGACGAAATGCGAGCACGCTTTTGAAACCGTTGGATGTTGTTGGATGGGGCAACTGTGGAAATTTCGGGTCCTTTGTGCTCGTGCGATGGGGCGCGTACGAGAAGGGATCGGGATCGTTCACTGGCTGCTGAGATGAGGTTGAGAGGGCGGTGATGCAACCCTGGGGCGAGCATCGAGCGTTGCAGAGTTTTGCTAGACGCTGCATGGCGAACAGGCGATTGCGTATATGTACCGAAGAGGCCGTGAGCCGCGCTGCCATCTCATCATCTCTATACTATCACATCTCTTGCAGCTTGAGCAGGCACTCGGTTGTTCATATCATCACACATCACACCTGCATCCATCACAAATCTGAACGCATATATCACCACAATGGGTGTCCAAAACAACAAGACCTTCAAGCTCTCCAACGGCGTGCAGATGCCCGCCGTGGGCTTCGGCACTTTTGCCAACGAGGGCTCCAAGGGCGAGACATACAAGGCCGTCACCAAGGCGCTCGAGGTCGGCTACCGCCATCTCGACTGCGCATGGTTCTACCAGAACGAGGACGAGGTCGGCGAGGCCGTCCGCGACTTCCTTAAGGCCAACCCCAGCGTCACCCGCAAGGACCTCTTCATCTGCACAAAGGTCTGGAACCACCTGCACGAGCCCGACGAGGTCGAGTGGTCGTTCAACAGCTCCCTCGAGAAGCTGCAGATGGACTACATTGACCTGTACCTCGTGCACTGGCCCATTGCCGCCGAGAAGAACGAGCAGTACATGCCCAAGATCGGCAGCGACGGCAAATACGTCATCAAGAAGGACCTAACAGCCAACCCAGAGCCAACCTGGCGCGCAATGGAGGCACTGTACAAGTCCGGCAAAGCCCACGCCATCGGCGTCTCCAACTGGACCATCGCAGGGCTACAGCAGCTCCTCAAGCTCGCCGAGGTAAAACCGCACGTCAACCAGATTGAAATCCACCCCTTCCTGCCCAACGAGGACCTTGTCCAGTTCTGCCTACGCAACGACATCCTCCCCGCCGCCTACTCACCCCTGGGCTCCCAAAACCAGGTCCCCAGCACAGGCGAGACGGTGCGCCAGAACAAGACGCTCAACGAGGTTGCGCAGCGCAGCGGCCACGACCTCGCGCAGGTGCTGCTCGCATGGGGTCTGCAGCGCGGCTATGCGGTTCTCCCCAAGAGCTCAACCGCTAGCCGCATCGAGTCCAACTGGCAGATTCCCGAACTCAGCAAGGACGACTTTGACGCCGTGCAGAAGGTTGCTGAGGGTCGGCACACACGATTTGTCAATATGAAGGATACGTTTGGATATAATGTGTGGCCCGAGGAGACGGACGGCGGCGAGATCAAGGCATAGATGGTTGTCGTCTGTCGTTTGTTGTCCGTCTGCATGTACGAGACATGTCCTACCCACGAAACATGTCGGCGTTTGGATGTATTTTGATTTAGCGATACCAAGAAGTCTTAGAGAAGTTGTCGATAGAGTTTGAAATATAAATGTATACATACATATATATATATATATATATATATATATACCAATTCTTTCCCTCTGCGATCATTGCTATCATCACCATCACCACCGATATTATCGTCGCTATCGTCGTGTTTCTCACTGCCCCTCCTATCATCCCTCACATCCCCCTCCCTCCCCGCACACCACACCGACAATCACTTCACAACCCCACCTGCAGGTAATCTCTACTACCCCGGTGCCCGTTACTGCTCTTCACGGGGACGGTCCACAGTTTCTTGTGGCAACATACCTGTAGGGACATGCCTGTAGGTGTAGGGACAAGCCTGCATGGACGTGCCTGTGGTGGCAAACTCTTGCTCGGCAATCGATGTGCAATCGATAAGATGCAGAGTGATGCAGTACTATGTAGGGTGTGAGTATGGATGTAGTTGTTAATTTAGAGATGGATGGATGGATGGATAGATACGATGTGACCTACTACCAAGCTACCCACAACCAAGACCACAATTTCGGTATCATCCTTCAATCCAACTTGATATCAAAACTCGTCCCACATCCACAACTACTCGTCGCACCCGGAATCCCCGTAACCTTGAACTGACTCCCAATCAACTCCATGGTATAATCAACCGTACTACCATTCAGCAGCTCCAGCGAGCTCTCATCAACAACAACCTTCTCGCCCTTTGCGCCCTCAAACACCGTGTCCTCGTCGGTCGGCGGCTCCTTGGCCAGGTCCGTCAGCGACATCAGGTACTGGAAGCCGTGGCAGCCGCCGGACTCGATGCTGACGCGCAGGGCGGTGTGGGGGTTTGCGTCTTTCTGGGCGATGCTGGAGAGGCGGTGCGAGGCGCGTGGCGAGATGGAGATGCCTAGTGGGGAGCCTGCGTCGTCGGTGCGGGGGTGCAGGACGGCGCGGGCGGGGGTTGCGGCGGAGGGGTCGCTGGTGGTGGTGGCGAGAGTGCGGCGGGGGGGGTGTGGGAGAGAGGCTATGCGGATGCTCTTGTTGGAGGCAGATGCATGGGCTGGGGCTCGCGGCAGGGCGGACGGCGCGAGGAAGTCGAGGTAGAGTGGCCATGTGGCCGCGGTGATGCGGCTGTATGCTCTGGCGGCGTTGTGCGTGGTGATGGCCGCCATGGGTTTTGGGATTCGCGGCGCTGCTCTTCTCGCAGCGCGCAGACACGAAGTGCACAGCGTGGACGGCGAGCCCATGGTGGTGGTGGTGATATTGGCGATGGCGGTGGTGTTGGTGTTGGAAATGGCTGAGGTCATGTTCGTGTTCATGGCCATGTCATGGCCGCAGCCAATGGCAGGCCGGCATCCCTCAAGCTTCCAGACCGTTGGCAGGCCCCGCTTCGAGCCCCACGGCGCCCGTTCTGAGCATCCCATCCGGCAGCACTGCGAGCTATTTTCAGAGCAGTTCGCTCGTATCTGTGTCGCGCGCGGCTCCTGCGCTTTTTCCCACTTGCCCCCAGTCCTCGCTGTTGCTGCACTTTGTTGCTGCATTTTATTGCTGCCGCCCGGTCGAGACGCGCAATTGCCATGCCGGCGTCGAGAAACCCGTACCATTCCATACCGCCCGCCAAGCTCTGCTCCGAGGCGTTTGCGCGGCGCGAAGACGAGCACGATGGCCTGAGCAAGCTGCGCGCCGAGTTTGTGATCCCAACCAAAGGCGACCTCAGGAACAAAAAGTACGGCTTCCAGCGCGAGGCCCAGAAACACGACGACAGCGAAGAGGCCATCTACTTCTGCGGCAACTCGCTCGGGTTGCAGCCGCGCCGCACACGAGACTACGTCAACCGCTACCTCGACACATGGGCCTCCAAGGGCGTCTTTGGCCACTTCACAGACTACGACGGCGGCCTGCCGCCCTGGCTGCACCTCGACGATGCCACCAAGCAGCAGTCGGCCGCCATTGTCGGCGCCCTGCCGAGCGAGGTCGTCGTCATGGAGACGCTGACGGCGAACCTGCATCTGCTCATGTCGAGTTTCTACCGTCCCACTGCAGACCGTTGGAAGATTATCATCGAGGGGAAGGCCTTTCCCAGCGACCATGTAAGTGCTGCTCAGCACTCCAACTACGCCCACCCCAACTACGCCCACCACACCCACCACACCCAGCTAACGCCCCTACCCAGTATGCCGCCCTCTCCCAGATTGCCCACCACAACCTCGACCCCTCCGCCCTCATCACCATCGAACCGCCCTCGTCCTCGTCGCCCTACCTCTCCACCGAACACATCCTCTCCGTCATCTCAAAGCACGCCGCCACAACCGCCCTCGTCCTGCTGCCCGGCATCCAGTTCTACTCGGGCCAGTTCCTCGACATCGAGCTCATCACACGCCACTGTCACAGCAATGGCATCCCCATTGGCTGGGACCTTGCTCACGCCGTGGGCAACGTGCCGCTGAAGCTGCACGACTGGAACGTCGACTTTGCAGCCTGGTGCAACTACAAGTACATGAACGGCGGGCCTGGCGTCATAGGCGGTCTCTTCGTCCATGAGACACATGGCAAAGTCGAGCAACAGTCTGCCGCCACCTCCACCGCCAACTCAAGCACGACATCCACCGTCAGCGGGAGAACAAGAAGCAACAGCACCCGAACCAACCCCAATGAGGCCCAGCTCACCTACCGCCCCCGCCTCAGCGGCTGGTGGGGCAGCGACAAATCCAGCCGCTTCGCCATGGAAAACCGCTTCGTCCCCATCGCCGGCGCCTCCGGGTTCCAGCTCTCCAACCCCTCAGCTCTCGACATGACCGCGGTCCTCGCCTCGCTCGACGTCTTCGCCAAAACCAACATGGACGCCCTGCGCGCCCGCAGCATCCGCCTGACCGCCTACCTCGAAGCCCGCCTCCTGCTCTACCCCAACGCCGCCACGCCCCCTTACAGCATCATCACTCCCCTCAACCCCGCCGAGCGCGGCGCCCAGCTCAGCGTCCGCCTGCACCCGGGCTTGCTCGACAGCGTGCAATCCTTCATCGAAGACCGCGGCGTCGTCGTCGACGAGCGGAAACCAGACGTCCTGCGCGTCGCCCCTGCGCCCATGTACAACAGTTTTCTCGATATCCACCGCTTCATCCTCATCTTCCACGAGGCGTGTCGCTGCGCTGTAGAGGGGAGGATGCACGTCCTTGGTGCATCGGGGGTCCCTGAAGGCATTGCAAAGACATGAGTTGGAGAGTGTGTATGTGAGTATATATATATATATATATATATATATATATGTGGTGAAGGAGCGGCCACAAAGACAAGAGGGACGGAATATGAAGTGGCAAGATAGCATAGCATACATAGGACAGGACAGGATAGGACAGGACTGGAAACGACACGACAGGACAGGACAGCCATTCCCCCCTGAGAAGAAACTCTATAAAGAAGTGTGTGTGTGTGTGTCGTGGGTTCGGGGGTTTCGGGGTTTGAATGAATGTACAGAGACGCCTTTTTTTGCCCTTCCTTCCTTTCTCTCTCTCGTACTCTCGTACTCTATTCAATACCCTCAACACACGATATGGAATCTTGTAACTACTTTAGTTTTCTAATCTTACTTTCTTACCTTTTTTCTCTTTTTACCTTTTCTCTTTTTACCTTTTCTTCTCTTCTTCTTGTGCGTCGAGGGTGATCTGGGAAAGAGTAGAGAGAGAGTAGAGAGAGAGAGTAGAGAGAGAGTAGAGAGAGAGTAGAGAGAGAGTAGAGAGAGAGAGAGAGAGCAAGGAAGGATGGGAAAGGGTGAAAGTAACAACGTGGGTATTTTGTCTCGGGAGATAAAATATAGCTAGTGTAATGTGTATTACTCTGTGTGTATGGATTTTCTTTTATTTTACCTGTTTTTGTTTCTAGTGCAGTGGTCTTTTGTCTTTCTCCCCGTGTTTTTTTTGTTCGGGGGGTTATATTCTTCCTTCCCTTTCCTTCTCTTTTCTTTCCCTCCCTGATTCAAGCCCATACATCATACCCCTGCCCAGTCATTAAAATCCGATTCCCACCCTTCCCCCTTTCCCTTTCCCACCCTTTCCCTTTCCCTTTCCCCAGCCTTCCTCCTCCTTGCTCCTCGAAACTTCTTCCCCCCTTTCCCCCGTCCCTTTGATCGTCTCGCTCGTCACCTTGCCTGTATTACCCCTCAAGCCACTTCATACACACTATAACCACAGCCACACACCTCACGCATACCCACTATGCGTGGGCGTCGCATACCCGTCTGGCTTGTGCGAGAGTGTCGGCGTGGGGACGTGGTACACCGTCTCCGTAACGCTGCCGTGCGTGATGGTCACTGTGTGCGTGGCGTACACTGTGTACAGGGGTGCTGAGTAGCCGGAACTGGACATACTCTTGCTCTTGCTCTTGCTGGGACTGGGGCTGGGCATGGTGTAGTGTCCGGCGGGGTGGCTTTGGCTCGATACTGGGTGGTACTGGCTAGGCGATGGCTTGCTGTAACCTGGCGTTGTTGGTCTGGTGGTGCTGGGGACACCGTAGCTGGGCACACCGTAGCTGGATGGAGGTGAGGCGTAGGCGGAGCTTGAATGTGCGGGTGGCGAGTACTGTGCAGAAGATGGCGGGGCGTGGTAGCTCGGTTCTGGGACACTGTAGCTCGCGACTGGGGTGAAGGAGCTGGAGGCCGGCTTGCTGTAAGATGGTGTAGGCTTCTCGTATCCAGAGGTAATAGAACTCGGCTTTGCAGGAGAATCGTACGACGAAGACACAGCGGGACTCTCCCCGAAACAGTCTCCGAATCCGTGCTGGCAGCCGCTCCCACAGTGGACGTTGGAGAATCCACACCACCCGTATTCTGGAGGGGATTGTATTAGTGGAGTCATTTCCTCACTGAGGAGCGAAGGACATACCAGAACAGCAGTTCCCATGCGGGAATCCAAAACACGTCGCTCCATCCTTCGACTTGACACCACACGTCCCATCAACAGTGCGGCCTCCCTGCGTCACCTCAACAGCACCAGCTCGACCAGGCTGCTCATCCCTCCCATAGAACGTCCGCGGGCCCGCCTTCTCAGTGCAAAACTCCACCACAATATCTGCCCCGGCCTCACACTTGAACGTCGGCTCACCCACCCACGTCCCAGGCTTCTCATACGTGTTCCAGCAGCCCGTCTCGCCGCACCCAGCCTCAGGACAGACGCCACCCTTTGCGCCCTCGACACGCACACGCACCCCGCTCCGGATCAGCGGGCAGAACGCCGGGTCCTCGGGCGCTGCCGCGTGGTTGCAATCAATGGCACTGAAGTCGTACCACAGGCTGCTCTTGCTGGCCTCGAGGTTGTACTCCACCTGGATGATGCCCGCGGGAGCGACGCGGTAGCGCGGGAGGTCGCGCAGCTTGAGGGAGATGCCGCCGCCGAGGTCGTCGCCGTTGATGAGTGGGGATGCTGTGGTGCTATTGGGGGGTAGGGTCAGGGCGGACGAGTCGGCGCCCGTGTAGGATGAGGTTGCGGGGCCGACGGTCCAGGAGTATAGGGGGTAGGGGCAGTGGTTTACGTATTTTATGGTGTTTGCGGCGGCCGTGGCGCCGCTGAGGGGCAGGAAAGGCAGGATGTGCATGGTGACTGTGAACGGGCGGTGTTCGTGCAGTAGAGGAAAGAGGGAGTGGTGTGGACTGGGGAAGGGAGGTTTAAGTATGTGCCTTGGGCTCTCTGTCTTGAGCGTAAATCATAGTCTTTCTTCACAAAGTGGATACTATACCGAGAAGTGCTTGGTTCTGGCGGACATTACGTCGTTTTTCCGTTGTGAGTATATCATACGAAGCCATTTCAGACAGCAATTAGTCCTACACTGCACCCTTCTCGCACCTCTACCCATACCAGCATCTCCAGCCAAGATTCCACAAGCCAATAAGATTGCTGTTGCCCGCTCATATCCCATAGTGACTGAGCGAGAGTCCATGAGATTCTGGTACATGATGAGATTCCATCCCGATCCGGCCCGGACGTTGCTACGGGTCAGGAAAGAGATGCAATACTACCCGTGATGGTGCAATTTTGAAGGACTGTATCAGGGTGTCTTCAATAGAAAAACTCTTACGCGGCCATGTTGATTGTGGTAGGACCCTTCATAGCAGGGGAGTGACTAGTCGGATAGACGACATGAGAGCACAGGCCGAGTATTCAACTGGGATGCTGTACAGTATCTAATCTTAGAGAGCCAAGGATAATGCATAGCTTAGAAAAAGTCTTGAAGAGCTCCTGAGTTACTGCGGCGTCAAGAGGATTAAAATAGGTATGATTACAAAAGAACAACATCGTCATTGACGGCTGGTTCATGACACCAACGTTCTATTACTTTCTGTGCATGGGACGGCCAGAACATCAATGAATGCGTAGATCGGAGAACGAACAGGTTGCACATTTTTCATGGTAAGAGTATGGACCAGGGAAAGAGGGTGCGGACAAGAGGTTGAAACTCCCGGTTCGATCTAACCGCATCGGTGAGCCACCCTGTGCATCACATGAGCTGTGTCCTTCGGAATGCTCATCTGTTCAAGATACATGTGTTGAGCTGGTCACAAAGACTTACTTAAAAGCAGGAAAGGGATATGTATGAACTTGGGCATTTTTACATGCTCAATTGAACGGCGCTCGTGTCAATCAGGGGTTGTCCGTATCACAGCAAGGTGCATGTCTTGTGCAACGCCATTTTCCATTTTTCAAACCTTTCTATGGGGTATTATAAGTACGAAGTTCAATCTGTGTCTGTGATACAACAATACAACCCTAAACACCGACCTATGCACGCTAGTAATGCAGATAAACTCAATCAATCAATCAACAATCAATGGACATGTTTTCTGAGGGCGCAATTTGCGGCCAGGCTCCTCTCATCACGTAACACCATGGTATCTCTGGGTGACGAGGTTGATCAAGGGCGCAAATGCACCGTTCTGTACCTGCAACGCCAAATGCGGTTCTCTAGACCGCAGGCAGCCTTGACTTGTCACCACCTTTGCCGGGTTGGAGCCACTCTGGGTTGATGATTTGATCTTGCGCGCTGTAGAGGGCCTTGTAGGCGGTACGGATTGTGCCGTCGCTGACTTCGACGGCTTGGCCAATTTCTTTAGGAGAACGGGGGTTGCCCATAAGGTGAGAGACGAAGTAGAGACAGGCACCGGCAATAGAAAGAGGAGAACGACCAGCGGCAATCCCGTGGTCTGAGACAAGACGAGCACATTCTTCGGCGATGAGCTGGATGAAGCGCTCGAGATCCAGCTTGGCGCAAGCACGCGGCATGAGCGTCTCTGCGCTGGTACTGCCGCCCTTGGCGAAGCTGGAGGTATCCAGTACGGCGCCGTTGCTGGTGACCTGGGCGCTGCCAGACTCCTTCTGCTTCTTCTGCAGGAAGGCTTCAAGCGTCTTGAATGTGCGACCCACCTCCTTCTTTGACACATTGGTCATTTTGAAGATCTCACGGAAACTACGATTCTGTTGGTGCTGCCGACATGCGATGAAGATGCAGCCGGCGATGATGGCATCCTGCGACTTGCCCTTGAAGAGCTTCACGTCGTCGGTCAAGCGGAAGAGCATCTTAGCCGTGTCCTGAGTAGTCTTGCTGATGTTTTGCGAGTCGCAGAGCGTGGTGATCTGACCGAAAGCAGACTGTAATGACTTGTTGCCCTTGTCGAGGTTGCTCTTATTATGAGCACGAGACAGCTCGCGCACCTTCAGACCGCCATCACCAAAGCCTATCTCGGTCTGCAGCTGGGAGCCACGCAGCAGCGGATTTGCAGCGTCACCGATACGAGAAGGGTCATCGTTGCCCTGGTCGTCGTTGGAGAAAGTACGCCACTCGGAACGTGTGTCGATGCCGCGCTCCGAGAGAACGCGGCCGCAGGAGCCACAGATGGTGTCTCCGGCGCTGAACTCTTCGACGAGATTTGGCGGCATTTCGCGACAGTCGGGACACATGAGGGTAACGTTCAGGTCCTCTGACCATTCTTCCTCCTTGACCGGCCTGGGGGCCTCCTCATAGACCTCGCCCGGCGAGAGCATGCGACCGTTAGGCGCGTACGACATGGTGCGATTTGCGAGTCACGATTTGATTGTCTAGCTGCTCTAGCTGGCTCTCGGAAGCTCCGGGTGAGGTTGACACCGTGGGGGGGCGGGACGAGAGAGAGTGTGCTTGCTTGGAGTCTGGAGGCGCAGGAGCGCAGCAAAGGCAGCAGCTGGCTTGGCGGCCGCAACGCGCTAGTGAGATGAGGTAAGCGAAAATCGAAGGTGAGGGCGCCGGACGCAGGAGCTCCATTGCCAGCCAGCTCATACCCCCTCCACATCGACCATCATGCTCGCGCAATCCATCAGGGCCTCGGTACGCTGCCCAGTGCGCCCAATTGATACTGCCTGCTGACCCGGAACAGCGCCAGGCGCTCGCACGCGTTGCTCGCCAGCAGCCTATCATTGCCCGCCGCACCTTCATCACCCCTACGGCCGTTCGCTCAGGTACATCATCATAATCGCATGCCCAGGAGCCCTACTGACGTAATTGGTGCAGCCGATTTGGTGCAGGACCTCTATCTCCGCGAGCTCAAGAACTACAAGGTCCCCCAGGTCAAGGCCAGCGACGCCGACGCCCACGTCCAGAAGTTCTCCATCCCGGCCGCCCCCAAGTCGCCCGAGGAGGCCGACATTGCCAACGAGCTCAAGGCCTACGAGACTCAGCAGCCCGACGTCGGCACCGAGGCCACCGCTGAGGACGGCCAGGTCCTGCCCGAGGAGGACTGGTTCGTTGAGGAGGACGAGTCGATCACCACCCCCGGTGCCACCCACTAAGCTGGCTGTGCTCGATATTGAGATCAACTGTACCAAATACTAGCGAATGTGTCAATACGAATTGGGCAATAGACCAAGCTTGAAGTAACTCTCAATTGCACCATCAAATCACGTGATATGGGGTCTGAGCATGCCATGTCCATCATGTCCGTGCAACGTGGGGAGCAACATCTACTTTACGTACTAACATGACAGCTTTGTAGGATTGCATGATCAGAGCTGAGGTGTGTAGTGGGCTGAGGGTGTGTACATGCATGGTGCTACTGCACCTTTCCAATAATCCACAAGGCTGAGCATTGTGACTTTGCAAAGAGAGTGCTTGATTGATGGAGAATGTCTGCATATTGTGGAAGGACGGAGTGGTGTTTTTTTTTGTTTACTACTGCACTCTCCACGGCTTGCATCTTGACTCTGCTGTTCTTGCATCTACGCGTGGAGACCGACTCGAACGGGTACAACCCGACGCACATATATGCACATGGTCCTCAGCTGCCTGCATTGATGTATTGGTGGCAAGGTGACGAGTACAGATCGATTATCGAAGGGAGCAAACACGTCATGCACAACGAACCAGACATGTCCCGAGGCGCCGCGGGTCTTCGTTCAAGACATTCCGCGTGTACGCCCCAACCTGAGGACTTGGCTTTGAAAGGGTGCTCGGGTTAGTGCGAACGCCGCTTACCTCAGCCGCAGCATGGTGCCAACGGTTGGATCTGAATAGGCGGCAGGTGCAAGGCTGGCGAGCGGAGCCGGGTAGCGAGTTCCGTATTGGGTTATGTACAAAATATCGACGAGCTGGCCAGGAACATGCACAAGAGAACAATGCGCCTTTGCAAGAAGAAAGCGGTGCTCGGGGCACCCTCCTATTGTACTGTAGCCTCCCATTAGGCGGCAAGCGCGCGCGTTAGCCAAGTTGTGCGTGCCTTGGAATCGAGTGATAGAGGGGTGGATTAAGTGCAGGGACACCGCAGGAGAGATTGCAGTCTTCACAAGTCGCGAAAAACAAGGCGCACTCGCGCAATTTGATTAGGTTTTTTGGTGCATGCCAGCAGCAGAGGTGGAGGAGGCCCGCAGTGGCAGCTTGCACGAGCCACGCTGGACGGATGCGCGGATGGCCAGCGCGCATTGAGGGATTGCGGCGTGTTTGACGTGAAGGCAGCATGTTGAGGGCCCAAGTTAAACGAACTACTGTGCTCCCACATCTGGCCATGGCAACGTCGCACACAGAACAGAACAGAACAGGCGGCGGCAGGCAGGCAGGCCGCAGATGGTCGGCCGGCCAGTGGTAATATTAGAAAATCCCTCCGATACCTAGCTGATCTGCACAAGCGGGAAGTGCGCCCCTGCTAGCCGCAGGCGTCCTCGTCGTGCGTGCAGCTGGCGTCAGACTCCTGGACATGAATCAAGCCCGTCTAATGCCAGCCTGAGCGCATTTTCTGATACAAGCACGTCCACGTTCGCTACGGGAGCGTCGACTGCGTCTGCCTGTCCGCCTCTGCACCTCTGCGCCGCCTGCAAGCAGCCTCCACTCTCTCCAACCACCCTTTCCGCTCGTTCCGACGCACCACGAGCCTGTGACGTACTAGCACGGTGGATCTTCAACTGCCTTCACAGCCCACTGGACGGCCCGCCGTGCCCGCCTAACAGAACAGCGCCGCTCTATTCCTGTGCCTGCGCCATGAGCCCGTGAAAATTAGCGCAACCGCACCCTTTGGAGCTGCGTATGGACGAGTAGCACTGCCAGCGGACACAGCAGCGAGCACCACCACATTCGCTCCAAGTCCAGACCACGCCTGCCGCCTGCCGCCGCCGCCGCCATGCCCATCGCCGTGGCCTCTGCCCTGCGCGGCCACGATGTCTTCTCCAGCAAGTCGCGCGGCAGGAGCCGCGCTGCTTCTGAAGTTGGCCCTCTGCCACCGACCGACGGTGACAAGAAGCCTGAGCGAGCGCAATTGCCCAAGGCTGCATCGTACACCTATTTCCCACGCGTCAAGAGTCTGGATGGAGATGCGCCGGCGCACGACTCAGACGACGACCTGAAGAAGGCCAAGGACGCCGATGTCACATCTGATAGCTCGTCAGGCAACTCCAGCCCATCCTCGGAAGAGGCTCCCCAGGCCCTCGAGATGCCGCAATTGAGGCCTGTCGTCACCACACGCCGGTCATCCCGATTCCTCCCATTCTCCAGCAAAAGCAGAGAGCCCTCAATTGAGCCTAAACCCCGCAAGGAAGCAGCCAAGGAGGCAGAGTCGCCGGGAGCCTCGCCCTCGAGACCACTGACGAAGCTGAGGAGGAAGTCGTGGGTCGTTGCACACCAGCAGCAGCAACAGCAGCAGCAGCAGCCTCCTGCTACAACACCACCCGCAAAGGAGAGCAAGAGGGAGAAAAAGGCCGCTCTGAAGGAGGAGAGCGCGAAGAGGAAGGCTGCGGCCGCCGAGACACCGAAGCGAAAGACGCCCACGAGCACAGACAGCATTCCCGAAGAGATCGAGGCAAAGAGCGAAGCAAGGGACGAGGCGGCAGATACCGTAGACGAGAATCCCGCCCTAATACCCCTCAGCAAGAAGAACAAGCGTCTCAGCGCGCTCCTGACAGCCAACGGCCCAGCTGTCCCATCTGTCCCGAAATCTTTCTCTACCGAACAGCTGCCCCTGTACCCTCAATCAAACAGCCCTCTCACTCCCACCGAGCGCGTCCCTCCACTGCCGCGCAACATATCGACAGACAAGCTTGGTAACAAGGCCAAGACGGAACCGCGCAAGAAAGATGAGCTCTGGACCGTATTTAGAACCCTAGAGGGTGAGCTGCGCAAGTATGTTGAGCACGACCAGTGATTTATCCTCACTTACAAAATGACAGGTTCCAGCACAAGTCAAGCTCCCTGAAAGCCAATATCGTCCGCACGAGTCTCCTCCAAGACTTCGTTCACAAGTACGCCAACCATCCATCAACCCAGAAACTCAGGCCCGAAGACCTCGACCGAAGAGCAAACATTCTCAATGGATGGTGGACTGGTCTGTTGGAGTTGGTGGCAGGACGCAATAATCAGTCGATCTCTGGAACAGATCGTCCGGTCATTCTCGAAGGCCTTGCGGGGATCATGGAAAGGCCAGAGTGGAGACTCTCGCCGTCTCCGTTCTGTGCACTCGCCGACCGCGACGAGGCTCAAGCCACCCTGACGGCTACTTCGGTCACCTCAACCTCTTCTGATTTTCTTGCAGAATCTGTCTACCACAACGTCAAGAATATATTTCAGCAAAACCTGATGTCTCAAATGGCATTTGTGGTGGACAAAATGACCCCACGAAACGCAGCAGCAAGTCTCGTCACGTTCTGTGGGAAAACTTGTGCATATGCTTTCTGCTTTTGTCCTGGGGTGGCCGATATTATGGCACGACTGTGGAGCCCTTCCTTAGAAATGATGAAGCGTGTTCTGGAGGAAGCGGGCGTCTCGAGGCTTGACAAGATGGACGCCATCTCCGCGCGAATTTCAGCTGCTTTCCCACCAAACCTTTACCCTCTCAAATTCCAGTCTCTCCCTAAGATGGTGCGAACATTACGAAACCCCCCCGTTGCAACACCTCCACTACAAATCGCCAATCTCGACTGGTACGGGCTTTGGACGAAGCGCTGGTCAGGCGCTGAGAGCGACCTTTTCTACGTCTTTGTCAAGCACTACCACATCCTCATTACTGGATTCTTGCCTAGCTCGCCGACTCCACAGGAGCGCGTCTGCGCACCAGGACTGCTCTTGGTCCATGCACAAATTCTTGTCAACATGGACGCAACAATCAACAGGCATATCCAGCCTCAGCAGCAAGAAGACAGTTCAGGTGCCCAATCTATTACCTTTGACGATGTTTTGAACGATCCCGATGCTTCGGCCTCTACCATGGCAATTCCCCCAGCAAATGCTACACGCCAGATGCAGGAAAACCGGCTGATCATGCTCATTCGTGACTTCCTCTCCGAAGGCAACTCTCACATTCATGTTGCCCGACGGATGTTCGCAGATAGTTTTGCGAGCCTATTACAAGCACAGGCACGGAAGATCTCTGTCTACGATAGCAACGCTTGTTATACCTTGTGCGATTTCCTTGAAGAGGCCTTCGGTATCCTCGTCAGATACGAGCAGCACAACAGCGAGCATCATGCAGTGCTAAACTGGCCATTCTGGTTAACGGTCTGCAGAGGGATGACCGCCAGCGAGAATACAGCAACCGAAATCAAGTTGTACTCATTCCTTTATAGCATATGGGGAACTTTGACGCTTGACGAGCAGAGGAAGAGGAGCTTGTGCCTCGATTTCCTCCTGGAGCCTGCATTTTTTGAGAGTAGATTCAACCATTGGTGCCCAATGGTACGCTCGTACTATATGCGTTTGATTTGTTGGCGGGTCGCACGGTTTGACGGCGATGCTACCGAGGTGGAAGTGTACGTGTTGGCCGCAAGTCTGGCTTTGACATGGCTAACAAGAAAACAGAGACATCAAAACAGCGCTCAGTGAGCGACTGCGCGAAATCTGGTCTCACTATCTCTGGCTCGCCGAGGACTCCGAACGCCTGCAAATCGCCTTTCCCTCAACCCAGGCTTGCAATCCAGCGCCTGGTAGACGATTCCTTATTATACGTAATGATAATCCTATCGCCGCCAGCAATGGCCCGTTCCTTACATTTGATGGCGTTGTACAAAACCCTCACCAGCGGAAGCCTTCCGCTTCCACTCCAGTCCCTGAACCCATGGTACAGAAGGTCGCAGCCCTGGCCACAGACTCGACGGATTTCCCGGACGAAGAACCCACCAAGGGCAAGTGGGGCATGTTTAAGAGTCTCATGGGTGGCTCCTCGAAACCCTCCAAGTCAAAAGCGACCGCTAAGGACAAGGAGAACATGGTCAAGTCTACTACACCTCCGAAAGTGTCTTTTGAAAACAAACCTGCGGAAAAGCCAGCACCTGCTTCCACACCTTCGCCCCCACCCACCCACCGCACCTACAGCTTCCGCTTTTCTCTTGAATGGGTCGACAAACGTTTTGGCACCTATCAGAACATGCGACTTCAGCCACCCCGACTTCCTCTTCCGGCGCAGGTCTTGCTGCAGCAAAAAGGCATACACGCTGATGCAGTCAGCAGCGTTCAGCCCACAGGCAAAGCTGCAACATCGAGTCGTTATGCCGGCCGTGCTCTTGCGGAGTGGACGTTCGTCTCACACGAATGCCAGAACTTCTTCGACCGGAGGAAGAATGAGGGCGTGCCGACGAACAAGCATGTGGAGACACCCACACTGTGCGTCGAGGCCTTCAGGCGCCCTGGCTAGCTTATGCCGCGCCTCAATTCAACTAGCATGATTATCGGCAGGAACGATCTCATCCCACATTTCTCGCAGCGTTGGTTCTGCTTAACGTCTTCCTGCATCGGGATACTCACTTGGTACACTGAGATCCCACGGCGCCGCAATCCCTTTCTGGTCTCGGCTTCGCTTTTTTTTTTCTCCTTCTTCTCCTTCTTCTCCTTCTTCTCCTTTGTTGCACAATCCTTTGTTTACGGCTTCTGCATGCATGCATGGCAGTGCGCTTCTTGCATGCCTCGTTCTGCGAACTTTCTCCTGCTGCAGCGTCTGTTTACTGTTGGTATCACATCGCGGCGCAAACGTGTTGATATGCTGCTGTCGCACAATACATACATAGAGTTATGAACAAGGTATATCTCTCGGTGTAATCACATCAGTCTGTTCCTTAGCTCCATTCGTGCTTTTCAGCGACGCTGCATGTTGACATTGACGTTGACATCGACGTGCCTGCCCTGTTTGAACTTCACACCCACACGCTAACATTTCTCACTCCACTTCAATCGCCTTTGTCGTCGACCGCCTTACAAAACACCATTGTACTGCAACTATGCCTGAGTCACTGTCTGAATCTCGCCGAATCAAGATCAAACCCATCAGAGCACAGGCCGCACAAGCTGAAGGTGGAGTGTAGGTACCCATTGTGCTTGCTGTAGGTCAGCTATTGACCTTACTGATAGCATGTCGTCAACCCCTCGGTCACAGTCACAGTCACAGTCGCAGTCACAGTCGCACTTGCAATCTCAAGCACAGTCGCGGTCTCAACCGCAGACGCAACCACAGCCGCAGACCCAATCGCAGTCGCAGACTCAATCACAGTTGCAGAATCAGTCGCAGTCAGAGAACGAATCGCAACCGCAATGCAGTGGCACTAAGAGAAAGAGACGTGATGAGCATGATGCAGAGCTACTGCCACTGTGAGATAGAACGAATGTACATCTGGTAAACCATACTAACGCAGCAAGACTTCAAGGACCGTCTGTAGAGGTTGTCATAGGGACTGGAAGTGAGACTACTTCGTGGACGTTGCCAATCGCGCTGCTGGTCAAGCACTCAGATTACTTTTGCAGATTCCTCGATGTGCCTGCCAAGGAAGAAACTGTCTCGACAAACCCGAAAGTGATACTGGCCGACCGCATTCCAGCGATCTTCCGCGTTTTCGTGCAATGGATCTACTTCGATACTATCCCTGACCGGTTTGGCCTAATCATATTGTCAAAATACAAGGCCAGTTTCAATGTGTTCCTCTTGTGGACAATGGGCGACTATCTCATGGCCAATACCTTCAAGAACAGAATTATGTGTGAGCTGTACGCCTCTTATTTGCTGAGTGGGTACGATAATGTACTTGGTTCTATCCTGTTCAACGCGACGGAGATTGATTACTGCTGGTCTCGGACTCCATTCGACTCGAAACTGAGAAAGTTCATCGTCGACACGCTTGCCCTTCACATCGTCTTTGGCGACTACATACGCATCACGCGCGAGAACGACTGGTACAAACTAATTACCAAATACGCAGACTTGCAGGTGCAGATCATTACCACTATTGCAGCATCTTCCAACTCATTCAGTGACGAAGTCACCGAGGTTCCACAGTTGAGGACTTATTTGCGGGGAGCCGAGGCCGAGAACGGGACTAAAACAGAGGGTATCACTAGGACTTAGGTGCTGTGAAGTATCACCGGGAGCGCTCAAGATATGAAAGCATGTTGTTGGGCTTCTGACTGCCCTTATATCTAACTGGAAGTTTCAATGAAACTACATAAGTGTATAACATTTTATCCGATCCACAGCTCATGACAGAGTATCTATTTCACTCAATTCTGTGTTAGCACATTTCACACACATCTCCGCAGTTGACGCTTTAAATCTCTCGAAGTGAAAGCAGCCAGACCCACCATGCCTATATCGCCACATTCCCCTTCACCTTCAATACCCCAGCCATACAAATGCCCACCACGCCACAGATTTCTCAAAGCAACACTTATCTACCCCCTACATCTTCATCTCCTCTCACCCCACTTCAACAAACATCAACATCAACATCAACACACGATGCCCACGCCCCACCACATCCGCAAGAGCACCAACGAGCGCCTCGCCCGCGAAAAAGCCCTGCACACACACGTCTACATCTCAGGCCTCGCCGGCCACCACACGCTGCAAACGGGGCTGGCGTACTACTACCGCGGCCACTACATCTACGCGTACCCAGCCGGCAACCTGATCGAGCCGGTGCCATACAGCACACGCAAGGGCATTACGATCCAGGGGATTGTTTCCAAGTCGGCGCCAGCGTATGACGCCAAGGCGTCTGGGTTGGTGGAGGAGGCGAGTGTGAGGGCGTTGGCGGCGAGTGTGGATGCGGAGAGGAGGAGATTGGAGGCGGTGAAAGTTGTGGTGGGGGAGTGTGGTAGCGAAGTGTGTGGAGGTGGAGATGGAGATGGAGATGAAGATGAAATCGAAGACAAAGCGGTAGAACCAACAGGACAAGATGGGGGAGGGCACCAGCACATCACTCCACCCACTACCGTCACTGCCACCGCCACCGCCACCGTCATCCCAACCGCCGTCTTCGCCCCTCGTCCACTCCCCTTGATTTCAACACCTTCAGCACCACCACCACCAACAAGAACAACAACGACAACAACATACACCCCCCCTCCCCCTCCCCCGCCCCGCGCGCTCACCCCCTCCCACTCCCACTCGCACACCCACCCCCTCCACCTCTTCACCCCACAACCAGGCCTCTCCTTCCTCGCCGCCTCAGCCCCAACCTCCCGCCTCGGCTCGCGCGCAGCCTCACCCGCAACCGGACTGCGGCCGACGAGCAGCCACGTGGGACTCGCGAGGCTGCAGGGGGGCTTACTGAGCGGGCTTTCGCGGGTCGTGAGTCTGCAAGGGAGGGGAGAAGGGGGTGAATATGAGAAGGGGAATGCGAGGCATGTGTTGGGGTTCAGCGGTGCCGGTGGTGGTGGTGGTGGGGATTCAAGACGGTGTTGGGACGGGATGGTGGGGTATTTGCCTGGGTTGGGTGATCATGCGCTGGATGCTGGGGCGGTGGATGTCTGTGTTGGTGGTGGAGTTGGAGTTGGTGTTGTGGCTGCGGAGATGGAGATCACTGTTGGTGGAGTTGGTAGCGTTGGGGCGCTGGGGAAGGGCGGTTGTGGTGGGTTGGGGGATGGTGTGCCTATTTTGCGTGCTGGAGGTAGGGAGATGGTTGATTGGGTGGGGTTGCTTGAGGATATCAAGGGCAAGGGGGAGGGTGTGGGTGTGTGAAGGGCTTATTGTGAGGAGCAGGATGCGTTAGTACCGACGTGAAGGTCTGGATCGGTGTGGGTGTGAGACTGAATTGGATGGATGATGTTGGACAACTGCAAGCCCACAGCAAGAAGACGGCACCGTTGCGTCATGAGAACGATGATGAAATAAATGTACATTACCAGTCTAGATTTTTCTTCTTTCGCTATCAAAAAACGCCTTCTAGATGCCAACAACGCTCAATCGCTCAAAAAGTCGGTCGCGTGCCCTGGAAACTCTCTCGCCGCCCCCAGTTCCTCGGCTGCCTCTTCAGAAACGCCCCCACCGCGCCGAGGTACCCCTCATGTCGGAGAAAGTACGCCTGCTTGCTGTTCTTGGACCAGAAGCGGATGGCGTAGGACAGCGTGTTCATTGTCTGGGCGTGCCCACCGATGAACGAGCCGCCAAAGTAGATGCGTTCGAGGCCGTGCTTTTCAGCATGCAGATACGCAATCTGGCCGATGTTGTTGGAGACGGCATATAGCAGGGAACGTGAGATGTCCTCAGGGGCAAAGCCGCTGGGCGAGTGCTGCATTTCTGCGGAGCCGTCGACGTGTTCTTCTTCCCCTCGACGCTTGAAGTCGCCGTGGCAGCCGTCCTCGGCATCTCGTTCTGCAGCGCGCTTCTTCTTGTAGACCTTACCGAAAGACGACGCAATGTGCGTGCTCTTCAGCCCGATTTTGTTGTACGCTTGTCCGTAGATGTCGCCAACGAGCAGGTCGACGGTGGAATTGTCACCCTTCTCGGCCAGCCTTAGCATGTCGTCGAAGCTGCGGGCGCCTGTGAGCATGGACAGCAAGCCCCAGAGGGTTCCTCCTCCCAATGACGTGCCACCGATGCGCTCGAACTTCTGTGGGCCGGAAACTTTGACCATGGAAACGCCAGAGCCAATGTTGACGAGAAGGTAGGGATAGATGTTTGGTGGGTCTGGTGGGTGTGCAACGAACTCCATGGGCTGGTCCTCGCTGTATGTGAAGACCTCGTTGGGGATCTCGTTGATGAAGAAGTCCAGACCTGTTGTTGTCAGCGCTTGAAACACGACAGCCTCCATGCGAGAGTAGTACCTGTAATCAGACTCTCCATCTCGTCCTCTCGAATCACTTCAACGCCCAGGGCTTCTGTGATCTTGTCGTAGTACTTGTAGGCACCTCCACCCGTCGCCATGACGCAGATATCACCAGGCGCAGTGCCATTGTCTCTGTGGTCCGAGACGAGCTTGCGCATAAAGTCTATGCACGTGTCTATGCGGTCCGTCTCGAACTTGAGGAAGTTGAGGCGGCCGCCAAGGGAATCGTCACCATGCTCGCGGGAGAAGTAGACGAGCTTTGCCAGGGAGCCTCCAATCTGTGCGCGCAGACGTTAGCACAGTGCTGAGGGACACGACGGGGGTGCCGCGTGGGCCGTACAACCTAGCACGCGACACCAGATGCACTCACGTCTACTGCAATGTGGCTGACGACGGCGGTGTGGTTGGGCAGCCTGATGTCTTTGGGGTCGTGCTCATAGTCTTCGCTCTGCGGGGTGCCGGGCTGCTCCTCGTCGACGATGAAGGCGCCCTGCACGTTGATCTTCACATTGCCCGGGTGCAGGATTGTGTCGTGGATATCGCTCTGTGCAGTCGTGCGCCTGGGCCGCGTCGTGACAGTCCCTGACAGCGAGTGCGCATGGCGAGCACGCGACGCCGCGATGCCGGTTTCGCCCGTCGCGGGGTCCTGCGCTGGCGACATGGATGCGGGTGAAGCTAGTCTTGGCTGCAGCCGTGCTCTCTTCCTGCGATGGCGGGCACTTTGCGCTCGTCTGGCCGTGAACTCGAAAGGAGAGTGTGGTGGAGAGCCGTGACTGGGGAGTGAAAAAGGCGGACGCGTGGATAGCGATACCCCTTCCATCTGTCCGTTTTGTTACTGGTGTGAGCGGCCGGGATAGGTTGTTCTGCGCAGAATGTAGCCCAAGGAGGTCAACGAAAATTTGGGACACGCCGTTGGCCCTGCCCCTACAGCGCCGGCCAGGAAGATAACCTCTCCATGCATTCGGCGCAACGGACGCTGTCGCACGAGCTGTTACCCGAGATCCACGGCGTGGCTAAGCTCGGCAACATGGTCACGGTGAACTGGAGAACCGAGGGACCATGGGGATGATTGTGGGGTTGATCTGATTAGACAAGCCGAGGAGTTTGCGCGCCCACGACGAAGAACACAGCCATTGTCACTGATGGACCATCATGTGCTTGGATATGGGAGATGGAAGTGAGCTTGCAATGTGCAGTCTAGAGACGCTTCTCCTGTCAATTCACAACCATGATGCACGTGCTGCAATTGCCTTTGTGGGTGTTCCACTACGTCATGACAGCTTTTTACAACAGCGAGGAGCACAAAGCTAGCGGGCGATTTTACATTACCAACAGCTGAACAAAATTTGCTGTTGCTCTATTGTTGAAGCCTTCCAACTCCCCCTAAGCTGTCGCTGCAAGACGTCTACAGCCTGTCGATGACGTCGTACCCTCGTCAGTTCCTTCGTACTTCCAGACCTCGCCCTGCAGATCCGAGCAAACGCACATTGTCGAGGAGCCAAATAGTCCATCTTGCTTTCAGGACGCAAAGATCTAGCAGACCACTCAGGGCAACATTAAACATTCATCACAGTTGGAAACCATTACCATCACCACGCCCCTTGATTACTATCCTCTGGCCGAGGCGTCTGCATCAAACAACCACCACACCAAACCAATCAACACTTCGAACCCTCTCTACAACAGCCTCCAACATGTCGTGGATGGACTCCTGGTCACGTCCCTCCAAGTCTCAAGCCACACCACCTCCCCTCTACCTCACCATCGGCGACAGCGTACCGTACTGCCACTCGTGTGGTCGCGTGATCGGCGAGCGCAAGAAGACGTCCGGAGCAACAGAGGTAAAATACTGCTCCCAACGATGCAGACACCAGAAGCCCGGGCCTCTAGACCGCAAGATCGAAGCCACATTTGCCAAACTGCTCGACGGCGCGACGCCGAAATCCATCAAAGAAGAGCAGGAGCAAGCCAGAAGCCAAGCAGGCGACACCAAAGATGGAGAACGCAAGCCGCTTGAAACCGAAAAGGGGGACGGAAAAGACATCTCGCTAGACACAGACGACAACCCCAAGTTCAACAAGAAGACGAAATCCACCCACAAGAAGAAATCCTCAAAGACGAAAAACACACCAAAGGGCGACCACCGGCTAATCATCGACTGCACATTTGTAGAAGAACTCTTCTTCAACCGCGAAAAAGACCCAGAGAAAGTCTACGGCCGGCGCAAAAACCGCCGCGCCCGCTTCGTCGTCGAGAAGCCAGAGGACTGGCGCAGCGTCGACATGGTCGATGCCGAGGAACCAGCCCAGCTCGGCACCCCAGCATCAACAGCAGCATCAGCAGCAGCATCAGCAGCAGCATCAGCAGCAGCTCAAGACGTCTCCTCCGCAGAAGACACATCCAGCGACTCCGAGCCCGAGACCGGCGGCGTAGTGCTCTCCCCCTCCCCCGCCACCGCCACATCCACCCTACCAGACAGCATCCCGTATGGCTACGGCGGCGGCAAGATTCGACCGCCACAAGCACACTCCGACATCAACGGGTCCATTGGCGGCGAAAAAGGGTGGGCGGAGCGCCAGCTCGAGACGCCCGAGGCGCGGCAGCGACGGCTGGATGGGCAGCGGCGCGCGGACGAGCGCGAGATGGTGCGGAGGGCTGCGCGGCGCGGGGTGGCGTTTGGGTTTGTGGTGGGGGGTGGATTGGGAGGGGAGGGGGTGTCCAAGGGAAAAGAGGAAGGAGTCAGGTCAGGAGAAGAAAGTACGCAACGTAGAAAGTGCGAGGCGGTTATGAAGGGGGCGGTAGTGGAGGCCAGTTTCGCGAAGGGGGAGTGGGGGGTTAGATGGAGGGCTGAGGTGTGAGTCTAGGTATCTCTATCACCAGCAAAAGCACCATTACCATTACTAGAAATATAACCAGTGCTATCATCTATAGTACTAATTGCATAATGCATAATGCATCATCAAAAATCACCACGTAAACCCCGCGTCCAGCAACCTGCGCCCATCCTTTGATGTAGCAGTGACGACGTTTTCGAAGCCGGGGCGAAGACCTGTGCCTGATCTATTTCGGGGAGAAGGAGGGTGTGTGTTAGTTTCAGTTTTCATGTGACGTGTGTGTGTGTGTGTGTGTGTGTGTGTGTGTGTGTGTGTGTGTGTGTGTGTGTGTGTGTGTGTGTGTGTGTGTGTGTGTGTGTGTGTGCTTTGCATGGTGCATGTAATCATGGAAAGGATGGGTGATAGGAAAGGATCCGTAAAGAACAAAAAGAAGAGAGAGAGAGAAGAAAAAAAAAACTCACTTAATCATATTAATAGCCATACTCCTCGCCTTATCCTTGAAATTCACCTGACTAAACTCCTCCAACACGCCGTACCCCTCCGCCCCGGAGTCGTGCCGCTGGATGCCCGCGTACGACGGCCCCAGCAGCTCCATGTACGCGACGAAGGCGTCTTCCTGCGTGGCGGTCCAGGTGCGGCGCGGCTGTCGTGGCTTGGCGGCGCTGCTTAGGGCGCCGTTTTGCAGCGCGAGGGCGCGCTGGGTGGCGTAGGTTGAGGATGGGGGGACGCAGTCTGGGAGGGGTTCTGGGAGGGGTTCTGGCGCTGGTGCGGTCCTGTGGCGGGTGGAGGAGGTGGGGAGGCGGTGTTGTGGGGTGGGGAGGGTTGAGGAAGGGAGTTCGTCTGCGGGGAGTTCGTCTGCGGGGAGTTCGTCTAAATGAAGTTCGTCTGCAGGGGGTTGGTGGGACGGAGGTGCAGGGGCAGAGGAAGGAGGGTTGAGGCGAGGGCGTTTTGAGACGGGGAAGTTCTGGCGGCGGGATTGGGCGTGAGCTGTGCGGTCGGTGGTTTCGAAGTTGCCGTCTTCGTCTTCATCGGCGTCTGACTCGTCTCGAGCGCGCTTTCGAGACACGGGTGGTGGGGGGTCTGCGCGCTGCTTGCCCTTGTCCAGTACTTGGGTGGAGGGGCCAGGGGTTGCCTGGCTGGAATCGAAGCCGTCGCCAAAGTCTACGCGCACTGCGTTGGGCTGCCGGTCGACGAATCTGGCGGCTTTGCGGTTTTCCTTGCCGACGGGGGCCTTTTTGAGGGCGGCTAGCAGATCTTGCGTACTTTTTGGTGGCGAGGGATGTGAGGGAGTGTCAATTTCTTCGAGTTCATCGTCGCCTGCTACCAGTGTGGCGTCTCCTTGGGGCTCCCAGCTGTCGCGTTGAATCTCCTCGAGCTGCTCGCTCAGCCCACGCTCGACTCGTACATCTAGCGCGGCTTCGATTTGAGCGGATTCATCTTCGATTTGAGCGGATTCATCTTCGACTTGGACGGATTCTGCTTCGACTTGGACGGATTCTGCTTCGACTTGGACATGTTCCTCTACGGATTGCTGGGCACCGTCTTCCTCCGCCACCTCCTCGAATATATCTCCTGGCTGCGGGTCCTTGGGATCGAAATGTACACCGGAACTTCTCTCACGGGCTTTTAGTGCGTCGATTGCACCCAAGTCTATGGGAGCGTTTGGATCAAACTTGCGGCTGCTGCGTCTGCGCTGTCGAGCAAACGATGCTCGCTTCTTGCGTGGGGAATCTCTGGGAACGGCTGTGGGTCTGGCTTCTTCGGGTGGTGGTTGAGGCGATGCAATTGCCTGTTTTACATTCGACAGTATTGCCGAGGGTCCGCCAGCAGCTTCAACTGCAGCGGCGAGTTCTCGTTGGCGGAGACGTACCCAGTGCAAGAAATTTAAAATGGCTGCCTCCCACTGGAATACACTATTCAGTCCTTCTAGATCGACGACTTCGCCATTCTCCAAGGACTGCGAATCTGTGGGGAGGAAGGCTCTCAGCTCGTTGACTCGGACTGCAATCTTTTCCTGCATTTCCTTTAATAAACTCGTCTCTTCACCGCCCAGCGCTGCCACAGACCAGCCACGAAGCAGGCCGTGTTCTTCTTCAGATGCTTCGGACTTGAGGAAGATGCCTTCGAGGGCCTCGTAGGGCTCAAAGTCGGTCTCGCTTGCAGAGCGTTCGAGCGAGAGGATTGCGAGCTGGGTGCGTATCTCGAGTGCGGCGCTGAAAGTCTCCTTGAGCAAGGCACTGTCTCCTGCCGTTGCATCTGGCGATGCTTCCACCAGAGAGCGCATAAACTGGGTCGGAAAAAGGTTGTCGAGCTGTCGTAGACGGTCAAAAACGCCTTTGTCGTTTCGACTGGAGCTGATCATTTGTTTTGCGAAGACGACAATGTTGGCCGTGTAGAGGACAGGGTTGATGCCGGACTGCAGGGCACCGAGGTCGCCGTGTGAGCCGAACAGAGCACGGTGGACTGCTCGGGGGTTGATGTAGCTGTTGTCACTACCCTTGAAGTGCTTCAGATGCAGCTTGAGCTCCTCGTCAAAGTCGTGGAATTCTTCGGCAAATTCCGAGCCGGGTTTGAGCATTTCCTGAATGTTGCTGTGGTCGTCGGTGATGGTGGCGTCCTGTGGCGCAAGGTGGTCGAGGAATTCAGAAGCGGCATCACACAGTTTGCGCATGTGCTTCAGCATGTACTTTGGCTCGAGGAATTCGGCCTCGATCATGGAGAAGGAGGAAATGGCCGTGGTTCCCGACATCTCCGAGGTTGCGCCCGGGGAGCGGAAGGCCTGCTGCTCGAGGGGAAAAGGCAGGTCGATGCGGTTGGGGGTTGCTGGGGCGTCGTCAAAGGCAATCTCTGTGTCGACCTCTTCAACGACAGTGAGGTCGAGGGCGGCGGCGTCCTTGGCATTCTTCCGGCGGCGTGACTTTAAGGGCTTGAGTGCTTCATTGTCGCTTTGGCTCAGGACGCTGGTCACGTTTGCTTGGCGCTGGCTGCGACGGGGCTGTTTTTGCAGTTCTGGCATTGGGTCCATGTCGCGGCTCTGGCTGCGCAGGCGACGCGCAGCGGGTGCTTGCGCTTGCGCTGGTGCTGGTGCTGGTGCTGGTGCTGGTGCCTGTGCGTGGGCGTGTGGCTTTTCGGGGTGTGGCGTGGATGATTTTTGCCTGGAGGCAGCGCGCAGGCCTCGGGCTTCGGCCATGACGTCTCCAGCAGGGGCACGCAGGTTGGCCATGGAAGCGCGTTTGTTGTTGTGGTGGTGGTGAGGGTCGCGACGGCTGGGGGGACCCGCTTGCGCGTGCCAGGCACAGAAGCACGTGACGGCGCAGCAAGGCTGTGACTTGATACACAGTATACGAGCTGGGGCGAGGCTTGCCGGAAGCAGACTAGCGTGTGTGGGCTGGAGCTGGGTGTACTGGCGAGGCGGGCCTGTGCGAGCAAGGAGCGGCGACATGCAGGAGGCGCAGGAGTACAGGCACGTGACGGGGAGATGCAGGACTCAGGAGCATGCCAGCATGCCATGCCAGTTTGGTCCATGTGGTGAGCAGTGAGCGTAGCAAGTGAGCGAGCTGCAGCGCGCCGGCGTCTGACAGGCTGCTGGCGTGCAAGTTCCCAGACGTAGGGCGGGCTGCTACAGTGCTGAGTGTTGAGTGCTGCACGCACCCCCTTGCGTCCATCTGTGGCAGTGGTGTCTCCTAAAGTTCAACAGCAGCCACATTGCGGCAGCACTCCAGCACACGCAGCCACGCAGCACACCTCACCTCGACAACGTCCAGAGTGCCGTGCACCCTTCTTTTGCTGCCTCGACGACACTCCCTTGCCATCCAATTCTGCCCTTTTGTTGTATATTCTGTCCGGCCATCCAACTGTCCGGCCATCCAACTGTCCGGTCATCCTAGGTACTCTATCCGGTCATCCTACTCTATCTGGTCGTCCTTGTTCGGTCGTCACACACCATGAGGCTGCGACAGACGCTCATCCTCCTGCCCGCACTGCAGGCCCTCGCCCGCTCCACAGCCGCCGACGCCGACAACGACGCCCGCCATGTCGCCCGCGCTGCAGACGCCGCCTACACCAATGCCATGCCCGATCCCTCGCCCGCTGCTGCCACCCCAGGCTCGGCCAAGGGCACCAAAGACGCCCCCGTTGACGGCTTCGACGGCAAGCCCCACGCCGGCCCCTACGTCGACGACACCCCGACCGCCCACGACAAGAAGCCCGCCGTCGTAGAGGACCTGGCCACGGGCAAGAAGACGGGCCCCGGCGCAGGCAAGGACGAGGTCCTCGACGGCGACAAGAGCGTCATGCAAGACCCGGACCGCAAGCTGGCTACAGGCAACACGGGCGTCGAGGGCGGCGTCTCGGCAAAGGACAAGGAGCGTCTGGCTCACGAGGACAAGACGGGCTCCAAGAAGGAGCAGATTCCCACCTCGCCCAAAGAAGCTCCGCCGCTGCCCCACGGCGAGCAGTCGCATCTGAAAGAGACTGCGCCCACAGAGACGACGTCCTCGCGTCTCGCCGGCGCCGTCGGTCTCGAGGTACGCCCGAGCACCCTCATGGCCACCTCCACCCACCCACTCACTGACCACATCGCAGAAACCCACCAACCTGCCAGACACCCCCCACGACGACGTCCCCCACCCCGTCCCCGACTCGCTCTCCAAAGCAGACCCCCTCGACACCACCCCCAAAACCACACCCCCAACCTCCATCATGCCCGACGACGATGCCGGCGGCGTCATCCAGCCCTTGCACTCCTTTGTGCTCTCCTTCACCATGATCCTCTTCTCCGAGATTGGCGACAAGACCTTCCTCGTCGCTGCCTTGATGGCCATGCGCCACCCCCGCCTGGTCGTCTTCTCCGCCGCCTTCTCCGCTCTGGCCGTCATGACCGTCCTGTCCGCCGTCCTCGGCCACGCCGTACCGGCCTTTCTCTCTGAGCGCTTCACCCACTTGGCGGCCGCAATCCTCTTCCTCGTCTTCGGCGTGAAGCTGATGCGCGAGGGCCTGGCCATGAGTCCCGACGAGGGTGTTGGAGAGGAGATGCGCGAGGTCGAAGAGGAGCTGGAAGAGAAGGAGCAGCTCGCACGCTCCAAAGGCCGTCGCAGGTCGTCCATCTCGCCCTATGCCCTCGAGTCTGGCCGCGTCCGACGCTCGCGATCCAACTCCAGGCTGCCCGCCCCCGCCCGAAGCCCTTCCACCTCGCCCGACCGATCGCCCTCCCCCCGTGGTTCCTCCTTCACCGGCGCCATGCACGGTATCAATAACCTCTTCTCCCTTTTGCTCAGCCCTGCATGGGTACAGACCTTTGTCATGACCTTCCTCGGAGAGTGGGGCGACCGCAGCCAGATCGCCACTGTCGCCATGGCTGCTGGCTCCGACTACTGGTGGGTCACTGCCGGTGCCACCGTCGGCCACGCTCTCTGCACAGCCGGCGCCGTCATTGGCGGTCGCGCCATCGCCGGCAAAATCAGCATGCGCAACGGTAAGACGAGCACCCATTCTCTTCTGCACGTCACAACTAACACCACACAGTCACTCTCGGCGGCGCCATTGCTTTCCTCGTCTTTGGCATCATTTATGCATTCGAGACGTACTACCACGAGTAACCCAACGATCAAAAAATTTCACACATCTGCATTGCACGGCGCTTGGATCGGACTGGACTGGTTTGGTTTGGTTTGGTTTGCTTCCAGACCCCCAACGGATTGGTTGGTCTACTGTAATATGACATGCGCCCATGTACACGTCTCGACATGTTTTTTGTTTTCTTGTACCATTATCATTATTTTGTATTGGATGGTCTTTGGGAAAAAAACATGTTTCTGCACACTTTTTATAGATGGGAACCTGTCTGCCTGTCTGTCTGTTTGTCTGACAGGCTGCATGTGTAGAAAAAATCCACGCAGAAATTGGATCGTCTTGTGTCGTTTTGTTTCGTATCGTCCACGACAAACGTGTTTGAAACGGCTGCATGAAACGGGCGTATGAAACTGTAGCTATGGGGGTTATGCGTTTCACGCCCTCTACATCTCTACATCTCTGCATCTCTACACTACACTACACTACACTACATACCACCACCACCTTCCTCCCCCATCCCAGCCTCCACATTACTGAGAACAAACATTACTAAGAACAAGTACGCTGCAACGCCTACTCATAGGGCTGGATTTATTTTCATCTCAAGACTTGTTGATTAATTGATTAATTAATTACCTATTTGTAGGCTAGTAGCTAAAGATGTACAGGGTAGTGTGATACTGTAGGTATATAGTGGGTTTTAGTCGCGGTTTTGTTTGTGGCTTGTCTTGTTATTGCGTTGCATTGCGTTGTGTTGCATTATTCTTGCAGCAGTATGGACACGAAAAGCAAAAGTCAAGATGGAGATGGAGGAAGACAAAGACGGAGACGAAGCAAAAGCGAAGATGGAGACGGAGACAAAGACAAAGATGTCAATGTCGAGGTCCATGTCCGGAGGAGGTCACGTGGGGTAGACACACCCTCACACCCTGTCTGGACTCTGGACTCTGGACTCTGGAAACTGGAAACTCTGGGAACTCTGGACCCTGGTGGTATTAACCTCGTGCTTTGCTGCGCTTTGCGCTACACGCTGCATGCTGCACGCTGCACTAACCAACGCCGATACACACACACACACACACACACACACACATGCATACCTACCGTTTCTTGACAGCGAGTTGGGGATCTGATGATGGTGAGGTGGGGCTCTGGCTCTGGCTCTGGCTGTATGTACTATGGGGTATGTTATTGTGTGTATGGCATAGCATAGCATGGCACAGTACAGTACAGTACAGCACAGCACAGCACAGCACAGCACAGCACACACAGTACAGCACATACAGCACGACAACAAAATCCCGATAACCAGAAAAGAAGAGAAGAGAGAAAAAATTCCGCGCCTGTTGAAACCACATCGACTACCCGGCTATGCTCCACGCGCAACGCCTTGGTCGATGCTGGGCGCTAGGCAGTAGGGTGCCTGGTGTGGTGCGTAGGGATTTTGCAGGTCTTTGGATAGCTAGTAGGGAGGTAGGTGGGTAGGTGGTAAGGATGTTGTGGGTTTTCTATAGCGGCAATGCATTAATGACATGATAGATATGGTAATATACTATGTACGAGATACTAGCGACGAGCTGACAACACGGTCAACGTACGACTTGCAGGGTTTTGGTGTAGGCGTGGCCAGGCGTGGGAGATCTAGATAGGTAGGTAGCTGAGAGCACGAGGCTTGTTTGCATGTTCTGGCGAGGGAGAGTATGAGATGGGAATTCAAGAATAGCACTGGGTGTGGTCTGGTCCCTGGCAAATACTGGCTCGCTTCGGCAGCCTTGTACTCTGGCTCGCTAGCTGGCTCGCTGGCTGATTGGTTGGTTGCTCGTCCAGGACAAAGGATCGTCCCTTGCTTACCGCTCTGGGGACATCAGTACCTCTCTTTTTCCCTTTTGAACCACTCTCAGCTGTCTCGCGCGAGAAGCAATGATTCTCGAAGCGCATGGTAGCGCAGATAGGTAGCCCAGCCCAGCTGTTCGCTTAACAACAGCCCCATTCTAGTTCTGGGCCAGCACCAGCTCATCGCTGATACCGGATCTGGGGTCTGGCGTCTTTCAACTTTGGATGCTTCGCTGATGGGACAAAGACGACGACGTGCGAATGGGGCTTTTTTTGTCGCGCTTGAGACGGTCCAGGATTAGTGCTTCTTCCTCCTCATCTTCTTCTTCGGGAATCCCTGCCATGCCCTGGCTCTGGCTCCAGCCCTGTAGGACAAGCATTGCGGTGCCCAATGGGAATTTCTCGTGCAATGGGTTTGCCATGCTGATGGGACTGTAGGCCAAGGACCTGGGTGTCTAGACGCTTGCCAAGATGAGGCCCTGGCAGGGAGGGGATGGGATGGCACGGGATGGGTTCGATGACTTTGTCTACTCTGGGAACGACTTTGTCCACTCTAGCAACGATATTGCCTTTTCTGGGGCTCGGAACTGATCCTGAGCTTTGCCTCGTGGGTGAAGCCTCGTGGCACTCGCTTGGACCTCTCGCTAAACACTGTTTCAACGGGCTAAGTACATGGTCTAACGAGCAAGTACACGGTACCTAGATGCTCGGCCAGCTGAGTGTACGGCGAGGTGGAGAGCTGGAGCAGGCTGAGGTCTTGTATACCGAGAGGTGGAGTGTTTTAAGATGTCTCTGTGTTTGTTCGTCTTGATTGCGTTTACAGAGTCAATCAGTTTAAAACTTCTCAGCAACCAGTTCACATTGTCTATCTCTATCAATCGCCTTACGCACTCATCACAACATGAAGCTATCACCTATCATCGTTGGTGGCCTCGGAGCCCTGACCCTCCTCGAATGCACCTACGCATACCCTGGCATGGGATCGACCGTGCGTGAGATCGAGCAAAGAGTGCAAGAGAGGAAAGTCAGGCCTGGGTTCCGCCGAACACCCACACACTCCCGTCGCCGGGCTACTGAAGTCGAGGATCCGAACGAGGTCGAGGACCCCAACGAAGTCGAGGACGACGCGGAAGAAGCTGAAGACGAGGCTGACGATGTCCCCGTCCTCATCGGTGACATCAAGGACGGCGGCAGGACTCCCATCGGCCAAGCCATCGCCCGCATCATCCTCGAGCAGGAGACTGGCCAGAGCAATGAAGCCGGCTACAAAGCTCCTGGTAGTCTCGGCTCTGCAAGTTGCAAAGCAGATACTTGCTGCGTGTGGTCATACATCTCCACCGAGCTCACCAAGCTCTTCAAAGGCTCTTCAGGCCGCTGCAACAGAAACGCCCGCGCCGCCATCCGTCTCGGCTTCCACGACGCGGGGACCTGGAAAGAGGGCCTCGACTTTGGCGGCGCAGACGGCAGCATCATCCTCGCCAAAGAAGAGATCTCGCGCCCAGACAACAAGGGCCTCCAAGACATCGTCCGCCTCCTCAGCGCCATGCTGCAGAAGTATAAAGCCCACGGCGTCGGCGCCGCAGACCTCATCCAATTCGCCTCCCAGCACGCCGTAGTAACCTGTCCCCTGGGGCCCCGAATCCGCACCTTCATCGGACGCAAAGACTCCTCGCGCGCAAACCCAGACGGCCTCCTCCCCGGCATTAACGACTCCGCCGACCAACTCCTCTCCCTCTTCAAAGCCAAAACAATCTCCCCCCATGAACTCGTCGCCCTGCTGGGCGCCCACACCACATCGCAGCAATTCCACGTCAACACGCGGCGCACAGGTGCGCCTCAGGACGGGACCCCCGGCGTGTGGGACACGCTGTTCTACAACCAGACGCTGGGGCTGGGGCCCATGCCCAAGTCGGTAATGCAGTTCCCCAGCGACGTGGTGCTTGCGCGCGATCCGCGCACGGCCAAGGAGTGGGCGGATTTCGGGCGCGGCGTTGAGGGCCAGTCGCATTGGAATGAGGATTATGCGTATTCGTATATTCGGCTGAGTTTGCTCGGGGTTAATAATGTTAATGACCTTGTTGAGTGTACAAAGGTCTTGCCCCCCGCTACGCCCAGTTTTCGGTGTGCGGGCGAGTTGCTCAAGGATGGGCAGTGAGTTGGGAGTCGTGTCGTTGAGGCGAGGCGAGGCGAGTCTCATGGCTGACAGGGGGGATGATGGTGTGGGAGTGGAGTTTGGAGTTCGATACCCCTTATTTCCTTCTTTTTTTTTTTGCTTTCTTCTTTTTATAGACTTGTTAATAAGTACATTGGTTCAATTTCGCATGTGCTGTTCTCTTGTATGTCGTCAGTGTGTGCCAGTGCTTATATTGAGGCCTCCTCCCACCTGTGTTCAGCAATCACGGCACACCCAGTTGCCAGCAAAGCTTGCCATGGGGCGTGAACCAGGATTGAATGTCTGCTGCATGAAGCTGGAACAGGAATCAGTGTGCGCTTCAGGCCGCCTGTAGATAACATCATAACCCCCCCTGTCGGAGCATGACCGCTGGTAGTGATTGACTGTTCACTATCACCGTCATGTATAGATGAGTGATGGAGGTTTTGGGCTCGGCGGAGAATTGTGAGATGAAGAGGGGTTCTAAGGTTGGTCCTAGGCCCTTGCACGTGACGTCACTATTCTTCCTGATATCAGATTGTCATGGCACTAGAAACGACCACTAATTCTTTATCACATCAAAATCACGCCTTATCCTGCATTTCCAAGGACTTGACAAAATAGCGCCACCCTGGTAAGCTTACGAAAATATAGTGGACAAGAACTACCTCTGCCCAGGGTCACTCGAAGCTTCCCAGAGCCCATCGAAAATCTTACGTTGCTCTTCTGTACGCCTTAAAAACCCCCTCTTTAACGCTAGAATCAGAGGGTAACCACGCATCACCAACTCGAAATCCTTCAGGGAATGGGTCCTCAGGGTCAAGCACAACCTGCTTGAAACTCGTAATCCACCCACGCCCCTTGACAGTCGGAACAACAGCTTCATAATCTCCCACTCTCGTGGTCGTCACAATGTGGCCAGTGAATTCCGTATCGATAGGACTCTTGTTAATCCAGCTCTCCCCAATTTCCAATTGCCCACGAGCATGCAAGACCGCCATGCGAGCACAGGTTCCGGTCCCGCAGGGACTCCTGTCGAAGCGCCCGGGCATCACAACTGTGGCGTTCTTTGTGACTTTGCCGCACTCTTCTGTCACCAGGGGAGTAGTGAAGACAACGTTGGTGACGCCGCGGATAGCTGGATTTTCTGGATGCACAGGTGTGATATGTTTGCGCACCGCAGCTTTGATCTTCTCACCGAGCCTAACCAGCTCAGCACTGTTACTGTAGTGATCTTTGAGGTTGTGTCCAACAGATACTACGTCAACGAATGCGAATATCATACCGCCATATGCTAAGTCGACAGTAACCGTGCCTAGATCAGGCACATCGATGCGTATATCGAGACCAAAGACAAAGGAGGGCGCGTTCTCGAATTCCACACTCTTGCACTTCCCGTTCAAGCACTCAGCTTTCACCGTGACAAGGCCAGCAGCTGTGTCCAGCGATATCTTCGTAACCGGTTCGACCATTTTCACCATACCCGTCTCTAAGAGCGCGGTGACGGTGCATATCGTATTGGAACCAGACATCGGAACGTATTCTTCCGACTCCATGATGATTAGACCAGCATCTGCTTTAGGGTTGCAAGGTGGTAGTATAAGATTCGTACACATTGAAACTCGACCGCGTGGTTCGTTCAGCAGGATTTGGCGAATGCTGTCGTTCTTTTCCCACATGTATATCATCTTGTCATACATGGTCGCGCCTGGAACGTCCAAGACGCCACCAACGATTACATCGCCAACCTCGCCTTCTGCGTGGACTCCGACGACATCGATTTTGCGAGAAAAATGCATTCTTGCTGTCAAATGTTGGTATGAGAATGTTGCTTATAAAGTCGGACTTAAGTGATAGTTCGACGCTCGGAATGGCCTGCTGCTTTCGGCAAGTGTCTCCGGAATCGAAGTGCACTGAGTAATCCTCCAATGACCAGCGCACCAGTTACTGCATTTAGCTGTTCGATAAAAGGCTTATATATAATCCAATGAAATGAATAGTTGGTATCACAAATCATAAGTTCAAACATTTGCTATACAACGATGTTCTAAGACGAATACAAGCCCCTTTCTCGACGACATGCTGCAGCTTCGACGAAATTTGACTGATCGATGTAACATCATCAAATACCAAGCCTAACCAGGCTGTTATAGTCAGGAAAATCCTTAAAGCCTTACTTTCTTGGAAGACGTAGTGTCGCAAATCCAGGACTCTTTCTATGGAAGCAACATTTGGCTTCAACTCAAGACTGTGAATTGCAGGGTTGGAGGTTTGTATGTCTTGTGGTGTATCTAAGTCAGTGAATGGTATAAAACTACATCTCAAGCATATCGACCTGAACGCTACTGTACCTCTTGGAACACTAGACCTATGCACCAGGAAACAAATCTGGGTCGGATCGGGATATGGTGGTGACAGATCCTCCTCAAGCCAATTACTAGCCACGAGCGTCCCACATCTCACAACTGACTTTCTAACTATTTGGACATTGCAACTTCGTTTTGAAGCGGTATAAAGCATTGTCTGCTTGATCTGCCGCACGCCTAGTCAATGCCGCGAGCTCATTTCTCTCGGTGTTCATCGGATAGGCATTGGTTCTGTGGTCTGAACACCACTCTTCAACAGGCTGAGTACTTGGTTTTAAAATGGCGATCTATTGAGGCTTTTCAGTTGACTGGCTACTGTAGAATCTGATGAGCTAGGTTAGATCTGCACATGCCAGAACATGAGCGGCAAATTACCTACCTACCAGTCGCACTGAATCGTAAAGACGTATTGTTGAAAATAACTTGACAGGACCGGTCTCCAATAAAATGTTTTTAGACTAGGGAGCGTCATGTTAGCAAGCCTCTTAGATTCCGGTTCTCCAACTTACTATTCGCATGGCCCCTCTGAGCATGAAGACTAGTAGGTATGCAATAGGGCCGTTGTTAAGACAGAATCTCCAGCGAAGAGCCACAGGGCATCAGCCTCCTACCAAGGTGAGCTTAGTGCGCGCATTTGACTGACGTAAAGCGGTGAGTACAGAGGCTGAATGACTCGTGTTCTGTATCCATGGATGCGATGCGTGATTCAGAGAATTTGAGTGTGTGGAGCTACGGATGAACAGAACCAACGAAATGGGATGTGGAGCGTTTAAATGCCGCGTTGATCAGCGAAGTCACAGCACAACAGAATATAGGAAGTGCTATTGCATGCCTAAGGATGCGACTAGGTAGACAAACACAACTATAAAACTCAACATACATATGCGTGCACTGATGGTGAGCGAGAGCATATTCGTAACGGAGTCTCGTGCGCCTTCTCATATGCTACTTCTACAGGGTTCTTTATAAACAAATTTTAAGGCTGACCAGGCCAAACGGCATCGGCGATGCTCCTCACAAGCTGCAGCTTCTTACGCATGTCCTCGTAGCCCAGCGAGTTACCCTCCGCATGCGACGCGAATCCACATTGTGGGCTGACACAGCATTGCTGGATCGCATCTTCATGGGACTGACCAGTACCCTTTGCAATCCAGTCTGCAGCCTGGTTGACGCGCGCGATCATGTCGTCCTTGCTCTCGAGCTCGGGGAATTTTGATGTAATCACGCCCAGGACGACAGTCTTGTTCTTGGGGAGGTGTGCGAGCGGCTCGAAGCCTCCGGCACGAGGTGTGTCATACTCAAGGTAATAGGTGTCGACGTTGAGATCCTGTGCTGCTTAGTAGTGATCTGTTGCTTGAAATGGTGAATTCGCATACCTGGAACAGTTTCTTGGCGATGTTGTCGTAGGCGCCTTCAGAGAAATGACGGCTGCCCACGTAGTTGCCTCTGCACAGATGGATGCCGAGGTGCATGTCCGAGGGGCGCTCAAAACATTTGTTGTAGAACTTGACATACGCATCGAACATCTCATCAGCAGTCTTGTTGTTCTCCTTGTCGGCAGCCCAGCCCTCCAACATGTCTTTTGAGCAGAAATACGCCAGGTTAGGATCATCAATCTGGATGTTCCTGATGCCTTGCGAGTGCAGGATCTTCAGCTCCTCCTGGTAGGCCTTTGCCACATCCTCGAAATATTCCTCATCACTTGCATACACCTCCTTTGGAAAGCTGCGTCCATTCAAGTAACGGAAATGGTACCAGCTGGGGGAGATCAGAGTGATCTTGATGTTCTTCCACTCGCTCTCCGGGAGCAGGCTCTTCATGAGATCGACCTCGTACTGGTTGCTCGACTTGCCAGAGTGGCTAATCTTACCAACACAGACAGTGACGTGGTTGGGAACTTCCTTCGCTTCCATGAACGACTTTACGTCAGGTGCGTAGGGACGGAAGATGCCAGCGTCGTAACCTTTCAAAACACCGAGCTGTAGCTCCTTCATTCCGTTCAGGGTCTCGAAGAAAGTACCCCAGAACATGTGTCTTGCCAGCATTAGCAAGGTAAATTAGTGCACAGTATCTCACAACCAACCTCGTGTACTCTCCACTGGATACAACCTTTAAGCCACAGTCTTGCTGAAACTTGACGACCTCCGCGACCGCCTTCTTCTCTAGCGGCACAAGTTCGTCGGGCTGAGCTCTGCCTGCAGCTACATCGTAGCGCTTCTGGACAAGCTCCTGAGGTCTCAACAGAGAGCCTACGTGCTCGGCGCGGAAAGGTGGGCTTCTCTTGGGGGACGACATTCTCAATAGCAGTTCCAAAAGTGAGGGGAAGAGTAATCGAGCTCAGAAGAATGCTGCCCCTCTTCTAGACTGGGGGCCCCGCAACTGCACCTTGAGTCTAACGGCCATCTTGAGCCGTGGAGCATTTCAGCCTTGACGTATGAACTCGGATTCCATACTCGGGTAGAGAGGATGGGCAGAGCGAAGACCTTCGATTGGAAGGCAAGACTGCAACGGCGTTGTGGGATGTGGGATTCGCATGGGTTGCAGGTCGAAGCTATGGTGGGGCTTCGGCTCCTTGAGCTTTTGCCCCACATTGCTGACAATGTCACGTTTCTTGGTCAAGCTTCGCTCTGGCATGCTGCAGGTGTACAGGGTGGATTCTTGCTGATTCAGCCAGACAATCTTTCTGAGGCTGGTCGCTTAGCATTCGCATCAACATCTAACGCTGCCCAAGCTTAGGCCGCTCGCTGTACCACTTCACCTTGTCAAGATGCGCTTGTTCCTCTGCTGCGGCGTCTACGTACATGTACCCTTCACAAAGAAAGAAGAGCCTACACATCTGCCTGGAACATCTGCACACGAGCTACGCCAGCCCACAGCCATAGATCCTAGAACGGGCCGGGCACGAGAGATGAAAGTGTGAAGAAGTGAAGCTGGAAACCACCGATGACGACAGCATAATCTCTCACGGACATAACACCGATCTCAGGAAGAGTCTGTAAGCAACGAATGAACGATTTGCATTATCCGCGGCGAAGGGATAACTCCGTGTGCTTCGGGAGATAGCTACCCCGCTAAGTGGGATGCATACAAATGGCAACATCTCGCATCATTGAACTACCAAACGCCTAGTAGACCTTCATATACCTTCAGGATTTTACCTTCCATAATTTCAAAAGAACTGTCTACAGCAATTCCAATCATGACTCGCGTTCTGCTTACCGGAGCAAGTGGCTTCATCGCGGCCCACACCCTCGACATTCTTCTAGAGCGCGGTCATTCCGTCGTTGGCACAGTCCGCTCGCAGGAGAAGGCCGATAAGATCAAGGCTCAGTACGGTGATAAGTATGGAGACAAACTGAGCTTCGCGATTGTACCCGACATCGCGCAAGAGGGCGCTTTTGATGATGCTGTCAAGTCAGACCCACCATTTGAGGCTGTCCTGCACACCGCTTCGCCATTCCATTTCAACGTTACCGATGTCCAGAAGGTGAATTGCTCCAGCTTATAGTCAGCTGTAATCGCTGTGGCTAACAAGATCAGGACCTTATTGACCCTGCAGTTATTGGAACTACCGGCATTCTGAAGTCGATCGCGAAAAGCGCACCCTCAGTAAAACAGGTCGTCATTACGTCCTCATTCGCCGCTATTATACAAGCCGACAAGGGGTTCTGGCCTGGTCACGAATACTCCGAGGCTGACTGGAACCCCATCACCTTTGCAGAGGCGACTGAGAACCCGATGCTGGGCTACCGAGCCAGCAAGACCTTTGCTGAGAAGGCCGCTTGGGAGTTTCTCGAGAAGGAGAAACCTAACTTCACCATCTCTACCATTAACCCGCCGATGGTGTTCGGACCCATCGTCCACGCCCTTGATAGTCTCGACAACCTGAACACATCAAACGAGCGCATCCGCAACGCCGTGCAAGGCAAGTTCAAGGACGAGATTCCTCCCTCGGGCGTACATTTCTGGGTTGACGTGCGGTAAGTGGTACTCTTTACTTCTTCACAGGAGCCCAATACTTATGCAATCACCGTAGAGATGTGGCTGAGGCACACGTCAACGCTTTTGAGAAGCCCGAGGCCGCAAACAAGCGCTTCTTCGTCACGGCTGGCTACTTCTCGAACAAGGAAATTACACAAATCATCAAGAAGAACTTCCCACAGTACAAGGACCTTCCCAGCGACTCGACGCCTGGTGGCGACTATCCCGAGGGCACATCGGACAAGGGTCTGTACACGTACAACAACAAGCGCTCGATTGAGATTCTAGGTCTGAAATACAGGTCTCTTGAGCAGTCTATTGTCGAATCCGTCAAGTCTTTCCAGGCCAAGGGCTTGTAGACGCCACAGCAGCACGCAAATGGACTGAGGCAGCACAGCAGATCGACTTTGATAGTACAATTGAGTTGAGGATAGATTTGATAGACTGTAATTTAGGTCTAGACAATACATTATGTTGTTGGTTAACCCGGGCGCTGTAGGCACAGCTGCTGTAATCAAGACGTTCGCGTTGTGAGCGAGTGGGCTTGCATCGAGAGCTTCGTCAGGGTCGTCATAAAGAGAGAGGTACTGCAGATTGGAGGTAAAATCATTGAACATCTATGACTACTGTCAGCGCGTGTTGCCATGAATCGATGTACAGAACGGCAAAGTGCGAATTGCAATCAGCCTGTTGAGCTTGAAATTTTTTTGAACTTCATCGTCGTTTGACTCGGAAGTTATAGTTTGAAGAGTGGATCATCATAATGCAAGAAGGAAGAGCTGGTGGTACTTACGGATGGGTATCGAATAGCAGGTTGCACGCTTGAACGCTCGTAAAGTCAGAGGTGCATTGTGCGTGCTGTATCTACGATTTCAACCATGGGCAATAGAAACGGCTATGACGACCATTCACATGGTGACGGCGTGCATCTAATGCCGACGCTCGCCCATGGTTGAGTGTGGTGTCGAGAAGAGGACGAGAGCGCGTCAAGAAAAAGTAGGCAAGAGCGACTCGGTCCGACCTCCGTGCCGTTCCTGCCCCACCAGCCATCGCCAACAAGCATGACAACCTTTTGACTGTGCCCAAACAAGCCCAACCTGTGACGACAACATCAGCCTCTCAGCCTTTTTGCGCAGACCCAGTAACACTTTGCTCTATATTTTCTCCTAGCTTCAAGCTTTACAACCACCAAGATGTGTATGTTGGCACCTACCCCGCATCAAGTATGCCATGCACTGACAACAAGCAGCTTTCGAAGAAGTTGGCAGTACGTTACCGCAAAGCCACGGCTTGAGACGCGCTCGATCGAGCGAAAGCGCGCACGATATCCAAGACTGTCGCTGACATCTACCGCAGAGCAGTTTGTCGAGTACTACTACAAGACTTTCGATGAGAACCGCGCTGCTCTCGCCCCGCTTTACGTATGCGCAACACGCCCACAGCCGACTGGAGGCAGAGACTGATATTTGATGGATAGCGCGATCACTCTATGCTGACATTCGAGGCCTCCGGTATCCTCGGCGCAGCAGCTATCGTTGAGAAGCTCCAGGTCAAGCCCCCCTCCGACTGAAGGGCCCAACAACCTAACTGACTTGTTCAGAACTTGCCCTTCCAGCAGGTCCAGCACCGCACCGACACTCTCGATGCCCAGCCCTCCGGCCAGAACGGCGTTCTCGTCCTGGTGACCGGTGCCCTCCTCGTACGTCCAGCGCAGAGTATTGGCGAAGGTGGGCTAACAACACCCAGGTTGAGGGGTCAGAGAGGCCCATGAGCTTCACCCAGGCTTTCAACCTTCAGCAGGAAAATGGCAGCTACTACGTCCTGAACGATGTCTTCCGCCTTGTATACCCTGCCGCATAGACGCGCAGCCCTGTGGCGTCTGAGGCGATGTGGATGAAGTTTGGATTTCTTGAGCATTTTCGCGTGGAACGGCATGACGCGTAGGGCAAGGGCCGGTGGGAGGAACAATTGCTAGCAGCGCATTGGATCGCGCTGTTGCCTAGGCGAAGAGTTATGGAATGTGCACCACCGCTAGATTGGCTGCAATGCATGTGCGTTCAAAGACAACCGTCGCTCCAGCCTCACGGCTCGTCCCGCGACAATATCCGCTTCAGACACTCGTGTTCCCCATATCCGAGTCTTTTCCGGGTCATGTGACGCATGGAAAACGTCGGGTGAATGCATAGCCGCGCAGCCGCGCCGTTCTCCAGAACTTCTCCGCCCCGCGCTCACTTGCCGAAGCTCCAGATCGGAGCTCTAACATGACCGCCATGGCCTCTTGTCGCGGCGGGCCTCCACCCTGCTTCTCTCCACCCGACGCTCTGCTCTCTTCTGTTTTCTCTTCTGTATCACCAAAAGTGTTCTGACTGCTCAATTGTGCCTTTAGCGTTTTCTTACCTATACAATGGCGTTTGTCCACAAAGGCCTTAAGAACATCCTCCAGAAGAACCCCAATGATGTGGTTATTCTGTCCGCGCTGCGAACGCCGGTAACAAGGGCAAAGAAGGGAGGTCTGCGCGATGCATATGACCACGAGATGCTTGGTGCCGTACGTTCAGACAAATCTGCTGCTCAACCATTCCTAACACTTGCGTAGGTTCTGAAGGCCACCGTTCAAAAGTTCCCCAACTTCGATCCTGCAAAGATTGACGATGTTTGCGTCGGCACAGTGCTTGCAGAGCTTGGTGGCTCGAAAGCCGGCCGCATGGCTGCCAATCACGTCGGTATTCCCACAACGACATCCTTCAGCACGGTGAACCGTGCCTGCGCCTCCGGTCTCTCCGCCATAACCTCGATCGCCAACTCGATCGCCGTTGGGCAGATTGATGTCGGCATCGCCGGTGGCATGGAAAGCATGACGCGCAACTACGGCACACGTGCGATCCCCGTGGAGCTCTGGCCAGAGATGAAAGACAGCCCCGTAAAAGAAGCCCGCGAGTGCATCATGAACATGGGCATCACATCTGAGAACGTCGCCTCGCGCTACGGCGTCTCGCGCGCGGACCAGGACGCCTTCGCTGCCGAGTCGCAACGCCGCGCCGCCGCGGCGCAGTCGGCCGGCCGCTTCGACGATGAAATCGTGCCCGTCACGACGCGCTGGATCGAGCCCGAGACACCCGAGAACATCAAGCAAGTCACCGTCACAAAGGACGATGGCATCCGCGCCAACACAACCCTCGAGAAACTCGCCAGCATGAAACCCGCATTCAAAGCCGACGGCACCAGCACTGCAGGCAACTCATCGCAGGTGTCGGACGGCGCCAGCGCGGCCCTGATGATGCGCCGCTCTGCCGCCGCAGCGCTGGGCCTCACCGACCACATCATCGGCAAGTGGGCGGGCACCCAAGTCGTTGGCTGCGCGCCCGACGAAATGGGCATTGGCCCTGCGCTCGCAATCCCTAAGCTGCTGGACTACACGGGCGTCAGCAAGGACGAAGTCGACGTGTGGGAGATTAACGAGGCGTTTGCGAGCCAGGCGCTGCACTGCATCCGTGCACTCGGGCTCGAGGGCAGCATGGACAAGATTAACCCCAATGGAGGCGCTATCGCGCTGGGCCACCCGCTGGGTGCGACGAGTGGGCGGATGCTGGCGACGATGCTGAGCGAGATGGGGAGGAGTGGTGCGCAGATTGGTGTTATGAGTAAGTGTATTGGAACGGGGATGGGGATGGCGAGTTTGTTTGTTAAGGAGTAGAGAGGTGTTGAGGCTGTAGGAGAGGGGTGAATGTACTGAATCAAAACAAGAGCAAGATAATGAATCATTTTATTCTATTCTGGCCAGTTATGCTACGGTTTGGTTGGATGGTAACGACCATCCAGGGTATCAAAAGTACTGAAACGCCTGTGCGATGTCCCTTTTTTTTTCTCTCAACACTGTACTTCCTTTCCTTTGCCGTTCTCACATGCTCGGTGGTTGAGGAAGAGAAGCTTAACACATCCTCACTCATTCACCCCCTTTCCCTTTTCCTTTCCCACTCTTCTTCTTACTCCGCTCAGCCAGTAACTCGTCCAGATAGCTCGCCTGCTTGGCCCTACTCTTCTTAACACGCTTCTTAGGCTTCAAATCGACGTCTTCATCATCTTCATCTTCATCCTCATACCCCTTCTCCTTCCCCGCTATCGACGCCTCCCCCTCCCCACCAACCTCCCCCTGCTTCTCCTCCCCACTCTTCAGCACCTCACCCACCTTCCCTCCCCCCCTCGCCCTCCCTGAAATAATTGCTGCCCTCCCTTCCTCCTCATCCTCACTCTCCTCCTTCTCTTTCCCCTTCCTCCCCTTCTCCCTCCCCTTCTCCCCCTGCCACGCAGACTGCTGTCTCGCGCCCGCTCTCTCGGCCTCCTGCTTGGCTGCCAGATGCGCGCGCGCGCGTTTCCTGCCAATTAGCTGTTCCAGCAGCTTGTCGTTTGTGGTTGGGGCCCTGCGGGTGAAGGTGCCGTTGAGGATTTCCTGGGGGATGGGGGAGCCGACACCGAGTCTGTGGCGGGTTAGTGTTGTTTTGTGGGTGGATGTATACGCATGGCTGGCATGGGGTGGTTTTACCTGTCGTGACCGAAATCGGTCTGTTTTAGGTCCGAGTCTTGGTCTTGTGCGGTGGGTGAGGCGGGTGAGGTGTCTGGTGTTTGTGTTTGTGTTGGTTGAGTCGATTGTGTGGATTCTTCTACGCTCATCCATGAGGAGAGCAGTTTCGAGCTCTTTGCGTTCATGAGGCTGAATTTGTTGCCGAGCACGTCGTCGAAGTTGTCTTTTTTCGCCATTTTGGGAATATTCTGGTTTTTGGTGTTGATTTCCCTTTATTTTCACAGCTCTTTTTGGTTCACACAGAATCTCCCCTGCGTCGTTTTGGTGCGCAGTCACGTTGCTGTGCTCTCTCTCGGCCGGGCGATAAATTTACGGGGAGATGGACTGGATGCGCAGCTGCATGGACCGTGCGCCATGGCGAACCTTGAAGCATACTTCGTAGCAACAACGCCCTGGGATCCATCACCTCCCTCTCCACCCACCGAGAAGCGCTGCGTGTCACTCCGCCAGCCACCATGTACAAGCTCGCCCGCGCCAGTCGGCCGATGGCCAGCGCCGTCCGCGCTGCCTATGTGAGTGCGCCGCAGCTGCGCAGGGCTACAGACAGCCTCTGACGCCAGCTTGCACTGCTTGCACGGCTTGCATAGCTTGCCATTGAGGGACCGCTGCTGACCGCCCACAGACACCGCTGAGGCAGTCTGCCGTCCAGCAGAAGCGCTGCCTGTCCATCCACGAATACCGGTCCGCCGCGCTGCTCGAGTCGGTACGCGCTGGCCCTGTCGCGCCTGTGATGAGCGCAAGCTAACGCGAGCTGCAGTATGGCGTCGGTGTGCCCAAGGGCGGTGTTGCAACCAACGCCGCCGAGGCCGAGAAGATTGCCACGGAGATTGGTATGTGTGAATGTTGGGCGCTGGTGCTGGTGCTGGCGCTGGTATGCCATGGACAGAGCTAATGCGCGCGCAGGCGGTGACGATGCCGTCATCAAGGCACAGGTCCTCGCTGGTGGTCGTGGAAAGGGCACCTTTGACAACGGCTTCAAGGGCGGCGTCCGCGTCGTCTACTCGTACGCTCTCTCCCTCCCATCCACAGACCCGCACCTTGTGTGCTGACCACCGCAGTCCCCGTGAAGCCTCGATCCTCGCCGACCAGATGATCGGCCACAAGCTCATCACCAAGCAGACCGGAGCCGCAGGCCGTCTCTGCAATTCCGTCTACATTGTCGAGCGCAAGTTTGCCCGCAGAGAGTTCTACCTCGCCATCCTCATGGACCGCGCCTCGCAGGGCCCCGTCATCGTCGCCTCGTCCCAGGGCGGCATGGACATTGAGACCGTCGCCAAAGAGCACCCCGAGGCCATCATCACCACCCCCATCGACATCCACGTCGGTGTCACCGACGACATTGCCCGCAACATTGCGACCGAGCTCGGCTTCTCCGAGCAGTGCATCGAGGACGCCAAGAACACCATCCAGAACCTCTACAAGGTCTTCACCGAGCGCGATGCCACCCAGATCGAGATCAACCCCCTTTCCGAGACGACCGATCACCAGGTCCTCGCCATGGACGCCAAGCTCGGCTTCGACGACAACGCCGACTTCCGCCAGAAGGAGGTCTTTGAGTGGAGGGACATCACCCAGGAGGACGCCGACGAGGTCAAGGCCGCCAAGGTTGGCCTCAACTTCATCAAGCTCGACGGTGACATTGGCTGCCTTGTCAACGGCGCCGGTCTTGCCATGGCTACCATGGACATCATCAAGCTGAACGGCGGCGCGCCCGCCAACTTCCTCGATGTTGGCGGCGGTGCCACCCCCGAGGCCATCCGCCAGGCTTTCGACCTCATCACCTCGGACCCCAAGGTCACTGCCATCTTCGTCAACATCTTCGGCGGTATCGTCCGCTGCGACGCCATCGCCAAGGGTCTCATCCAGGTCGTCGAGCAGATGAACCTCAAGACCCCCGTCATTGCCCGTCTGCAGGGTACCAACATGGAGGCTGCGCACAAGCTGGTATGTCATTGCAATTCCAAACTATCAAATTGTTGGAGTTACTGACCTCGACTAGATCAACGACTCCGGCCTTAAGATCTTCTCCATCGACGACCTGCAAGCCGCCGCCGAGAAGTCCGTCCAGTTCTCAAAGGTCGTCAAGATGGCGCGCGACATTGACGTCGGCGTCGAATTCACCCTCGGTATTTAAGCGCCTTTCCATGCACCTTATCTGCCACACCTCCACCTCCTCATCTCCCCATCTGCCTCCCCATCCACCTCCATCCACCTCCTTACCTGTTTAAGGACCGGATCACTCACCAGATCCGTCCAAGCTTGTCCCTCGGCCAAGACACCCACTGAGGGGTGAGGCCGAGTGGAGCCTTGTATAGTCTATTTACCCGTGTTTCTGCCTGGCTGGAAGGAGGGCGCGACATGTGGAGTATAAATGCATCGTATCGTATCGTATTGTATTTGTGTTTGAGTGTCTCAAGATGAAGATGAAGATAAGATGAACACCGGTGTGCTACTCCAGCGTGTCATGTCGCGTTGCATTGCTCGCGTTCGTTGCTACTGCACTGCTACTGCGCTGCTACTACATCATCTCTTGCCCTGCCGCGTTACCACATTGCCTTGCATTACTACACCACATCACCGCCCTCTTACCGCCACTATCACCTCCCTCAATCTTCTCTCCTCCCCTGTCCCCTCCTCTCCCCGCCGCGAGATGCTCACATTCAACACACTTACACTTCCACTTCCACTTCCACTTTTTCTTTTCCCTTTTTTTTTGTTGTTGTTGCTTCTTTACTGACGAATATTACATAGGTCTCTGAGGGAGGTTTGTTGGTTGATGTGTAAGGGTCGCGGGGTTGGCAAGGGTTTGGAAAGGGGTGCGTGGTGTGTGGTTTGGGGGATTTGAAGGGGAGATGGGGAGAGGGGATTGGAGAGATGGGGTTGGAGGGGTGGGGTTGCTGTGCTATGCTGTGCTGTGCTGTGCTGTGCTGTGCTATGCTATGCTATGCCATGCTATGCTAGGTGGGTAGATATGTATGTATGTATGTATTATGACTACTGCGGGGTTTTGGGTGTAGATGTTCTCTTACCTCCTCTATTTTCCTCTTTCGGTGTGCTGGATCTTCGAGAGCGTACTGGCTGCGTGTTTTTATCTTTTCTTTTCTTTTCTTTTCCAAAAAAAGGGAATGTGTATGTGGATGTGTACGTGTGGGTGTGGGTGTGGGTGTATTTGTATACTCATACTAGGTTTACGTATGGACATGCTTGCTTATGTAGTCAATTCAGCGGGCTGCGTGTGCACACTAAGGACTTGCAGATAGGGATTCTATTGCTTGACCTCCTGTAGTCGCGCGTGGTGCGGGGCCTGTGTGATGCACACACGTTGCTGTATCCTTTGGGCTTGGTGTGATGAGGAGCAAATGGGCGAATGAGAGACGGTTCAGTGTTCGTGTATAGATGTTTGATACAGTCTTTCAGGGGAGTTTGGAAGTTGTTTTTTCTTTACTGATGATGAGGATGGAGATGTGGGTGTAGACAAGAATAGGGAGAGGAGCGGCCATGAGGCATATCCAGCATATTGCGTATTTCTGGTCATGTTCAGTGGGGATTGGGTTTTCGAGGGAACATGGTATATGTCGTGGATATATGGATCGACTGTTTGACTCGAGGGTTGTTCGATTGGGGTGCAAGAGAGGTGAGGACGACAGGTCGACAGATGGACAAATTGGCAGACAAGCCATCGATCGGCACGTTGCTGTCTTTGAAAGCTAGCGCCGTCGTGCAGATAGAACATTTCAGAAGCCATGCATTCTCTGGAACAATGTTTAGTCAATATCGCTTGCTCGTTTGTAAAATTTTAGTGGAAAGATGTGGAGGAGATTTAGATAGAGAGGCCAGATAGTGGACAGAGTACAGCCTGTGTTTTGATTTCATAATCAGATGATACAGAGATACAGATAGAAGTTTACACACCCAGATAAGGTGTGAACGGGTCATGTTTCCGTGTTGGCAGTAAGACACGATGCGAAACCAGGCTATACGTGGTTGCGGCTATTGTACATTTTCCTTATACCAGGAGCGGTGGAGTTTATTTATAGACAGACAAACCATAACCCAGACATGTGACATGTTGTCCCCCGGTATCTAGAAGTGGCTGGGAAAAAGGCAGAGAAGACATGTTGATGATTTCTTGCAGTTTCTATCCGAGAAGCGGGATAGGCGGAAGCACAGTCATACAATGTTATCAGACCCCTTTTTTAGATGATATCGAAAAGTGTTGAAGAGATTATCGAGAAGAAGCAGCTATTCGAAGTGGTAGTGTTGGTTTGAAAAGGAAGAGGAGAGAGCCAGTGAACAGGACATGTTGATGGGATCTTGCACGTTTGAGTGCAGAACCAAGACTCAGAAATACCATGACGAAACCGGCCACCCTTTTTGTTGACTCCCAGAGGAGAATTCAAAACTACAGTGGAAAATATCATGCCGTGTATAAGTCAAAGGGTAGAGTGTAGATTGAAGAAAATTGTTGAACAAACAGGTCAGAGGGTATCCATGGATGAAATTTGAATTCGTTTGCCTTATCTTTCTCAGACATCGAGAAGTGCTTAACCACATGCCATGTCATGCTTTTATTTGCAACATTGGTTTTTTGGTAAGGAGTTATAAAAGCCGTTGCAGGCAGATATAATAGCAGGCATCTGGATCGGTGCTTTTCATTCCGGTGCAGAAGAAATTCATCGATCGCTCGGAAATCACTCTTGATCTTGTGGTACAGGATGTGTAAGTAAAGTGACAAGACGCAAATTTGGAGATTGAAGTGTAGTATTCGTTCAAAGTAGTGTGATGAGTCGAGGTGCAAAACAGGCAGTCCCTTACAGGTATCCTTAGGTAGAATTGGGAAGAAATGCGGAAGGTCAGATATATTTGACCGCAGCACCAAGTACTGTAGCATGGGGACACCGGTTTTTGAAGAGCCTGTTTCAGTTGGGCTCCACGACTCAGGCTATGTCATGACAGTTCAGAATAATGGGTGGTTCCGGACATGATGTGTGTTCTTTATTTTAGTAGCATGTTGAAACACACGTGATGCTTGTAGAGGGTCTGTGGGTGGACTAGCAAATGCGACGTGGTGAAGGTCTCTTCATGGGAAAGGAAGCAGCCTTGAATTTAAAATGTTTTTATACAGCCACCAGCACTAGATCCCATATACTGTGACATGCTCTACAGTTAAATTGCCCTGAAACGTCATCTAATCGTCCAAGAAGTCTTTCGAGGCAATGCGGCACATGTATCAGTTCCATGGCTGGTTTCAGATCGAAGAACGAAGTGATGACAAAGCAGCATCTCTGTGCTAAGATATTTGGCATCTTGCATTCGTAGCAGAGCTCGATGTCAGATTCAACTAGCTCTTTTGATTCACGAACTTGTTAGCCATTAGTTGTAGACGCCGTAAGCAGGAACACACATGTCATGTAAAGAATTCCGTAGTGTGCAAAGAAGCACTCAAGGTCAGACCAATTTATCTCAGCCGCATTGTGGATCCAGTCAATGAATATCACAATACGAGAAGCAGTTATGTGATGAGGTAGTTGGTTGATTGCTGGCCTATCAAATGAGTGAATGCCTCTCCTCTGGTGACAAATGTCAATGAAAGAACGCCGCCGACCTCCGTGTATTGATTGAGAGACTGTAATTCCAGCACCGTAACCAAACAGTATCCAAAGCGGCGGAACCGTTTCCCAACAGAAATTCCGGACCAGTCCGAATGATTGACTTTCAGAATATCGGTTCCAGTACGAAGCTACGTCATTGCATAGATCTGTCGAGGCAGCTCTCGCGACCTTAGTAGTCACACGCCTGCCACTGCACAGCGTAAACCTGTGTGCTGTATGGATATGTAAGCGAAAACTGAACCTCCCAAGGTTTGGGCATACTTACAACTTCGAATCAAAAGAGTCGACAGTGAGCAAATTCAAGCTGGTGGTCCTCATTGGCGCGATGCGGACTTCGGACTTAATGTTGAGCAATCCTTGCTCACCGCAGGGTGACCAAACGGTGGAAATGGAGTCAACATCATCGTGCAGACGGTAGTTATCGTCCATTGGGCCAACGAAGTTCGCAGTGAACGTGGACTATCACAAACTAAGTACGTATAGCATAAGATTATGGATTTACTGTGACACTCACCTCATTCGGCTGTCCCGAGAAATAGTAAGTACTTTGCGCCGTGCCGTTGACTCCAGCATCCAGGCTTGCGTATCCGCGGAAGTCTGCACCAAGGATAGAGTACTGGAATCCACCTGGGTATTGCAATTTCATCTGCAATTGGCAGAACTTGCGTCGGTCAGTGGCGGGGATATTTTCGCCAGACTGGACTGTGTAGGCATCGAAAGAGAGCGTGATTGTTGATCGATCGTCCGAGATCAGGCCTTGAGCAGTATTCTCAGGGCAGCCAGTACCGCCATAGGTCACCTCGAGGATCTCAACCTGGCTGTTGGGAGGTGCGGACTGCGGACTGGGAGCCGCGGCGGTAAGGGTGAAGAGAGCAAGGAGTGCTGTGGTGATCTGCATGGTGGCTGTTGTAGTGAAAGTGAATGTTTGATGCAGTAAATTGGATCGTCTGGATTGAACTGAATATATCCATCAGGGTAGTCCATGCTCTTTTATACATCAGTTTTCCAACCTGAGCTGAATTTTCTGACCCTCGTTTCACGTGCAAACGAGGAATGCGAGCTGTACAGAGGATCGATACAGAAATTTGAATCTGCTTACGTTGCACATCCAACCATAAGCCTGCAGAGCGGTCTGGATACAGTATTGACAGCCGATAATTTATTCTGCATTCTAAGATTGGTATCGAGCAGCGTACACATGTTACTTGTCATAGGAAGATCAACTGTCCATCGATGCGTATACACTCATGAATTCGAGCAATGCAAGATCTGTACTTGGTAATCCATGTACAAATTTTGCAGCAACTGCAATTATTTCTTGATTCTTTGGGCAACAAAAAGTGTAAGATTCTCTGACGTACTTTGGCGATCCGGTGCTAGGGTTCACACCAGCGGTGTCGAGGCGAGCTGAGAAAGTGCATACCAGAATCTCGTGCAACACAACCTGGCTGAAACTAGAACCGATCAGATCTTTGGGTTATACAAGGATATATACAGGGCACATTCAACGACTATGGAGGTGCCGGGAACGATCTTACTTCTTACATATCCTCTGACGAATATAGAAAAGATCTTCTAGTGCTACTGGAAAGCTTTCACTGTACATTTAAGATCATTCTAGCATTGCTCGCTTGATAATAGTAGCAGAGATCAAGCGCTATCAACCGCAAAGATCTCACGTAAGTCGGAGGAGCTGAAGTCGAACGTTCCTGGATCTTAGTGTAGAGAGAGACACCTAGGCTGAGATTTGTTTTACCTAACGAATTGGAAACGTTCCCAGTTGGTCCGTGGCTGGTTTCGTTGCGAGCTGGGGAAAGCAAGGAGTACGGCTCTTGTGTGACACAAGCGCGGACTAATGATGCTATACGACCCAACGCATCGGTTTCTACACTCTTTTCGATTTTGAAATGATCGCCTTTTGAACTGATCTAGACCGAAAACCATGTTTGATAATAGATGCCAAAGTTGATTTTCCACTACATGCGCTGAACTGCATGTATTATGTGAGGTTCCAAGAAGCTGTCCCTGCAATCTGACCATACTGCGGTCGGAGAGGACTTCTATGGGTTGAAGGGTCTCAAACATCTATACCTCTCTTGGAAAGTCTAGGTAGGACTTTGACACAGGAGGAAGTGAATCTAGGCCTTCGAGACAGGCAGCCATATATGGTCACAAAAAATGATACACAAAGTGGCTGAATCATATTGTTTGATCGTACAACATAGGCAATTGCCTACTTTGCCTTCGTTGCTGACATGTTCGATTGCAATAGTCTGAACTAAGCCTTCCAGATCGCGCCAATAGCATGCGTAGCAGCCAAGTGTAGATGATTACCGTAGTGCATCAGTAACACATTGCCCTCCGTAGAAGCCTAGAGCAAAATTGAGGAGATTATTCTCCTCTTCCATCGATCTGAGACATCTTAATAGCCGAGTGTGTCACCCAAGAGACACGACCCTCGAAAACTTTCTATTCTGACATGCTAACAAGAATGCTTCGTTGTAAGCAAATAATAGTACAATCATATGATGATGAGGTCAGAGGAAATTATAAGCTTAACGTTTGTTAACTACGCAGAAGTATTCAAAGGTACTCATGTGACTGACTCACGGCTCGTCAAATAGATCCTCTGTCACGATGATGCTCATGATACTGGACACCAAGACGCAGAGTACACAGGCAAAGAACCATACACACTCTCTCAAAGTCATCTGAGATTATCTATGGGATATTGAGGAGACAAACCACAGGGGCGGCTGATGAGCGAGTTGTTTGTTTGGTAGTAGATATCATTTGCTGTAGAACTAGAGCTTCCTGCGGTGCTGCTGCGGTGTAAATAACACTGCAGCACACTGCAACGCTAAGCAAAAGTTACCGCTAGACCTATAATTTAAGTGCTCTCTCCTCTCTCCATCTCTCATCTTTCTATCTTCATCTCTCCTCTCTCTATCTGTAGACTGCGTAGATAGCGTAGATAGCGTAGATAGCGTAGATAGTGTAGATAGTGTAGATAGTGTAGATAGTGTAGATAGTATAGTAATATTATAGTGCAAATACACGTAATTGCAGTGTAAAATACACCCCACACGCGGTGTCTTTAGGGGACTTTCTTCTACGTATTTCACCCAATTTTAGTGTAGTGTTTTTAACTTGGCTGTGTACCGTAGTGGCTATAGATGTCTCGACAGAAAGTTTGTAAGACTTTGTTGTGGAACGAATGGGTTTAAGATGCAAGAAACGAGTAGACCTAGATAAATTGCATTTGGTTTTACCGTAAATAGAGATTATTGTTGGTAGAATACAGAGAAGCATTCATGGTATCCCACTGTGGCGGGGGTCTGCCAGCATGGACTGCTCGCCAGTGAGTTTCTTGTGCTCTGGGGGTCGCAAATACTTGGAATTGAATGCTCACTGAACGACCCAGATTGGATCATGTATGCCACTTGATAAGATGCTGCAGGGAAAATATCTAGGTTTCGGGCGTCGCATTTCAGTTGTTTGCAGATGCGATAGTGCTTGCTTATGAAAGCCATAATATCCGGAATTCCAAGCTGTTGTTTGGAAGCAGAAGAAAATCCATTGAGGGGTGTCTCTTTTATATCATCGGATCAACAGATAAAACATGTATCTGAAAAATCGCACTTCGAAGAGACACAACAAATGTTCTTGCCAATACTGCTTAGAGGGCTCTATGTCATAATGCAGACAAAGCCGTCTTTAGAAAACATCAAATGTCTGAACGTAGAATTGACAAATTGCTTGTGATACAAGTAAAGTACATGGAGTCGTGCAGAGCTGTTCCATGGATATTACACAATGTCTTCATGAAGAAGAAACATGTACCATGCTCTGGAACAAGATTCCGAAGTGCAAAGAAAGGAACTTTCAGAGCAGTTTTTTGACGTGCTCTCCAAATTTGGTACCAAAGCGCATACTCAATGATACAGCGAAAATAACCATGTGGCGTATCATTTGTAGAGCCGGAAGCATGTTTTTTGAAGAATTTGACCGCGAGTCGTCCTTTGTTTGTCACGTCGAGAGGGAAGTAGCCTGGATCAGCATCGCATTGACTGTAATCTCATCGTTCTACGGAATTGATAAACACAGGCCACGTAAGTCAATAAATAGAGATGCGACCCTAGACTTAACTCGCTTTACAGTTGCACATGTTACTTCTGAGCATCATAAAGAAAGAAGACAAGCTAACAGACCACCACATTAAGCTGTATTAGCATATTTTAATCTTTCGTAAAGGTGTAAAAACAACCAAATACACTGCTGAAAGCAGGGTACTATGGTCAAAATCCCACGTGCATTCGATTTCGGAGAAAGTGAGTAGACAGATGGGCCACTTGCGCGCCCATGCTACGAAGAACCAGTTGCAAAGACCGCAGACACAAATACACATGATTGCCACCTCGCCTAGGCATTTGGACATCAGAAAAATCGACGTGTCTCAGAGATTGAGCAGCTGATTTTGGAGACCAGCACAACAGGAGCGCAAACCACGTCCAATTTAATGGATGGTAAGTTGGAAAGGCTCCGAAACAATAGAGCTGATAAGCCCAAAAACGCATACAGTGCTGTGCTTCTAGATGAAGACGATAGAATCGAGCAGTCCAACAGAGACGTACTACGGTAGATATCGTATAGATGAAAGAAATCTTCAATGTCTGAACTGAGGTAGGGGGAGGAAAAGGGAAAAGACGCATGTCGTGCCGTGCATCACGCTTGGGCAGTTCAGGAGCACGAAGACATATTTATTTACCAGTTTGTATCTTGAAAATGCAAGGGATGGGCAGGGCAACTGGAAAACATCACCGCCTCTCGCCAATTGGTGTTCTTGGGTGTTTCATTGCGATATCAGTTAGAGGTAATGAATGGACAGAGATGTACGGAGTACAAATCGACCAGGAAGAGGAAAAGCACACGTTCTCACTCTGCCTGAGCTTTTGATCAAAGCTATATAGTTCGGATGTGTTCAACTTTACTTTCATAAACTCTGAAGGAATGAGAGTTTGGACAGACATATACCTGCAAATGACCCGAATTAGAGGTCGCGCGCATGATAGATCTTTGTCTTCCTTTAATCAATGTTGCAAAAAGACTCTGTCAAGCCGGGTTATTGTCAGGTTAAAGTTGTTGCCGTGACTCTGGTTTTTTTTCGGTGGAGAACGGATTGAAGAAGATAAAGAAGGAAACACGCTACTAGCCCTTGATAAACTCAGTGAATGGGAAAACACACCGACGTCTTCGATATATGTTTCGAGTTTTCGAAAGTCCAAGATGTGAGCTCAAAGATACTTTTACTCTCTCATCATTAGCATAAGAGAAAATAGTCGTCCAGCAGACATGCACCTTCATCTTTCAATATTCCGAAACGCCCAGGCTTTCAAACTTGGGAGAGAAGCCAGAGAGACAGACATTATCTGCCACTTGATGAGTTTTCAAGAATGCACTCAGGAACAAACAAGGCATTGTATTAGTCGTTTTTTTGTGGTTTCGAAAGGACAGCGAGGATAACAGACATATCTCCTCCATGTACCATTTCACTAAAGAAAGCGTTTGGATCGATGTCGAACACGATGGTGAAATTCCAACAAACGGAAAGCAGTCAAACACAGACACATGAAGAAGTAGTTAAAGTGATCTGATACAAGTGACAAAGAGTACGTATAAAGAGGGATGAAGATATGTGTAAAGACTCAAGTCTGCTCTCAATCGTTTTTCGAAATAAAGGACGTGTGTAACGACCGCACGCCACACTCAGAAGCATGCCTTGTCATGCACTAGATACGAATCACTCCCGACATAAGCGAACAGAACAGACATGGTCTGTCAGTGGAGTACTTTGAGTGAGATGACAAGCAGGGAGAGAAGTCCATGGGAATTGAAATGGGAGTCTTTGGGACGCATACAGGGTATGACTGTATAGAAGATCTTTGGAAAGAGCAGAATACCAGGTGGTTTTGGTTTTGCTAGGCCTTTAAGTACAGATTTGGATCTTCGAGGTTTGTGTTGAAGAGAAACAACCATGTTCTGCCATATTCTTCATTTCGAGCATCAATAAACAATTGAAGGAGATTTTCTAGAGAATCCAGAAGAAAGAAACCGGCCACTTTGTCACCACTATGGAAACGTGTGGAAACACTCATAGAGGCAAGTCGTCTCCTATATTCATGAGGTAAGATATAGAGACTACAATCAGAAGCAGAGTCACAATCCAGGTAACCAAATGACAAGTATTGGAGGGAGAAGCTCACAAGACAGACATGTACTCGGCACATATGTGTTGTAATTCGAGTCGATCTTGACACATCCGTATGAAGCAGCTTATTACACATGTACATCTGTCCCAGTAATCCGAAGGAAAGAAACCCAGACACATGGACCTTACAATTGTACGTTCCTGTATATGTCCGTGGAAGAAGTAGAACAAAAAAATCGACAACCAGTGAGATCAGAAAAGAAGGGCACAACAGAGCAGCAGCCACATAAAAGAACTTTGTGTGTGGTTCGAAGATGCCATTTTTATTCCTGATTATTCCAGGTCCCAACTTCCGAAAGAGCGAATTCGGTAAGGAAACCGAGTATTTGTTGAGCTTTTGAGAGACATTACAAGACATGTGTATCCGTTACAATTGGCAATATATTGACGTGATCAGGGACAACATGGCACACTATTGAAGCCATTTGAGGAATTCAAAGCAGACATGTGGTTTCGAGACACCTTGAAGAAAAAGAGTCACGGATGCCATGGTGCATGCTGGTATGGTTTGAGGAAGCAGGCCAACCATGCACAAGACATGGATCGAGTTTCAGAATAAGAGAAAGACATATGATCCTCAGTTTAAGGGTTGAGGAAGCATTGCAGACATATCGCGGATAGTTTTCTGGGGGGTTGGACGGCTTGTGGAACAGACATAACATGTTTGCTGTGTTCAATAACTTCGAGAAGGACGCCGGGCATAAATCCGCGACCGTACTTTTCAGACTGGAAACTTTGATCATTGCGAGGAATTGTAGACACGAAGATGATATTTGGGAGAGGAGACGAAGAGCAGCTGGAGGGGTATTTGTATGGACGTCCTGGTGATGAAGTGTGTGATTGGCTGGTAGACTATGGGAGACTAATGGTGGTGTTGAAAAAGATGGGACTGGGTATCATGTTCTCGGGATATATCGACGAGGGACAGTGGTCGTGACTTCTCTGCACCGACCTCTGCAACTGCCACTGATTCTGCCTCTGCCACAGCGTCCGGCTCAGCAGCCTTAGCAGCACTCTCCTTCTCATCCACAGCACTCGCACCCGCTGTCGCACCCTCCCCATCCAGACCCAGCTCCACCCCCAGCTCGTCCAAAAACCGCTCCGCCTTGCCTTTACTCCTCTTCTCGGCCATAGCCCTCTTCTTCTCGCGAATCATGTCCCTGCGCTCATCAAGCCTCTCCCTCCTCTCCTTCCTGACCCTCTCAGTCTCCTCCCTCTCTTTCTCCAGCCGTGCCATCTGCCTTTTCCTCTCCTCCTCATCCTGGTCGAAATACATGAACCCAGTGCCCCTGGTGCGCGCCTCGGCGCGGCCATCGAAATGTAGCTCGGGCGGCGGGGTGAGCTCCTTGTCGCGCTTAGCAGCCAGGTCTGCCATCTGCTGCGCGATTGTCTCATCTGGATTGAAGGCATTGGTCTGCACGGTATCGCCGTAGATGAGCTGCTCGGGCATTGCTGGGCGCGCAGTGAAGCGGTCGGGGGCGTCGTTTGCAAGGGTCCTCTTGCGGCGCTCTTCGCGGGCGGCGTCTGCGCGCGTGCCAGTGCGAGTGCGCCCAAACTCGTCAACATACGAGACTCGTTCTTGCTCGTCGGCGCTGGCTTCGTCTAAGGACGACGAGGAGGCGTTGCCGGCGCCGGCGCCTGCGGCTTGTGCGTCGGCCCATTTCTGGTCAAAGTCGACGCCATACTTGTCGTTGATGTCTTCGACGTCGCCACGCTTCAGAGCAGCGTATAGGCGCGCCTTCTCCTCCATGCGCCGCTGAGAGCGCTTCCAGTGGGCGGCGTCCTCATCCTTCTCGTCGGCGGTGCGGCCGCGGTGCTTCTGGGCGGCGAGGTCGGCGTCGTCGAGGTCGGCGAGTGCGCGCTTTTTCACGTTTCTATTGTGTGTTTTGAAGATGTCGTCCTTGTGCGGCCGGGCACGGGCGGCGCTGGCGGGCTTGGGGCCATTGGCGGTAGACGAGGCCTTGATGAGGTTGGCGAGCGTCGACGAGAAGGCGACGGTGCTGGAGCTGCTGATCTCCTTGCGCTTGCTGCGGGCGGTGTTCTTGGCGCCGTACAGGTGGGCGTCCTTGCCGGACAGATGCGAGTTGCTGCTGGACATGGCGGCTGAGGGACGACTGCAATTAGATGGATGGTTCACGTGATAGACATGCCAATGACGGCGATGTCGGAGCGCGGGCGTTGCATCATTGTTGCTGCTGCCCCGCCGACCCCACGTCAAACATGTGCATCGGCCACCAAGCGGGTCCGCTGCGGCATGAGCAGTGACTGAAGCATTGAGTGCTTGGTCTTCCTTCACACATGCTTCATACAGTCAATTGACACCGCAGCCACCATGTCTCCCCCTCGTCAGGTCTTCATTGCCGTCATTGGTATGTCCATCACGTGAATCATCCATCCACAATTCCTGAACAACCCCCACCATCACAACAACACTTTTCTGGCCATGTAATAACCATCCTTCACAGGCGCCGGCGGCGTAGGAAAGTGCTTCCTCAATCAACTCACCGGTCTGGCCCAGCGCCTCTCGCAATCGCCCTCCTCGCCGTACTATCTCTCCCTGATCTGGCTGTCCACCTCCAGGAAAGCCCTCTACCACGCCGACTACAAGTCCCTCTCCAACTGGGAGTCTGAGCTCGCCAACAACTCCAAGCCCACCCTGCCGCTGCCCCAGCTGCAAGACTATCTCGTCAAGGCCCCCGGCAAAGTCATTCTCGTTGACAACACCTCCAACCAGGATGTCGCCGACGCATACCCCAGCTTCCTCAAGAAGGGCATCAGCATCGTGACGCCCAACAAGAAGGCTTTCTCTGGAAATCTGCAGCTCTTCAAGGACATCTTCGCCGCAGCCTCCAACGGCTCCGGCGCAGGCGGCTACATTTTCCACGAGTCGTCCGTCGGCGCCGGCCTGCCCGTCATCTCCACCCTCAAAGACCTCGTCGAGACTGGCGACCAGGTCACCAAGATCGAGGGTGTCTTCAGCGGCACCATGTCCTTCCTGTTCAACAGCTTCCAGCCCACGTCTGGCGGCGGTGGTGCCTTCAGCGCCGAGGTCACTTCCGCAAAGGACAAGGGCTACACCGAGCCCGACGCCCGCGACGACCTCAACGGGCTGGATGTCGCACGCAAACTGACCATTCTCGCGCGCCTCGCCGGCCTCCCCGTCGAATCCCCCACCTCATTCCCCGTGCAGTCGCTCATCCCCTCGGAACTCGAGTCGTGCGCCTCAGGCGACGAGTTCCTGGCCCGGCTCCCCGAGTTCGACGGCCAGATGGACGCGCTCAAGGCTGAGGCCGAGAAGGAAGGCAAGGTTGTGCGCTTCGTGGGGAGCGTTGATGTCCCCACCAACAAGGTTAAGGTTGGGCTTGAGAAGTTCGACAAGAGCCACCCCATCGCCGCGCTGAAGGGCAGCGACAACATCATTGCATTCTACACACAGCGGTACGGCGAGAACCCGCTCATCATCCAGGGCGCGGGCGCGGGCGGTGAGGTGACAGCCATGGGCGTCACAGCGGATCTGGTCAAGGTGCTGAGGCTGTTGCATTAGAGGAAAAGACAGGTGTTGGATCCTCCCAACATGGGTCTGAGGAAAAATAAGAACGTGATTGAATAAAAGAATCTCCATCTCAAAGTAACATTGACCAGACCACAACGTGATGTTACACTGGACCAGCGCGGCCCAGTGTGCGAATGGCATCTGTACATACTTCCAGGCTATGACACCTCACTCTATGCCTTCACTACACACTCCATATCCTCCCACAGCTACTCGACACACATCCTCGCCCTTACCTCCCATCGTCACCTTCTCCAAGAGCAATACGGACGACTCACTTTACCCACCGCACCAAGGAGATCCCAAAAGCAGCCCACCACGCATGACGCGAGTGCAAACACCATCGAGCCACATACCTACAATACACGCAGATCACCCGCATTACTTCCCAGTCCGTCCCCAACAAGCTCAACACCACCCATGCTCGACACAACAGCGCAGAGCTTATATCCACCGTGCCACGCCCCTTTAAAGGGACATGAGTAGGTAGGCTAGACATGCACGCCGATCAGCATGATCTGCAGCATTGAACCGCCGGGGACATGCTGATCGACAAGCTAGCCCTACGTGTGTGTATGTGTGCGTCAATAATGAAGACAGGATGATGATCCGCGCGTCTCAAAACTGCTTGGGACCGGTCTCGTGGGTGGGTAAGGCAAAGCAAAGTAAAAGCTTGAGCACCACTACTGGACATGTTGCGCAGGCTTGGTTCAGCACGCGTACATAGTACCTACACGTATCCATCCCCCCCCCCCCCCGGGGTGGTTCAGAACGTCGTGTAAGTGTGCATTCCACGCAGTAGCGCATCGCGTCGTATGGGTGGCGCCTCGATCAGTTCATCGCCCTGTGAGGCCTGGGTCCCGTGGGTGTTGTACACACGAGATAGCTATGACGGAGGGGAATGTGCGACGCCGGGAATGTCCGCTGGATGAGCTCTGTGATTGCCATTTTAAGGTGCTGTGGACGCATCACTGAATAGCGTAGTCTAGTCTAGCACAACATGTCGTAGCATAGCATGTCGTAGCATAGCACCAGCGTCACCCAGGCCTGCACAGCGTGCCACGGCCTACCCAATCATCCACGCCTCGGCGAGGTATCCAACACACATTCGCTCGTCACAACAGCACTTGAGCATCGTGGTACGGCGCGGTGCTAATGGTACCTTCCGCTCCTGTCGATCACTGCTCCGCCAGCGCCTTGCGTGCGTTGCACGCCCCTAGCCCCTCTGCACCGGGTGCATTCGTTGCCGAGACTGTACCAGCCGCACGCGAGGGGATAAGCTCTGCTTGGTGTGCTTGTTTGGACCTCGGGAAGGGGGAGGGGGATGTGCATAGGCGGAGGGAAGGGGTGGGTGTTGATGCGCGTTGGGTATGTGGCTGTTGCTATGAGTGTATGCAAGGGGAGATTACGAGGTGTTGTGCGGCACGGTTGATTGAGGGTTGGATTGGGAGGCATGTTGGATTGCGGTCTTCACGAGGGGGGTGACAAGGGTGTGTTGAGTGCCGAGATCGGGCTGTGTGGTGTTGCATTTTCACGTGATGTCGCCTTTCACTCACACCACGCCGGGTGGGCAACGCCGGATAAATTTCCATCGGCACACGCAGCGGAGCGGAAGGCTAGCCGACTCGTCTTGGCAGAACCCATGTACACTGCTGCACTGCGAGCGACTAGCGGCTATGAGTGGATCACGGCTCTCGTCTCCTTTGACGCGAGGCGAGGCGACAGGTCTACGCGCAGATGGCGGTGTGCGGACCACAGGCCCAGATACTGTTCGGACCACGACAGTGGAGGGAGCGGTGGGAGAGTACAGGCTGGCAAGGGAGTGTTGGCAGGTAGTGGATGCATGTCAAGAAAATAATTGTATTGCTATGGAAATGCGAAAGGCATGCGCCGACTTTTGCAGCTGATCGACTCATGGTCATAGCACATTTGTAGTATACCTAGCAACGCGTCCGCTGTAACGCCTGTGCCAGCGCCTGTGCTTGGCCTAAAAACCTGGTGCACATGGCTGCACGTACAGAAAAAGGTTTTGCAACAACAAACCGCCGGTGGCAACCCAACACGGCCGTGCGCAACCGCAACAAGAAAACCCCCAATGAACCGCTCAAACGTAATTCTAAATCAAGCACGGAAAAGGAGTCCGAAAGGGCAAGCAGATTGCCCTTGCTGTCGCACTGTTGCGGCCCAATGGCAAATGCGCCTGTGACTCACGTCTGCTCTTTTGTGAAAAATATCGAACAGGAGATGAAGCTAGATGTTGCATGTGACTGCATGCAGCCAAACAAGGTGGGTATCTGGGAGAAAAAAAAAACAAAGCACACGCACCCGCGTCGTGCTAGGCGACGGGTCGAAGTAACAACATGGTAGAAGTGGAGATGCCGCTGCGCTGAAAAATGGTGTGATGCGAAGGAGCTGAGAAAGAGCCTGAGAATGGTCGGTGTCGAAGATGCTTTCGTGATGGCAGTCTCACGAGGTCGGCCCGACGCCGTTTTCGTTTACAGACCCGCGGAGTCCGGGTGCCGGGTCCGTAGACTTGTTTGTGGAGCTGGTCTAGGCCCGCAATGATGGTAAGCCTCCATCGAGCCGTGCGACGGTTGCTGGGCGCAGGCTGTGCATCGAGCATGACGTGGCTGGTGCGTTCAACGCCATGGAGCGTTCACTTGAACATGGAGAAGCGCTTGGTCTTGCGACCGATGCGCGACAGCACACCGACTTTGTACGGCTCGTTCGACATGGACTGGTGTCGTAGGCTGGCCTGGTCGTTGCTGGATGTGTCGCTGGAGCTCTCGGTAGAGCTCTCTCCGCCGTCAGCCTCTCTAACAGACCTTGGGAATGGCGAGACTGGCGAGCCCTCAGAAGGAAAGAAGTACGAGTCCAATCTTGCGTTCATCGCGCGGTTCTTCTCAGAGGCGGCTGTAACAATGCTGCTCTTGCTGCCGATGCTGGTGACACTGTCGCTCCTGGATGTGATCAGCTGCAGACGTTCATCGCGGCGGGCTGCGTGTAGGCTTGTCGAATGTGCACGCGCAAGGCCAGAGAGAGAGCCGACTGGAGGTGCTGGGCCGGTTCCAATCAGGCGATATTCGGAGTTTGTGGCATGACCTTGACAGTAAGGGCAATGGTCGACCTTGACTTCCCAGCCAGAGATGCCCATCTTCTTGCCACAAGTGGAAAGGTCTGTGGATGGAGCACATGGTCGAACAAGGTGATACCAGCGATGCTGGCAGCTTTGGGTAGTAACGCAAAGCTCTGTGACACACATGGTGATTGTTCAAGTGGTGGTGGTGGTGAAAGTGCGTTGGCGAGGTGTTGTTCCTTGAAATTGGTGGGGAAACGTGGTGGGCGACGTGGTGCCTTTGACTGGTTTCCCTAGTGTATGAGTGATTTCTGGTTGAGCGATTTGACGCAGCTGTCACAAGACGAGACAAAGGCCAAGGTGGTGGCGACGATCTCTGGGGTAGACTAGTCTAGTGGATAGTCTTCACAGCCACACCGATGAATGCACGAGCGGGGTGAGAGTCGAGTAAATACAGTCGACCGAATTATTGAAGTTGGTTCAGCTAGAGGCTCTTGACAACAGGCGGCAGGCTTGCACTTATGAATGCAGGACCTGGGTCAGTGAATGGATGCGGTATGCCAAGGGATGGAGTTGATTGGCCGGAACAGGGAAACCCCTTGCCTTTCCAGGTAGACGGGGAGCGGGGAACGCTTTGTAGCGCGACGGTGGTATCACGGACAGTTTATCGTGATTCGGCCAAATAGGGTTTCTTGCTGCAAAACGGCGGAGAGCGGAAGTCGGTGGAAGGATGACGAATGGTGATGAGTGCTGGCGTCTTGGTAGATGCTCAATGACGAGCAGTGCAGGCAGACGATAGAGTTGCAGCTGGACAAGCAGGTAAGATGCAAGCGGTGATGAGCTCAGCCTTATCTAGGGCGAGTGTGTTGGAATCGTGTGACAGAGAGTCGTGAGATGGGCAGACGGTGGTTGCACAGCAGGTAAGCAGTCTTTATTTAATATGCACCACGGCGCTGGGCTGCGAAACGTACGGGCATTCTGACATGGGGAGCAAGTCTAGCGCGAGCGGAGAGGAGATTGGCGGTCTCTAACAGCCACGCGTGCCCTCCTTGACTACACAGACTGCCCAACCCGGGCTAGACACGCTCTCATCCACTCCATCCCCGTCGCGCGGCCCCGGGACGACGCACACGGAACTCACACTAACAGCACACCAAAACTTGGTGACTAGTGACAGGCCCCCTTCACTCCCCTGAGCAGATCTGTGCCAGGCTTCTGGGACGCGCAACGCTTTTTTGCAGACAAACGAGCCGACATGTCTCACCGCTCCCGGATCGCTGCTTGTTCAGTTCGTGATCGAGAGAGGGCGCCCTCTTGCTGTGTGAACGTGGTGCAGCTGATTGGCAGACATGCCTCTGTATCAGGCGACAACGCCGCACTGTGTCTTTTCATCGGCGCCCCTGTGCTACAGACACGCCCATCTCCCTGACACAGCGGCAACGCTCTGACAACTGGATAGAGGTGCAATCTGCGTGCAGCCAGGGTTGCTATTCTACCAAGCGACTTGGAGATCGTCCCCACGCGCCCGGAGCGCCAACTTGACTCGAGCACACCGCGCCAGCTGCGCCTCTAGAAGGTGTGGAAGGCAGATAGAAAGTAATGCCGAACGTTCCATCAAACACGTTCCTTACGCAGTTCCCGCTATCCGCGGGCGCGCGTTGCGGACGGCCTGCGCGGCACATAACGGCAGCTCGAGGAATTACAGCCTGAACAACGTGGGCAATAGCAAAGCTGCATATGCCAATTTCGGTAGCGAAAGCTGTCGGCATGCCGAAGAAAGCTGTGCGGGAGAACCATGCTGATCTTGACATGCGTCGAAAGGTCCGAAATGGCCACGTTCGGATGAAGTCATTCTCTCTCGTGGGCCGACTGGTGCACACCTTCCTTGTCGACGACAACAACCCATGTCCATCACAAGATTCATTCACATGCGGCCGCCGCCACTGCAACAATCTCAAACGCACTGTGTAGATCACTCATCTGTGAACGGTCCTGCAGCCTGAGATCTCTTAATCTCCTCAGCGCCTCGTGTGCGCACGCCCCAGCATTGCAGCCCAAACCCAGCGGTTTGAAAAAGCAACAAATCCGAACGAGAAATCATCATCCCGTGCGGCGGCCTGGGCCATTCGCGACACAGACGTCACGGATCGCGCATTCGCCAAAGAGCTCGGTGCATCATTTCGGTGCTTGCTAAGACTGCTGCGATCGCACACATGCCCTCAAAGACGCTCAGCGGACAACAGCGGACCAACGGTGGATGTGGATCGAACACGTCCTAGACAACGTGTCGCCCGATTGAAGCATGACAACGACTTTGCTATCTTTACTAACCTGCGTAGGACAATGGTTACACATCACCTCAACATCAGCTGGCGAATTCCTCGCCCTCACCCTCACCCTACCATATCATCTCAAACACGATCACATCGATAGCTTTCATGCGCATGTACGCGCACGACACGCGCTAACTCACCATCTCATGCAGCCCTGGTCGACAAACCTGCACAGCCTCCACGCCATCATGCAACACCTCGCTTGACAACTCACGCTAAACGACTCCTACTTCGTACATTAACTGTAACCGTGCGCTGTCAATGCTTGGCGACCTCGAGCTCCGCGCATGTGCCAAGCAGAGGCCCGCATGATATTATACAGTTGTAGCCATGATCGAGTGGATCTCATAGTAGACCGCCTGTGAATGTATGCAGAGCCAAGAGAGGGAGAGGCAGCAAAGGCCCTGTATTTATCTTCAAAGTCGTGAATGAAAAGCTCTGGTCGAGTCCCTTCCCATGCTTTGACCAGTTTTCCGCTCCAACGCACCCAAAGAAAACGTAGTACGTACCAGCCAATTGTTGCCTGAGAGATACGCAGCAGTCTCCAGGACCAGATTCTCGTGCCTGGCGTCTCACCTTGATCTACAACCCCTAGCTACCCCTTCACGTCTGCATCTCCAGACTCCATGTGATCATGTCTTACTTCAAGTGCGCATCCTCAGCGAACCCTTCCCTTCAGAATTCTGTCTCCGATGTACAATCTCAGCCTAAACGTCTGCCTAATGACTATCGTATGAAAATTCTAGCTAGTTGGCGAGCAAGGCGACTACCACAGCTTCGTCAAAACCACCATGCAGCGTCTCGCCTACAAAACTGGTGCTAACCGTGCCAAGTAATTTCGCCAAGATGACTGCCAAGCACTCCCAGCACCCCCCCCCCCCCCGCTCTCTCTTCTGCGCAGACAGTCCTCCACGACTTGAACAAATAGCACATTATGCACGGATGAGACGAACCCAAGGCTGACGACACTATGTGTGATGCAAACTAAATTCTCACGAGAAGAGCGATGCCCGGAAGAAAAACCTCTACCTATGAACAACGATGTTGCAGAGAAACATGATGCAGCCGACTTGGTGTAACAGGTTCATGAGAGCGGGTCCGCCGCCGTGGTCACCACACCCTCAGAACGGTGTTTTGGGTCCACTGGAGGCCATGCAGTGGACACGTTGTCGTACGGTACAACGACTCGTTGGCAGAGAAGAGCGAATGGTGAATGGGGGGTAAGCAGCCACGGGCGAAGCGTCTTGAATGGACTGGCTGCTGTGCAGGAGCGATGTATGATACATAGTTGGAGTCGCTTTATCTCTTAGCGGAGGGAAGTGCAATGAGTTGTGTTATTAAGCATGTGCATGAGCGGGAGGATTCAGTGCGCCACACCCTGGAATTCTTACCCTTTCTTCACATCCTAAACCACGGTGTTGCTGATATGCGCCCTTCCCCCCCCCCTTTCTTGCTTCTAACGTCTCGTAGACTGCTTTCTAAGATTGACACCTCTTGCTGCTTGGAACACAATCCACGGATCTCGGCACCAGAGCTTCTCGCGTAGCCGTCTTGGCCTGTACCACAAGTGCCGTTTTAACTTTTCGTGCATATCAATGTTGCATCTCAGCCACGTCAGCACCGCCCTCACTAGCCACACCACACTGCACGCCCAGAGTCATTGTATGCATGTGCAGTACCGTGATGGGTTGTGGAGTGTGGAGCTGTAGTGTGGAGATACACCGGATGACGGGTGGGTCGACTGTCAGGATATCGATGGGTGGATTAACAGACAGGTGTGGCCAGACCACACCGGTGATGTCATGTTGGAGGTGTAGATGTACAGGGAGCTGAAAGGCAGGGAGTAGATGCGGTGAACGAGTGGAACACATGCGTATTGTGGTGCTGAGACTCGAGGTTTTGTGCTGTGAATGGGAAGAGGGTTGAGTTTCACTGACGGTGCTTCCAGACATTGAGAACTGGGGAATCCATGTATTCGTGTTCTAAGAAGGTTGTTCTCATAGCCACAATGCTTGAGAATGACTGACCATCCGAAGTGAATGGTGCTCTGTTCGTAACTACAGCTAAATTAATCATCACCATTGCGCATGTGTATTCTTGTATCGACTAAACGCCAATATTGCGCATAGGGAGTTATGTTTCTAAGTTAACGTAATGAACCCTACTTCTTCTTCCCGCCTTGATACGTGATGTCGTACTGGAAGAAGCTATCCCATATACTCCCCCTCCTTGCACCGGCTGGCTGTTTGGTCGGACTCGTTGTCGGACTGCCAGCCCTTGCCTCTGACTGACTTCCAACCCGTTGCCTCATGGGCGATGCTGTGGGTGATCGCATTTTGGAAGTAGCATTCGTGATAATAGATGGCTCTGGCAGAGGAACATAATCTGGGCGCTGCTGTTGAGCTAACGGTACATCCTGCGCAAAGTCAGCATGCCGTCAGTACGCGAGGGGAGCTTAGATTTACCACATCAGCAAGTCTAAGGTCCCCATAGCTGGTCTTGCCGCACATTTACACCATTCTGCTCCCCGTCCGCACCAGCATTGTTTGTTGAAGATTCGCGCAGGTGGCTCGGCCCATGGGTGGCAGCTGGGCTGGCGCCTCGTGTGGCTGCTGTTGAGGTCGCTCCTGACTCGATGGCATCAGAAGAGTTGAGTCGATCAGCTGATGGTCTGCCACCAGCAACAGGTATGCTCTTCTTGCTGGTGCTGCTACTTCGACGACTGTCTAGAGACTTCCCCAGCTGAATGGCTGGATCAGTGGATGATTTCTTCTTTGCGCGCTGCATGTCGGCTTGACCAGTAACCAGGCTGCTAGTTGCAGTTGTTGCACTCTTCAGCCCAGGTGTACCTGGCGCCATAGGCTTTTCTTCCGTTGCATCAAGGAGATACCAGCGCAGGCCGTCTGATAACTCAAAGGGATTGTCGTCATCAACTGACACTGCAACACTGGAGGCAATAGAGCGTCCATCGAGGGAAGCCCGTGGCCCATGCAAAGTTTTTGAAAGATCCACAACGCGCTCCTCGATCTTTGAGATTCGCGCAACCAGCCACTCCTTGCCATGTAGACGGTGCGAGTCTTGTTCGCGAAGAAAGAAGTGCGGTGCGCCAACGTTGAAAGCAGCCCATGGACGGTGCGCGTTGTTTCGGGTAGGCAAGAACAGTGCGAGATCGCCCTCCTTGAAAGATCTATATGCGATCTTTTCATGGCTATCAGCTTGAAAGCGGTGTGACTTGTCCCGGTAGGCGCGTGCTTCCTTTTGCCACTTTCTGGCTGTGTGCTCCATGTCTCGCATGCGTTTGGCAATAGCTTCACTGAACGTCTCCGTATTAAAAAGTTCAAGTTTGTTGAGAAGGTCCTTGTAGCGTTCGTCTTCCTCTTGAGGATTAGCTGAATCAGTCCATTGCAAAAACGAGAGATCGCCATTCTCCTCCAAGAATCGCTTCAGTGGTGTCGGTGATGTACTTGTGGTGCTGCGACCCAGATCGCCTGTAGTGCTCGTTGTCATGACTGCACTGTTGCTCATTTTGGACGCGCGTTGAAGGACCATTTCGCCGTTCTCATGTGTGATGATGAAGCCGAGCGCTTCCAACAGTCGAACAAGACGTTCGTGCTGAGTGTACAGGCGTTGACTCAGTTCTCGCGCACGACTCAAGCGTAGTTGAGCGCGAGACGAATCAAATTCTTCGTACTTGAGGACCTTCTTACTGAGTCGCATGATCTCGACGTCGAGACTATTTGAATGCGAGTTTTGCTCTGCTAATTCAACCTGAAGGCGTCCAACCTTTGCTTCCTCTTCTTCGACTCGCTTTCGAAGAGCCTCCGAGCCAGTCTCGCCTTCAGCGAACTTAGCGCGCAGATCGTGGAGGTGTGCTCGTTCTTCGTCCAGTTCAGCGTTGATTGAAGCTGACTTTGCCTTTTCAGTTTCGAGCTGCTCCCGAGCGGATGCAAGTTTCTGTTCGTTCTCGTCGATCCGAGTGCTTAGGGTTTGCTCTTGCTCCCGCGCCTTCATACGCGTGTTCTCGTTTTCTGATCTCGCAATAACAATTGCCTCTTCTAGCTCTTTCTGGTGATTGAAGGAGCGCCGGGCGAGTTCTTCAAGTTGTGCGAGTAGTGCAGCATGATCGTTCGGCACGTCAATGCTGGGAGCAAGGTGGCCAAAGACGAGCTTGAGAGACTCCAGTTGGTCAGCATGCATCGCCTCTTGATTTGCCAGCTTGGTCTGTAGGTGCGTAACCTGCTCATTGACCTGCGTAAGTTGCAAATTGACTTGCGCGACCTGTTCGGTGGCCTCGCCCTGAACCCTCTCGAATTCGGATGTCAATTCGTGTACTCTGGCATCGGTTTCACTTCTTGCGTTGTCGCGACTTCCCAAGATGCGATCCAATTCATCTTCTGCCTCTTCGATTTTTGCCTTGTGAGCTTGAATCTCTTCCTCAAGAGACCGTCTTTCGTCCCCGAATTCCTTCTGCTGAGCTTTCATGTTCTCCATGATGTTCTCTTTAGTGGATACTGCTTCTTCTTTGGCCAAGAGAGCTTTTTCAATTTGCCTACGTAATTGCGTCTCAGCCTCTTTCGACTCTCTCTCGACCTTGGCGCGTGCATCTTTCTCAGCAGTGAGCTGCTGTTCGAGTAGAACAACGCGACGCTTGTCCACATCACCTTGAGCGGACAGCCGCCTCGACGATATCGACGAACGTCGAGAAAGCTCCTCATACGGCTTGGGAGAAGCGGCCTCGATTATGGGTGTTGAAGGGTCTCCGGGGCTCTGAAACCCAGGCGGTGGTGCTCCAGCTCCACCTATCGAAAGCCTGCTATTCTGATTCGAGCGATGTAGCAAGTCTTCGAGCCGCCGTACTCGACTCTTGTTCGCCCTAAGCTCGTCGTCAAGCTTTGCATTGGCTTCTCTTAGGACGCGTAGCTCATCGTCACCTCGTAACATAAGTTGAGAGCCCTTGCCAAATGCAGGCTCGTGAACACTGCCCATCTTGAAATTCTTCGCGCGCTTGATTTGCTGCTTTGTGGGTCGATCTAGATCCTTGATAGCTTGTGCAAGAGCTTCAGCTTCTGAACTTTGTCCTTCAAGATTTTGTAGGGTTTGGAGATAACGTTTGAGATCGTCCCTAAAGACCTCAGGCCACACAGTCTTCTCTGGCTGCACATTCATCTCAAAACCTACAGCACCGCCTTGTACCGCCTCGACATTAATGACATCGGCAATGGGTTTCAGCCATCTCTTACGACGCCGTTCCTCCTCTTCTTGGAATGTCGCCATCTCTTCGGCCAGGGAGGAGGTGTCCTTCTGTACCCTCTCCGCCCACTCGCGCCTGCGAACAGCCTCGACTAGCAGTGTTCCGTATATGTAAGGTAGTCGGCCAACAAGAGAAATCAGTTCAAATGCCGCAATTCCTTCTTGCGGTATGTCGATCGATTCTAGTTCTGTATTCATGCCGGAGATGACAGATTCGATGTTTGCAATGCCTTGCATACTCTCGACTGAGTTTCTGATTGCAATATTTTTTTGCTCCACGGATCTTCGCACAAGCTCGCTCATCTCAACACTGTACTCGCTGATCGCAGGCAAGAAGTTTCTTGTGTGCAGCAGAGCCATCTTCGATACCTGTGCTACCGATTTCGAGTCACTTGCAAGACCCATGACGTGCTCGTAGTCTGACTCGACTTTCTTCGCAACTGCATCGATCTCATTGTACAAGCGCACCGGCTCCTCCGAATCGTCCACAAGAGAGCGACTTTGACTTTGTCCAACTGCACCCAGCAGCTCATTGTAATCAGCCCCGATTTTCTCCAACTGCGTGTTCATGCCAGCGATGCGCTGGCCAAACGATTCTCGTACTCGCTTGCTTGTGCCTGTGGCCTTTTTGAGAGCCTCAAGGTCCAGAAAGTCCTGCAGCGAGGGACTTCGATTTGGTGATGCTTTGCGCGACGTCTGCACAGTATGAGGAGAGCGTAATTCTTTCGCCAGAAATCGTGCAAAGTCGACTTTTGCTGGAATAGAGCCGAGCTGCTCGAAATCGGCATCTAGGCGCTTTAGGTTGTCACTGGCTTCCTTCTCTACCCGATCAAACCAGTCCCTGGCTGCCTGATACCTCTGCTCCAGCCCTCGAATATGCGTGTCATGGTTCCCCACAGCGACCTGTGTGCCCTTCTCTATCGTCGCCTGCTCTGAGAAGTGCTGCGAGGCCGTGACAGACATGGCGTGCGATTTCTCGAGGACAGCAAAAGCCCAGTCGCGGCGCGCTTGGAATAATGATCGCCATGACTGCATGTCCGTATTGTTTGCAAGAAACTTGGGCGGATCTTCAGGCGCGAAGACATCAGGTAGCGGTGTGTTTGGAATGATGCGCTGGGCTCCGTTCGATAGTTCGCGACTGTATACGAAGATGTCCTTCTCGGTGAGGAGCGCTTGAAGTTTGACATGTTTGCCAGTGGGCGTCAGCAGTATTTGGATCTCAGGCGGTATACCTGTAGCTCTTGCGATCCAGTGCTTGAGCGCATCAACGGATGCGAATGCAACAGGATCAGCGTCGAAGCGCTGGCCCGTATGAGCTACAGCAATCTGCAGCGACATTCGGCGAACGCTCCTGCTGCTTTGGAGAAATCATGCAGCAGGTGTGGAAGAGGACTGAAGTTTACACTTGGTCGTAGGATGTATTGCGACCGGTGCCAAGCAGGTTGCTGGGGATTCGGTGCACGGCCGGCGAACCAGGCATCATCCACGCGCACGATAACTGATAAGTCGCATGTGACCGCGTAGTCACTCACTTGAGCAGACGAGATTTAAGATCGCGATAGCAATGGCGAGAATCGGCGACACGGATATGACAGATTCAATTGTAAAGTCGCAGGGCGCTGGCGACATCAGCGATCTGTTGCACACAAAGCACAGCAACGCGTTCGCGTTGAACGAGTCTGAGAAGCTGGTGCTTGAGCTGTACGATCAGCTACGAGAGTTGGAGCTACAACAAAGCTTGCTTCGAGCACAAGAATCAGGCACGTCCTGTTGTTGCACGAATCAATATCGGTGCTAATTCCAGGGTAGTAAATGTCGCTGATATCTCGACGCTCTCAGATGACGACCTACAAGAGCAGCTGATCATAGCCGAGCGCGAGGCAATGGAAGCAAAGGCTGAGTATGACTTGCGCAACAAGATCATCCACAACGTTCTTGTCACAGACCCTGTTATCAAAGCTGTCCATGGGGTTGACGAGACTAACTTTTATGAGAAGTATGTACATATCACAACGTTCGAATATGCTCTAACGCAAATAAGACGGTTACTACCACTGATCAGGGAGAGCGACACGATAGCTATGGTACATGGTCGCTTGACTACTGATCTTGCCTCTTCCGCCCGTGCTTTGAATGCGGCAGAGCAGGCAAATATCGTTATTAATCAAAAGAACCGGGCACTTTCCAAGACCATGCTGGGTCTTGCAGAGGCTCTGAAGACGCAGTCAGCTGAGGATATTGATGATCCTAGACTACGCGAGCAGATCAGAGCAGTGGAACAGGAATCGAAGGACTCGAGACGAAGATTGAAGACGCTCAAGGGTATCCTCTCAGCCATGATTGTTGGAAGCGGTATCAACTGGGCAGCGGATGAAAGCTTAACCGAGCTGGTTTTGGAAGATGAGGACGACTGAAGCTTTACAACAACGAGGTCGTATAATTCTCGGCAAAATCAGACCTGACATAGGACCTCTGCTTCACCTCGCACAGCTTGTTGCTGCTACTGTCAGTACCGCTACCGCAAAATCATTTCCTGCAAGCCGCAATCAGGATAGGCCGCGCGCCACAAGGCCCAATTTGTGATCTTTGACAGAGCCAAACGTCAGAGGAGAACAAAGTCACAAAGAAAGCTATTTGCAAAACTCGAGAAGGGTTGGGTGCAAAAGCGCGGTGGAATCATCAAAGGGAAGCTATGACGTAGTCGTTTGTTGACAAACAGCTGGAGCTGTGAAGCTAGGACTCCGAATGCGTAAGAGTCGTACTTCTGAGGCTGCAAAGTATAGATTGCGAACGAAGCTGCAGTAAATGGACTTTTTGGTATTGGGTGACTAAGTTTGGCTGCTTGTTTAAACATTTGATGGCGATGTCGCAGGCGAGGCAACGCGGAGCGTGACGCAAACCGCAACGCGACTGCATCAACGGCGTGGACGTAGATCATCAGCCCGCGTCGGGACTTTGCATTAGTCTTTGGGTATTGACCACAGCGTAGTGTAGTCATGGTTATTAGAAGGTGAAAAGTACACGGTAATCTGAACAGCCTGAGAAGCTCTCATTAGCTCAAACTTGTGGTGATTCCAGACACCAGACCTTGCGCAAGCTTCCGAGTCACGGGTGCTGGCAGCGAGACAGCCAGCCGCCTTTATGCTGGGAGCGGACCAAGCGCATGAAACTCGGCTCATGGGTAGCGGCAATGCCGTGAAGACGAGCTGCTGCGGGGTCAAGGAGACGAGCTGACGGCTGGGCCAGCCCCCAAGCGGCCTCCTGGAGAACATTGAGGATTGCATGCACCCCTTTCGTCGGCACGCGCAGGCAAGTGACCGTCTTGCAGCCAACAGCCGGAGTGATTATCAAGGGCGGCACTGCGCAGGAGGTATTGGCCAGTCGCAGGACGTATGGACTGTAGCGCGCAATTTCATTGCTCGCAAGCGGCCAGGCAAGGCTGGAGTGCGGCCAGCTGTGCTGCACATTGTATATTGCCTCACGCAGATGCCAGGTGCTTGCAGCGCTTGTCGAAGTCACAAAATTGAATGCAGTGTCCTAGTCTGGTACAATCAAATGCTGGAGACGGCCAGAAATAGTCGATCAAACCTGCACGTTTCGCCGATATCGTTTGCAGCCCGTATGGTGTTGCGAAGCACCGGCGTTGTTAGGAGGGGGCTTGCGGTGCGGGCGCGCCTGCCATAACATCAGAGGCCGCTGCTTACATAACGCCCTTGGCGCACCCTGCGGTTTTGGGGGAGCGCTGGCTGCCCCTTCATAGTGAGAGCAGCGTTCCTCCCATACAAATCCTCTCCATACAAACTGCCACCAAAACGCAGAACACGACTTTGGTGAGTTTCGCTTGCACTATAACATACCAACTTGATACCCAACACAACCACACTGTTCACTACTATTTTGCGCGCCTTTACTGGCCTCAATTCGCGTTTCTACAGCTCTTGCTGCCTTCTTTTCTGCGCATTTCGGGCTTCGTCGCGTTCCAATTCCTGTTCATCACGTCGCGCTGTGCAGCAATAGCACGCATCCTAACCGCCATACAGATCTCACTCAACGCATCGAACTCTACCGGTCTCAAAACCCTCAGTAAGTCTCTGCAGCTTCCAACCTCGTCAAATCGCGCATTCTCGCGACACACCGCCGTGTTTTGCAATCGTGTTACTGCACGCGCCGCAAGATGCAGCAGCTCACATGTCACTCTCCTACTCCCACTCGTCGCCAACGTTTGTATTTGTGGTCTCAGTCCCTTCTGTTTTGTTTCTGCGTCCTTGGTTTCAAGCGGCTTGTACCTACGTGTTGCAGTAGCTTTCTTTGTCAACAGCAAACGATCCGCTAACAGCCTTTTCAGCCTCCATAAACCACCAATATGCCTAAGGAGAAGGTCACCCGTGGCAAGGGCAAGAAGGCTGATGCCGGCAAGAAGAAGAAGGGTTAGATCACGTGTATCGACCGTTGCACGCACCAGCTAACAGATGACAGACCCCAACGCGCCCAAGCGTGGTCTCTCTGCATACATGTTCTTCGCCAACGAGCAGCGTGATAAGGTCCGCGAGGAGAACCCCGGCATCAAGTTCGGTAAGTTGTAAAAAAGAAAGCTCGGTTTGTCCAATTTTTAACCAAACCCAGGCGAGGTCGGCAAGATGCTTGGTGAGAAGTGGAAGGCTCTGTCCGAGAAGCAGCGCACTCCCTACGAGGCCAAGGCTGCTGCTGACAAGAAGCGCTACGAGGAGGAGAAGGCCGCTTACCAGGTATGTCACACGTGAGCCAGGTGATGCCCAGGCTAACATCATGTGCAGGCCCAAGACGAGGAGGAAGAGGAGGAGTCTGAGTAGATACCTACTCGACTTGCCCTTCCCTACTCTCTCACGCACGTACGTGCTTCCTCTTTCTGCACTCTGGGTTGGCGGTATGGTGTCACGGCGGCTCGGGATCGGTTATTCACATGGTTCATCCTAATGGTTCTATGCGGAAGCAAGCTAGCAATCTGGTTCTCTTCGGCAGACTGCCGCAGTACAGCTTCACCAACGCAGACATGGCTTCGGCACCTTAATGATGTATGGCGTTCTCTTATACTCGAGGGCGCGGAACGCATCACGAAGATCATGATCTTTGTACAATAGTTAACTGCGGTTTCATCATGTTTAAACTCTGCTACTTGCTTGCAATTTGTGCTGTGATTGAAGCCTACTCACGGCGTGCATAAACGCTAACGGATTGTCTATAAGTGCGGCGTCGCAATACAACCCTGGCCAACGATGGTCATATCGGCCGCGGTGGTGCGGAGTGCATTTCAGCTGTTTTGACTGTGTTTACCCACTTACGCCATGAAGCGCGCTACGCGGACGCGTCTCCGCGGCACCGGTTTTTTGAACCTAGCGAAGCTCCGCGTGCCAAAAGCTAGAACTGGCTGCGCCCGTTGCTTGAAACGAATGCTGTGGTTGTTTTATTCTAAGACCAACTTTACCGTGGAAAAGATGTTTGCTAAGATACGGTTCGCTCGTTGTGCCAGTATTTGAGTCAGCCTTGCAAGTTGTTGAGGGATGAGAAGTATCATGCAGGCATCACATCAAACCCGTTCTGGCCTCCATGTACATAACGATGCAGCATGTTCAGAGCCTCATCTCCTCTCCATGAGCAGTGTGCTGGAAGCAATATGTACGCGCTGGATCTTGGCCCGCAACTGTGAAACTGCACGCAATAGGTAGCGGAAAGCAGCCGCGTGAGAAATGAGTTACGCCGGTTGTGTCCGAACTTTTTGTGCGAATGATAGAAAAAAAAGCTCTTCAACCCTTCTTTGATACAAGACATGTCTGGCACCCTGCATTTTCTACGTAGACATTTCAGTGGATGTGGAATCGCTGTCGCGATCTCGTCCATGGTCTGAAGCTTCGGTCCTTGCAGCTTTTTTTCGGCCATCCTTGGTTTTCAAGACTACGGTCGGTGAGTAGACACTTTACTAGAATTTTGATGTCCTAGTCATCCTACTGAAGCAACATATCCGTCGTTTTGATGGTCCATTGCAGCGCATCATACGAAGAAGGGCCCGCGGAAACGCTGGGTAATCCCGGACTTTTCGTCAGCCCCACCGCTTTGGTCTTTATTTTGAGCGGCGAGGATGGTAAGCTGTACCAGAGAGCGCAGACTACCTTTGATGATGTGGTGGTTGGCATGAATTTTGTCCTGCTATATAAACGTTCCTACTCCCCAAACTCCCATCAAAGCTCCAAGCATCCGTTGTGCAGTGGTTAGCATATCTGCTTCCCATAATAGGTAAAAGCAGGGGGTCGCGGGTTCGAACCCCGCCGGATGCAAGCTTTCTTTTTGGAGAAGCTTTTGGTTGTTGGTGTTTTTGCTCCGGGGGTGGGGGTGGGGTTGTAGGCTCACAGATACGTTCGGAGGCGTTGGAGACTAGCCGGGAACATCAGACCTCGTGGCCCGAGTAGGCTAATGTGTCTTTTTGCCCTGTTGGACAGTTGTGTAGGGCCCTTTGGGTCTGCGCTGGTGTAGTAGCTTGGAGGCAAGGTGGAAGCTTGTGTGTGATTGGCAGCGAACCACACAGATCCAAGACTACCAGATGCTCGGCCCGTGTCGTCTGAGTAGATTGGAGCTTCAGTCGAGTGTTAGCAAAAGGTCGGCCAGAACATGATTGGTCAGTAAGCTGCGTGGATGTTCAGGTCACCCGAGAAGTATCACAACGTACAAGCAGCAAAGCTGTATCAATATCAATTATCAGCATTGGGCTGTGCATGTTCTATGTGTGATCAAAGTATCTTGGCGGCTATACTGAAGTATCGCGTTTGGAATCGTGTCAACCGAATTTCGCCAGGAGTGCAGCGACTAGAATCTCCCCAGCTGTGCACCGGGCGTTGCATAAGCAGAATATTATCCCTGTCAAACTTGTGTACAAGACTTCGATAACCAAGCTGAACACGTCAACTCGTGGTTCAATTCAATACCAGAACGCCTTGCTATGATGCCATCATGGCCGCAACGAGTCCTTGCCAGCCTCAGGCCGATCTCCAGCTCGCACATGCTCATGTTGTTTCCCACGTGCTTGTCCAAGTATTCTCGACAATGCTGCCGATTTTCCCGCAATCATTCCCTCTGCAGCACCACCATCACACCCATTAACCCTAACATGACTTGCTTCAGCCACGGGTGCTCGCTCAGTAAGATAGTGACGTATCCGACGAAAGGAATGAAGCCAACTACGCTGCCAATCACGTCCTCTTTGCGATTCAGAAAAGACTGGCCCTGCGCGTAGAGCTCGGTATCGTCCGCAAGGTTGTTGTCACCCTTGGTGAGGAGGCGGAGGGGTGTCTTGCTACCATATTGTCAGCTCCATGCTTGATCATTCTGCCAATCCAGCGCAGCGCGCTTTGTCCTGCGCACGCGCGCATCGAAGGTCTCGGCTGAACCGTGCTTCCCGGGCTGGATGTGAAAGAAAAGAATCCTACTTACTTTCCGCCGTATCTCCTCACAACCCTGTGGACAATCGGGATGTCCTTTCCTTTGACATTGTATACCACAATCTCGCCCACCTGCGTGTCCATGCCCCGGTTCCACAGGAACAGCAAATCACCCCTCTGGAACGCGGGCTCCATGGATCCTGACAGTACAACAACGATAGGTGACGGCGAGTCGCTGACGACAGAGAGGCCCTTCCAGAGCATGAACGCGGTAGAGAGTACGAGCGCGAAGTTCAGCACTTGTGCAGCGAGTTGCCGCGGCTGCATGCCAGCGACGCCGAACATGGCAGCAGTTTGGTGTGGGTACGATGTTGGTATGACCGGAGTGCGATTGATGTGTGTGGGGCTAAGGATGCGATACAGAACACAGGATAAGCTGCGACTGCCTTGTTGTATGCGAGGGGGGATCTGCGGTATTGTTGAAGCTGTTCGTGGTGAGCTTGATGCCACATGTTTGGTTGGCCGGGGTTGGATTGGTTGATTGGCTGGCTTAGTCAACCTCCGCACAGCTCTCCGCTGCACGACTTCTACATGTTTGTCTTCTTAACACACCATGGTGAGATGTCTTTCTCGCATCTGAAGTTGGAGGTAGAAATCATGCGACAATTGCATGCTGTTGCATTGCATGCGGCTGGGGGCCCGCTGTGTTCCTTTATCTCACTCCCGATTGTCCCGCAGCTACCTTTACCTCGAGCTCAAGTAACAGCACTGCTAGAAATAAGATCACCAGAGTTGCCTACTTGCTTTAGCCCTCTATCTTTTTTTGACTCATACTCTACACCACATCGCGTCGCCCGTTCGCTGCAAATCGTGCCTCCTCACATTAGTTCCACCCTCAACGTATATCTTCGAGATCTCTACTGTTTCATGCTACCGTGCATCACATCCTTATCCAACAGCGAAAGCGACCCAGGAGAATGAGCCTTCCAGATCGATTACGTAGGATAACGCCGGGGAATGTGATCTTGTACCGGGAGCCTCGAGCTAACCTCCCACTTTGGCCGTCCGTCTACCTCACTGATGAGGCGACGCCCAAATCATTCCTGGACACCCGACCGCGTGGATTCTACAGCGTTGTAATGAAGCTGGCTACAGTGATAGATGTCAATAATCTGCAAGTCTGCCGTTAACACCAACGTACAGTTTGCTAACTATCTCAGACGATGGGCACAAACCTCGCAATTAATCCCCTTCAATCCGTCAGCTGTAGACGAAGCGACCAAACGCTCTACGCCAGGTCTTGAAAGTGCATATGAGCTTGCGTATGAGGCAAAGGATTGTGCATATGACCTGGATTATTGGAAGGCAATACTGGCATCAACTCAGACCGAATCTGGGATCAATTACATTGATGATGACGATGACGATGATGACGATGACTGGGCGAATGACCCGGAAATGCTCAAGGCAAAACAAATGGGCCTTTTAGATGATACTTTCCGCGGGCCTGAACAAACAGCAGGCTATTTCAGACCGTTTTTGAGTCCACTGGAACCCAAGAGCATCACCCTTCCTCCGTCTAACAGTGGGCTAGCAATACCGACTTGTAAAAGAGCTTTCGGAGATCCAGTGTCGCCTACTCCCACCTCTTCGTCACTAAGGACATACAGCGACTGTAATCGATCCCTACCATTGATGAAGCGCCCATACCCGCTCTCACCATCAGAGCCGAATGAGGGACTGTCAATGCTATCATCTCACCAGAACGAGTCTACTGCAATATTTGCACAGCTAACCCACGGTACATCAATAACATCGGCCCTTTCAGGATTAAACGTGGAGCCAAGTTTTCACCGGAATGTTCCAACTTCAGCGACGCTTAATGGCGACATTGTTGAAGAAAACCTGCAAGTATATACATCTACGTACTAAACAACAAGTATTAACTTAAATGTAGAGATGAAAGTAGCCACTTTGTCCAAGTGTTCGTTGGCCCTGAAGTGGATCCCGCCAGCGACAGCGACATTGATCCTGAGCGCCGCAGATTTCGGCTACAGCTGTTGAAGCGTCATGTATGGAATCGACCTTACTTCAGGGATACACTATCTGCCAGGCACTACTTCGAGCCAATCGGGGAGAATACCTGGGAGCTCGTTCACCCTCGCTTGGTTGACATTCTGCCAGTTGACTTTAGATGGGCAGCCGAGTTCCTTTCAGATGGTGACTTCGGCTACAGAAACCCCAATGACGAAGAACAAATCGCGGAGACATTTGCGCAGTGCATTGCTGCCTGGAAGACTGCAGAGGCACTGGGCATGGATGACCTTATGGATCACATTGTCAAGAAGATCCGGGCTGTGCAGCCCTGGTGGGATCTCTGGAATGTGATGGCATTTGCATGCTCTATTTATAAGAGCGATGTCTCTCTAAAAGCCCACGACGACTTGAAGGAGCTGTTTTCCGAGTACATTGCAGAAATGTTCTTCATCTACCTTGAGGACGACTACCTCAGCGGCTCTTTTTTGGATCGTCTCAAGCAGCTTCCAGAGCTGGAGAGGGACGTTCTGGCGAAAAGAGTGGCCCGCTTGGAGGCCGCTCCACAGTCGCGGCAAGATGGGGGAATCATGCCACCTGAGGTGAACGATGACACGACGAACGACCCGGACTTCTACACACACCCTGAAGCATTTTGAGCGCCATAACTACGCGAATCGGAAAATTGAAAGTACACATGTGCATCACTGACACATCGAGATCTTTTAGACTTTGATGCGTATATTCTTTAGATGTATTTCTGCGAGAAAGACTGCTGGGTGCTCATTAACAGGTGCCGATACGATAACGAATGTGACGTCTAAGATAACGGCACCTGTCACTCAGAATTAAAAATGCTTTTCACGTTAGCCGCATAGTATTTCCCGGTCGGACCTCCCTTCTGCTTGCCATTCTCTACCAGAGTCCCTTGATCTCCGACAATCGTTGCGTAGGCTCGATCACTGTATCGCTATCCATTGTGGTTGTTCTGGACATGCTGCCGCTATCGCGAAAGGTCGGGAAAAGTGCAGTATCGTGATCTGCGCTTGCATCCCAGCCCAGCGTCTCTTCCTTGTCGTAGTCCATGGGTGCCCACGCCGCATCCTCTTCCTCTTGCATCTTGGCATCGTTATGTGGCACGAACAAGCTCTCCTCGTCATCGAGTTCATTTTGCAATCGGACTGATTGCGAATAGGAGGGCGCTGATGAAGGATGTCGGGAACCAGGGTTGCGTAATCGGCCGTTTTGGTCTCTGCGTGATGCTGGTTGGGCTGGTGGAGGCATTCCCGATTGCATACTGCGGTTACCTGCCCGATCTGAAGCGGATGATGGGGCTCGTGAGGTCTGTCTGCTCTCTTTTTCTGTAGATGTATGCTGTTGTGGTGCTGGAGTTGGCGTAGGCGGAGCTCCTTTGTAGTCTCCAGACGTCATGAGGGTAAATTCTGCTACAAGGCCATCGCAACCGTAGCTGAATTGCAGCGGTCGCGTGGGCTGTGAGTAGTACGCCCTAAGGCTCGTCTTCAGAGTGTCCGCATGCAAGACAACAGCCTTGAAATCCTTAACGCTGATGATAATATGTAGGCCAGCTTGAACGCTAAAGTCTTCGAAGTCGGAGGTGTTGACGGCGACTGCAGTAACCAGCGGATGTTTTAGAATCTCCTTTCCATCCGATATCTTTTCAGTGTAGCTCTTGAATACGCAACGACCATCTTCTCCCGTGAAGATGTCCAGCAGTTCAGTCTTGGTCCCGAAATACTCGATATACTCTCTGACAGCGCTAGAATGTATGGACCATCGGTTTTGGGCTACGCTACGGTCAAAGAGGGCATGCATGACATCTACCGCCTCGTACGTCAACTTGTAGGTCTTCGTAACGCCTTGGTTACAGACCATCTTTATGATGAACCTACAATAGGCCTCATTATCTTGGTCTTGCAGGCTGACTTCGCAACGCTCCACTGCTCCGTCTCGACCCAATGGATCATACAGGCGGCCCTTGAAAACAGAGAGCAGGGCTTTCGTGTACATGCTACACGTGAAGCGTCCGTCTGCAACACCAGTATCTGGTATGCATTCATAGTGACTGAAGAACCTCTTCCCATCCAGCGTTACAGCAGAATACGCAGATTTCGAAGAATTGAGAGCGGTAAACGTGAACTGAGGACAAGTATGAGAGAGTGACTAGAACAGAAGCAACTCGAGTTGACCCACTCTTTCTCGACGCGCCTCGATGGCAACGGTTTCGCTGAATTTGCCAAGGCAAACGAGGAGGTCATGAATCCTTGAAGCCGCCTCGGGCGTCAGAGTAAAGTTGAGCACGACCATTTCGCATGCTCATGCTGAAAGTGAGCTGTCCAGGGTCGTGACGGATGGCAATCAGGCATCTGGTAACGCGTCCAGAAACGCGCTAGCGTGGTGACATCACGGGAAATGCGCGACCCTGCAGCACTGCGGAGCTCGAGCTGTGCTGCTGCAGCAGCTTCAACATAACAACATCAACACTACGCCCTTGGAAGCCACGTCGAAATGGCCCCCGCACTGCCTGATGACATCTTGCATGTGCTGTGCGAGGAGCTGGCAAATCTTGGACAGTTCGATACACTCTTCAATTGTGCTTGCGCTAGTCGTGTACTTGCAGTACCTGCACTGACTAACCTATATCGGTGGGTTTCGCGTACTTTAGCGACTTATAACATGCTGATCTCTCCTGTAGTTCGCATCACGAAGCGCCTATTCGTGGTGGGGGAGATGATGCTCTTGGGCAGCCACTGGCGCAGAAGCTCTTGGTCACACAACGCTGGTCAATCTTATGGAGATCAATCATCGCCTCTAGTCTGAATAGCACGATGTTCCCGTACTGTCGCTACATCAAGACTCTAGATTTTCGTGATTTGGGCAATCTTTTTGGCGATGATCAGTTTCGCAACAAAATATCGAAGTGAGCTCCCCAACGGTAACATATTGCATCTGCTAATCTCGGATAGGCAGTTCTTCTCTGGCCCACTGAAACAATTTGAGCGAACAAGAACATGGAAGAGTGTCTCCGGCAGGAAGATGACCGGTTTGATGGACGCTGACACTATCGAAGCTATTGGAGAAGGTTAGTCGTTGGTGAATCATGTTGGTTTCCATCCTTCTCATGTACGCAGCTGTCACACAACATACACCCACATTGGAAACGATAAGTGGCGAACGTAAGAACTCAATATCCAGCCATGTCTCATCTGCTTACCGCCTCTAGTAAAGTCAGAAGCTCTCGTTCGGTGGACACCGCGACTGCCTCGACTTCAGAGCCTCGAGCTTTTTGATGGAAGGCCTCTCGAAAATCCATTAGTCCATGCATCACTTCATGAGTATTGCCCGAACTTCAATTCTCTTATGATTTATACATGGCATCTGCCAGATCCCGATGACCGCGACCACAAGTTTGCAGACTTCTTGAGCTCGATGCGGGCTGACTCACTTAAGTCGCTGCAAACGATGCATGATATAGGTGCTGATGCAGAAACATTCTTAGCTTTAAGTCATCATGGTGGCTCGCTTGAAGATCTCGGAATGTACACGTCGAACGAATCTCTGTCACATTTGTCCATGCTTCAGGGCTGCACCGCGCTCAGACAGTTACGCATCGAGGATACTCATGGCGTTGTGGATCTCCAGGCAACACAAAACGACGTGTACCTGGAGACAATAGCGTGGTTAAGGAAATGTAAAGATCTGCGAAGCATCCGTTTCTCAAATTTCGCCTCAGGAGCATCTCTCGTCACCCCTGTGCTGTTGGAGCATGACATGCGACTGGAACATCTGGAAATCGACTCATACGTCTTGAAGGACCACAAGACTTTTCATCAGGCACTTGTCCATCAACAAGCGAACCTGGTCGAGCTCACGCTTAACGGAGATACAGAAGGCATGTTCCGAGACGATCTCGACATACTCGTCGATTCATTAAAACAGCTGAAGGCGCTGCAGCGGCTGTCTCTTACACTATTGGAAGTACTGCGCGATGAGCATGTCATTACCATCTTCCAGGATCTGAAGCAGCTTGAAACAATCTACGTTACCGGGTTGGAATTAAACGATGTCATTCTGCCAGTCATCGGAGCTCTCCCCAACTTGCGAGATGTTACGCTATCGGGCATTTCAAAATTTTCTGTTGATGGGCTCTTTGACTTCATCTCGATGCTTGGTCCTGGTAATCAGGGCATCCGCGTTACTATTGACCAGGCAGATCCTGATACTGCCTTGACAGACAACACCCAGACAGTGCTAACTGAGCACCTAGCGCAGCATGTGGGGGGTACATTCGACTACACTCTTTACAAAGGTGCGTAATTATTCCCGAGGTCCGGTTATTCCCAAACTAGAGACTAACTTACACATACAGACCCATACATCTCTGAGTTCGAGGGCGATTCGGATTGAACAAGATTCGTTTATGGTTCATCATCTTCAGTGCCTCGCGCCATTCGGGACGGGTTAGCCTGAGCAAAGCTGGTCTGGCATCAACCACGTCGACAGCAACATCTTGGAGGAAGCTGAACGAATATCAGCTAGAAGCCCTGATTAGGTGGCGCTTGGATATCAGTATAAGATAAATGTGCCCGATGCATGTCAGGAAGAAGAAGTCGCACATAACGGGTAGGAAATGTGGTTGCTCGGTTTTGTCTGCGAGTACGCCGCGATTCGAGCCATGACGTGGTTCTCGCCTAGTCTCGGATAGCGGGGCTCGGAAAAGGTACCTTTTTTTACCTGACAACCTTTAAACAGTAATACACTCTGAGAGCTGTCGATCGGCAGTTAATTCCCAATGGCTGCTTCTAAGAGAATCCTGGTGATTGCTGGTTCGGACAGCTCCGGCGGAGCGTACGCCACCTTCCTACTCCAGAGGCACTGCCAATTACAACTGACCATTTGTGTGCAGTGGCCTCGAAGCTGACCAGAAGGTCATCGCTGCTCATGGGTGCTATGCTATGACTGCTACGACCGCTCTTACAGCGCAAAATACACAAGGCGTACAAGATATCCACCACACACCACCGGCATTCTTGAAGAAGCAGCTTGAAGCTGTCTGCGATGATGTCGGAGTTGACGTTGTCAAGACTGGTAATCTATTGATACAAACTGACTTGTTTAGTACTAACAGTATGTTCAGGTATGCTTGCATCAGCAGAAACAATAACAATCGTTGCGGACGCATTTCGTCGCTACAACGTAATAACAAGCGTCGTTGACCCTGTGCGCTGCCCCATCGTCATAAGTCAAAACAAAAGACAGACTGTACATGTGCTGATACATGCAATAGGTGATGGTCTCAACATCGGGCTCGCACTTGCTCCCAGAATCCGCAATCTCGACCTTGATCGAAAAGCTCTTGCCCTTGACAACCATACTCACGCCAAATTTGCCAGAAGCCGAATTGCTTCTAAAAGTCGCAGGTGTGGCTGTTGATCCTCCGCAAAACTTCGACGATGTTGTGAGTATGGCCAAACAGATTCAGCAACTAGGGCCAAAGTACGTATTGCTCAAAGGCGGGCATTTGCCGCTCACAAAGGGGCATTTGGTGAGCAAGACAGAGGAAGAGAGGGAGATTGTTTTGAATGTGTTGATCAGCAAGGATGAGGTATTCACAATGGAGAGCGAGTATCTGCGTAGCAAGAACACACATGGCACAGGGTGCTCATTAGCCTGTACGCTCCCAAGAGACCACTCCAGAACCAAGATATTGACGCCCAGCAGCTGCAATTGCGTGTAATCTTACGACTGGTATGAGTGTGGCAAAGGCTGTCGACAAGGCTAATCGCTACGTTGAGGCTGGCATAAAGACGAGTGTTGATTTGGGTAAGGGCAGTGGCCCAATCAATCACTTCCACTCGACCTACACTCTACCATTTTCCCAGTAAGCCAATCCGTCTCTCTCGAATATTACATGTTAATTAGTTGCTCAGAGGAAACTTTATACAGTACCTGCTCGATCGTGACGATGTTCAGGAGCCTTGGAAAGAATACACAGAACACGAATTTGTGCAGAGAATGGGCGACGGATCTCTTCCTGTCGAAAACTACAGATACTACCTGATCCAGGACTACCTGTTCTTAGTAGGTATCGAGAGTAATGGCTATGTCAGTTTGGTGCTGACGTAACTCAAGGTCCAATTTGCGCGGGCTACAGCGCTTGGTGCTTACAAGTCCAGCTCTCTCAAGGATATTGGCCGCTCAGTGCAGCAGGTTGTGACATTGCAAGAAGAGATCAAGCTGCACATCGACTTTTGCAAGGAGCAGGGTTTGTCAGTTGCGGATATTGAGAGCCAAGAGGAGGACCAAGCGACCACTGCCTACACCAGATACGTCTTGGATATTGGGCAGTCTCAAGACTGGCTTGCACTACAGGTCGCGTTGTTGCCTTGTCTGATCGGATATGGAATTATCGCAAAACGCCTCTTTGACGACACCAAAACTTTGAAGGAGGGTAAATACTGGACTTGGATCCAGCAATACGTGGACACGGAATATGTGGAGGCAATGGCGAGGGGCTCCGCGTTAATTGAGGAACACGCCGGCAAGCAATCAGTTGCGCGACTTGACGAACTGGCCCAAATTTTCATCCACGCAACAAATGTGAGTACTGCAATGCAACAAAATACTGCTGTTCATGAGCTGATTTGCCTCAGATGGAACGAGGCTTTTGGGATATGGGCATGAGAGCCGGAGGAGCAGCGAAATGAGATGTATTAAGATCACTCGGATAGAAGTAAAGTCGCTCGCCGGGCTCACGCGAGTCCCACAACGCATTTGCAGACATGCCGAAGTTGCTGTTGCACACCGAGTGGGTCTTTGTTGTCGATTGTGTTCTTTGCCCCTTCCACTCGGCTCGGCGGACCCTGCCCCGTCTGAGCGTTAGCGTGGCTCTTGGCGGTGAGGCAACTTTTGCTTGCAGATAATTTTTGTCAGCCTGATCACTCTACAACTCAACTCCCATCTGGGTTCCACGCTGCAAATTTCGCGAACCGTTCTTGTCGCATTCTTGCACACTACACTTTACAGTAGTTTCAGACGAAACACGACACTCACTTTCGCTGAAACTCTTATCCCTTTCACCGGTCCCTACTGAAAACTCGACAACAATGTCTTACGGAGGTGGATACGGCGGCGGCGGTCGCGGCGGCGACCGTGGCTACTCGAACGGGTACGAAAACAGCAACTCTGGACATGGCGGCAGCGCCTACAGTCACGACTACACTCTCAGCCATCATGCGTCGTATGGGTAGGACGATTCATCTCCTAGCACGGGGAGGGCATCAGTGTGGTGGTTTCTTAGGCTGCCCTTGTTCATTTGCTATCTCCTTTTTTTCAAGGCTCCGCGCGCAGACTGGGTCCGCGGCCTTACCTGCTTCTCATGCTTTCGCGTGTCAAGTAGGCGGCCACGCACTTCCTGCAACAGCGTAGAGCTCCCCTTATCTCTCTTACTCTCTACCTCAAGATCATCGCTAACTTGTCACTAGTGGCGGCTACGGTGGCGGCGGCTCCAACGGATACTCTGGAGGCGGTGGCTACGGCGGCGGAGGAGGTGGCTATGGCGGTGGCGGCTATGGCGGCGGTGGCTACGGCGGCGGTGGTGGTTACGGCGGCGGCGGAGACCGTATGGGCCAGCTTGGCTCTGGTCTCAAGCAGCAGCAGTGGGGTGCGTGTGCCGAATTACTGTCTTTAAAGCAACACTAACATACGGCAGACCTCGAGTCCCTTCCCAAATTCGAGAAGTCCTTTTACAAAGAGGACCCCGCCGTTGCCGAGCGCTCAGCCGAAGAGGTCGAGGCTTTCCGCAAAGAGCACCAGATTGCGGTCAAGGGCACCAACGTCCCCAAGCCCGTTACAACATTCGACGAGGCTGGTTTCCCCGGCTACGTGATCAACGAAGTCAAGGCACAGGGTTTTGCCAAGCCCACACCTATCCAATGCCAGGGATGGCCTATGGCTCTCTCCGGACGCGATGTTGTTGGTGTCGCTGAGACGGGTTCTGGAAAGACTCTCACATACTGTCTACCAGCCATTGTCCACATCAACGCCCAGCCTCTTCTCGCTCCTGGCGACGGCCCTATCGTCCTAATCCTCGCCCCTACCCGTGAATTGGCTGTACAGATTCAGGCCGAGATCAGCAAGTTCGGAAAGTCCTCTCGTATTCGTAACACCTGCGTCTATGGTGGTGTCCCCAAGGGCCCGCAGATCCGCGACCTCGCACGTGGTGTCGAGGTCTGCATCGCTACGCCTGGTCGTCTCATTGACATGCTCGAGGCCGGCAAGACAAACCTCCGCCGAGTTACCTACCTGGTTCTTGATGAGGCCGACCGTATGCTTGACATGGGTTTCGAGCCTCAGATTCGCAAGATCATCGGTCAGATTCGCCCCGACAGACAGACATGCATGTGGTCTGCAACATGGCCCAAGGAAGTCCGTCAGTTGGCTGCTGACTACCAGAACGACTGGATCCAGGTCAACATTGGTTCGATGGATCTTTCTGCCAACCACCGCATTCAGCAGATTGTTGAAGTTGTCTCTGAGTTTGAGAAGCGTGACCGCATGGCCAAGCACCTTGAGACGATCATGGACGACAAGAGCAACAAAATTTTGATTTTCACAGGTACCAAGCGTGTTGCCGACGAGATCACACGTTTCTTGCGTCAAGACGGATGGCCTGCGTTGTGTAAGTTCTTCTCGTTAACCTATGCACGAGGACGTTTGCTAACATGATACAAGCGATTCACGGTGACAAGCAGCAGAACGAGCGAGATTGGGTCCTGAATGAGTTCAAGACCGGCAAGAGCCCCATCATGGTTGCTACCGATGTGGCTTCCCGTGGTATCGGTATGATTGCAGACCCCCCCCCCACCCCCACCCCTCTCCGAACCATTATTACGCGTGAACTGCCGATGTGCTCTGCTTAGGTTGTCTCGTGCGCTTGCTGCATTCGCTTCCATGACATCGTCCATGGCTTGAAAAGTTTCTCGAATCTGAACACCAGGGATCCTGGGGCATGATAGCGAAGCCTTGGCTTTTCGCTGCTCTTTGTTTCATGTGCTATTGATGCACTACTGAGGCAAGCTGAGATGAACAGACTCCTCTCGAGTCACAATCTCTTCCAAGGGTTTCTGGACCAGGAGATATACTACAGCCTTCTTCCTGGACACTGATGCCGTGATCATCGTCGTAGCGCACTTGAGACACTTGCATGCAACATGCTGCTGCAGATTCACGCGATCAAATTTTGATCGTTCGTTTGCTCGTCACACTTACCCAGATGCTAACCTTTGCTCTTTAAGATGTTCGCAATATCACTCACGTTTTCAACTATGACTACCCCAACAACTCGGAGGACTACGTTCACCGTATCGGTCGTACTGGTCGTGCTGGCCAGACCGGTACTGCTATTACTCTGTTCACCACTGAGAGTAGGTTTATCTTCTCTACACGTCATCTTTTAAGCTGACATCTCTCGCAGACTCCAAGCAGGCTCGTGATCTCGTTCAGATTCTTACAGAGTCAAAGCAGCAGATTGATCCTCGCTTGCATGAGATGTGCCGCTACGGTGGTGGTGGCGGCGGTGGTGGCCGCTGGGGAGGTGGCCGGGGCCGTGGTGGTCGCGGCGGTGGCCGCGGTGGCTGGACTGGTGGTAACAACGACCCCGTTCGCAACAGCCGCTGGTAAGCTCAACGACATCGATGAATATTCCTGGCAACGGTTTTCCTCAAGGACCCGGCGTTTGATGTAGACCACTTCTTTTTCCACGTTACTTTTCTGTTACCGACCGCGGCGGAGCGGACGCCACGCTTTGTCGAAGCGCACTGATACCCAGAAGGACGCAAGACTGACGACCACCACGTTATGGACAACGAGTCGGTAAGAAATTGCGTGAAGACGGGTTCCTTGACTTTTTGTATCCTTACTCGGTCGCTCTTCGCGAGTGCAAGAGCTTGCTTGTACTTTGCATCAAGGAGCTGGTGGCGTCTAATTCAAAAGTTCTATGTAATATGCATATAGAAGACAATGTCGATACTCACGATCTCTAAACCACGTCCGATCGCACCTGACGTCTTCAGTATAGTGTTTGTTTGTACCTTATGTGTCGAATAATGGCGGCTATCGATATCTGTCTCAGCTGGGCTCCCTCCAGGCTCAGTCTTTGGCACATCATCCACTTGAAGCCGCAGCTCGCTGTTCCTTCCACATTGTCCCCCCTACATCTAGACTTTCCAGTCCAGGACAGAGCATATCCCGGCTTGTGCAGCTCACGTAGCGATCACGAATGGACCATGATTCGTATAGCTGACCCAGCCACATTTCTCACGGCAGGTCCAGGGTAGTTGCACAAAAGACCCATCTGTGGTGCCATCAGCCAGGTCTAGACAACCTGCAAAGTGGATGCAGGACGGCGATGTTGCGATCGCGTGGGTGGAGGAAGGGGAATGCGCGGAGCAGCCGAAAGGACTGATTTGTTGTCATATATATCTAGATGGCTCACTGGCTGCTCAGGAGTAAGGTGGTCTCGACAGCGCGGGTTCTTCTGTGATGTGTGGGTCTGGTGGGAAGGAGACTGGGTGAGGAGAAATGTACGTCATAGACTGTTGAGGTTTGAGAGATTGGGTGTTAGGGCAATACGGTAATTGATTACATGGTATACATAGCCAGTTTCTGTCTACCGGGTTTGTTGTTGCTCTGATGTTGGGCGTTGTTGGACTTTAGCGGGAGGCTGCGTGTGTGTGGTGTGTGTGTGGGGCGAAGGCCAGGGTCTGCTTAGTGAAGAAGCCCTCGGGCTGCCCAGTGCAGTCAGAATCTCCTTTTCTCGACCAAGCACATGTGACCCATGTCCCGACCAGATGCGAAGCTCATTTTTCATGGCTGTGGAAGGGTCGAGATGGTGGTTAGGGGGGATGGTTGAGCGAATCAGGTGGGCTCTTCCTTTCCAAATCTCCGTATCTGACGAGACTTTCCAGGTTGCAATATATGATTATATGTCTGTGGACCTGCGATAAGTGGCATTTCACATGCTAGGAATCACTGCAGTACTGCCTGCCCAATGGACCGAGAACGTGATGAAGGCAGAAGGATGGACACGTCAATGTGGCAAATGCTGGGTCTTCCCACTATCTTCGCAGCTGTACCCTGGGACAGAACATGATGAGACCCAGGCAGGCAGTACAGTGTAAACCTCCGAAACAGCCTCAGAAGTCTCACCTTGAGATTTTTCTCTGCTTGGTGTAAACGCAGTCTTTTGATGCTGAGTGGTGATTCGTAGTTGCCTGCATAATTCCTCCCGGTTCGGAAACATAGACATAAGATCAACGTAGTAAGATGTACAGAAAGCTGACCAGGTGCCATGAGATGGTTAAACGAGCAGTAAGGCATTCAGTCGTATGTCTGGTCATTGGCATAATCTACCAGATCCTTGTAACTACTGTATGGACATCACCTTTGGACAGTACTTTCACGTCCGCCTACCATGGCTGCTCAAGGTCGGTGACAAATCAACAGAAGGACTTGGTCTGGTAGTCCTCTCAACATGACATATGTGACCAGACTCTAGTCACATGCGCTGCCTTGAAGCGCGGCTCTGGGGAAGGTGTCTGCGTACCTGAGGTTCGACTGGTCGAGAATCAATGGTTGCTCGGATATGAGTAGCGTGGTTGAAGTAAGCCATGGTGCATGTAGGATGCACAACCCACAGAGTGGTGAGTATGGGGCTGGAAGATGCAAGGTAATTCGTTGTGTGTGTAGAACTGATGGAGAGGGGTTCGCGAGAAAGTGGAGTTTCAATTCTGTTTTCCCCATGGTCGTCAATCGTATGCAATGATTTCTCAAACACGGAGGCAGAGGATAAAGTCGCAGAGAAACGTTGTGTTTATCAAATTGGAGAACGAAGAGTCACGAGTGAGCATAGTTCGTGCTGTGCCCCTTGGTAGGCCGATGTCTCATGTTCGGACTTGAGTGCTGTATCCCCAAGCAGAAACTAGCGAGGAGGGAGACTTGATGATACCTCGTATAATTTTCACTCACCCTACAAACCGAAAAATTGTTCCTTCAAGATAGTGTTACAGTAACCAACCTCGTACTTTCAAGCTCTTTGTCTAAAAAAGAAGCGTTCGACCATCTTGATGTGTAGCCGCTGGGGTTCTGCATCCTTATGCTTTGATATGTGCTCTGTCGCGCTACCCACCGTGAATAAGGTGTGTTAAGTGTGCAAACGAGGGTATTCGAAGGCACTTGCCATTGCTAAAATGAACTAGGACCTATCTGATGATTTTTGGTATTCCTTGAGTCTGTGAAACAGATGACATGGCAACAAGCAAGCAATGGGCTGTTGGAGATGACATGTCGTGTCACAGGGACAGTGCCACATTAACCTTACCACCAGACAACCGCAAACTTTCAGAACAGTAGCGACCCGCGCAGGACCCTGCCGTTGTTGGCGTCAATGAGGTTGCGATAAAGATGAAAGCTAGCAGTGGCGGCGTGAATGATGGATGCAATCTACCATCAGCCGAACCCTGTGTAGCCTCAAACTGTCGCACACAAGACGTTGACGCTTGTTAAGCGGGCTGTACCCGTGTTTGAGCCACCACCGACACTTCACCAGAGAATACTGCAGCAGCATCACCTCCATCCTCGATGAAAAATGTGGGCAAGCAGGCAGTCCTGGAAGTTGCGCGCGCACGCGCAAGACCGTGAACGTCATGAAGCTGCCTGCATACACGCATTTCCCACACGAACCCCAATCACGACAGAATGCAGCATTGTTCTCCGCGATCACTGTTTGGATGCGCCAGTTTTTCCGAGTTGAAAGCAGCTCTTCGTTCGTTCTAGGCTTACGCAAGGTTCGAGCTACACACTACACACGCAATAGGCTACTTACGACACCACGCGTACACCTGTTCGGTACCTCCAAGTGCAGCAATTGAACCTTGGTTCCAAGGACACATCGAGGTGACAATCATAATAATGTGTTCTTCCGACCGATCCTCCGCTGCTGCCGTGATACCCGCAAGAGCATCATAATTATGTGATATCGGAGTTGCCTCCTGGTGGCTGAAATGGTGTTTTGTGGGGAAGTGCTTCCGTCCGACCCCGAGACGCTGTATTGGCGGTCGCCACCGTAAGGAGATCGCGCATGTACGATGTGCACAGTTCCATTATTGCCGATTTTTTGCGCATGTTTGACGATTTCTTGGACAAAGATTACCCTGACGATCTTACACCTAACAGAAGCCGGCGAAGACATACCCGGATCTAAACTGGGGGGGCCTGAGTAAGGGCCACGTGCTTGACTTGGTTCTGCTGTTTCAAACAATCTTGCATTATTTGGAAGAACGAAGCTGCTATTCTGAGTTACGGCGAGAGTTTTTCTGGTTCGAAAACCACATCTGTACCCTTTCTGGGCTCTCAGCGTACCACAGTATATCCAAGCCACGCTTGTTGAAACAATCGATAGCGCAAACAGCCTCGCATTCGGATTGTTACGGTTTAGCGACAACGATGATTGACAGGCGTCCGGTTGCTGCTACGCACTGGACCTCCCGACGTGCTCCCACTTGAAGGGGGAACCTAAGCGGTTTGCGCTACGATGCGTTTAGATTGCAAGCAGCCAACGTGGTCCTTGTGACCGGGCTCCGTTTCATTCTCCGAGCAAGTCGGCTAGAATAAACAAGCTTTATTGATTATCGACGGAGGACACGAATGGGTTCCAAAGCTGAGGTGCTGGGAAAGTCCGTGGGGTGCCTCAACCCAAGCCACTTGGAAGCATCAAGGATCGTATTCGACAGCGACGACATGTCGTGTTGCAGCGCACATGCGCAGCGACATGCTCTGAGATGATCATTGAGCAGCAGTCATGTTCGCAATCGTATTGTCATACCATGATGATAGCTGACTCGCATGCGAATGCGGCCGCATATTCCCGACTGTACCAGTCATGGCGAAGAAGTGAAGATAACCGAAAGAAAACGCTCTCAGATCCCTTACGCCAGCAATTGTCATGGGCAGGTGTCGAGGGAAAGATCAGGCGAGGGCCATGTTGACCGAGGCAAGTCATCACTGGCCTGCAAGCCAGGAAGCAAAATCTGCGAACCAGAGGAGAGGGAATTCGTTCACGCGATGACAGATGCAGTCAAGCGATCACCGGCAGCCAAAATCGGGCATTCTTCGGTCGCTCTGGATGCCGCATCTTGAACGGAGGTGGGGTATGCCTGCCTCTTGGCGCGTTTGGCAAAGTCATCATGATCTGAGAGGTCGGAGTTGCGAACTGTATGCTGTAAACGGCTCCGCGGAGTTGGAATATCGACAATGTGGGAGCAGGTCTACCGGCCGATGCAGACTTTTCGACTTGGACATTTCTCATGTGTGGGTACCTGTTGAACCCTTGGGATTAGTGCTACCTACTTCATGCAGGGCGACATCATTACAGATGTCGTGAGCAGCACGTGTACATGGGAGTCAGCGCGTCTGAAATTGAGTTTGTGTGCTGTCGAAAAGTAGAATGCAAGGAGCTGTTGAGCCTGTGAGGGTGGGGGGTAAAGCTTGTGCAGGAAGGGGTTCTTCCGATGCAAGATGGTGGCAGATCAAACGGTCACCAAAAAGGAAGGTGCATTGTGACGAGAGTAAGCCACACGGCGTGACCCAAGGTTTCTTGCATCGTAAAATCGTACCCTTGATGATGGCACGGGTGCTGAGTCTCGAAATTGCATGCGTTGCTTTTGTTCACACAGGCCTCCTCAGCTGAGCATTCGTGTTGACGAGCTGGTGGAGATACGTACCAACCAATAGCAGTGCAAGTCTCATCTCCAATAAACTCCCACGGAAGTCAAGTGGGCTTCGAAAATTTGTGCATGAAGACTGCAGGCTGCGGGTGCCATCGACAGGGTTGTCACATCGAGTTGCGGGACTGCGAGTTCAACACCCTGTCATCATGGCGACAAACGGGACAAGTTTTCCAGCAGCTGAATGTCAGCAAATTGTGGAAGCGGAAGGTCACCCGCATAAATCCGCGCATACACTTAGTTTTTTTGGGTGCAAGGAGTACGTAAACCCAAACCCTGATGTCTGGGCCTGTGAATGAATACCGAAACAATCGCAGTCCTGCCTCCAGCCTCCAAGCTCCAAGACGCTGCGCTGTGACGACGATCCAATGAGATCCCCAGATGTGGAAGGCGGCCGCGAGGTCGGCCACTAAGGCGCAACAATCAGTCGGCGTCATGCTGCGGGAAGTCCAAATCCGAACCTCCGGAAAGAGCAAGGGTCACGATTGATAGATAGTCAGCTAATTCGCCACGTGAGGGTTTTCGGCGCTGCTTTGTTGAGAGGAAATCGCCGAGGCTCTGAAAGCCACACTGCCACAAAGCCCGCTTGAACATTGGGGCAGGGGTTCCTTGTCGGCGTCACTGCTCGCCCAGATCTGTCGACAACAGCAGCCCTGGACTAGGTACCTTTAACAGCACAATGTACATGACATTAACCACTGTGCCGCATGATCTGTGCTTTGGGTGCGTGTGACTGTGAAGGAGTTTCCTCGTTCACAACGGGTTCGTAGTGTTCTCAATGTGAAAGCCATCTGACTCTCTGCGACATGGTGAGATTCTGGTGACCAGTCCTCCATGGCGCATTGTTCACCAAGAGATGCATGAAGGCTCACCCTGCATAGTACTCGCTTTTGCAGCTGTATCTGGCGCTCGCAGACGTCGACAAGAATTGTTCATGTCGTGATTGTGGTTACTCCCGTTCCCGCTTGACGGCGCAATACCTACTGTGTATGCAGTACAGGCTAGCGCCACCTCCTCGTATCCATCCTGGGTCTGATCAGTCTTGGTAGGCCGGTGGCCAGTAAGAAAATCGTGGTGGCTTTTTTTTTACATCTGTGTGCATTACCTACCTTTCGTGGATACTGTTCGAGCCTTGGACCAGGTATTGGAGACAGCGTCACAGGATACCTACTGAATGAATTGGTAAAGGCACAAGAACCTTGCACTGGAATAGTCGCCGAAACACCTGCACGCGGTAATCAATACACCTCACGCTCTGCAGCAACTCAATATGCAGCACGCTGGGAATGTCAAACTGGCCCCACTCAACGCCGGTTGGAGGCAGGTGACACGGCTGTCCACGTTTCTCGCCAAAGGCAAAAGCAACGGAGATTGTTTGTGACAGCTCGGCTGTCACATTTGCAAAATCTGGTGGCTGGCGGCGCGAAGTCATGGTAGATTGCTACAGCTTAAGGAATAGATTTGTAAAATTGCGATTCACATCGAATGACCGAGAGAAGGCTGGCTGGATTCGCTTCAATACTGTAGGGTATTGGGAAGGAGGATGATCCATCATCAAACATGGCTGGCAGTGGATCTCAGGACCAGCATCCATCCTTGCGAACGTGACAACGGACACGGCAGAGCGTATGCAGGCTTGGGGCAACCTTGTGCACGCGGTGGCTCCGACGATTCATCATGATGTATGTACTGTGTATAGCCGGCGGTTCCGTGACTGCTCGGCAGAGGAAACCGCTGGGAATCAAGTCATGATGTGGCATGTCCAGCCGCAGTAGCGAAGGAAGGCTTACGCTTGATGACAGCCGCTGCAAGCTTCTTTGGCCAGTGAAGAGCTTCTGAGAGGGAGCCAGGGAGCTTGTGCTCGCCTCGCTCCACATGCTGCTTTTCGCACACCGCAACAGCGTCGGTTCGCAGTGGCAGCGCATTGGGCATGATTGCCGCTTTGGCAAAGTCTGTGCCGTGTCCAATATTGGCGTGCAGTCTTTGCGGTGGCCGCCCGTCCCGACAGTCACGGGCGACAGGGCAAGACATGAATCGCGCTGTCAGTCATGGAGAGCGGCGAGCCACAGAGCGTCACAACGTGCGAGAGTGATGCAGCGCCACCATGAATGCGGATGTTGGTGGTGTTATATACGCTCTGATCTCACCTAGCAGCTTTTGGTACTAGCTGTCGACCTCAGGCGCCAAAGGTGACTACCCGGTACGCTAAGTGCAGGCTAACTATCAGCCTCATCACATCGCTGCACTCTTCTTTCGACGTCGCAGGTCGCAAGGCATGGAGTCGCACGCCCGTCGCCCATCATGCACCCCCGTCAGCACCGCCGACGCGCTCAGCCGTGTTTCGCGGCTCAGCGTCCTCGCCAGCACGGCCGTTTTTCTGTCCTTAGTCAGCATGATCGGCGCTTGCCATACATTTACCCCGTTCGGACTGTTTCTCGTCAAGTTTAGCTTCCTCGTCGCTCGCGCGCCTTCCCAACTTCGACCTTAGTTTACATCTCGCGGATCTCAGCGCGCTCACCACCACCCATCAAGTCCCAGTGCATCCGGTGCCTTGCCCTAACGCCCGTCACTATCGAGTAGCTCGCTGCCCCAGGCACCAGATCTCACTCGTGCCCGCCGTGCTACGCGTGCAACCCGCCGCCAGTGCTGCGCCTGTCGCCCTTTTGGCGCGTCAAGAGGCTCTCCCCACAACAAACCCACGCGCAGTTCCTGTTTTCTGCGCCAACGCGCGCGTCACCTGAGCGCATAACAGACGCACCAGATCGCCCACCGCCTTTCACGCTCCACAGTCTGCCAACGCTTTCAGGAGTGCGCAGCACGTGTGTGGGTTCTTGCTGCGGAGACTCGGCCGGACGAGAGGCTGATCACCTTCACTCGGCACGCTCGGCGCATTGAGCTCTCGCCAGCAGCTGCCAGCACTGCAGGGACAGCCACACTGCCATCGAAACTTTGATCTGTCATCGAAACCGCCGACGGCCCGACTGCTTCTTTTTGCCTCTTTTGCTGCATTCAGCGCAATTGTCCAGGCCACAACCCCTGCGCATAGTGAAGGCCTTTGAATTGCCCGTTTGCAAGCATTTCACTCTGTCTGCGGCGAACAAGCTCTTTCCGACTAGGCACCTGTCAGTCACCAAAGCCTACCACCGACGGCGCACTCTTCCCCGCGCCATCTTCGAAAAAAAGTCGCTCATCGTCGAGCCATTCTACGTTCCACAATTTGCGTGCAGCGCCATACCACGTTGACCTAGCCCGCCCAGAGCAGCAGCAGCCCACGATCACGGCACGGCCTTACCGGTTCAGTCTCGTCACGAACCACAAAAGTGAGCATTACGTCTTGATTGACCGACCAAGCTAGCTCATCCCTGGTTAAGCACCGCTCCGGCCTCTCGATCGCGATTGGCCGAACTGTACCAGATTTTGCACAACCCAGAAAGCTGCTAGCGCGCTTCTTCCAAATCCACGCTCGCCCCAAGACCCACCCGGCCCACAGAGCAAGCTCATTCATCATTAGCGCCGTGCAACCAAAGGTTGCATCCACTGCGCCTTCGCTCCGCGATTCGAGGGCTTGTCACCCTTGTCACCACCCCTGTCCTGGCGACCTCGAGCGTGCGTCTTCCGTGCGTTATCTTTTCGACAGTCTAAATCTGCCGAACTGCTTGTCCTTCCATCAGGGCGCACTGGAAACCACACCGTCTGCAAATCACCCGCGTTTAAGTTCGACGCTATCGTGTCCTGACAACATTTCCAGTCTCCGGTTTTCTGGCTGTGCGCAATCCTTGGCTCCCCTCCATCTGCTTTTGTACGGCTAGTCGCCTGTCTCCCATAGACCGCGGCAAATCATCCGAAGACGGTGTCTGCAACCGTCATATCTTCCCAGCCATTCCTCTGCCCACACCACGCGCAACTACTTGCAGCTTAGAGCTTTGGCGCAATTCGTCCTCTTGAAAACGTACACAGTTCATGGACGCACGGCAACAAGACTACCCGCAGTCAGGTTTGAGCTCACCATACCCAACGTTTTCTGAACCACCTTCTGAGGGTTCCTTTGCAGATCAAGCATCTGCTGCGCAATATCCTCCACAAGGACAAGACCCGCGAGCTTCGAATCTCACCCCTACCTCCGACTACAGCAGTCTTCCTCCGTCTGCTCGCTCAGGCTCATTCCCGGAATACATTCAACGTTCGTACCAACCAGGCGCTCAAGGACAAGCAGCCGGAGGTATGGCGCAACAACAAAGTCCGTCAATGCCTCTCTCTGATGGTCAAACCAATGACCATCAACAATCTCAACAACTCAAGTCTGACACCGATGTACCTATAGATCCATCGATTGCTGCTCAGACGAGCCCAACCTACCCTCATCAGCAACAGTACTCGCCCTACACCCCCCACCACGACATGCAGCACTACCCAGGACACCCGCAAACTCCAATGTATGGGCAGCGTCCTGAGTGGGCTGGACAATATGGCCAACCAGGCATGCATTACGGACATCCCGCTTCGTCGGGTCCTCCTGCGCCAGCAATGGTATCACCAGTTCAAAGACCACCAACAGTAAGTTGTCTCCATCTAGTGCAAATGCGTGACGTGTCATGCATTCCTCCAATGGCACAATTGCTTGCTGTTCAAACGCGCATTGTGATCGTGTCTACTCAAGTTGCGCGTCGAGAGTCGCGCTATCGCAAGAAAACCCCGCTAATGACGCGTCCAGGGCGGTCACCCTTTGTCAACTGTATATTCATTCGTGCCCATCCCAGGCGCGCAGCAACACAAGCGACCTCGCCGACGCTACGAAGAGATTGAGCGCATGTACAAGTGTGGCTGGAATGGTTGCGAGAAGGCTTATGGTACTCTGAACCACCTTAATGCGCACGTTACAATGCAGTCGCACGGCGCGAAGCGAACACCAGAAGGTATGCACAGCACTTTGATGTTTCCAAGACATTTCGCGTTGTCGGCTTTGCCCTTGTCAGCCCAACGCGCTAAAATAGCACTGGATTTGTGTTGGTGCAGCGCCTATTTGATGGTGTTCCCACTATTCTGGATAGCTTTTGGCAACGGAAGCTAGCTACAGTCCACCCTTGCTCAACCATCTTGGCATCTACCAACATCACTTCGTCAACAATTGTCACTGACTTTATTCTGCAGAGTTCAAGGAAATTCGCAAGGAATGGAAGGCTAAGAAGAAGGAGGAGGAGGCTCAGCGCAAGGCGGACGATGAGCGACAGCGCGCCGAGATGCACCAGCACGCGCAGCAGCAACGCGTTGCGCACGATGGCGGACCTCCCGAGGCACCCGTCTATGGGCAGATGCGTCAAGCCGTTGGTGTGCCAGGCCAGCAGCCGTCACACCCTCAGCTCCCACCCATTGGGTACCAGCCAGCTGCCTCAGGCGCGTCGGCTGCTCCTCAGTACGGCACACACAGCCCCGGTCTTCCTGAGAGTATGGCACAGTATGCGACTCCCAATAATCCGTACGACAGTCCCAGTAGTAACCCCAACCATAGCTACCCCCAGTCGCCTTATGGCCAGAACCCTCAAATGTACCAGCAAGGTCACTAAGCGGGTCACTGCTGCAACGAACACGCTACGAACGCTATGCGAAGTCGAGCGACCTGTCGCCTGGATGGAGGGAATTACTTGAACCTTGCGTCGGGCAGATTCGAAAGCCTGCACTACAAGTGTTCATGCTTATGACGTACTGAGGGCAGGTTGATCGCATCATGGGATAGGTATGGGCCGGTTCAGCATTTTACACAATGGTTGGGGCATGCATTTACACCTGGTGGCGGCTGTATCCTTTTGTTTTCACGGTGTTTGGGGTAGGAACGAGATGCGTTTTCCTTCTATATCCCAGGTCAATGGTCGAAGGCTGCAGTGTGTCAGCGGGCAGAATGATGGATTGAGATGTTCGGCAGTAATTTTTTTCCCTCTCTGCGAGCCTGTTCACCTACCTGTTTCTTTATTTTTTGGGCGTCGTCACCCCAAAATGCTGGCTTCAATTTCTTCTACGGAACCTAGATTTCATGCATGCATTTGGCGCTCAGACAGAAACAATTAGTCGTTATGTTTCACGGATTGCTAGTTTGGCGTGCGATTGCATGGTCTTGTGAACTGGGTACTTGGACTTGCTCGTGTGTTTGCAACATGTATTGGCAGGAGTTGGGGTTCGAGTTTGAGTGCGCATTACAATGGGACTCGAGAGTTCGAGGTACGCCCTTGCACGTCGTTCGTGTCTTGAAACTCGTCACCCATGTGCACACGCATGTCACCGTCTATAATAAAACGACCTTGCCGCGTCACTGAACAACGTGTTTGCAAATTAGTGCCTGGTGAGAGCAAATCTGTCTCACATTGTGAATATGACATGGGACACATGCGAGAGGCCTGAGTGGCAGGCAGCTCTCTGAGCACACGTTGAATAATGTGATGCCTCGTCGCCTCTCATTTTCATTTCACATGCAAGCATATGCGGTACACGTATCAGCAGCCACGCACCTCACTCACTCCACCTCACCGCACACCTTGTTGGCTGGTGGCACTTCTGCGGTCGCAGGGTGCACGACACAACACAGCGCATACTCGGCGACATCAGCATCTCATTGGGCCGCAAACACGCCGACCATCCTTAAAAAGCCATCGCGGCGGCCGAACCAGCGCGCAAAGCATTACGCAGGGTGGGAGTTTGGTTGCCATTGTTCCAGACGAGCATTCCGGACGTCGCACAGGAAGATGACGTGCAGCGCTGCTGAAGTCAGGCTCTGAGGTGGGAGGTGGTGTTTGAGGGGGCGTTTAGATGGTAATGGTACTGCAAAATCCGGGCAACAGATCTAGATGCACTGCAGGGTCGTGTTGTTCCGGGCTGAATCTCTGGTAACGGCAATCATCGATGTGCATATGTGGGCGTGAGAGTAGGTAGCGCTGTCCCAACCCAGAATACGGAAAAACGCACCCACAACTTCATTACCATGCCCGCCAGTGAACTACCTTCGCCGACCTAGCCTAGGCTTCCAACCCTTGTGGTCTCGACGGGTCGCTCTTTGCGCCGTGCGGTTCCGCATGCAACAGGATACCTCTGCGACGGAGAAGAATGGAGCAACCATCGTGAGCGTGGTTCCCTATGGTCAACACGAGGGCTAGAAGTGCAGAGTGCGATTGGCCGGAAGCGTTACGCAGCCTTGAAGTGCGAGAGCAGGCCTTGCTTGGTCATGCGTGCGGTGGGACTGGGGACAATGGGAACGGCAGCATGTGAGCAGACGCTGGGTGAGTTGTCCGATGGTTGCGGCGGCGAGGCCGTGGCAAGCCCGTGGCAAGCCCGGCAGTCTTGTCTTTTTTTTTTTTCAGGTCAACGAGATGCCCCCCAGATGTCTCTCCGTGTCAGACATGCGCAGTACCCCAGATTTTAACTACTTTCACCTTTCCCCCACGCTAACATGTCCCCTGAAGCCCTGCAAGCTCGCGGGCCATGCGAGATGTCCGTTAGTTGGCAGCGATTAGCGCCAACGGGGGGTGGGTGTTAGATCCTTCGATCAACATCTGCTAAACTGGCGTTGGGCTGCGCGCACTTGCTTTTCCTCCGTGCCTCGCACCGCCTCGCAAGCGCAGGCCTAACACCTGCCAGGGCAGCACCATGGCACATGCTACCTACAAGCCTCAAGGCTGCCAACGGCCTCCCGCGCTGACGGCGGCGACTAGCACGACGGTGCATGCGCGCTGCGTGTGAGTGAGATGAGCCTGACCAAACAAGCGTGTGGTGCGTTGCACAGCAGCAGCAGCAGCAGCAGCAGCGGGCGGGGACGACGAAAACGTGGAGTTGCGTGCTCTGCTGGCCTGCGTGCGCCGTGCTCTCTGCGAGGGAGAGGAGGGGAGAGAGAGCATACACAGTACTCGATGTACACAGTGATGATGTGTTTGTTTGACCGAGATTCAGAGCAGACGACGCGCACAGGTGACTGCGCACTGATGGGTTCAGGGAAATGCCACAGTAGCATACTTGTTATGTAGCAACAACAACGACAACAATACCACCAGTCATCCGACATGCGACACAAGCACAGTGCGCTCAGCAAGGCATCGCGCTCACTGCGCACTCCTTGCGTGCCCCCGCCCACGATACACGTGTGCGACGGATCGCTGATGCTCGCACGTCGCTGGCCGTCACGAGCGCTCCTGTACAGAGGCATTTCGTGCATACACCGTACGTACAGCGCGATCGCGCGAGCGGGAAAGCCATGTGCAACGGTCGCAGGTAGTCTGATCCGCCACGCCGGCTGGAGGATTCGAGCTTGAAGGGGAGGGCTTGCTTGCTGGCGACCGATCAAAGCGCGTTGCTAGACTCAACGCAGGCTAAGGACATTTTTGTCTTGCTTTAGCTCTCCTGCCCCGGCTCATGCGAGGCTGCTTGGTCAGGAAACTAATCTCCTGGCCTGCTCGCTCGGCTCCAAGGGCATGGGATGTTGGCTCAGGAACTTGTCAGCCTTGTCGCAGTGTGTCTTGCGTGCTGGCTAGCCCGGCGATGTTGGATTAAGGTACATGGCGCTTTTGCGAACCCCTGTCTTAGGACTTGTAGTACATTGCAGATACATACCTAGTGTGATTTACGAGATAGAACGAGTTCCGCTCGTAGCACAGATGTTCACGTTCACGCTTCGGTGGAGCCAGGGCCCTCTCCTCGATTCAAGTCCAGCACGTGACGAGCTCGGCGCGTTAGTGCCCGTGTTGTGCAGCTGAATGTTTTCAGACGCTACTCTGCAGATACACAACATTTCGACACCGGCCAAACCCACGTCTCTCCAATGTTAAAATGTCGCGCCTGCCTTTGGCAATGTGTTCAACCCTTCGATCGCCCAGTTAACATCCAACGCCTTCGCCGCAATGTGAATCCACTCCTGCGCCAGAGCCAGCAGCGGCTCCAGAGCACAAAAGTTCACGGGGCTGACACGCGCCCGAACCACCTTCCCAGGGTCGAGAAGCTGTCGCAGAGTAAAGATGAACCATGGCAGAACTCTGCAGCCGCCCGAGATCAAAAGAAGTGGGAGAGATCAGCGTTGCGGCGATCGGCTACGAGAGATGTGGACCAACAAGAGACACCAAACTTGACGAAGCTGGGTAGGAAACCGCCCCATATGACAGATACCGACTGGACAAGGAGGAAGCGAGAGTTGCGACATCTGCAGGATCCTCTGGATCTCGCCCAGTTCGTGAGAGCAGAGCTGAACAAGGACAAGGTGGAGGAAATGAAGCAGCTGGTGCAGATGGCGAGTCACTCCATGGCATGTGTCGTCAGCTGGAACCACATCATCGACTACCACCTGGCCAAGTCGCAGGTCACTCCTGCGCTAAAGGTGTACAACGACGTATGTGCGCATGAATCTGCCTTCGGTCCAAAAGTGCTGACACTCTATAGATGAAAAAGCGCGCGCAGTTTCCCGACTCCTATACATACACAATCCTTCTCCGAGGGCTCTCGATCAATGCGCATCAGTCTGGCGTGCTTGAGAAAGCCCTCTCCGTGTACCACTCTCTCTACGCACCGAACTCTCGAGTAGAGCCATCGATCATCCACACGAATGCTGCGCTGCGTGTATGCGCAAGAGCACTGGACATGGATGCATTATGGGGGATAGCGGCAAAGATCCCAGAGACAGGACCAGCAGCAGCGAATGCCACCACCTACAGTACCATAATAAATGCGATCCGACAAAGCATGCTGCTCAAGGTGCCGACCGATGAGTCTGCAGCCGAGGCAGCTGTCAGGAAGGACCGCAGTATCATGGAAGCCAGAAGACTTTGGGAAGATATCGCGGGCAAGTGGAGGAATGCTGATCTTGTAATCGACGAGGAATTAGTATGTTCAATGGCAAGGCTCCTACTACAGGGAGCTCGGCCACGCGATTGGGACGACGTCCTTTCCCTGGTTGAGCAGACCATGGACATACCTCGACTTGTGCCTCGACTAGGCACGGCAGAACGCGAGGAAGCTGGCTTTCCAAGATTACGCGCATCACAGGTGTCGGATGACTTCAAGTTCGACGATGACCACCTGGCGCCTGTTGAGAATGGAACGCGGGGTGAAGAGTTCCTGCCCTTCACTGGTAGCCTGGCGAGACATCTGACTTTTGTGAAGCCCGGCAACAATATACTCTCTGTGCTGCAGGAGGCCTGCCAAAAAATTGCCGCGCCCAAGGCCGCGCAAAAGTACTGGGATATGCTGTCAGACTCCGCGACGTACGATATCAAACCGGATCTTAACAACCTGAATCAGCAACTGCGGAATCTACGTCAGAACCGTTCCTCGGCTGCAGCTGCTAAGCTTCTGAAAACTGATATTCTTGGCCAAGGCATCAAGCCCGGACCAGGGACTTTCAGAATCGCCATGAGCACTTGTGTGCGAGACAAGAACAACCACAACTCGCTTAAGAATGCCAGCAAGATTCTCCATAGCATGAACGAGACTTTCGAAGATGCCGACGCTAAGACAGTGGGCATGTACGCTGATCTGGCGCTCACCTTTCCCCTGGCAACTGGCCAAGATCTCATCGATGCTCTAACCTCTCTACACCCCGTGGTCAAGAACCTACGCCTACAGCTCGGTGTCGGCGGAGCAGACCGGAAGGCTCAAGGTGCGACGTATTTGAGAGGTTCAGCACGTCAAGATGCTTTGACAGCGATCAGGAAAGTTTACGCCGTATACGATCGACTGCTCCTGTCGAACCTCATTGCCGAAGAGCAGAAACAAGACTTCAAGAAGGAAAGGGCTAGGCTATCGGCTTTCATTCTCAAACAGGTCGAGAAGAACACTGCACGAAAGGCACAGAACCTTGACCATAAAAATCGAACACGGGAGGGAGAGTTCGAGGAGCACAGCTTCTCGAACGACAACGCGGGTGAAGAAGAGGATAATGAGCTTACTCAACGACAAAACGGCAATAAAACACGCTCGCGGCGTCCTTATGGTTCGAGCGAACCGAGGGGTAGTTGGCGAGCGAGAGATGCGAAGCCTGCAGATGAGAGGAGGCCTTGGGGAAATCATGCTTAGTCCACACGGGTTCAAAGGCGATTGTAGACGACGTAATGAGTACAAAAGATGTAATATGTATATGTATCATCCTCTGCAACATGCAGGCAGACGGCCAATAGATACCGCAACAATCTCATGACAAGTTGCCTGCACTTTGTTTTCTCCATTCCCTTGTATTAAATCGCGCCAAGATTGCTTTCCATTTTCGTCCACTTCCGCGTCCGCTCCGCACTCTCGGGCTCTCACCATGCGCCACCGCCTTTGCGCCGGTTCGCCATACAAATCTCACCCACCTCTTTGCTTCATCAGCATATCCTCACCATGGGTAATGACGGCGGCTCCATCCCCAAGCGACGCGAACTCGTCAAAGAAGCAGCAAAAGCTCTGACCACAACCCAAGCCAAAGAGCAACTCACCGAGCAACAAGAATACCACTGGTCGACCTGCCCTCTATCGCGGAGACCGCTGGCCTCGCCAGTTGTCAGTGATGCTGCCGGGACGCTCTACAACAAGGATGCCGTCATCGAGTTCCTGCTGAAGGAAGACGGGCGCGAGAAGGAGGAGGCGGGCAAGGTCGCGGATGTCAAGCGCGAGGGCGAGTTTGCGGAGTTGGGGTGTGCGGGTGACAGGCTCAAGGGGTTGAAGGATGTGGTGGAGGTGAAGTTTGAGGCTGGGGAGGAGGAGAAGAAGAAGAAGAAGAAGGAGGGTAGTGGCAGGAGCGAGGTATGGATGTGTCCGACTACTGGGCGCGAATTAGGGCCAGGTGCGAAGGCAGTGTATATTGTCCCGTGCGGACATGCATTTGCAGGGAGTGTAGTCAAGGAGGTCGCGGGGAGCGTGTGTTTGCAGGTATGGTCCTTTTGGTCGGGAAGTGGTGGCGATGAAAGACTGACAAGTATAGTGCAACGAGCCATATGCCGAGAACGACGTGATTCCCATCCTACCCACCACCCCAACCGACCTCGCGCGCCTCAACCTGCGCCTGAAGACACTGAAAGAAAAAAATCTAACACACGCGCTGAAGAAAGCCCTGGGCAGCAAAAAGCGCAAGAAGAACGCCGACAAGTCCACAGACGCCCCTTCCGACCCTACCACCACATCCACAAAACCGCACTCCTCGTCTGACGAAGACAGGAAAGCCAAGTCCGCAACCAACAGTACAAAGCCCAACGGCGGTGAGAGGAACGGCACACCAGACAGCGGTCTCAAGAACTCAGCCACCGCCTCGCTCACGCGCAAAGTCCTCGAGGAGCAGGAGGAGCGCAACAAGAGACGCAAGCTGGGGCAGAACGAGAACGTGAAGAGCCTGTTTAATACAAGTAACAACGTCCCAAGTAAGGGGAATAGCGCAGATTACATGACGAGAGGGTTCAGCATTGGGAAGAAGTAAGAAAACACGCGGTAGTGCCGAACGACTGCGGGGTCCGAATTGAGACTCCATTGAATTTCTTTGTGAAAAAGGCTTTGACTCGAGCCAACGCGACTAGAGCAGACAGACAGACAGGATAGACGCGGATTAGAGATACCCAAGCTACATTGACACGAACAATCTCCATATTCCCAAACTTTGTGCCCATGCTTCACATGCATATCCGTTTGACACGTCGAATCCCATGCCTGCGCCCATTGGCCCAGCCAACCTTTTCTAGCCGCTATGTAAACCCATCGACAAACCAAAACCCCCTCAACTCACTCCTCCACACTTCAATCCTCACGCTCGGAAACTCTTGATCAACATGAACATGTTCTTGCTTCTACTCAAACCCATAGCCAAGCTTCCTATGGCTTCTTCTTCTTCTTCTTCTTCTTCGTCGGAAGATGATGTTGCGGATTTCAGTGTCTCAATAACTGCGTATCTCGTCTCTTTCTCTCAAAGGTCCCAAATATACGCACAGTGCAAACTATATCTGTCCTGCAGAAATGCGAAGGTGATCCCTTGATGGTGTTGTCTTGCTCTACGCACAACACTCATAATCAATGTTGACGCGAGTTTCGGGAGATTGGATGTTGTTTCTGATCGTCTGCTGTCTGCTCTTTTCTCCTGTTTCCCTTTCTCCGAGGTCTCTTCTCATTCATCCTGGCGTCTGAGTTACGTTTCAGAAAGGAAACTTGCAGCTATCTTATGATTTTGTCTTCCTTCGAGCTTCAAGAACAGTACTGCTGTGTATGTACCACGTGAAAGGAATCTTTTCGTACAGCATCCAGATCGAGCCTTTATGTGGGGGTTTGGATGTGGTTCTCTTTCTACTCTGGCAGTGAGCGTATTCGCCAGATTCTCGGTAACATTGCGTTGTTCCACGTGGTCTTGGGCCACAAAATCTTCGTTTTTGCGCGCAACCCCACTGAGCAAGAGTCGGTGAACTGCCCACCTGCCTTTTCAATGTCGCCGGCCTCAAATCCGAGGCCCACATGGCCTGCTCTGATACCAACACCAAGGCCAAGGTCATCTAGGCATTCAAACGCCGCCCGTCTGCATATGGTGGACCTTTACAGTCCCATGAAGTTAACATCCTTGTCAACTCTATTAACCAGAACATGGGCGTCAACTATTAGAAGGCTTGCTGCGTGATGATGTATGTTGGACCTACTCCTACGCATCCCATCTACATTCAGTGTGTTGGTCGCATTGTCCGCATTGGTCAACGGACACTTACAACCGTGGCATAGCTCTCTTCCTCTTTCTCTCTCCCTTCCTCTCCTCCTAAACTATGCCAACCCGCAATACATGGGCCCCTTTTCTTCTTTCCAGACCCTCGGAGAAATAGAGGCTGAGAATTATGTTGTCTTGATGTTTATTTCTGTTCTGTCTTTGTTTTCTTCCTTCATGGCAGTTAGAGATGCTGTCTTCTAAACAATATCTGAACAGAAGATGATGTCGGTTCTGTGTAAAGAACGTTCATCGTGACACATGTGGTTTTCTTCTTTTCTTTCTCTCTCTCTCTCTCTCTTTCAATATTTTCCCATTGCTTTGGGTTTTACAAGGAGACAGGTGAATATGTGTCTACATACGCCTGGGTCTGAACATATGCTGTGTAGTTCTCTTTGAGTGGTGTGTTGCAATTTTGCCAGCGCACTGTTCCAGCCTTCCGTAATTTGCTCATCTTGACTGATGCTGCTTGTCTATGACCTCTGCATCGAACGTACGCAAGTCTCTATTCTTCTCTAAAAGAAGAAGCATGTCTCCTCTCTATCCGGAGTTGGACATGGTGGGTTCGATGTCTGTTGAGTTGCGTGTAAAAAGCCATCCACAAGGTTACCCATATTCGGTGTCTCTGAGAACCTTTGTCCGCATTATATGTTCCTATTTTGTGTACCAATTCAGAAGCTGGCGTGTTGTCAAATCTCGAATCATCATCGACGATGTTCTTCTGCCCTCAAAACCAAAAGGATATATACGTCGGGTGCTGGCTTCTCCCCGATTCTATCATCTCTCTCCTCTTTCTTCTCTTCAAATCAAACTGTGGTATAGTCCATGTGCTGGAGCTGTTGGATGTTGGATACATATGCCGACAATATCTTCTGTATGATGCACCATCTTTTTCTCCATCTTGCCAAATTACCTTCACACGACACGCATCTCATAATCGATAAAAACGTTGTGAACCGCGCACTCATGACACTGAAAAACAATCGAACCCGATCAAATGGGTTTTCTCTGGCTTCTGTACCGCTACCGCCTGTTTAGAAACTTCCCAGACGATTTTGGCATGTCTGTCCTGATATTTTCAAAGCTCACAATCACTTCAGTGATCCTTGAGATGGCATACTTGATTTAACTTCTACACTGTAATGTCGCCAGACATCACCAATAGCCTAACCAGCATGAAGCATCAGGATGTTCCCCTAAAACGTTTCAACCGCGCGTACATTGGCACACTACTGCAGCCAAACATGTATGCCTCCAAGATCATCAGCTAAGCGAGGCACATTTACATGAACGCCCTCCCCTGTGTCCATGAGACAAACTACATTCAGCTGCGCATCGATGAAATTGCTATGAACATCACCGTATCAGGAATGGAAATGGTGCACGATCTCCTCAGCACTGTTACTGAGTTGGCTAATCAGTTTGCTCCTTCAAACGTCAGCATCTCTGTAGCCAAAGGAGCTACACAACCCATGGCCGTTCAGATTCAGAGGAGCCATGTATGTCTGGAAAATATTGAGGTCTTGACTATGTTTCTTCTCATGCTATTAATCGTGCTCTCTGCAGTCCAAAGCAAAAATCCGTCTGCACCTAGAGTCTTGAGGTGCTATGTTCGCCGTCCAGCTGCTTATGTGCTTGAAATTCTCACGCGAATGTTCTCATTTTGTATTGCTTAAATTCGAGCGACTTCCACTATATGTTCTCTGTCCTCTCGCTTTACAAAGTCTAGCCAATTTTTAAGTGTCGATTTTCTTTTGAGATTTTCATCTGATATTGAGCCTCACAGGCTTTCCTTTGGAACTTCTTCAGGCTATAAAAGTCATTTAGTCTTTAGGTTTTTGGTCCTTGGGATTCCTCGATACTCACTCAGTGCTGGCTTCATTCCGCCTGCGAACTGCCCTATGAGCCATATAATGGCCAATTTGCTCCCGTTTTTATACATCTGTTGTCGGGCTTCGGTTGCTGAAATGATCACAGCGAAGAAGAAGAATCGATTGCTCACTGGGAATGGAGCGGCAGTTTCCAGATGTATTGGCTATTTTCGAAAGTTTGTATTAACAAGGAGAGTGCTTGTTTTGCTATTCCATAGCAATCTTGTGTCTTAAAAGTTGATGGTGCTCTTCCTATGGTCTTTCCTTGGAACTTGTGCACGCTGGTCAACACAGTTTCTCTTGTTTTAAAGATGTATACACCTCCGTCGAATGGGGTTGCTATTGTTTTAATCGTCACAACAACCATTCCATGTTCTGTCGCTGCTCCACCACCCATGCACGCGCATGTGCTCAACACAGTTTGAAGGACCAATACAGCTAAGCTATTCTGCATCCCATTGTTGCCACAAAAACTGCTATGAAACCTCCTCGCCCTACCACAGCCTTGTCACCTGCACTTATCGTCGGCCTTTGAGACCGCTCGTCGGTTCAATCGCCGACATCGCGCGTTGTCCACCTTCACAGCCGGAGCTGCAGCTCCATCAATCACATCCTCCCAATCGCAGCGCCGACGCTTAATCACAACACGAACGCTGATTATTGCTCATCATGCATGGTAATCTGCACGAGGGCGGTAGAATACGCACACAGGCACGGGAAAAGTGGCGCGGCGTTTGGGGAGTGGAGCACGCAAGTTGCACGTTTGCGTTGAGGGGCCTTACGTCGATGTTAGACACAGTGACGTCACGCTAGTGGGCTGCTGCTCATAAGAGCGCGGGGGCGAGACAACAAACAGCATTCCAACTCCAATTTCTCCGGCAACTGAAAAGAAACCTTCAATCGCGATCTCCACGTATGTCTTTGTATTCGGTTCCTGTGGAAGGTTGTGTGTGCATCGCTGACGTCTTACAGACTTACCACGTCCATTCACCACGAATAAAACCCCAACGTACGCGCTCCCACCTTATCTTCAACTCGCAATCTCCCTTATCTCCTCACACTCCTTCCAAATTTCACTATCAACTACCTGTCATACTATCCAACAGCAACCCACTCTCTGACCTGCCCAGACATACACACCACAACACCACAATGTCCGCCCCCCAGCAAGGCCGCCAGTCCCCCGAGCCCGAGCGTCAGTCCGACGCCCAGCAGGGCCAGCAGGCACAGCCCAACTCGCAGGGCGCCGAGAGCAAGACCCAGGAGAAGTCGGACGACCAGAAGAGCAACCTGCCTAGCAACCCCACCCACATCCTCGAGAAGCACTCAGAGGAGACTACGAGCAAGAAGGTTTAAGACTTTGAGCTTTGGGAGAAAGAGAAAGGACATGACGTGTTAGGGCAAGGGACTACCTGCTACATACTGATAAGTGAGGATGAATAACGAATAAATTTAATGGGTCTCTACTAGTACTGCATGTAGATGGGTTGCGTGTCGTGCTTCGCCATTATAAAGACACTGTCTCTGAAAAACTGGTGACTGGCGTATATTAGTGGGTCGGGAAGTTGTTACTGGGGTGTGTGGCCTGTCTACTGTCCAACACATAGCACATACTTCAACGACGGTGAGTGCAATGACGTTTATGTTTATCATGCACCTTTGTTAATATCTACAGGAATCCCCTAGACTGGAATAAGAAGTGGGAACAAAGCCAGGCCTTATTCTGAACCCAGCCATTGACAAATTTCCAACCACCTCATCCCTAAGCAGATGTAAACGTGCTGACCTTCACCGACCCACCCAACGCCTTTGTCGCAAAATTGAAAATGCCAAACCGATAACCCAAGAAGAACGCCCATCCCGTGTACAACTCATACGCGCCTCCCAGCTCCACAAATTTCTTCCCGTCGTAGCTGTACAGGAACCTTGCCTCCCGGCTGCCATTCGGTCGCGCATCCATGGTTGTCCGCAGCCACATCTTACGCACACCCTCACGCACCGCCGCGCTACCAACCACTCGCCCCACGTCCAGCGTGTTTCCGGAAAACTCGTCAATAGTTATGTTGTGCATGGCGACGATGCTGTATTTCCCACCCACGCGGTGAATCCCAATGTACGCGCTGCGGTCACGGAAGGCGGCCAGGCCCGCGCGGTCGCCATCTGCCATGGCGGCAAAGTCCAGCTCGATGGTGCCGACAGGATGTTCGCCGAAGATGCGGTGTGTGAGTGTGTTGCGCGCGGAGTAGAGGTCTGTTGTGTTACTCGCCGTCTGCAGGGCGAGTCCGCCGTTGAGAGAGAATTTGGTCGTGTCGGGGTTGTGGTTCCATTCAAATGTTGGGCCGAGCGCAGGGCCTTCAAAGCGGTATGTTCCTGTGAGCTGTTTCACGGGTTTGGCGGGGAGAGGCAGCGGGTATGTCTTCCCCCAGCCGCCGTTCTTGCCTTTGACGAATACAGGAAACCCATCACTGCCCCATGTTATTGGCGCGAGCACGGGCAGCCGCCCAGACGGATACGCCCATGTGAACGACATAAAGTACCACTTGTTGTCCGCCGTCTGGATCAGACTCCCCTGATGCGGCGAGTTGCCGCCCTCCACCGGCGACGCGATATCCTTCACCAGCTCTTTGACCTCATACGGCCCCCACGGACTCCTTGCCTTCCATATGAACGTCGTACCTCCCGGACGGTCATTCAGCACATAGTACGTGCCGTTGATCTTGTACATCCTGTTCCCCTCGATGGAATCAACCCCCACCGTCGCCGCACTAAACACATCGCGCGTCTCGACAACACTGAACCCATTGCCCGCCAACCGCGCCACCTTGACCTGCCCACTGCCATACACGACATACAGGCTATCATCATCCTCGTCAATCAACACCCCGTTGTCGTAGAAACACACCCCGTTTCCAAAGTTGGCGCGGTTATACCACGGTCCCTCGGGCTTGTCTGCAGTGTACACCCACGTCTGCCAGAAATTCACACACCCGATCCAGTACCATGTCTTGTTGCTCTTTCTGTACCGCAGGCTGGATGCCCACGTGCCACCGCGGTATGCGCGCTCCCCCGATGCGGGCAGATCGTATCCAGGCCCGAAGAGCAGGCGCGGCAGAGAGTGGCCGACGGGCTCCCAGTTGATGAGGTCCCAGGAGCGCAGGATGGGGGCGCCGGGGCTGTAGTGGAAGTTTGATGCTGAGAGGTAGTAGGCGCCGTCGGGTCCGAGGGAGACGTCGTTGTCCGGGTAGTCGCTGTAGATGATGGGGTTTGTATAGTTGGCGAGAGAGAGGGTGGAGGACAGGGCCAGGGCGCCGAGACTCAGGAGGCGGTGGATGAGCATGTTGGGTGGAGCCTGCACTTTTGGGGTGAGGGTGATGTGTTCAGGCGACTATTGGCATTCTTTATACAGCTGAGAGGGTTGACATGTGCTTTTTGTGGTTTATAGTATCGTCTTTGCGGCCCGCCGGAAGAAACAGTGACATTCCGCCATGGCGTCGATTGGGAAGATGGTACCTGTGTTGCTATCCCTGCAATATCCCAGACCCCGCACAAGTCCAATCTATGGATCTCTAAATGGAAGGTAGCTTGAGGAAGAGCGCTCAACAGCACAAACTCTGGGTACTTCATATGGGAAAACTTCGGGTCGTGAAACTAATACACAAAATGCATATACGACATATCCCGTATTCGGAACAGCACACAGTATCCTCCTACCTCTCTTTCTATCAACGAATGACCCCAACTCCACGACCGCAAATCCTATCTGCCCCCTCTGAATCTCGTCTAGAACGTCTCAAGATCCACAAACACCTCCATGTGCCAGCTTCCTCGGTACTACATACATCTATCCCCATTTTCATTCACTCTCACGAAGGATCCGTAACAAACACTGCCCCGCATCCTCCACCATCGCTACCTCCACATCCAGCCCGCACGTCCCCACAAACGTCTCTGTGAACAGGATCTGCATCTTGACATACTGAAACGCTACAAACGCCGCATTTCTTGCCACTGACATATATCCTGACAACAAGCTGCACATCGTTGGCACCCACCCCACTGAGCCCAGAAGCGCGTCTCTATGCATTCTTCGCGTCAGCATCACCCCAGCAGATATGTATCCCGTTGCTAGTACCGGTCTCTGGACCTTGCAATCACGTACACGGGGAATGTACTTGGCTTGCGCGAGAGCGCGCGTGTAGGTCTCACCTCATCTGACCCAATTTACTGGCTTCTGTAGACTACCAGAGATTGGTCGGGGCTCGACATATCAGGTTGCTCTACTTCTAGTGTTTATCACCGTCTTGCCCGTGAGAGTGCTCGAGTTGAAGGCTTTCTCTTAAGTCGACAGGCGTTTTCCGTGAATGAAAGAGTGATTTGGACTTTCTCAAAGGGACACGATGGGGATATCATGTTTAGCATCAACTCTAGAGAAGTAACCAGTTTGCGGAAGAGGCTGTAAAGATGGGTTAAAAGAATTTCGATGCACATCTTTGTTTCCTGAGAGGCCTAGAACTGTGTGCGACGTCAGTCTAGCCATGCGAGTCGCTGACTGATTGACCGAATCCTACCGTCGTCGAGTAATGGCCCATTGCCATCAAACATAAAGACGAGCATATGGATTGTTAAGCAGGTTAGCTATCTACGATCAGCGATGTCGAGAGTCTCGGTTGCAATTGCTGATTGCCCTCCGCCCTGTGAGAATACCCGGTGCTGCATAATGCAAGTTTGCTGACTTCGAATTCTGCAAAGATCAGTAGTATCCGCAATCCCACATGTCAATTTCGGATAAATCGCTCGAGATCATCATATTACTGCCCAAACTATCGCCATTGAACGTCGACGTCATGCTTTAAGTCTTCAACTGGCAAAGAAGCAATCCATCCACGAAACCTCACATCCCGCTTCCCCACTCAAACCGCACGCTCGAAACGCTCACAGACGAAGACAACTTCCCCACCCCCTTGCAACCGTATGCTATAAAACCCAACCCCAATTAACAAAGCAAACCCCACCACCACCAGACCCCTCCAACCCGTCAGAGCAGTGCTGCAGTACAAACCAGGTGACACCAACAACCATCCCGCACGGAGGTGGGGTGTGTGTGTGTGTGTGTGTGTGTGCGTGAGGGGTAAGGGGAAACAAATCATGACGCAGACACCTCACCCCCTCCCTATTGTCGCTCAGATACCATCCTCGCCGCTCAGACCCCATGCCTGGAGGCGGTTAGAAAAGTAGAAGTAGTAGTAAAACCACTGCGCTAGAGATCTCTCTGTCCTCGTCCCATGCTTAGTTAGACTATTACACCACTACCTACTACCTACTACCGTGTAGAGAGAATCTAATGCGGGGGTATTGGGCTTAGGGATTAGGGATTAGGGGGGTAGGAGGGAGGAGGTGTAGGGAAGGTATTAGTGTTGTTTCTTTTATTTCATTTTCTTTCTTTTAGGAAGGGCGAGGAGAGAGAAGAGAAGAGAAGAGAAGGTTTATATAGATGTTTAATAGGGACATTAACAGTACAGGACGTTTAGAAGGAAGAGAATAAGAGAGAGTAAGGGAGAAAGAGAGAATAATTATAGTAGTTTTATACTAAAGAAAGTAAATAGACTAGTATAAAAAAATGTATAGTTCTACTAAACTCTAGCAAGGCAATAATAAGATAATGTGATATATCCTTCTCTCTTTTCCTCTCCTCTCCTCTCCTCTCCTTTCCTCTCGTTTCCTCTACACTATACTACTCTACCTATTATACTACTCTACACTACTCTACACAACTCTATCTACCTGTTAATCTAGCCCTGTCATTTCCTCCCTCTCTCTTTCTTTCTCTCTCAACTTTGTCTCTGCCTCTCTTTCTCTTCTTCTTGTAAATTATCTTCTATGCGTAGAATATAGAATAGTTGTAGAATATAGAATATGCAATATGCAATAGGAAGTAGTAGAATAGGATAGGATAGGATAGGATAGGAAGTAGACATAGCTATGAACATGTAGCTTAATGACGCTCCTTAGTATAGTATACACACACACACACACACACACATACACATATATATATATATATTATATATATATATATATATATAGGAGAAATAACACCAAACAGCGAGGAGATGTACCATTTATATGCACAACCTAACAACACTCCACTCCACTACACTCCACACACGCGCAAGCCCACCACCACAAACACGAACCCGCGCCGCGCCGTCTCAAAAGCCAGACGCATGAAGTCAACCCATCAACACCTCTTCCCCATCTCAACCCCAACCTCAGCATCCCCCTCATCATCCCACTCAGCCGACCCATTAATTCTCCTCCCCACCCACAACCCCAACGCCGTAGCAGCGCTCGCAGCCAAGAACCAGCCTTCGAACCAGCGCTCCGTGAAGGACGGATCAAGCGGGGCACCAAGGGCATCGCTAATCGCCGACTTCATCTCAAGGGGCAAGTTACTCCTCAGCAGCAGAGCAGAGCTGATGACGTAGGTAGCGGCGATTTGGCTGATGAGGAGGGCGAAGTTGGCGTGGGCGTGGAGGAGGACGCGGGGTGCTGCGCGGGTGAAGAGGTGGAAGGTTTGTAGGACGGAGGTGAAGGAGAGGAGGAGGATGATGGCGGAGAGGAGGAAGGAGATTGTGCGGGTCCAGGCTGCGCGGTCGAGGGTTGGGTCCCAGTGTTTAGCGAGGAGGGCGAGGAAGTTGGTGATTGGGTCGGTGGAGGCGAAGGAGGGGGTGGGGGTCGGGGAGGAGAGGCGGCGGATGGTGGTGATGCTTGTGGCGAGGATGCGGTAGGCGCAGTAGAGGGCGAAGATGAAGGAGGAGGCGTTGAGGAGTCGCCCGTAGGCGGTGTGGGAGCGGATTTGCAGCTGGCGGCGGTGCTGGAGGGTTGACTGCGAGTGCTGTAGCGTGTGGCGCATGGTTTCGAGGCCTTGGATTTCGAGCCGCAGCATGTTGCGTTCCTGTAGATCGGGGTTGCCACGGAATGTGCCCATGACGCGGCCCATGAGGCCTTCCTGGGGGTGGTCGGTGAGCTTGCGCTCGACGGCACGAAGGCGGGATTCCTTGGCGAGGAGCATGTCGTTGGTAGCCTGGATGCCAGCTTGTTTCCGGGCAATGTCTGCGTCGGAGACCTGTATGTATAAGCGAAAATCACATCTGGGGCAAGGCAGCAATACTTACCGGCCGGTACTTGACGCCAAACGTCTGCCACAGAGACGAAACCGCCGCAAACCCCGTGAGCGACGCCATCATGCTTATCCCTATGACGCCTATCCTCTCCAAGCAGCCTTCGCTGAACGTATGGTCGTGCACATACGACTCCTCATGCAGATACGTGCCCAGCAGGCCGCTGCCAAGGTACCAAAAGCCCACAAGCCATACAGCCAGCCCGCCGACCTCCAGAACCCAGGCAACCTTGCGATGGCCTTTCTGAGTCCCTCCCGTGCGCCACCCAGCTCCAGAGACGATTGAGTGTATCTCCAGCGCAGGGGTCGCAACAACGAGCAGAAACAGCAACGACGGGAGGGTGATGCTGAGGCCCAAGGCGCGCGTCGAGCGATTCCCCGAGTTTGTGATTTCGCAGAAGATGAGCTCAGCGAGGACCGCGGCGAGGGCAATGTTGACGGAGAAGATAACCGCGGCGAGGCGCGCGTCGCCATGGTGCGCCTTGCGGTCAGTGTGGCTAGACAGCGCAGGAAACAGCTTCTGCGAGACGCCCAGTGCGACGACCAGGAACGTGACGAGGAACGGGAGCGCCGAGATGATTGTCTTCACCAGCCCGCGCTGGACCATGTACTCGGGCACGCAGGCATCGCAGTCGTCGTCCAGCGGAATCATGGGTGAGAGTGGTGGTAGTGGGTGGTGGGTGGTGGTCCACCGGTGGCAGTCCACTGGTGGCAGTTTGGGAGGGAGACGACTGGTCGAGGAACGTATGGTGCTACTTCCAGATCAGCTACAGACAAGTGTCTTGTACGTCCATGGGATGGGACACAAAGACGAGTCTCAGTCTCAGTCTCAGTCTCGGTTATTCGTCAGGAACCATGAATACGAAAAGGGTGCATTGGTGCGTCAGAAACGAAGCCTCAAAAAATGAAACCTGGAGAAACGAAGCCTCAGGAAACAATCCGCCAGAACCGAACCCTCAGGAAATAAAAAGGGCAAGGAACCAGGAAACAAAAGTACCAGTCCGTCGTCAAGGATAAAGTGAGTAAAGTAAAGTACGAAACCCTCGAGACTTTCTAGCTAGCTACGAGTTCCCTCTGGATCCTCGTCACAGGGAACCAATGGCATCCAGGTACCATTTCACAAACGGCGCTAGAACACCATCAAACGTCATGCGTCATCTGCATCTGGTCGAGGCGACGCGTCACGCGGCAGGTGGAGCCGTAGCCGTAGTCGTTATCGATAGCGATTCGTGCTGCACTGCAGTGCAGTGCAGTGCAGAGCAGTGACAAAGGCCATGTATTGTACACAAGATGATTGATTGATTGATCGATTGGTCGATATGTAATTGTAGATGAACCATTGTTGAAAACAACAACAACAACAACAACAGTCTACTACTCATTAAACACCACAAAATATGATTAAAACACGTTTGGCATATTCTTTTGTACGCGCGTGAGAGCGTGGTGGTATCTTTGCTGCTATATGCGTGCTCTACACTCCACTCTGCGTGCTATACTCCATTCCACATACCAAACTAAAGCAAAACGCTATATACCCTCCATAATCCTCTGCGCAGCCGACTTGTGGTCCTCCTTCACCTTCTTCTCAGGGGCCACGTACGCGGCTTCCCGCTCGTTGGCGGCTGCTCTGCTAGCGGCCAGCTCGGCTGCTGACGCTGGCTGGACGGGTCGGAACGGAATTGGCTCGTAGGGGGGTGATTTTTGGGTTGTGCGTGGTGCTGCTTCGCTCGGTGGTCTGCTTATTGCCTCGTCAGAGCCGAAATTCTGGGTTTGGGTTGAGATGCCGCCTTCTCCGTTGTTATTGTTGTTGCTGTTGTTGTCGTTGTTGTTGTCGCCGTCGTCATCATCGTCGCCGTCGTCGCTACTCGAGTCGCTGCTGATGTCGGGGCTGTCGAGGTTTTGCAGCTCGGGGCTCTTGAGCAGCGAGCCTGGACTGCGCAGGTCTTTTTCGTCTTCGCTTTCCTCTGCGTGGTGGACTTGTGCGAGCGGTGACGGTTCGGCGGGTTGTGTGTATTGTGCGTTCTGTGCTTGGAGGGATGCCTTGACGGCGGCGGCCTGGTCTTCGGTCGCAACGAAGCTACCGCGCGGACTCGGAGCAGGGCTGGTGGTGACATCCAGCAGACTCTCGCTCTTGGCCAGCATCTCCTGGTAGCCGAGTCGCGAAGGGTCGTTTGCGCGTTTGCTGCGTGCCTTGTCTCGCTTCGACGATGGGCGCACGACAATGACGGGCACGGGCGAGTGCTGCAGGCAGTATTTCGAGACGCTCCCTGGTAGTAGGCCCTGGAATCCGCCCAAGCTCTTGCCCCTTGTCCCGACGACAAGAATGGCAGGCTCGTAGAGGTTGATCTGTTGCAGTAGTGAGCGAGGGTCGTGAGTTGTCAAAGCTGTGAAGCGCCTACCATATCGTCAATGACCTTGTTCACTTTACCCACGGAGAACTCGAGAATGAGGTTGATGGCCTTGTTTTCACGATTGCGACCCTGTATGTCCTGCATGGTCGCATCTGCCTCCCTCTTGTACCTCCCCGTCTCCACACTGCGGTCGCCTGCTATGGTGTCCTCCTTCTCCACGACGCGCAGACACACAATCTCGTCGCCGTCGTCGACAAGCTCGTCAATTAGCCACTGGAGCGCATATGTCGAGTAGGCGTTCTCGTCGAAGCCGCATAGGAAGGTTCTGGAGCGCTTGGTGTACTCGTAGTCCTTGTGCTTGGCGATGAGGGTGAAGGAGCTTTCCTCGATGAAGTCTGCAGGCTTATCGAAGGTGTCGAATGAGACGCGCGGCTGGAAGTTGCTGACAGAGAGGGTTAGCTGACATGGTCGAGGGCGTGTGCAGCAACACGTACGGCGGCGGGGGCGGCGACGACAGCCGCCGTCTCTGCTTTGGTTTGGGGCTTCCTCTCGGCAGCGACGAATTCCTGTGCGCCAGAAACTGGATCGACGAGCGTCGGGGCTCCTCCTGAGAGAGCGACCCTGTGCGCGTGGGGAGCAGGAGAGGGCTCACGCCTTGGCGCGGCGCAGGCGATGCATTGCGAGAGGCCGTGTCCTTGGGCGACTGGCTCATGCTGGCGGAGCTGACAAAGCAGAGATGAGGTTCGAGTGCAGACTCAGCTGCTGGGTGCGGCTGTGGCACGCTGCTGCGATCGTGGGTTCACCGCTTGGCGGAGGCGGGGGAGCAAGGAGGCGCAGGTGGGGTGCACGATGGAGCACGCGAGTGCAGGGTGATGTTGGATAGCGATGGGTGCAATTGATGTCGCGAGAGAGAATGCTAGACACGGCCTGAGTTCGAGTCGCCGCGCTTGGCTGAGGTGCAAGTGCGGCTTGGTGGTGTTGGTAGTACGCCCAGACTGACTGACGTACTGGAGGGCCAGTCTAGAGTTCGGGAGGGCCCGGTCATGATGGGTTTCACGTGAATGGCAACGCCGCAGCAAAGACAAGGAGAAGTTAAGTTGGCTGCAAGAAATGTAAACCAATGCCATTACTGCACGGGCAATGCAAAAACTCTACATGTCTATCTATAGGAGGGTCGTCATCATCATCACGCCACTGCAGCATCCACCCTAAGCCAGAGACTTGGAGGCCAGACCAAGACGCTCGTCCTCGGCCTTGAAGATTTCCTTGATCTTGCCAGCATCCTTCTCAGTGTTGAGCTTGCCAGCGAGGGCGGCGAGCTCGGTGTTGTCAATCTTGGCAATGATGGCGTCGACGTCGGTCAGAGCAGCCTCTACCTGCGAGGCAGGGGCGTCACCAGCGGCGTGGAAGTAGTTTGCGTCCTTGACGGCACCGCGAACAACACGTTTGTTCTTCTTGGCGGCGTTCTTTGCGGCCTCCTTTGCCTTCTTGCCCTCGGCCTTTTGGGCCTTTTCAGCCTCCTCGGCCTCCTTTGCAAGCCTGGCGGCCTCCTCCTTTGCCTTGGCAGCCTCCTCTGCAAGGCGCTTCTGCTCGGCCTCCTTTGCAAAGCGGCGCTTGTTCTTCTCGGCGTGCTCGGCCTGGCGGAAGAGCTTGATGCGCTCGTCGAGGGCAAGTGCGTCGTCGACCAGGTGGCGGAGGCGGGCCGTGTCCTCAGTCTTCTTCTTCTTGCGGGCGGCGTTGTTCTTGCGCTCGACGTGGCGCTTCTGGTCACGGCTCTCGCCGTCGTCGGGGACGTCCTCGTCGAGGTACTCAAAGGAGCGCCAGCTGTCAAAGTTGTACCAGAAGTTGTAAAAGTGCTCAACTTCCTCCTTTGTGCTCTTTGCGTTGCCGAGCTTGGGGACAGGCTGCTTGGTGGAGAAGCGGCCCTCTGCTTCAAAGACCTTGCCCCAGAGCTTGTAGAAGTTGCCCTTTTGGGTGTCCTTCTTGGAGGGGGGGTCGACCTCGGCGGCCTCGTCGACCGAGTCGAACTGGCGGCGGCGGACGGGGTCGGACAGGACCTCGTGGGCCTTTTGGATGCACTTGAAGAACTGGTCGTCCTCGGTGCCTCCGGCGGCGGCGCGCTTGTCCGGGTGGTGTTTGAGGACCTTTCTGCGGTGGGCGCGCTTGATCTGCTCGGGGGTGGCCTTGTAGCGGTAGCGGGTGATGCCGAGCACGGCGTAGTGGTCCTGCGACTTCCAGTCCTTGGCCTCGCGCAGCAGCAGCTGGGGGTCCTCGGGCTCGTCGATGTCGTCTGGGTCGTCCTCCTCGACGCTCTTGACGTTGGCCTGGGCCTGGATACGCTCGTCCTCGGAGAAGGTGCGCTTGTGGCGGACCTGGCAGAATTAGCATAGTTGCGAGGATGAGTAAGCGAGTGAAGGAGTAGTGAAGGAGTAGTGAAGGAGTAGTGAATGATGAATGAAGGAGGGAGCATACACGGCGGGCGTAGGCCAGGAAGTGTGGGCCAACAGGCTCAATCTTGCGGTCGTTGGTCCTGGAGAGGCCGCCGACGGGCTTGAAGTCCTTCTCGCCGGCCCAGCCCTCGGGCAGGACGGGCAGCGGCAGGTTGATCTCGACGTTGGCCATGGTGTGGGCGGTGGTTGTCGGTGGTGGGGAGTGGCCGCAAATACTTTTCCCTCCAAACTTCAAACTTCCTTAGCGTGGCCAGCCGAAGCCGATCCCTGCCCCTGCGATCCCTGTCAAGCGACGCGCCGCTCCGTCTGGGGTGCTCGCCTGGCAGTTACACAGTATACCTCTACAACTCGAACCAGCCATGGCCCCGTAGCAGCACTCGGCCTGCCCCCTCCCCCCATCGACCCCCTTTGGCGCACAGCACACAGCCGCCATGTTCCAGGGCCTCCAGGTAATCCTAACCCTAACCCTCCCAGCACCCTCCCAGCACCCAGCACCTAGCATCCAGCACCTAGCATCCAGCACAGCATCCACGCCCACGCTGACCCCCCGACCTGCAGCGCATCCGCGGTGCCATCGACGCACGCATTGCCGAGGAACAGGCCAAGCAGAGGACCACGCCCTCGGTGCCCCCGCGCGCAGGCGCTGCCCCCCGCCGCTCCAGCTCGCGCAACCTGTCGCCGTCCAAGCGGCCAGCACCCAAGCCCAAAGATGGCACCGAAAGCAAGACGGCCACGCCCACCACGGGCCGCGGCCCCGACCCGTCAGAGTTCGACCCGGAATTCGTCATAGGCGAGGGCGACGAGCAGCCCAGCCGCACAGGCACCCCCAAGCCGAAAGACAAGGCGGTTATTGGCGAAGATGCCACCACCAACACAAACGATGCCACCACCGACACGACGCCCGACGACAAGCCCGAGAAGCCGCCCGAGATCCCCCTCGAAGTGCAGACGCGCCTGCGCAGACTCGACAAGCTCGAGCCCAAGTACGCCACCCTCCTGTCCTCGTACCGCATCGCCCACGCGCGAGTCGGCGCCATCGAGACCTTTGAAGCCTCGCTCCGCGAATACACCCCGCTCACCTCCATCACCGACGCCTCCGCCTTTGTCGAATACCTGGGCCAGCTGAACGTCAAGAGCGACATGCTCATGGAGGAGCTGAAGAGGGTCTCCAAGGAGAGAGATGGTCTGACAAAGAAGCTCGAGGACGCAGAGAAGCGCGCAGAAAAGGCTACAGAGGAGGTCGAGACGCTCAAATCACAGGCTTCCACGACCACGACCACCACCACCACCACCACAGAGACCTCCAAAGACGACTCGACAGAGCAGAGCCCGCCCTCTGCTTCGAAAGCGTCCGCAGAGACCACCACCGAGGCCACTGAAGAGTTCTTCTCGTACGACAGCGAGCTCCCGCGTCTTCAAGAGCAGCTGCACGAAAGCGAAGAAAAGGTCGCCAAGCTGCAGGACGAGAACACGTCTCTGAAGAGCGAGCTTTCCTCTGCCCAAGACTCGGCCAAATCTTTCATGGAGAACCTCGAAACCACCACAAACGACCTCAACACCTTCAGAGACACCTCGCAGCGATTCCAAAAAGAAGCAGACGAGCGCGAGAAGAAGCTGCACAGCGCTGTGGAAGAACTCAAGTCGAAACTAGCCACAGCGGAGCAGGACCTCACAAAGCACCAGGAAAGCCAAAGCGAGCACGAAAAGACCATCGCCCAATTGCGAGAGAAGCTCGAGTCCACAACCAAGGAGCTCGAAGAATTGCACGCTTCCAAGGGAGAGGATCTCGTCAACAACGACGAGACAGAGACACTGCGCACTCAATTGCAGAAGCTCGAGACCGATCTACAAGAGCTCAAGACGGCACATGCCAAGGGCGAAAAGCGTGGCGAGACCCTGAACGGCCTCTTGACAAACGTACGGGACAAGCTCAAGGAGACCGAGACCAAGCGAGAAGAAGCCCTTGCGGAACTCGACAAAGTCAAGCAAGACCTGGGAACCAAGACTGCAGCACAGAAAGATCTGGAAGCTAAGCTAGCAGCTCAAAAAGAAGACGACGCCAAACCAAATCCCACTCCACAGCCGTCAGCAGCACCTGCCACTGCTCCAACGCCAGCCAAGCCTGCAGAGTCAGCGTCTGCGAAGAAGAAGAACAAGAAGAAGAAGAAGGGTGGCAAGGGTGCAGACTCACTCACCGTCGCTGCGGCAGACCCAGCACCAAGTGAAGATGGAACTGCCAGCGCACTGCCCAGCCCCAGGGAACCACAAGTCTCGCCAGCACAACTGGAAGAAGCGCAGCAGTCGGTTGCTCAACTCAAGTCTAATCTCGAAGCAAAAATTGCCGTCATTGAAAGACTGGAAGCAGAGCTGACCGACAAGGTCAACTCCTTTGAGAAGCTCAAAAAGAGAATCAAGGACCAGGACGACATGCAGGAAGAGATTGAGACTCTTCGACAAGACCTGCTGGACTTTGGTCTGGAGCACACGGAAGCCAAGGACAAAGTCAAGCAGCTGCAGGCGGAGAAGACGGCCTTCCAGCAGAGCCTGGCGAGCGTGGAGAAGGAGATTGCTGAGTTGAAGACCGGCCAAGCTGCCCAGGCAAGCTCCGAGAAGGAACGCGAGGCGCTCAAGGCCGAGTTTGAGGAGCTCAAAGCAAAGTCAGACTCACTGCAGACTGACCTGTCTGTTGCCGAACAGCTGGCCGCGACACGATTCAAGGATCTCACCGACATGCGCGAGATCTTGCAAAAGGCACAACCCGAGCTGACTTCTCTCCGTAAAGAGGTTACCGAGCTCCGGTCGACCAAGGACGAACTGGCCACGAGCACAAAGGAAGTGCGGCGTCTTGAAGGCCGCGAGAAGGACCTCAAGTCGGAGATTGCCACATACCGAGCACAGCTCTCCGACAAGGAAAGCGACATCAAGTCCTTGAATGATAAGATCAGGCTAGAGTCCAAGCAGCGACTGGCTCTCGAAGAGACGAACAGCAAGATCCAGAGAGATTTGCAAAACTCCGAGGACGAGAGGAAGGAGGTGATTGAGAACCGCGCAAAGCTGTCCAGCGACCTGTCCAAGGCGCAGGAGGATTTGAACAAGTCGCGCAATGCCATGCAAGCCCTGGAAGAGGAGGTCAGCAAACTCAAGCGCGAAGCCGGCAGCCTGCGCGATGAGGTGCAGCTGAAGACTGCGCAGTACACCAGCGCGCAGGACCTGATGAACAGCATGCAAGACCAGGCCCAAGAGATCAGCACGCAGATGAAGGAGATCAGAGCGCGCAGCGAGAGCTTGGAGGAGGAGCTCGCCGATGCGCACCGCCTGCTGAGCGAGCGCGGACGTGAAGCAGAGACGATGAGGCGACTGCTGGCCGACACGCAGGGCAGGGCTGATGCCCGCGTGCGCGAGATGCAGGAACGGCTAGATCTTGCCGTGGAGGAGCGAGAGCGCGCCGAAGAGCAGGCCAGCACTTTTAGTCGGCGTCGCGCGAGAGAGCTGGAAGAGCTCAAGCAGAAAGTCCGCGATGCCGAGCGTGCCGTGACTCGCGCACAGGAAGACAAGGAGGACATTACTGCCGCGGAGAAGGAGCTGCGCAAGCAAAAGGAACAGCTCGAGAAGCGCGTCGCTCAGGCCACGGAAGAGGCGTCCGAGGTCAGATCTGCCATGAACCAACTCCGCGACACGCTCGACGAGACGGAGAAGCAGGCGCGCGACTTGGAGCGCGAGAAGAGCGAACTTCGCCGCGCATTCGACGAGACACAGGCACGGCTGGAGAAGCTGCAGAAGTCGAGCAAGGTAAGCAGCACGGCGGTGTGTTTTTGTGTGTATATGTGGTATATGGCAGCTAACACCCCACCCACAGACCCTCTCTGAAGAACTGCGAACCCTTAAGTCCAAAGGCGTCGACTCGAATCCTCACTCGTCTCGAGCCTCGATTGAATCCTCACGCTCACGATTGACGTCGCCAGCCCCCAAATCCGGCGCCAGCGTCAGCGCCAGCGTCAGCGGTTCACCCGCAGACATCGATTACGTGTATCTGAAAAATGTACTCCTGCAGTTTCTCGAGCAGCGCGATAAAAAGTATCAGCAGCAGCTTATTCCTGTACTGGGTATGCTGCTGCATTTTGACAAGTAGGTCTCTCTTTTTTTTTTTTTTTTGTTTTTCCCCTCTTGTTCTTGTTCTTGTTCTTGCTTTCTTCTCCACTGCATGATGTCGTACTCTGGTACTAACACGGCGCAGAAAGGACGAGCAGAAGTGGATGGCGGCTGTTTCGGCGCGGTAGTGAGTAGGATGCGTGCACGAAGATTCACAGGCATTGGCATTGGCGTTAGAGAGGTGGAGAGAGTAAGAGAAAGTGCTGTATGATTACCAAGAACTGTTACCACCACATCATCACAAAACGAAAACTACCACACTGCAAAATAGAATGAGCGCATGTGCTGGGAGGATAAGGACATGGCTGGTTGAGAGGAGAGGCGTGCAGGTGTTGATGTAGTGCTGATGTAGTGGGGCAAGTAGTGGTGGTGATTGTTTTCCGAGGCGTGCATGACATCACTGGGCACGCAACTTGCAGGACCTTGACTTGCCTGGCAGAGCCCAAGCGTGCTAGTAGGACTAGGGTACAGGGCGGGCACTGGCAGCACCAAGGCCCAGCGCCTGTTCTGTCTGTTCGGATACCACTTTATCTGTTCGGATATTATCAGTCTGGCTGGCTGTCTGTCTGTTCTTATCCCGGCCATCTGTCTGTGCTATCTGGCTGCGTTGCACTGCGCTGCGCTGCGCTACACGTATTTTCTTGTTTCCCCTACCTGCCTTGACTATTCCCATCCCACTTCGTCCCGTCCCGGCATCCCTCCGTTTTCCCCTCCTCAAGATTATACTTACGGTACCTCATCCTCCCCCCTCCCTTCCCCTTCCTGCTGCTGCTGCTGCTGCTGCTGCTGCTGCTCAGCGACTCGACGACTCGGCGACTCGATTGCTCCCCACGTCGACTCGCCCCCCGCGCCGCCACAGCTGCAGCCCTGTCAATCAGGACGCGAGCGAGCGAGCGCTAAGCCGGTCCCCAGCAATTGCAGAAATCGCAGGCGCATTATTGCAAAGCGACGGCGACAGCAATAGAGAGGCAGAGACGGAGATCGAGATATCGCGCTGCTGCAGAGGAAGAACGAGGGAGAGACTGAGATCAAGGAAGGGAGAAAGAACGAGAGCGAGAGGGAGAGTTTAAAAGAGAGAGTGTGTGAGAGATTGTGTGTGAGAAGAGCGCGCTCGTCTGCTGCACATCCACTGCACTGCACCGCACCGCACAGCACAGCACCGACGCCGATGAGGACGAGCAGCCCGCCCGTCGACTCGGCCTGATCGCAACACAGCCCCACTACCACCACCACCACTACCACCACTACCACCACCACCACCACCACTACCACCACCAACCCCTCCCACGGTTGCGACGAGACGCACCACCCCACCCCCCGCCGACGCCACGGCCATGATGAATGGCAGCGAGCTGAAAAACGCAGCCATCAACAAGGCAAAAGGGCTTGCGCAGGCAGCGTCGTCGTCGTCGTCGTCTTCCAACGCCAACGGCGGCAAGAAGAGAAGGAAGGGCCAGGATTTGAAGCCAATTATTACTACCGAGGGGCAGCAGCCTGCGCATAGGTGAGTGAGTGAAGGAGTGGATTGTTGGTAGCGCCCGCCTGCACCACGTCATGTCCATGCACAAGTCCTTTTGCGCCCACCTGCATCATCTCACATCATTTCATGTCCAAGTTGATGCTGTTTTGTTTTCTATTGGTGCTGACCCCCGCAGTGCGCAAACCATGTACGGCAAACCCCTCAGCCACTCGCCCGACAGCGACTCGTCGTCGGTCGACGAGGCCGACAACACGGCCGACGAGGAGGACAGCGAGGACTACTGCAAGGGCGGCTACCACCCCGTCCAGGTCGGCGAGCAGTACAAGGACGGCAAGTATACGATTGTGCGCAAGCTGGGCTGGGGCCACTTCTCCACCGTCTGGCTGTCGCGCGACAACGCCACCGGCAAGCACGTCGCCCTCAAGGTTGTGCGCTCCGCCGCCCACTACACCGAGACGGCCCTCGACGAGATCAAGCTGCTGAAAAAAGTCGTCGACGCAAACGAGACCCACCCCGGCCGCAAGCACGTCGTCAGCCTGCTCGACTCGTTCAACCACAAGGGCCCCAATGGCGTCCACGTCTGCATGGTCTTCGAGGTCCTCGGCGAGAATTTGCTGGGCCTCATCAAGCGCTGGAACCACCGCGGCATCCCCATGCCCCTCGTCAAGCAAATCACAAAGCAGGTCCTACTGGGCCTCGACTACCTCCACCGCGAGTGCGGCATCATCCACACCGACCTGAAGCCCGAGAACGTCCTGATTGAGATTGGCGACGTCGAGCAGATTGTCAAGGCCTACGTCAAGGACGACCCCAAGAAAAAGGACTCGACCGATAGCAGCGACCGCAACGGCCGCCGGAGACGGCGCACCCTCATCACAGGCAGCCAGCCCCTGCCCAGCCCCCTCAACGCCAGCTTCAACCATGCAGACCTCGGCGCCACCCAGAGCCTCAACAAGGTCGTCAACGAGAGCACAGGTAAAGATTCCCCAACGACTGTCCCGAGTCCATCTTCTTCACAAGACGGTTTTGTAATGAGTGGCGCTTTAGGCTCTTTGTCACAGTCCTCGGGCATGTCCATGGCCGAGCGTCTGGGCTTGAAGCCCTCTGCCACCGCCGCCGCCGACGACGACGTCCAGAAGCAGCGCGAAAAGACGGCGTAAGTCGAGCAATACTACTATAAATACCTCCCCTGACACTCCCCACAGCGACCTCCTCACAAAGGAAGTCTCGGGCATCAGCCTCGACAAGCAGTCGACATCCTCGAAAGAAAAGTCGACCGACGCGTCGCCAGACATTGCATTTGAGAAGATCTCAGTCAAGATTGCAGATCTCGGAAACGCGTGCTGGGTCGGCCACCACTTCACAAACGACATCCAGACACGGCAGTACCGGTCCCCCGAAGTCATCCTTGGCAGCAAATGGGGCGCCAGCACCGACGTCTGGAGCATGGCCGCCATGGTGCGTTCTTCATACCCTTCCATCCCACCCTTACCAACCCCCTACCAACCCCCTACCATCCCATCCCCGCCCCCATTCCCACACCCAAATCCACACACTGACCACCCCAGACCTTCGAGCTCATCACAGGCGACTACCTCTTCGACCCACAATCCGGCACCAAATACGGCAAAGACGACGACCACATCGCTCAAATCATCGAGCTCCTCGGCACCTTCCCCAAATCCCTCTGCCTCTCCGGAAAATGGAGCCAAGAAATCTTCAATCGCAAGGGCGAACTACGCAACATCCACCGCCTGCGCCACTGGGCGCTTCCCGACGTGCTACATGAAAAATACCACTTTGCCAAGGAAGAAAGTAAGGAGATTGCCTCGTTTTTGCTCCCCATGCTTGAGCTGCTGCCTGTTGATCGCGCGAATGCGGGCGGTATGGCGAGTCATGAGTGGTTGCGTGATACGAAGGGTATGGAGGGTGTGGATCTGGGTATTCCTTGTAAGAGTAAGGGTGAGGGTATTGATGGGTGGGCGACGGAGATTAAGAAGACGAGGTAGAGGGAGAGGGAGAGGGAGAGGTAGGGTGGAGGTGCAAGTACTGGTACTGGTGCAAGTAGAAGGAAAGGGAGAGGTAGACCGGTGGGGTATAGTCTGGTGCGCAATCTTTGGAGGTGGGGGGCCTCTCTTTGGAGCAGCAATCTTTGGAGATGCAGAGACCCCACACTTGAGATGCAGAGACTTGAGATGCAGAGATTTTGAGATGCAGAGGGAGTTAGAATCAGAGTAAGAGGGCATGAGCATGAGCATGAGCATGAGCATGAGTAAATTATATTTATACTAAACATTATACTACACTATACTACTTGCAAATAGGATATTGCAAGTCCGTTTCTATGGCTATGGTTATGGTTATGGTTATGGCCATGGCTTATTCTCTGTCCACAGCCATGTGCTGCTATGTTATGTTGTGCTGTGCCGAGTCATGATGTATGAGGTTGATAGATAGATGGGTATACAGTACACAGTACACAGTACACAGGCTAGTTCGGTTCAATCTGTTTCGAACTGGTTTGGACTGGGTTGGACTAGACTAGTTGAGTTATGGTTGCGATGCTGTAGCTTGACTTGCTGTAGCTTGACTTGCTGTAGCTTGACTTGATTTGCTGTAGCTTTACTAGACACATACAAAGACTTTGTGCGAACCTATAACACATAGGAAGATAGATATATAGATACTATACTTTACTGTGCTACATACTATTAAGTCCTAACTACCACGCTATACTGTACTGTACTATGTTGTATACTGTTAAACACTGCGTTGTATGTTTTTACATACTGTATTGCATTGTTTCACGCTCTAAACCCCTATACTATGTACTGTATACTGTTAATACTGTGCTGTGCTGTACACTCTTAACAGCTACATTGTACACTGCACGCACAATAAAGCTATCTATACCACCTTACCCTAGGATCGTAGTCCCAGCAATCAAGACATGTGCGTGTAGTGCGTGCCAGCAACTGAGAAAGGAGAAATATGCACATACATATATGTGCATACACACACACACATATATATATATGCCCGAGCTCAAACCCACCTACATACCTGCACACTGCCCTGCCCTGCGCACTACCCTGCCCTGCGCACCGACCACCAACCCCCTACCCCAACACCATGCACATTCGCATTCTCACAGCATGTAGCTCTTTTGACATAGTGGGTTCGCTCGTACTTACTTATACATGTGTTTTGTTGCTATTTCTGGCGTCACTCTATTGGGTGATCGTCGCGCAGATGCCATACCCCTTATGTTTATGTAGGGCACAGGTGGGTATACGGGAGATGGGAGATGGGAGATGGGAGATGGGTCCCACTCGCCCAACACCAACACCAACACCCACCACCGACGTCGACGTCGGCGTCGGCGCCTGACAACGATACCGCGCAACGATATGTATGCAGACACGGTAAGAAGCACAATCAGAGCGTGTTTTGCAACCGGGAAAAAGTTCAAGCCGGTGATTATGTGTTGGTGACGAGTCGGCGCCATGCATATATACGTTCCAGCACATCACATCACCCACGCTCTCGGCCCGAGCAGCTGCAGCATAACATCTATACGACGTCACACCCTCATGCCGAAAAGGAGCAAATATCTAGCTCACAGTCGAGTCGCCCGCCCGCCCGAGAAACTGCTGTTAGAATGCTGTTGCACAGCCTCGCTGCGATGCTAATCCATGGCCAGGCCGCGAACTGGTGCGCCCGCGGCGCGAGGCGTGGTGGGGGCATCGTCGTCACCCTGCGCGCGTCCGGGCTGAATTAAGTCGACGACCGATGCCACGCATTTGATGTCTGGGTTGCGGGTTGCGGCACTTTTGGGGGTAGTGTTCTGGTTCTGGTTCCCTGTGCTGGGTTGAGGGGGGGGGGGGGGGAGTTGGTGAGTAGATTGGTGGGTTATTTTGGGGGGTTTTGGGCGTGCGTCGTGCGTGATGGGTTATGGGTTATGGGGCTGCTGCTTTGGTAGGTGGTCGGGGAGAGGGTTTCCAGAGATGCTTTTTAATCTCGGGGTGGCGCTGGGTTTGGTTCTTTTGTTACGGCAGCTTCGAATTGAGAGCTTCGAATTGACGGATACAATTCACTTCCACGACTTGAACGGGTTTCTTTTCTGATAACGCCAAATTACGTTCCGATATCATGTTTTGCTCAAGTGCAACTTGGATTACTCTACTCCTCGCGGCACAAAGTGCACTTGCTCAGACGTTCACTTCGTGTGATCCTACAAAGAAGAGTCAGTGGTATCACTTCCTACGCTGTGCATCCTCCGACTAACCTCAAACCCAGCCTGCCCTGACAACCCAGCCCTCTCATCCAGGACCTACACACACGACTTCACAACCTCGGGATTCGACAGCGACGCCTGGAACGTGACCGCAGGGAGTGTAAAAGCCACCTCATCCGGCCTAGAATTCACCGTCACAAAGTCCGGCGACGCGCCCACCATCCGCTCAAACTGGTACATTTTCTTCGGCCGCGTCAGCTTCCTCGTCCGCGCCGCGCCAGGCACCGGCATCGTATCGTCTGCAATCCTGCAGTCCGACGACCTCGACGAAATCGACTGGGAATGGCTAGGCGGAACAAACTACGCCGATAAATCCCAAAGCAACTACTTCTCAAAGGGAAACGCAAGTTCGTACGACCGCGCCGTCTGGTCTGACACCCCGGATACCCAGACCAGAACGCAAAACTACACCATCTCTTGGACCGTGGACGCGACGACTTGGTACGTGGATGGCGTTCTCCTCCGTACGCTCTCATTCGCCGACGCCCAGGCTGCCACGGGGTACCCCCAGACGCCGATGGATGTCCGCATAGGCATCTGGGCAGGCGGCGACCCGGCAAACGACGAGGGCACGATTGAGTGGGCGGGCGGAGAGACGGACTATGCAGCGGGACCATACACGATGTTTCTGGAGCGGGTGGAGGTCGTGAATGAGAATCCAGGGGAGAGCTACACATACGGGGACTTGACGGGGGGGTATGAGAGTATTGTGGTGAATGGCGCCCTGGAGGGGGGTGAGAGTGGGTCGGGCAAGGCCCGGGAGAGTCTGAGTGCCAGTCGCACGGCATCCAAGGCGGAGGGCACAGCTACGACGGTTGCGGTGCCAACGAGCCAGAGTGGTGCGTTGGGAATGGCGAGTCTGAGTGCGAGCGCGGCCCTTGCGGAGACGACGTCGAGTCGTGCTTCCTCTGTGTCGCGTGAGGTCTGGCAGGGAGGAATATTGGGGATGTTGTTGCTTGTAGCGGTTTGCTGGTAGCCTCCGTAGTATCGTGCTGCAGTATTCCAAGATCATGTTCTATAGTTTGAGTCTTGTCGTTCCCTTCTTGCTGTCTTTCTAGTTGTTGGCGTCTGGCACCGTGACGATCGGTGACTATGTCCGTCTGGTGTAGCACACAATTTCTACCGTCGATACAGCGAAAATATCACGGATGGATGAGAACTGCATGCCAGATCTCTCGCGCAGAGTTCTGCCGGCTGAGATACCAGCTACCTCCGTATTCTCGTGCGGCATGATAAGAACGGAGAAGAGATACAGACCGAGTCTCAGATCGACATAGAAGTGGTTACAGCAGATCTAGTTTCTGTTAATGCAATAGCAACCTTTGAAATTGAGCTGCTGTTAATTGAGCCTGGAGGCAGGCGCGTGAGTATGAACTGATGGTCTGATAAAGGAAGCACTGATTGATGGTTCCATGCTCTCAAGACCTCTGTAACTGGTCTCAGGTATCTGTTTGTTGATGAGTTAGAGCGTAGGCTTGGGTTCTCGAATCTCGAATAAGAATCAACGGTCATGACAACAAGGACGACCGCTATTTCACGCCCGAGCAAAAGAGCGAGTTCAAAATCGCACAAAAATCTGCGCAGAACATGCCACCTGGCGTTCAAATTGGTGTTATTCGCATCACGGAAGATCAATCCTCAGTTCGAGCACTGAGGTCGAGGATGCGGCGCCTTCCTGCCTTGGGAGAGCTGGGGGGTGTCAGAGGTGTGGAGTGTGCGGGTGGAACAAGTCGCGCTTCCGCGCTCGGCACGCGCTGCCGATATCCGCGGCCCCCTCCCACTCAAGTCCACTGTGCCTACTCCATCCACGCATGAACTTGCTGCTTGGATACGGATAGATTTTTTAGCATGTCTGGCATAATCGCCAGAACAAACTCTATGCCGTGGATCCACTCATGCCATGATCAGCAAACGCCGTCTTTAGAGTCGACACACGCTCTGTTATGCCTGCAACAACGTCACTACCATCCTGCTCCTCTAACCGAGCCGTGTAATTATGGGTCCATCAGGACATCAAAACCAGGGCCAACAATGCTGGCTGTGCTCGAGTCATGCTGCAGGAATATTGTAGAGCAATCCTGACGAGCGGATTTGGGTTAGACACCGAGAGTAATGGACAAGCATCTCATCCTACACCTTGGAAGTAGAATCAAGAAGTGCAGATCGAGAGTATGGAACGAGTTGCGCAGATATGATTCTTGCCTTTCAAGGAACTTCCTTCAGGAGGTGATGTGGCCTGGGACACGTTGCTGCATTTCTATTCAATTCTATTCTGCTGTCTCTGCTGCATCTTTCATCTATGGCGACGGAGACCGTGATTGAATGTCGAGCCGAGTACGCGGTGGGGACTGCCATCTTTGCTGTACGATGGTTTGCGCGGTGGAAGACCACGGGGTTCAGAGGTTATGTTTGGGACGAGCTCTTCGCCTTTTCTGCATGGACCTTTTTCACGCTCATCTACGCCATGGTGGAGTTTCTGGGTAAGTCGTGTCTTGAACTGGCGAGATTCGTGCTAACTACCAGCGCTGTAGCGGTTGTTGGAGCCCCGATAGCATTCACGCAAGAACAGCGAGAAGCGTTACCAGACGCCATGAAAAAGTCGATGCGGGAAGGTGCAAAGGCCATGTTTGCGTCTTTCTTCTTCCTCATCATGATGGTTTGGAGCTTGAAGGGATGTCTGATCATGATTTTCCTGCGTTTGACGTATGAACTCTGCTAGAGTGGGTTGTACAACAGCTGACCATACGCTTAGGAGGCACACACGGCTGCATGGCTACGTTGTAGTAGTCGCCGCTGTTTCGATTGTATCTTGCATCGCGGCAATTATCACGCAGTTCACACATTGCTTGCCTCTGCATCATAATTGGCAGATACTTCCGGATCCTGGTAGTATGTATATCTCTATAAGTGCGTAGATGTACACTGACGCGTTACAGAGGAGTGTTCAGCCGGCGTTGTGATCAACATTGTCATTGCTGTGGGTAATGTTCTGTGAGTCACAAGACGTCAATGGCGATTCTTCTCCTGATGAGACCTAGAACCGATGCGCTGTTACTTGTCGTACCAATTTCAGTCCTTAAAGATGTACAGACGGCTATGTGGAGGTAATTCAAGCAGCTACATTCACTCTTAAACACGACTCACTCCTGTGTAGAAAGATCAAGATCGGCTTCCTGCTGTCACTCGGCGTCTTTGTCATGGGCATGGCTATTGCAAGGTGTATCCTTTCGATTGGATCTTCTGTACAGGTTGCCCTGGCATCAGTTTGGGCACAGCGTGAAGCAGTAAGTGCTTCTCGCCTTGATATCTTGTAGTGCTAACAGTATACAGATTGTGTCAATCTTCGCAGTGAACGCGCCGGTCATCAATGCTCTCCTCAAAGCCGAGACGTGGTCCTCGTCAAACGATTCCTGCGACTGTTCTCATCCATCGCGAACCTGCACGAATCATTCGGTGCCTCACGATTCATCAGCTAGACGACAGACGCATCGACGTGCAGACTACGTGGACTTTGAAATGATTGATGTTGAAACACAGAGCAAGAGAAGCACTTCAGAGCTTGTGAAGGGATTGAATCCGGAGCTGTCAAAAACCTCCTGGAGGGCCAGTGTACGATCCAAAAGCTGATACTTGGGTTCCCGTCAACCAAAAGGAAACAGTGAATTTCTGTAGTGAGACAAGTCAATTTGGGCGTCTTGCCAAGTCGCACACAGTCATTGGATGGCAGCCACCGGAAATGCTTGCCGTGTATCTAATTAGGTAGCTAGCTTTGCGCTGAGGTCCTGATTAACAAGATGGGATTTGTGGTCGGAGAAACCAGCGAGTTGGAAGTCTTATGCTCGAAATCCTACGCTACCTTAGAACAACCTTGATCTCCGCTACAGACATGCCTCCTAAGTACCAGGGCCCACTTTTCGCGGCAGCAGCAAGCGGCTCGCAGCCACTATGACAAGGAACACACACCAATGGAATCCTGCTTAAGGGTTACGAGTAATGCGTCAATGATGGGAAAAGAACATACTCGAGTCATTAAAGTAGGTATAAACATAAGGGCAATGGTGTTGTAGTACCAGACCCTGTTACCTGTCATTCGAAGCCACCATGACGGACACGGTTGATATTCAGGAAACACTCAGCACCCTTGACTCGATCAGTCAGGCATCTTTTCAGACGGATGCCGATCGGTATGCCGCCAAAGAAGCAGCGCGTCGCCTGTTGGCTAGGCTGGAGACACCATTCGAAAGAGGATGGGCTCTAGCCTTTGAGACACCAGTCCTGGTAGCTGGGCTACAGATGGGTTCCGATCTTGGCATATGGGCCAGCTGGAATGAAGCAGAGCAGCAGACTCAAGGCGCACCTGTCAAGTTGGATACAATCTTGGGCTGGTGCAAAGCTAGAGTTGAGCCAACGTTGCTGCGTAAGTACAAGAAAGTCTCCCAAGACACTTGCATCCTGACGTCTACAGGACGATTCTTGAAGCACCTGAGTGCGCTGTACATGCTCGAGGAGACTGATGTAGATGAGTGGAAACTCACTCCATACACCCGAGCCATGGGAGACAAGTCGACCCACGCCGGTCAGATCGTTAGATGTGGGTAAGTGCAAACCATCGACATCGTCACTGATCTCGTCCCATCTCTTGACTGTCGCATTGACATCTTCAGTCTTGACCATACCATTCCAAGCGGTGTGAACCTCGCCAAATTTCTCCAAAAAAATGGTTACCAAAACCCGCTTGACAAGACCAAATTGGACAACTATGCCGACATGACAGGTGGAACAGACTTCTTCGCTACCTGTGCCCAAGATCCAGAGCGACTGGGAAGCTCTTTCATCGGGCTCATGACCGCTTTACGAAACCACAAGATGCCATGGACAGAGGTTTACGACACCACCAAACTCGTCACCGGTGCAGATTTAAAGAATGGTGCGCCTTTGTTCGTCGATGTCGGGGGAGCTCACGGACTCGATACGGAGCGTTTGCTGGCGAGACATCCGAATCTCCCCGCGGATGTCCTTGTGGTACAAGACACGCCAGAAGTTGTTGCCATGACGCCTGAAGAGCTTGATCCGCGTGTCAAGAAAATGGCGTATGATTTCTTTACTCCACAGCCTCTTGTCGGCTCGCGAGCATACTTTTTCCACGCCGTGCCGCATGACTGGCCTGATGCAGATGTTCTTCGCATGCTTGCGAACGTGCGAGATGCCATGAAGCAAGGATATTCGAAGTTGCTAATATACGAGGTGGTGTTGCCAGCAAAGTCAGCGACGAGCCTGATGACGACGTTGGATCTGCAATTGATGAATTGTGTAAGCGGACTTGAGCGAACGGAGCAGCACTGGCACGATTTATTGAGAAAAGCTGGGTTTCAGATCACTAGTATCTCGAGGCATCCTAGAGCCGTTGAGAGTGTCATTGAAGCGGAAGTGGCCCTGGCAGAGCAACCGTAGAAGAAGAGGGCTTCCTATGCTGAAAGGGCAGAGGTGTAAACATCAACAGCCTTTGTTGCCACATGGGCTTCGCTCCGTAGGAGTTGTCGTCCTTCGGATGTCAACACAACTATTGTAGTTCGATCACATAAGTGCTGCAACCCAGATGCATCGAAGTGTGACTCTTGCCCATGGAGAACGATGCTTCTCGTGTTCTCATGGAATGAGCTGGAAGCCGCACCCCTGCCCAGCGATGGAATATTTAGAACTCATTGTGCTTAGGATTTTCAAGGCGTGACGTAAATCCTCTGCCGTACGAATTGGGCACTATCGGGTATCCCGATGCTCGTTCCTTGCCTCTTTACGATGTATTTTGAGCATTATTTGGGTACGAGACAGACATTCTGACCGTGTTCGCTCCCTGTGTGCCTGTCCAAGTAAAAGAGAGTCTGCCGTCGTGCTAAACCTCGCCTACGAGTACGACAAGAATGCTTTTTTTGGTCCTCGTGAACAGTGTGATCTCGTAAACAGTGGATATGCTCACGCCTTGCATCATGAATGCACTTAGGTGGCTGGCAATACGAAGAGGATGAAGTCACACTGCCTAGCAGCAAGCACAAGCAATTTATGGGGCGCGATCGTCCGCCTTACCCGAGCGCCCGACGATGATCTCACCGTTCGACTCAACCGAATTCATCGAAGCTCGCCACTTCGGCTCAAGTTAGCACGGCGGTACCCTTGGTTGTTTCTCCAGACTTGACTTGTGCCGGGACCCGGGAGCCGCGGCAACCTTGGGTCTTAGGGTTCGTCGGAACCCTCGGTACGGCGACAGACGAATACCTTGTTGGTACCGGTGTTGCGTTCCACAAGGTCACTATAGGCCAGAGGCTGTGTAATTCTTTCGTCTGCGACTGTAGCAGGTATTTACTGAGCTTATGAGCGTGGACTCAAGGGAACCCAAGCGCTCGTTCGGCGGTCCATGCGAGAATATCGCGCAGACATGTTGTCCAGTTGTACCTCGTACATACAGACGAAACACTTGAACAGAAATCCTACCTAGGTCTCTGCTCCCCGCAGCGGCAATACATCAGAATGCCAAAAATAGTTTTACAGTGACAATCGATTTGTGGGGAGGTTGCCAGCGCGCTGTCAACACGAGGCTTAGCCGTGAGGCAAAATACTTGTCGTCGTATCATCGCCAATGGAAGCTCTCCGGCTGTTCGCCGCATGGCTGGGCAGACGTTCTGCTTCCTCCAAAAACGATGCAACGCCAGGGTCCACTGTAACCTTGTCACCAGTCCTCGTACGTTTCGGTAATGCGTGTGAGTAGATGTGGCCAAGCTTTGTACACATTTGTGGTTTGCTGTGATATCCGACCACTTACAACACCAGATCTGCACCGTGACTGCCATGCACAGCACCGCAAGGCTAGACTAGGAATGTGGGCCTGATACTGGAGGCGCAGCTAAGTCCGCGTTCGTACAGACCCATGTTACAATCATGCCAAAGGATCTACGCTTCCTGTGTCATTCTACGTCAAGCAGATCGTGTTCGCTCTCGGAATACATCAGAGTACTGAACGAACAAGGTATATATATGGCTGACACTTCCCTCCATAATAATCATCACACAGCTTCACAACAATCATCTCAACTTCAAACATACACTCAACACCACTACATAAATCCATCTTTCCAAGAACCCCAAACAACACCACCACAATGCAGTTCAAGGTCATCGCCGCTTCCCTTCTCGCCTCTGCTGGCCTCTCCGTGGCCGCACCTCTTGAGGCCCGCACAGAGACTTGCCCCGTTGTCCAGCAGGGCGACTACATCTGGAAGATCGACAACTTCTACGCCCGCAAGCTCGACGGCAAGACCATCAGCTCTCTCGGGTTCAACATCAAGGCCACCAACAAGGGCACTCTCGACTTCGACTGCAAGTCCTCCGGCACCGTCGAGGATGGCAAGTTCTACCAGTGCGGCGAAAACTCCTTCATTTACTTCGCCTGGCAGGCAGACCGCAACGGCCTCATCCTGAAGCAGGATGTCTCCGATGACATCCAGTACATCGCTACCACTACCGTTCCTGACTACTGCCGCGCTGGTGGCTCTGGACCCAACGACTTCGTCTGCCAGGGTGTCTCTCCTGCCTACATCACCCTTGTCCAGTACCCTGGCAAGCTTGAGTAAGCGGTTGCACCGACCTCATTCTGGGAGCACAAACGTAATGATAACGAAGAGGAGCTATATCATGATTTAGACTGAATTTCAGCGGTTTCACTCCTTCCTGTACATACAATAGTTTTAGAGAAATCTGCACTTGGCAGTGATCCTGCAGTTCATCAATTGTTACCAAGACTCGTCCATCTCCCGTCTTTTTCTATTACACATTGTGCAACATTTAGTCTGTCTCTAGCAATCAGACACTAGAAGTATGGTTGGAACGTATATTCGGACAGTGCATCATGCTCGGCAGAAACGAAGGTGTGTTCTACCGGCGTTGGTAAAGCTGGAGCCGTTTGAGACGGCCAGGCCAGGTATTGGGCCATCCTCGAATCCGCCGTACACGTTGAAATTGAGCAAAGCGTCGGTGTTCTTGTTGCCATAAGAGAGATTGGTGGTGGTGTTGGTCATCTGGACACAGCTAAATCACTGTCAGATAATGTATGCAAGTCTGAGCCAATCTGCTTACAAGCGTTAGGCTTTATAAAGCTGATTATCGTTTTGTGCTGAAGAAAGCAGCTTACCAAGCTGCTTAAGCAATTGATTCAATTGAAGAAATGAAGAAGGCAACACGCGTCAAATCTTAGTGTCCGTGAGACAACCAGAAAACGCAAACCCAAGACTACAAAAATAATAGCATTCTCCAACTATGTGAACAGTATCGTGGCATGATCTCAGAACTACCCTCTGATGCCTACTACCCAGCTATCGTATATGACGTGTCTACCCCCTGCACTGACTTGGACTATACGTACTCAACCACGAAAGTCCTCAAATTACAGGACATCAAGAAAATAGGAGTATCACCCACAAGATGAAACATGCCCGGAAGACGGACTGTCAGATGTATAGACACAGACTCAATCACTATGGAGCTAATGACACGTACCAACACACTATTTAGTCGACTTGCGTTTCAGTCCAAGCAGCGTAGCGTAATCCTTGCCTTTCTTCCTCTTCTTCAAACCGACGGTCCACACACCCGCGTCCCAGACCTCCTCTTCCACTGCTGCACGCGCAAAGCCGCGCTTCACCCCTCCAAACACCCCCTTCGCAATCGCCGCATCTTCTGCCTCCACAGCCGCCGCCATGCTCAGAAGCGAGGGCTGAATGGTATCACGGCGTGCATTCGCAGCTTGAATCTCATCCAAAGCATCCGACACAGCGACTTCCTGCCCAGCGACATCAACTTTCCTCTCAACCTCCCAAAGAGCAACCTCACCATCACAGTCCTCCTCACATTGAAGACGACGCAGCCTTACTCCCGTACCCTCCTCATCCCGCCGATCATCCGTCCACGGCTCAAAGCACCGTCTCGCACCGCTAACAACCCTGTAATCCCCAACCTAGGGATCCGTCTCGATGGTTATGGCCGCCTTACAACCAGGACACTTGGTGTGCAGCCGCACAATCTGACAGCCTAGATACGACTCTGCTGAGATTTCCTTGACCGCGTTGTAGAATTTTATCCCCCGCGTTGTGTACTTCCCGCAGTGAAGACAGCGGAGCGAGCGGAATGGGCACGCGAAGTTGACGTATGTATGTGCTGGGTGGCTGTTGGTGGATCGCTTTGGGAGCTTGGAGGGGTCGAAGTCGGCGGGTATGTATTTTGATGTGGTTTTGCGGTCGGCCTTTTTTTTTTTTTTTTTGGATGCTGTGAGGAAGATAATGTGGGTGGGTGGTGAATGCTAATGGTTGGAGTTGTGAATAACTGGTCGAGACGAGTCGATATGATGAAATATGAGTGTTCTCGGTGGATGGGGGGATTCCTTTTTTATTCTACAGGCAGAGTGCCCTTCGTCAACCGTGGTACGTGTTGCAGTGAACCATAGTACATCTTGTTGGACCCTTGCCGCTTGAACGATGATCGACTTGAGGATTCTGGACTTGGACCGAATACAAGCTGACCAGTTAGAGGACTCAAAGTTGCAGGAGACGATGCAGGAGTCCAGCGGCGTAATTATGGGCGGTATCCAAGTTGATTCAATTGTATCAAGGATACTTTCAAGCACTGGCCCGATACTTCTACACTACTATATCTCATACTGAAGACAGCAATGGACAGAGGTTTGGTTTCGCTTGCTATGATCTTAATACTAATTCGTCTGGATCCGGGTGCTGGAGGGAGTGGAGTACCTGTGTGATGTCATCGAGTATCCACTGCACTAACCGTTTTGGGTATCGAGATATCCGCAACTGAGAAACTGAAGAGTCGGTCAGCAAGTATGCTGGCAGCTGCGGTGTCTGATGTCAATTGTCGGACTTTGCGTGGGAATACTGTAAGATGCAGTTGGTGTCATACGTGATACAGGGGGTTGTGGTTGGTCGACTGGAGACAACCTTGTGGAGGTCTTTAACCAAAATTACAAACATTTGCAAACTTGACACATGTCAGGCGGGAAAGTCTACAATTACAGCACACGTTGGAGGAAATGCTTTGGTATTGGTATATAAACAGAAACCATTTTTTTAGGGATCCGCACATTTGGGTCATGTCGTTCATGTGAATCATCAACCTCGCCCCCCACCCCCGGACCGCCAACTCCTCTCATGCAGTCCAATCTAACAAAAACGCCTCGACAAACGCTGCATCTAGAGCAGATTTTACAACTTGCCAGCGGCGTAGAAGTCGTCAAGTGCGACAGCAATGCGCTTGGACATGGTCTTCTCGCCCTCGCGGACCCAGACACGCGGGTCGTAGTACTTCTTGTTGGGCTTGTCGTCACCGTCGGGGTTGCCGACCTGGCTCTGGAGGTAGCCAGACTTGTTCTGGACGTAGTCGCGGATACCGGTGAGGTAAGCGTACTGCATATCTGTGTCGAGGTTGACCTTGACGACACCGTAGGAGATGGCCTCCCTGAAGTCCTCGACGCTGGAACCAGAGCCGCCGTGGAAGACGAGGAAGACGGGCTTGTCCTCCTTGGCGCCAATGGCCTGCTTGACGTGGGCCTGGTGCTTCTTGAGCAGACCGGGCTGGAGCTTGACGTTGCCGGGCTTGTAGACACCGTGGACGTTGCCGAAACCAGCGGCAATGGAGAAGTAGGGGGAGACCTCGGACAGCTCCTTGTAGATGTGCAGAATGTCCTCGGGCTGGGTGTAGAGGGAGTTGTTGTCAACGTCCTCGTTGTTGACACCGTCCTCCTCACCACCGGTGATGCCAATCTCCATCTCGAGCCACTGCTTCATGGGGGCGGCGCGCTGGAGGTACTTCTTGGTGGTCTGGACGTTCCACTCGACCTCCTCCTCAGACAAGTCGATCATGTGGGAGGAGAAGAGGGGCTCGTTGTGCTCCTTGAAGTAGGCCTCGTCGGCATCGAGCATGCCGTCCAACCATGGCAGAAGCTTCTTGGCGCAGTGGTCGGTGTGGAGGACAACGGGGATGCCGTAGGCGGGGGCAACGGCACGGATGTAGTGTGCGGCAGCGACGGCGCCAGCAATGGAGGCAGCCTGGTCCTTGTTGTCGACGCCCTTGCCGGCGAAGTATGCGGCACCACCTGGGCCGAGTCAGCTGTGTGTTGCGCATTTCAAGTCTGCTGTGCTTACCCTGCGATGTCTGGAGGATGATGGGCGACTTGGCGTCGCGGGCAGCCTCGAGAGAGGCAACGACTGTGGAGGAGGAGGTCACCTGAGCGTGTTAGCGGGGCATTTGCAGCTGTTGGTTGGTTCAAGGGACATACGTTGATGGCGGGGATGGCGTAGCCCTCGTCCTTTGCGTGCTGGAAGAGCTTGAGGACATCATCACCAGTGATGACACCGGCCTTGCGGGAGAGAACCTGTTGAATGTGGTGGTTAGCTGGTTGCTCGCACGGGGCGTGATGCTGTGGTGCATAGGTCGACTTACAGACTGGGCGGAAACCATAGTGTATGTGATGTGGAGAGGGAGTTCTGGTGAATAAAAGATCAGTCAATTGGGATCTGGAAGTGTTTATGAAGAAGAGAGCAGACTTGTTGAGCGCAGTAGTAAGGGTAGTCGCGTTTAGAAAGAGAAACTCTGCAATCGCCATGAGCACATAGTGGGGTCAGGACCGACCCCGCTTATCTGCCCTGTTGACGCAACGAGCGAGCTTCAGCTGTCTCAACCGTCCAACCGCGCGGCGGCATTGCACCTCATTGCATCGCAGGCGGGCGCTACGGCGAGCCGCCATTTGCCAGGCCAAGCAGACGTACCTGTGTGTTTGTTGCTATCAAACAATTGGCGGTTTTGCGTGTGCAAGGCGCGAGGGTGGCAGTCGTGTTTTAAGATGACGCTCGCCGGTAGGGCTGGTGCTCACGGCCGCGCTCCTGAAGTCATCGCGGGGCCACTGGCTCGGCACGGTCGACTTGCACCGTCGCCAGCCCTGTGCACTGTCCGAGTCTCGCCGTAGAACGTGCGAGAAGGCAGCGCAAGGCCTCGGGTCACCGAGTGCTATGGCTTGCATCACAACGTCGTGATGACGGTCCCACCAATCACACAGCATCGACATCACGTGTACGGTCATGTTTGGTGGCTGGCTGTCTGTTTGGTAAGGTCCCATTGTTCCGAAACCAAGCCCAAACCGTGTCTACATGTTTTGTACAGGTGTATCTTTACAGCGACCGGAAAAATGCCGTGCTAGTCGTACCAGTGTCGCGGCCCACGGCTCGCGGTCACGGCTCACGCGTCCATGTCCTTTGCCTTGACCCGGACGCTCCTCACCAACGGCGCCGCTGCGCCAGGCACTTGAATCTCCACCTTGAAGACGCCCAGCTCCTTGACACGCTGCGCATCGCTGTCCTCTGACTCTGTGACGAAGCGGACGTCGGCGTCGTTGAGTATCACGCGCGCTGCCTCGTCGTTGTGCGCCAGCGCTGCCTTGATGGTCGCGGCAACGTCGGCGGTGCTCACAGAGCCGTAGATGGCATTCGCCGACGTCTTGGACTTGGAGCCCATGGCAGCTGCAGTGAGAATGTCAGCCGCTCCAGAGGCGCCGTAGCGTGGCTTGGACTCGGGCTCCTGCTCGATGCGCTGGCGGGAGAAGTCGATTGTGGGGGAGACAAAGGTGTCAAGAAGCTCCATAGACCGTTCGGGCTGCACGTGTCAGATCAGCTGTCGTGTCCTTGCTGCAGCCATGTCCAGACGACTCACGCTGAGCATTTCAATCTCAATGGGCCGCACGTAGGGCTTGCGCGGCGCCAGGTCGACCTCGTCGTCGCCTGCCTCTTCCAGGTTGACGCGCACGCCAAACGTCACGTCTCTCTGCATGTCCACCTCCTGCGCCTTCAACAGCTTCAGCTGCTGGAAGGGGACGTAGTCGGCGATGCGGGCGGGGAACCAGCGATTGCGCATCGTCGAAGGGTTGAGTGGGATATATGAGCCTGGGGACCGTCAGCCAACCCTGTTGCCGGCTGCTGCTCTGTGCTGCTCTGGCGTACCGGCGCGTCCATATCGCGGCACGTCCTGGAGCAGCTTGACGACAATGTTGCGCTCGGCCTCCTTGGCCGCCTTGGAGAGGGCGCGCGTCTGCTGCTGCGGTTGATGCTGCAGCGCCCGGCCGTCGAGTGTCTGGCGCGCGACTCGTCGTATGCATGAGCTGCACTGGGGCAGCAGCGCGGACCGGCGGAGCGAGGCCATGGCGGGCGGAGGTGTGCGGGGGCGGCGTGCGTGGAGGTGTGCTGTGAAGGCCAAAAAAGATGCTCGTCCGACTGGTTGGCCATGTCCGCTCAATCCTTGTCCGGCGGAGGGCGCGGAGGCCAGCTGCGCTTGGCGCTTTCACCTCGCTGCCTCGCCGGCAAACAGCACACGGCGGCCAGCATGACGCAGGCGTGGCCATACAACAATGGAGGTTAGAGACATCGCGCCTGTACATTCCCGCCGTCCTGCTGCCCTCTGCCGATACTCCTGCTAAGACTGCCCCCGCGCCGCGCTCTCCTCTGCACCCACCCCCGTCGACCAATCCCTGACCCGCGGCAATGCCAGAGAAGGCAACCACCATTGCAACCTATGCCGCTGGCGCATCCCTCGCCGCCATCACCCTCGTCTACGTCTTCGGCCCCACCTTCTTCCTCGACGACGAGGCCACGAGCTCCAGCACAAAAAAGAAGGGCGTCGTCGGCCTTAGTAATGCCGCCAACGACTGCTTCATCAACTCGGTCCTGCAAGCCCTCGCTGGCCTGCCTGACTTGCGCATATACCTGATCAGAGAGACACACCGACGGAAGCTGGACGGCCCGCAAGTCTACCATGTGGATCCAGACATGCCGAGCGCGGAAACCGCGACCTTCAGGTCAGGGAAACTCGAGGGCCTGCAAAAGGGTCTGCTTACGTACGGCCTCAAAGACATGCTCGACAAGTTGAACGAGCGCCCCATATACAAAAAGACAATCTCGCCGCAGTCCTTCATACGCGCACTCGAGCACGCTTTTGGCACGCGCATCAGCAGACAGCAGCAAGACGCCCAGGAGTTTCTCCAGATCGTCACTGAACGCCTGTGCGACGAGTACCATGCTGGAACAAAAGCCAGGCGGCATGCATTTCGTCATAGCATCGCACTAGAGAATGCCGACGGCGCGCAGGGTCAGGGTGAAATTGAGGAACAGTTCGGCGTCGCACCGCCGCAAGACGACCTCAAAGAAGACGTGGAAGGTACCGACACTCCTCTGCCAGACGAGGACGGTTTTCCGTTTGAAGGCAAGATTGAGTCTCAAATCGAGTGCCTGACGTGCCACTTCAAGCCGAAGCCTTCTTCGTCGGCGTTTGTGACCCTGACGCTTAGCGTACCACAAGCCTCCTCGACCACGCTCAATGCATGCTTTGACGGCATGCTCAAGGTCGAGCATATTGACGACTTCAAGTGCGAGTGGTGTCGACTTGACCATGCAGTGAAGATGAAAGAGCAGCAGCTAGAAACCGCTACAGACCCAGACATCAGGATGCGCTTGGAGTCTGACATCTCCAAGATCAAGCAAGCTCTCGAAGACGACCCAGAGAGTCCACCAGAGGACGTCGAGTTCCCAGAATCAAAGCTAGTGCCAAAGCGCCGCATAGCGCGCCACATGTACATTTCCATGTTCCCCAAGGTGCTTGCCGTGCATCTCTCTCGTTCCATGTTCGCCGTCGGGTCTGTCTCGACGAAGAACCTCGCCAAAGTCTCGTTTCCCGAGTCATTACCGCTTGGTGGCCTGCTGCATCGAAAGAACTACAAGTTGCTCGGTATGGTCACACACAAGGGCAGTCACAACAGCGGACACTACGAATCGTTCCGCCGTCAGGTACAACCCATTCCATTTTCCACGCCAGCTTCCTTTGGTCTCGATGGCGCGTACAGCCGCCAGGCTAGCCCGCTACCATCCGCAGCTGCTTCAGCCATGCAAAGTCCACGTCTGTCTACCACGAATCTGGATAGCGGAAGCGACCTTGCATCGCCGATACCGTCACACCTGACACTAGATTCCCCATCACTACAATCCTTATCATCAAACTCGTCACAAAGCACCGCAGGCCCACGAGGGCCAGCCCCAACATCTGCACCACGGACCGACGGTGACTCACTCCAACCATCACCGCCCTCTGGAGACTCGACAAAGCTTTCGCGCACACAAAGCCTGCGCTCGCTCAAAGACAAGGCGTCAGAAAAGGCGCAATCGATGGTCGACAACAACCCCCTCAAGCGCAAAACCAGACGCACGGTCAACCGCTGGTGGCGCATAAGCGATGATAAAATCAAAGAGAGTAAGACGAGCGAGGTGCTTGGCATGCAGAAGGAGGTTTACCTGCTCTTCTACGAGCTTGACCGGTGAGGAGGTTGCAGGTTTGAAACATGACAGGTTGAGCCATGTGAGCAGCCGCATTTTTTTGCATATGTAATAGTTCCTGCATTTGCACTTTAGACCAGACCACCTTCGCTCTCATCAAGCGTGCAGCACTACAGTTGTAAGGTTTGCAGGTTTTTTTTGACGCGCGTGTGAAGTACGGAATGGCTCCTTGTCTTCGAGCAATTGCCTCTTAGCGTTGTGAAAGTAGTAGTTGTATCATGCGTAGAGATCAAGAGGCGCCATTAATCATCAATGATCTCATTGGTCAACGTCCCCGACGCATACAACCTCCACATGTACACATCGAGCCTTGCGAGTGAACGCCATAGGCGACTGCCAACTGACGACTGTAACCTCAAGCTGCAATGCGACTTTAACATACTACACGTCAGCTTCATTATAACAACCAGGCCTATTGGAGGAATACACGACTATTGACCCCGCACGCCAACTCTCGTCAACGAGCTGTACTCGACGTCGAGAAGAGGATATATCGACGCTCGATGTATGATATTTTGAAATCATCAGCTGTTTTGACTTAAAATATTCACGTCTTGTTGGCCTAAAGTACAAGGCCCCTTCACAATCTGAACGATTAATTTTTGGGCGACTTGGGCATTCCACCATCACTCTAATTTACATTTTTAAATCTCCGAACATGGCACCTTACCTGGACAACCCTGCAACTCCCACTACCAGCTCTCACGAAGCCTATCTAAAAGCCCCCGACTTCCAAAACTTCACACACCCACCCCGCATCCTCATCGTCGGCGCTGGCAGCCGAGGCACCGCCTACGCCGAAGCCGCACTGCAAGACACCAACGCCGTCATCGCCGCCGTCTGCGAGCCCCATGACTCCAAGCGCGAAGCCTTTGGCAGGAAGTTCATCTGGAACGGCAAGCAGCCTGCTCAACATGGCCAGCAGTTCCCCAACTGGCGGGCATGGGTCGGTTACGAGGAGGAGAGGCGAGAGCGCGAGGCCAGCGGTGCACCGACCGAGGCGGGTGTTGACGTGGTGTTTGTCTGTGTGCTGGATGAGCTGCATGAGGAGGTTGTGTGCGGTATTGCGCATCTGGGGTTGCATATCTGCTGTGAGAAGCCGATGAGCACGCGATTGGAGAGCTGTGTGAGGATGTACAAGGCGCTGGAGGATGCGAAGAAGGGGCTGGGAGATAGGAAAGAGCCCGTGTTTGGCATCTGTCATGTGTTGCGTTACTCGCCGCATAATATGCTGCTCCGCCATCTCGTCAGGGAGAAGAACATCATCGGGGATGTGCTTAGCATCGAGCACACTGAGCCTGTTGGCTGGTGGCACTTCTCACACAGCTATGTCCGGTATAACCCCTCTCCCCACACACCCACACATACGTACTCATCAGACTGACAACCACACCAGCGGCAACTGGCGCAAAGAATCCACGTCTGCACCCTCCCTACTCACAAAGTCCTGCCACGACATCGACTTTCTCATGTGGATGCTCTGCACACCCACCTCGCCCACATCCCCACCCCACCTCCCCTCCCTAATAACCTCCACCGGCTCACTAAACCACTTCCGCAAGTCACGCAAGCCCGCCGAAGCCGGCACAGCCACAAACTGTCTTTCCTGCCCCCACGAGCAAAACTGCACATACAGCGCGAAGAAAATCTACCTCGACAGACACCTCGCAAAAGGGGTCACGGACTGGCCTGTCAAAATCGTGAATCCGGATATCGAAGATACGTATCTCTCCCTCGGCGCAGCCGCGGCTGAGAAACAGCTCCTTGAGTCCCTGGCGGAAGACTACGACGCGACGACGCCGCTTTCACAGAGGGAGGGAAGGAACTACTTCGGGCGCTGCGTGTGGGACGGTGATAACGACGTAGTCGACGACCAAATCGTGACGCTCACGTGGGACTCCGACGACGATGACGGCGACGAGTCCTCATCTCCCACACGCGCAATTCCTCCCCGCGGCCCCAAAACAGCCCTCTTCCACATGATCGCCCACACCGAAAAACAATGCGAGCGCCGCGGCATCATCTACGGCACCCGTGGCGAAATAACCTACAACAGCACTTCCATCCACGTCCACGACTTCGCATCTAACACAACAGAGCAGCACATCCCTCACGCAGCGGGCGGCGGCCACGGCGGCGGCGATGCGGGCCTCGTGCGCCAGTTTCTGTGCGCTGTGGATGCGGTGCGGGGTGGTGTTGCGACGGGGGTGGCGCAGAGGAGGTATCTAGGGTGTGATGTGTTGGAGGTGCTTAGGAGCCATGGGGTGGTTTTTGCGGCGGAGGAGGCGAGGAGGGGGAGGAAGGTTGTGGAGTGGGGGAGTTGGTGGGAGGAGAATGTGGGGGGGTTGTTGGGTAGGGTTGGGTAGGGTTGGGTAAGGTGGTGTAGAAGTTCAAGTCTGATGCAAAACTCCCCAAGTCCTCAAGTCCAAATTCCAAGTCCCCCAGGTTCAAATTCCAACCCCCAAATCCAACCCCAAATCCAACCCCAAGTCCAAATTCAGCTCCAAATCCAACTCCGATTCAACTCCAACCAGCACGACGACACAACTCAGATTCATCATCTCCTACACACACAGTATATACATCCACGCTTCACACATCCACACAACCACACAACCACACATACCTACTGCATATCACATATCGCATATCACACGAATGTCCAGCACTTTCAGATTGGCCGGGCACTCTCAAACAGGCCGGGCGGGCGGGCGGCGGCACCGCACCTGCAACTCAGTAGATGGTCTCTAGCTGGGTGAGTGAGTGAGTGAGTGAGGTGTGTGCATCGCAGGGTATGCATCGACATACCTACCCATTCACTCACTCAATTACTTACACACTCACCCAAGGACTACCAAGCATGACTACTGTGTAAGTCACGAAGTAATGTCGTGGCGTGTCGTGCGTGGCGTTGAGGTGCTAAGGTGCTGAGGTGTTAAGATGCTGAGATATTGAGGCTGTAAACCCTCTCCTTACCCGTACTATTATGTCATATCATATCATATACCATGGCATGTAGGTAGGTACTCAGTACATATCTGTCCCTACCGCGTATCTACCTACACCCATCACATTCCTTGCGCCTACTACGTTAGCTGAACCTACGACTTTCACTTCCACTACCCTATTGTCACTACCACTACCACTACTACTACCACTACTGACGCCTATCACGTTCGCTGAACCTACCACTACCGCCTTCACATGTATTGAACCCACCACGTCTAAAGGAGAGCCTCAGCAGGGTTTCCATTAAATCTCCGTAGTCATGCAATTTAACGGCTCTTGAGATTCCCGGTTTGAGGATGGAGGGAAGCGCGCGCTGGATTTGGGTATTTTTGGATAGATATAGTTGAATTGGGTGGGCGTGGCTATGGGCGCTTAGAATGTGGCGCTTAGGCTGTGGCGCTGAGGCGTTGTGTGTGGTGAGAGAGAGTGTGTGTGAGGGGGTTTTTGGCGCCGCGGGTAGAGAGGTCTGGGATGATGGGGTAGATGAGGTTGAGGAGGGTGAAGACTACTGGTGCTACTGTGTTTTACTTTGGAAGTGGCTGAAGTCGAGCATGAGTTGGAGGTGCTGGGTGACGACGACTCGGCACGTGACCAGCTGTGGCTTTGACCAGCTTCTACAATACTTGTCTTCTGCAACTTTATTTGGTCCGGCGCGTAATGAGGCTCTATGGTTGCCGCATTGACAGCCCCGTTTCCCCATGATTTCATGGCCGTCTGACAGCAGGACGGCGCGTGGGTGAGTGCGCAGAGCGAATGGATGTGCGCAGGGCGAGTTTGCAGAGACGAACGACAGCTGCCGACAGCACCAACCGCACCAACCGCACCAGGCGGGCAGTGCAGTGCAGGGCACAGAATGACAGCCGGGAAAAGTCGTTCGGTCACGACGACATTCGAGTGACAGCGCACAGGTGGGTAGAGCTGGAGCCCCCCCACCCAATGCTTTGACAACAAAGCGACAACAACGCGTTCACGCGTCGTGCAGCAGCGCCGTCTTGGTCGTGTTATAGTCGCGAGGCCCATTGCTCTCGCCCACGGTGAGTCACGATCTCGTGCATAATGCCGCATGTCGGTGTGCGGAAGTTTTTGCGCACACATGCACGTTGAGGGTTGAAACGAAACTCTCGACTGTCGTGGCCCAATCAAGGCCTTGACTCTTCACCGACTGCTGTGCGCCCCACGCAGCGCTGAGGCCCTCCCGCAGCCCGCTAGCACGACAACACCTCGATGCTGCATGGCCGCCGTCACCGCTGCCCGTCCCACTGCCGTGCAGGTCCAGCCTTGCTGGGTTTGCAGACTAGGCACGTGTTGGGGATTGCATGAGGAAGGTGGTGGAGGAGCGGTGGGCCGTGAAAGTGGACTGCCGTGCTGGCAGGCAGAGCTCACGGCAACCAACTCTGCGCGCCTAAACAGCTAACAGCGACTGTGCACTCAGTACACAGCTACACAAGACACACCAGTAGTGACTCAACACAGACTACGCGCCTGCGTAATCGACCCGTAGTCGTCGTTCTACAGCGGCCCGCCGAACAACCCGGTTTCAGGTTTGCCAACCGCTCTGCAAGCGCGTCGCTTTCACGCTTACCGCCTTGGTATAGCCCTTGCTGCACCTACACCGCTGGCCATCCACTCAGAGTCAGCACACCGCTGAAAACTGCACTCACCTAAACCGCTTCCAGCGAACAGCACAGCACGAACAGCACTAAGACGTTCACTAGACATGCTCGCCCAGTTCGATAGCCATGTTTCAAGTTGGCCTCGCAAGGCTCATGCTGTAGAACCTTCTGCGCAAAACTGCCGCCAGACCGCCTGCCGAGATCTCAGGCCAGGATCCTGGGGCCGGTGCATCATGTTTCAGATGCTCGAGAGCGCCGTGAGCACTGGTTCGTAGCGCTCCATTTGCCAAAGGAATAAGTACACGGTGCTTCGCCGCACAACCACGTCCATCACATTGAGCATCATATCGAGGATTTGCGAGCACTGCCCACCTGTTCGAGACATCTCCCCCCTTTCTCCTCTTTCTTTCTTGTCTTAGACATTCTGGAGCTGGTTCTCCCCGTTAATCGTTGTTCGATAATTGTCTCTTCTCATCCAACCACATTCATAGCTCTGGAAGCTATCACATCCTCAAAAATGTACAGCCGCCACTCTACACCGCCGGCTACCTCATACAACTACATTCCTGGTAGTGTTGGGTCAGACGTCACATACTACTCGCAAGAGTCTTCGCCAGCACCCATGGTGGCTCCCACACCCCCACGATCACCCGTTCGCCAGCTTGGCCCTACTCTTCTCCCCAAGGTCCGCACTCAAGACCAGGTTGCTGAGCCTACAGCTGGACCCATCAGACATCGCAGGACGACGTCTGCTGCCTCAAACGTCAGCTATGGCTACAGCCCTTACTCACGGCCCGTCTCCCAGCCGTACCGTGAGTCGAGCCCCTACACCCACAACAATATGATCTCGCCTGTGTCCAACGGCTCTTGCGACTTCAACGGGCTGTCCATGCTCAACTCTCCCATCACATTCACATCGTCTGAGGGCCGCCGAGCATCGTCATACGCTCCTACCCACTCGCGCTCCAGCTCCGTCAACGTCTCGCGTCACGTGAGGGCCACATCTGCCAACAGCATTGATGAGTCCACCATCAGCCGGTATGGGTTCCCCACCTACCGCAACATCCCCAACTACGTGACCGCGCCAAGCGCGCCTCAGTCAAATTTCGTCACATCCCCTGTCGAGTACGCCCAGTTGCAGCAGCCCCCCAGCTACACTGCCCAAGCTCTTGACTTCCCTCTCTTGGACTTTGAGCCTGCTCCTGCTGTCCAGTACCCCTCCTTCACAGAGCAGCCCGCCCTGCAGCCTAGCTTCGATGCCTACCAGACCGTTGCTACATCATCTCTGCTCGAGTACCTCAGCGGCCCCAACCCTTCCCCAGCTCTGGTTCGCCGCGTCACAGCTGCTCCCCGCGGCATCCACAACCACTTCTGGTGGGACGTGCGCAACCTCCGCAGCTGGGAAGACTTCAACATCGCCGCCATCAAGGAGATTCCTTCCGTTCTCCCCCTCCTTGAGGTTCCCGTCTCCCAGTCCTACCTCCCTCAGCCCAGCCGCCAGAACATGCAGCCTGAGAACGAGGCCGCCCTCCATGACATCTGCACCAACTACTACGCCAGCAAGGTCAATGCTGCCCTCAAGATCGCCCAGGGCACCAGCCACATGCAGATGCGCGCCATCAAGCCCGTACCCGGTGCCCGCGACCAGCCCCAGTTTGTCTCCAGCTACCCCTCCGACTTTGAGAAGACCCTCTTCGGCGATGCCCGCGGCCGCGTCGTCGGTCTTGTCAAGTGCTACGACAACTGGAACACCGGCATGCGCAGCGAGTCGGCACCCAAGCAGGTCCTCTACCTGCAGGGCCTTGCGCACCTCCAGCGCGTCATGCGCGAGCACGGCTGCCGCTACGGCTTCATCATGACCGAGATCGAGCTCCTCTGCGTGCGCGCCGGCGGCGACTCCTCCACTCCCGACCCCACCACCTTCAACGCCGCAGCCGGGATGCCCATCTTCGGGTACCTCGAGCTGTCCGCCCCAATCTCGCTCGCCACCTCGGGCGCCTCGGCCTCGGGCGACGTCCAGCTTACTGCCTCGCTTGCCCTGTGGTACCTCCACATGCTCGCAAAGGAGAACCCCTTCGAGGGCATGGGCACCTGGCGCATGGAGGTCGGTGGCCCCGCAGCCCTCAGCAGGCAAAACCATCTCGAGAAGGATGCCTGGATCCCCAAGCCGCAGCTCGGCGAAAAGCGCGAGGCCAAGCGCGTCAGGGGGTGGGTGTTCCCCGAGGAGCCGCTCAGCAAGCGCGAGTGCGGCAAGGGCCGTCGCGGTAAGAGCGTTGGCTGAGCGATGCGAGGATGCAGTCCGAGCGATGTGAGGACGTAGTCCGAGCAGACGCAGAAAGCAACATCCTCACGAATCCCCTTCACGACCAAAGAGACGAAAAACGAAACACGAATTTAACGATAATACCCCCCATAAACCCCCGGCTGCCGGCCAGCTTCTCACAGCATCAAAAACGGCGTGACGCATTTTCACCGCATTGCATATGGAGTTTTTTTCTTTTCTTCTTTTTCCGTAGCATTTACATGGCGCGCTTTCTTCTCCCCTGTTGGGGACTACCCTGCTTTGACTGGGCTGGGTTTGGTTAGACCAGCCGGCCGGCCAAAGAGGGCTTTTTGTGTATAGTTTAGGTAGATGTTAGAAAGTTGGTAATGCATGTGTTGCATACATCCGATTATTTTTCCGCTTACTTTTTGCAGTGTGATATGATGTCAGAGTGATTTATTCCGCGATCAAACGGGTAACGAGGCGGTGGGAGGAAGAAGAAGTCGTGAAGCCAGCCATGAACAAGGCTGTAAAGGCAAAAAAGTGTTTATTTAGTGTGCCACAACCCCCTTTTTCCCAGGCAAAAAAAAGGTGGTGTTCCTCAAGCTGAAAGTGCTGCGCTGATGCGTTTATACGGCTTATTCTTTTTCTCGGGGCGAAACGGTAGCCATGGCTGGATGTGTGCTTCGTCCAACTTCACGGGCTTTGGGTTCGCTGGCTTGACCCGCTGCTTTGTAGTGTATCCATTTTTCTGTCTTGAACTTGCTTCTGTAGATATAATCTCGCTCTCGATAGTGCTCTGCGCAAAGGTGCGTTGAATCAGCGTGATGTTGATAAGAATGTAAGGCTGATAATCGACCAGAAACCAGCTACCTATGAGTTATGGACCCATTTGCAAAGATCTGGAACGCATCCTGCTATCTTATGTTTATGGCTGCATGCGTTGCCATGTTTGTATGGTTCTGGTTACCAGATACTGTCTCCGGTGCGCTCTCGCTGTTTAATTAAATGGCTTGGATCGCATCCAACAACTTCGCTCTGACAGCTTCACTCCTCTCCCGACTTTTGACTGGAACATCGTCACACACTATGTTGACCCACTCGTTGTGCCCTTCCACATCACTCAACGCCTTTGTAGGAGCTGTCCTCGGAGGCATCACCACTGCGTAACTCTATTGGGCCAACGCTTTCAGTACTTTATATCTCCCTGTCGAACTCCTATGCCATGTACAATCACAAAGCCGGATCTTGTAACGTCACGAGAGTCCTCTGTCGCCATGTTCGGCTCAATGGGACGGCATAGCGAGCTTATTCATCCGTGTACCTTGCAGCTAGTAGCATTACGATGTACCGCTACTTCTTTGCCACATACGCGACTCCTGTCTCGTACGCAGCTTTGGACCATAGTAACGACATCGCGCTGGGATTCGGGAGCCTGGTACGGAGTTTTAAGAGGGAGAATACGAATGACTTCAAGGATGTGCACGCCAAGATGATGTCCTCATACAAGGAGGTTCCCGAGGGGGGGGGGTACCTCATACTCAATATCGTCGCTGTCGTGTTTGGTATCGGTGCTGTCACCGCCTGGCCGACTGAGACCAGCGTTGAGGTCGTGCTCTTCCGTATTGCTCTTGTGCTTGTATTTGTCGTTCCAACAGGCATCATCTCCGCCACGACTGGCATGGAAGTTGAGTTCAGCGTCCTCGCGCTTGACTTCTTCAATGATTTGAGGCTTGCACACGATCTGAAAATTCCACAGAGATACAACTTCTTTACTCAGGTGGTCGCAGTCTTTGTGTCGACTCTAGTACGTACTGGTGTGATGAACTTCCAGATTCAGCACATCCCGGATCTGTGCAAGACGAATCAGGAAGATCGCTTCAGCTGCCCATGAGTAAACACGTACTTCACTGCTACTGTCTTATTCGGTAGTCTAGGCACCTGCAAAGTTTGATGGTGCGGGCGGTGTTTACACCATCCTTCTATCAGCTTTGCTTATTGGCTTTGCCTTACCAATCGTTTGCTACAATTTCCAACGTAGGCTCTATCGCACGCACTGGGCAGCCAACATTCATCCAGTCATGCTTATGCAAGGTGGCAGCTACTGGAGCACATACAACCTAGCATACATGTGGCCAGCAGTCATTCTCGGCAAAAATAGCATGGTATTCTTGCGCCAGCGTTACCTTGCGTTCTGAGCCAAGGACAACTTCGTCTGGTCTGCGGCCTTTCAAGCAAGAATTACCATCGCTGCAGGTATTGTTTTCTTTGCGGTCAGTTATCCAGGTGTGACTATCGGTTGGTGGGGCAACAATGCGTAAAGTGGCTGCGAATCGAAGGCGTGTACATTGCCAAAGTTGCCAAAGGGTGAGTACTTCGGACCGCCTGTTGGCACTTATGCAAGCTGAGGTTTTCAGAACTCCCAGCATGTGTGGAAGGATGGCATTGGATGGTGATCGCAGGCCTGCAAATGCGGCTATCTTTGACAACCGCTATTCTGTCCTCAAAGACACGTAGAATGTCCGGACAAACGTCTTCAATGAGAGTCTAGAAGTTGCGCTTATACGCCTCACACTGACATACAAGGCCGAGGCTGTGCATCCATCCCCCAGACAACTGCAACTCCATCTCGTGATGTCAGCCACGATCTATCCATCTAACCCCATCGCGCATACCCTGCATATCCCTCGTACTCACCCCTGCATCTTCACCACGCATCCGCGGCACGCGAGCCACCACGTACCTACCTCACTCGCATGACGCCAGCCCAAGACTCTGTCTCGCACATGACAGCGCAAAGTCCGACGTTCCTTCCCCGTGTCGCAAAAGAAAAAAGAAATCTTGTTGTCATTTTCGCTTTGCGTTTTTCCGAGGCGTACTGATGATGTGTACTTGTAAGGTGCCTATTCGTGGACGATGTGGCTAGATGGGGTTAGCGTCTGCATACGCTGCGCAAGACGCGCCAGCGAGGCTCATGTGGTCTACATTTCACTCTGGTAAGGGCAAGAGGGTTGTCGGTATGTATGTGTAAGGTGCGCTGGTGTGGTGAAACGACCAACTTTCCACCATGAGCTTTTCTCGATGCCCTGGAGTTATGGATTTGACATCGTCCTCAATTCTGGCCTCTTCATCATGTAGATGCTCGTGTCTGTAATTCTGAGTTCTCCGTATTCGCAAAGCATCTTGTACCCAAAACACATTTTATTTCAAGATCCTGCGATCGGTGTGCATTGTTCGGATACCTCCAAATCTGATATCGACTTTCACCACGACGAGGCTACCCACAACTTCACCACACAATGTTACTCTCACAGCAGCCTCAGGGCTGCATGGGCTCAATGGTCGCTCCTCGAACGCAGCCAGTATCTCAATACCGTCCCACCAAGCTCTTCAATTCGCTACTGTCACCAGCCGTGACCGTTTGCATCGAAGTTACCTTCACCTCGGATCTCAACATGGCGTACTGGACTACCGATCTCTTCGATATGGACTACACGGTATCGCAAGATCAGCGAGTGGCTAAGCTTGCTCCCCAAAATCAGAGCAGAGCATTCGAACCACCGCGAATCTCTCGCACGAAGGAGGGGTCTCAAGCTGGAGTGACATATTCCGAGCGGCGCGCACACGATGAGCTGAACTCCAATTCGAATCCCCGAACAACAAGCTCAAGAGAACAATCAATACGACAAAAATCGTCAGACTATATAGATGTTTTCGAGGTGCAAAGCTCATCAAACTTGACACCATCAAACGCGCACCAGCTTGACAACGCCAATCTTGCGCGCAAACCTGAGTCACCCTGTCTTGCATCCACAAACACAACGCGTTCAAATTCGCAATCTCCGCCGCATAACCTTCCTTCGCATTCCACGGAGACGCAAGCCGTGAACATCGAAACGAAACGTATCCACTCTCCCGTTTCATCTTCGCAGCGAGATCCTCGCACCCTATTTGGATCGCGAGAGACACATCTCCCCTGGGTAACAAAGCTGAGCCCGAACCGCTTCACCATGACCGTCTCGCCGGATACGCTATCGCGCGACGCGCCGCCGCCAAAGAGTATATGGGACGCTGATGATGACGAATTCGACAGGTGGCCGTCGGCGGTTGAGGCGCGTAAGGAACTAGACACGATGCGACAGAATGCGACAACCAAGCGGAGCACCTTTGCTCGACCCCAGGAGCCGGAGCGCAGCGTTCTAGAGCAGATTGCTGAGGCAGTCACGACACCGATGGGCGATGCGACGCGGTCTTCGGTCGAGCAAGAGCAGGCTATTCTCGAGCTTGAAGACATGGATTGTGGAAATCCTACCGGCCGGGATCTGCACGACGATGTTATCTTCCCTTATCGCTCGCGCGAATATCCCGTTCTTTCTCATCGTGCGCCAGTGCGACACATGCATGTTCTCGACGCCAATGCATACACCACCAGTACCGATCCTGTGGTCAAAGCCGCACGTCCAAGACTATGCGACGCAGTGGCAACTGTACTGGCGTATACCAGTCCAGAGTGCCTGGCGGCCTTCCTGAATCCCAAGGTCGAGGTGTTTGAATGGCGCCGACTCATCAACTGCGTAATGATCCGGCGCGAGGGAAGGGAAGTCACAGTCGGAAATTATTACAATTTCGGGACTACGTACCGTTGGGGCTATCTGGTGCGGTCCACGATCGATTCTGAAGGAGCTTGGACAGAGACATGGGGATCGGTATCGCAGGGGACGACTCCAGTGGGAAAAGATGGCGTGTTGTTCAAGCAGTTCGATGCTGACGGTACTGACTGGGACGTCGAGCCAGACGATGAGGAGTTTGCGCTGTATGCAGGGCGGCAGCTGGCGGAGTTCTTGTTTGGATACGAGGTGTGGAATTACTACAAGTGGTGGCGATACAGGGTCGAGTGGGAGGCGGACGGGAAGGTGACGGATGCGCGGGAGGAGAACCGATATCCGGCGGGATTGACGTTTGATTGAGCTGGCACCATTACGTTTGATGACATGATTGGAGCGAAGGCCTATTTTAGATGCTTTATACCCATTTCAACTGAAAGCGTGCATCTGTGAGTAGCGGTCAGTAGACGGATATTTGGCTAGAAGAGGAAACGCAATGAGCCTACCTTCTTGTACTTAATTTAACATTCAATGTCCCTTCCTTTCTCATGAGACACCAGCATACTGCTCGCTTCGTGAAAGTATCGTTAATCACACCCTTCAGATCTCCCTCAATCCTCAACTTCAGTGAAGACGAAGCTCGTGCAGTAGCCGGCAGCAATCTTGGAGATCTTGCCGGGTATGTTGATTTCGTTCCAGAAGCCGCTGATCATATCATTCTTGACTTCTTGATGTATACTTGTGAAGTCACCGCAGTTGCCGTGCTTAGCCCACCCCCAGGAGATCAGCTTGCCAGCTTTGGTGATGGCCAGTATGTGGTCGGTGCCAACAGCGATTCCCTCGATAGGAGGCAAATTCGGCGGCAGAAGCTTCCATTGGTTCTCCTTGCCCCAAGCAGTCAAACGTCCATCGTCAAAGAGGACGAAGATGGCATGCCACGTTGCGCCTATATCTTTGTAGCCTTTTACGTCTTGTGGCATGCCGGATATGATGTTGAACTTGTCCTTACCCAGAACCTTGTGCTCGCCAGTGGAGGGTCCGCCGACTAGATAAGTGAAGTCCTTGCCACACAGTACTCTGACTGGCTTGAAGGGAATGTCGGTGACCTCGGTAGGTTTAGTTACCTTATCATCCAAACTAGATCCCAACTGCCCAAGACGAGCCTTGCCCCACGCATACACAGCGCCAGATGCCATGACGACAGCATAATGCCACACGCCGGCAGCAAAGTCGATAGCCTCTCCATCGAGGTGCATGTCCGTCAATGGCACGGCAGCATGATCTCCAGTACTCATGGACTGCGTGTCGCCCCGTCCCAGTTCACCCCATTGGCCCTGACCATAGATACAAAACGAGCTGCGAAGGCCTTTAGAGCTTGAGATATGGGCCGAGGTTGTGCTCGTAGCTGCGCACAGGGTAATAGAGCTCGACAACCTTCTGAACTGATTGACTTGTGATGGTGCATCAGATTCAGCGCTCAGCTGGGCGACTCTATTGTCGCCTATGCCAAAAACGGTACCATCTTCGAGAAGAATGAGCGTGTGGTTGTCACCACTTTTGATGCTCTGGATATTTTTGAAGAACGACTGGTGTGGTAGAAGTGTAGGCTTGTCGACGATGTCTGCAGCAGGGATGCCCTCGCCAAGCTGACCTTCGCCGTTGCTGCCAAAAACCCATAGTTGGTGCACCATCTCTTGGAAATCTACCCTCAAGCAGTGATGAGTAAGACAATTCTCGCGCCTTGCCGTATCGCTGTCGACATCTTAAGAATCGAGTCCATGCTGCGACGGTGTTGAGTTGAGGCTGTCAAGTTCTTCTGGAACGGCGCTAGACGATTGTGCATGCGCTATTCCCCATTCAGCACTAGCATCACCCACATGGATTTTCGCAAACTTCGCACACCTCCAACTTCGCTCGTGAACGTCAACCGCCTGCACCTCCTACGACCTCGCACGTACTAACCACAGTCGCTCAAAATGGCCTCTCAATCCGTGCAATGCTTCGGCAAGAAGAAGACCGCCACCGCTGTCGCCCACTGCAAGGTACGCGCGCGCACTCGCAAACCGCCGCCGCAGCATACTGACAACAACCGCGCAGGCCGGTAAGGGTCTCATCAAGGTCAACGGAAAGCCTCTTTCTCTTGTCCAGCCCGAGATCCTTCGCTTCAAGGTCTACGAGCCCGTCCTGATCCTCGGCCTCGACAAGTTCGGTACGCCTCTCCACGCACAAGACGAGCTCCCAGCTCTGAGCATCCCACCTCTACCAAATCCCCCGCTAACAACCCCCAGCCGACGTCGACATCCGCGTCCGCGTCTCCGGTGGTGGTCACACCTCGCAGATCTACGCCATCCGCCAGGCCATTGCCAAGTCCATCGTCGCCTACTACCAGAAGTTCGTCGATGAGCACTCCAAGAACCAGCTCAAGCAGGCCCTCGTCCAGTACGACCGCACACTCCTCGTCGCCGACAACAGGCGGTGCGAGCCCAAGAAGTTCGGCGGTCCCGGTGCCCGCGCCCGCTACCAGAAGTCCTACCGTTAAGTTACTCCCCCTGGGGGTCTGCTTGGCGGATACACTGGTTGCGCTGGTCACTTTGGCTACGACTTCGATCATGACCTGTCACGTGCGAACGAATTGCGAATCCGGATCGCTGTTTTCGAGGAGCCGGGGAATGGTGTTTTCAAGGGCTATTCAGCATGGTCGGTGGGGTATGTTTGACACGAATCACACAGGCTGGCTGTGTTGCGGCGTCTGAGCGCATTTCCTGTCCGTCCTTGTGACGCTTTTCTACACAACCAAAAAAGACGAATCAAAACGTTGCAAAACACGCTGCGGATGATGGACAGCACGTGTGCAGATTATACAAACATTTCACCGCGTCCACCGGTGCCCTTGCTAACGAGGAGACAGGAGTGCTGTCACTTTTTTCTCTTCTTCTCCTCCTGTTCTTGAGGTTCCTTTCCTTTGAGACTGCATCCTCTTTACTGATTTTTAATGCTATCGACCCAGCACCCGTGGTGTCGTATCTTTGGCAGACTGCCTCTTCGCCCACAACCCCACAGCGCAAGTATAGCACCCAACCCATCACCACGAAACAAGCATATTATAGAACCTATCGCGCGTAACCTGCCACCAGTACATCGCTTCCGCAATGCAATACAGCGACGCGATGCAGCGCCTCAGCTGCCAGAGCTGCCGTCAAACTCACAATCCCATGCATATCTCACATCCTCATCTACGGCTTACGTCCTCATCCCCACCCAGCCCGCGTTGCGGATTGCAGAAAATCTACACAGTCTATATCTATATCAAACCGAGTTCCAGGCCGAGGCCCAGGTCCAGGTCTGTATCTGAATCTAAATCTAAATCTAGATGTACACCTAAACCTACATCTCTATCTCTATCTAATCTGTATCTACTCCCTCTGTTGAAAACTCTTGAAAACCGAACCTCTTGGAGAGAGCACAACGCCGCAATCCTGCAATTCTGCTTCTACAGGCTACGGCTGTTTACTCCCTACACATTAGCACCGACGATCACCTTGTCTCTAATTCTGTTGTTTCTAAGCTGGCTTGTATTGTTTTGTCTTGCATCGTTTCGTTTCGTTTGGTCTTGTATTGCATTGTGTTGTGTTGTGTTGCCTTCTCTTGTCTGGTCTCGTCTTGTCTCGCCTCGCCTCGTCTTGTTTAGTACACGTCAGGCATTAGGATACCTTAAGAGTGCTAATAGAAAGATGAGAGGAGAGAAAGGAAGGGAAGGGAAGGGAAGAGAGACAGGGATTTAGACATAGATATAGTATATCTACGTGCTAGGGTTAATAGATTTAAGATTTCTAGGTTGTGCTAGTGCTTTTTATATGTGTATATATAGGTAGTAAATGGCAATAACAGTAATGGTATTGATTAAGAACTATCTTCTGCTTTTCTACCTCTCTACACATCTACGTACACACACACGCATGCTTTTCCACTACAACTACGACTCCTTACCCACCATAACCCCCCCTTCACCACCACCCCCCCCTTCAACGCCCATCCATCCACAGCGCCACACTAACACTTTGTCCCCGCCTCGCGCCACAGCCTCAAGGCGCTCTCCCGCGCGCGCAGACTGAGCTTCTAGCCGTCGCTGCCGGAGCTGCGGAAGGCGGCGCACAGGGCGGCGTACTGGTGGGTGAGGTCGAGGACGTGCTGGGGGAGGGAGGTGCCTTGTATGATGCTGCGGATTTTGACGGCGCCTTCTTCTTCGATGAGTTTGCGGATGGTGTAGAGGAGGGCGGGGGAGAACTGGGGGTGTTGTTAGTTGGTGGGCGTGAGAGATGGTGTGTGGTGGTGTTGTGAGAGATGCGTGGTGTTGTAAGATACGTGCAAGAGAGTGTAGTGTTGTAGCAAGATAAAGGGAAAAAGGACATACCTCCGAGTACCAGCGGTACTGCCATGTGACGAGCCTGATCAGCGCCGCGCAGACATCGCGCGTGTTGCGCTTCTCTTCGCCGAGCTTCAGCACGCCCCGCATCGCCTTGGGGGAGAACTTGATCTGCAGGCAGTTTTCGTACGCCTCGACCGCTTCGTCGATGTGGTGCAGACGCTCTGCTAGCTCGCCGAGGATCTCCCATTCCTCGGCGCTCTTCTTGTATAGCAGCTGCTGTTGCCTGTACTGTGCCATTTCGGTGCGCCAGATGGTGTAGACGCGCAGGTCTTCGTATAGGACCATGAAGAGGTTGTCGAGCCAGCGCTCGCACAGCCGCTTGTTTTGGAACTGTGTGTAGTTTGGTTGCGAGGGGCCGTCGCTGTTGTTTGGGTGTGGGTCTTCGCTGCCTGCTTTCACGACCTCGACTGCAACTGTGTGGCCGGGCTCTTGTAGGGATTCCTGGACCGCTGTCTCTGCAGACGGCTCTCCACCCGCCTCGGACACATTGCTGGCTTCGCCATTGCCATTGCTGTTGCCATTGCCGTTGACTTCGGGGTTCGGGGACGCTCGAGCTGAGAGGGATGGTGATCGGAGGGCGATGGTGCTGGCATTGCGCGAATGTGACTGTGGGACGTGCTGCTTCTCGTGACGGTACTCTTCCTCCATGACAAAGACCTGGGATCGTATTTTCAACAGCTGGTCCCAGCCAATCTTCTTGGTAATTTCTGTCAGAATCATGTACGCCTTGAGGAATGTGCCCTTGAAGCCGGCTGCGTGGAGCTTGCGCAATGTAGGGTGGACCATTTCCATGTCGTCGAGGTTGCTGTCTTCGATTTCGTCGCACATGGCTTCGGGCATGATGGGCAGAAAGACTCTCTGAGGCTCTGGCATGCGTGGTGCGTCTTTGTCTTGGTATGTGAACATGGGACACGAGTTGAGGGTGAGCAGGGCCAGATCCCACTGCTCCAGGCTCACGTAGATCTCTGCCAGTCTCGCCCACGTTCCAAACTCACTGGGCGCAGAGACGACGCTCCTCTTGGCGATTTCGAGGGCGAGGTCGCCGCGTCCCTTTGTGTTGCAGAACTCGGCCTGGCAGTCGAGGAGCGAGTAGTCCATGGGCAGCTCCTGGATGGCATCGTGCAGCAGCTGTACGGCCTTGACCTCCTCGTCTGCCTGTATGTAGACGCGGGCGAGCAGGGACGAGATTTCTGGGTCACGTGTGCGCAGCTTCTCGAACAGGTTGATGCCGGACGCATAGCGGCCTGTGGTGTGGATGTAGCTGAGCAGGCCGGTGGTGAGGTGGTTCGAGACGAGGTTGGGGACCTGTATTTCTGGGTCAGACCCCAATTGCCAGCCTGTGAATTGTCAGTGTTTCAGGGCGTGGCTGGTGGGACGGGCGTGCGCACCGCTGAAGAAGAGGCGCTCTGCGGCGTCCAAGAACCTGTGCTCGCTCTCTGTGCTGGTGACGGGGTTGAAGCGGCGCACGCCGACAATCTTCTTGATGGTGTCGCCGGAGCCGTCGTCGGCGTACGAGTAGGCGCGCAGGACGCTGCAGAGGTAGGTCTCGAGCCACAGCTCGTCGGTGGCTACGCGCTTGTCGCCGCGCTCGTCGATGCAGTAGCTCTCGACGGTGCCGGGGATGTAGACCTGGACGCGCATGTCGAGGCGGGAGAAGGCATTGTAGCAGCTGTTGGGTCAGCAGTGTTGTGTGGAGTTGTGTGATATTCATTGAAGATGTGTTGTGGAGAGTTGTATGATGTGAAGCTGTGTTGTGAAGGTAGTGGTATGGCAAGGGCAGTCATTCCAAACGTACCAGTACAGGCCCGAGACGACCTTGTTCTGCTTGTCGTGCGGCGAGTAGGTCAGGGTGTTGATGTAGGCGGCGAGGCTGGCCGAGGACGAGGCGTCGATGCCCGTGACGTGGTGGTAGACGCCGAGCTGCTTGGTGGTCGACTTGATGGGCTGCTTGATGAGGTGGACCAGGTCGGGCGGGCCGAGCTCGCGCAGCGTCTGGAGCGACTCGGAGCGCGCCTCAATGGCCGAGTGCAGCTCGTCCTCGTAGATTCTGCGGGCGGATTGTTAGTGGCCGTGTGTTGCCCAGCAGACGAGCGCCGCATACTCTGGCACCGCGGGGGATGCGACCATGGCTGGATTGGCGCCGCACAGGCGAGGGCGAGGGCGAGGGCGAGGGCGAGGGCGAGGGCGAGGGCCGGTGGTGGCGAGGACGAGGCGGCGGGGGCTGGAGTGTGGTTGGCTCCTGGCTCCTGGCTGCTGGCTGCTGTGCTGGCTATCTCTGGCCGTGTCTGTCTTGACTGCTGACTACTGCGAGGGACTCGACCACGCTGCCGGTCCAAGAGTCGAACAGTGGAGCCGCTGGAGCTCTCCCGCCGCCGACCATGTCGCTAGTACGAATACGGAATGCGTACCTAGGGCTGCCCTGGCGCTAGACCAGCATAGTTCAACGCGACGCGCTTCCCGGTGCCGACCTCTGACAGTTCATAGCCTCATACAGCGCCATCATATAGTGCCGCCATACAGCGCCATACCGCGCCATACAGCACCATACACAGCGCCGTCGAACAGCTGCAACGAGCCTCCTGCAGCCTGCGCCCTTCATGTCCCTCTTGACTGGCGATCCATGCCTGGGATTGCCTTGAACACAGGCCATACACAGCATACACAGCATACACAGCATACACAGCATACACAGCATACACAGCATACACAGCATACACTACCATACACTGCCATAACCGGCCATGGTATGCGCGCACTTTCAAGCTAAAACACACACACACACACACACACCCTGCTGACATAACACAGTCAAAACCCCCCAAACCCTCAAAGGCCTCTGCCTGGCATGCTCTCAACGTCGAGTCTGATCACGAGGATGAAGACGAAGTCGACGACACGCAGGAAATCCAGATCGAAGAGGCCCTAAAGCTCTACCAGACCGCCCTCAAGTACCACTCCGAGGGCCCGCAGTCCTTCCTCAAGACTGCCGCCGCCTACAAGGACCTCTTCGACTCGGACATCTTCAAGTACAACGAGTCCCTGTCCGAGTACAAGCGCCACGAGGTCTTTGGCGACACCCTAGTCTTCGACTCCATTCTCGAGGACGACTTCGAAGCAGGCCCCACCCAGTCCACAGGCGCCGCCGACAGCGCACCCAACACCCTGCCACAGATCCTGCACCTGTCGTACAAGAACCATGGCCAGTTCCTGCTCGAGTCGATGCAGCACTGGGTCGCCCAGAATGGCGGCGCGCCCAACGTCGAGGGCTGGGACAACATCAGGGGCGCCCTCAGCTACTTTGCTGAGGCTTTGGACAAGGAGGACACCGATCTTGATCTGTGGTTGCGCGCCGCCTCGGTTGCAGCCATGCTCGGTAGCAAGCGCCTGACCCGCTTTTGCCTCGAGGCGATCATGGACGGCAATGACGAGCTGTGGGAAAGCCTGTTACCTCTGCCAGGCCTGGAAGAGGGTCTGGCTGGCCAACAGCTGCGCGAGCTTGTTGGCAAGCTCGAGGACAACGTTTCCCTGATGCAGGCCCCTCTCTCGACTCTGCGGCGAAAGAAGCTCTCCGAAACCCTCAAGAAACGTCTGAACCCGTATCCATTCGCCCCTCTGCCTGCAGATGTCGCCGAAAAGAACAGCAGACGAGTCGTCGACTCGCCGCCCGACCACATCGCTCTTTCCACACCCAAGTGGGACTGGTCAAGTGTTGGTGAGGCCATACTCCAGCATTTCATAGCCGAGCAGCGAGGAATCACAACAAACACCGCTCCAGGCTCTTGTGTTCAGATTACCATCCCCATCGAGTACGCCGCAGCACAGCTTCATGAACCAGATCCTGCGCCAGCACCTGCCTCGACAGAGCCAACAAAAACCCAGCCGCCATCACCGCCACTACATCAAGCTGCACCTTCTTCTCCGCCTGCCCTCGAAGCATCGATCGCCACAAAACACGACACGAATGTAGACCCTGCTCAGCAGAATCACGTCCTGCCAACGGAAGCCTCAGCAACTACACAAACCACCCCACTGCCGTCGCGCAAAAGATCGACCGACTCTGCTGGCTTACCAGAGACCACAGAAGGTGGTCGTACCAAGCGCATACGTACTCGCAACACTGCAACTGGCCAAGCTGGGGAGACGGTGGTACAAGATGCCAGCAGCTTGCTCCAAGATCAACTGGAGCATTTCGTCCACGCCGATCAATGTTTGTACGAGATTGTCAATGATATCTACACTCGATTAGGTGTCAAGAGCTTGCAGCAACCCAACCAACTACGGACTCTGTTGTCCACTCTTCCTGAATCCATGGCCATCGAGGTCGATGACAAAGCTGCCTGTGACATGTATCTGGCTCTTCAGAATGGCAACAGCCAGTCTGCTCAAGTCATGCTCAGCTCCGAATCATTCGACCTGGTTGGAGTCACACGCGAAGCTGGTCTCAATGCCTTTCTCGGCTACGCCAAATCGAGTGGCGGCCAGTCCTCTCCCAAACCTATACTACAAGATCAAGGGTTAAGAGCATTCGCATCGAGCATTAACGAGAGCTGGTTCTCCACAAAGGAAGTTGCCTTCGCCTGGGTAGAAGTCTTGCTTTCCCGAGGATCATTTGCAAGCCAACAGCTATCGCACAATGATGCTCCCAGCTATCTCAGCTTCAAATGGGCTGAAGACCTCAAGCGGAACATAGTCCAGATCATCGTCAATGTTGATGAATACATTTTTGAACGCATGCAGGAACGCCTGAGCAGCTTGGATGACCGCATACTCAAGACCCAACTCCATTCACAAACCTACACTTTGTCTGATTTCGACGCATCTCAGATTGAGATAGTCCAAACATTGTTCGAGCTGCATCTCGATATCTACTCGTTGATCAAACACCCCCACAGCCAAGTGGATGCGGCGACAAAGACTCTGCAGAGCGACCGGCTTGAACGCTGGACCACACTAGCGCGAGAAGCTATTCAGCTTCGATCGACTTGCGATGCAACCACTGGCACGGATGATCTGTCACTGCGCCACATCTGGGCCTCGGTGTTCCAAATGAGCGTCAAAGACGACGTGGCACCCGAGCATGTGTTGGCTGCTATCGCCGAGCTAAAAGCCATGTTCGTCGCACTTGATAATCGCACGATCCAGATTCAAAATAATGCTGTCATGCCAGAACTGTCAGTAGCTGCACTCGACCGCGAACTGGTGCGCCTCAGCATGAAAGACTTCTTCCTGAAAGTTTTCGATCACGACGAGAAGGATCCCGTCACGGTCATTGAGAGTCTAGAGCCGATCCTGGAGCTGGATGAGACCACCCAACCAGCATCAGAACCTGCGGCAGATGAGCAGACCATGGAAGCAGATTCACAGCATCCTGCATCACCGGCAGATCTGAACCTTGCCCATCCTGAAGCTCAGACAGAAAGCGAGGCTGACCGGCCTTCGCCTGTGGTGGAAATGCGCAAATTTCTCGACTCAGCAAACGTCAACGTACGTCTGTCACTCTGGCAGCGGCTGCGTGAAGCGTATGATGCGATTGAGTACCCGCCAAAGGTACTCTCGTGCTATCTGAGGAGCATTGAGGCTTTCGTCGACGACTACGAAACCACAAGCTTTCAGGAGTTGTCTCTGATTGAACGACAGATCAAGATATTGACCCGCTTCAGAGTTATCGACGATATGGTGGTTAAGATCCTCCAAATTATGCGAGGTGAACCAACCGCTTTCGACTGCCTGTCCTATGAGCACGTTCAGTCATCCATGTCGGCGGTTGCAAAGTTGTTGCAGATCTTGTCCGCAGCCAACATGTTCCGAGATCTGATCCGTATTGGCAACACGCCGATTCCTAGAATTGAGGGCCTGCCTAGTCAGGCTTTTATTAGTATGTCGACGCGGCTAGATGATATTCAGTTACGGCTGTGGACTCTGCAGTACTACTTATTCAGAGAAGGACTTTCACAGAACCCTGAGGCCTTTCCCACACCCTCTGAAGACTTGTTCGAGTTCCTGCGTCACGTGCACCACGCGACTGGTATTCGTGGTTTTTGCCACTTGTCTGGACGCCAGTTCTTGCGGTTAGCCAAGGACGAGATTCTACGCTTGGACGACATCATCGACGCTAACAGCCGTGATACTGTATTTTGCCAAGTATTGCATGACCTCTATGGCCTCAAACTATTCATCGAGCCTTTGGATTGCCAGGACTACTCTTCGGTTCCAGACACTCTCGACAAGAAGGCCGCGTTCAGCCTCCTCCCTTTCGTTATGGCACAGACTGCCAAGGTCGACCTCAAGGATCTCCCCAAGACTAAACAGGAGCTGAGAGCTGCAATTGAGAAGGTTCACGCAGCGTTGGGTCGGCCGAAGCAACACGACGATGTTTCATTCAATCGAAAGTCCATCTCCACGTACTTTAAATCGCCAATACATCCAACAACATTGTTCAGCTGCTTGAAAGGTGTCGGCTCGCTTGCCACGCGCACCATTCCCGATGATGAAGCTATTGCTGCGTCGAAGGGCTGGTTCTTCCTGATGGGCAATATTGCCCTGAGCAAGTTCAAATCACAGAAACGCATGACCCAAGGACCCACCGAGGACCTCAACTATGCACAGGCGTTCTTCCTACAGGACCTTGAATATTCGACCGAGCGGTGGGAGACGTGGTACCGCATTGCACAAGTATACGACACACAGCTTGAAGAGGCTGTCTCTTGGAACGCCGATAAGATGAACAGCAACACCGTCGAGCTAGCAAATTTCCAACGTGGGGCAATTAACTGCTATACAATGGCAGTGGCGTGCTCCATCCGTGGGGCGGACCTTTCGTCCAGGGAACAAGCCCAGATTGCTCAAATGTATACAGAATTTGCAGATCGCATTTACGCGTCATCGCGCGAACCTTTCAGTATGGAGGCCTTCCAGACTCGAGATGGGGAGCGGCGATTTGTGAACTTCCCCGGTCTGTCAGGTGCCCAGCGCGATGTTCCATTTGTTGCTCTACAGCCGTACACCGCCTGGAAGTTCGCAAGTACGCTGTACAAACGTGCCATTAAGAACAGCCCTGACAAATGGTGGAACCACTACATGCTCGCAAAGAGCTTGTGGAAGATGTGGGTGTTCAATCACGACATCATCCTAAAGGCCATGGCATCGGGTGAACCAATACCAGAGCAGCGGGGTCCTACCTGGGAAGACGTCGTCAAGCCTATTGTAGGGGCTATTGAGAGACTGCCAGATAAGAAGGGTAGAAGTGGCGAGCCAATACTGGAGCCACACTACAAGCTGACTTCCATTGTGCACAAGCTTGTCAGTCGTAGAGTCGTTGATCCTGTCAAAGGCGCCGACTTGCTTGCCAGTACTTCCTACTCAAAGAACATCGGCGCCCCTGGGACGTGGGACGAATGGGAAAGCTACATCCTTGCTGTCGTTAAGGCTCTGCGCACCGCAGACAAGTCCAGCTGGCATCACCGCATCATAGCACGATCGGCGCACATCCTCTACGATGGTGGCAAGGAGCTACTCCAGGCGCCCGCCGCCAAGCACGAACTCACACAAACAATCTTTACCAAAACCATGGCAGTCCAGGTTTGGAAGCCCGAGTATGAGCGTCCAGGTCGTCATTTCGTGTACACCTTGCGATATACAAAGTTCTTCATTGACTTGCTCGAGGCGACTGGAGACAAGACCAACTTTGAGGCGCTGGCAAGGCGCGTCCGTCGTAAACAGACAGATTTCTTCCAGCACAGCGAATTGTGGAAAGAACTCTGCACGCGTTATCTGAGGCTTTTGCGACGCTCTGGCGATGTTAGTGAAGGCCAAGAAGACTCGGCCTTCAAGTCCGTCAACCAGGACGACTTCAATATTCTTGCTGCACGTTTAGAGGCGTGGTGCCAGGACCCGTCAACACAGCACCCGGTGCTGGATGTGCTCCGCGACTCCATCGAACTGAAGCGTCTCAACAACGGACTCATGAAGCCAGGGTTGATCGATGACCTCACCGGAGACAGCTACGCCATGTTGTACACGACAATAGGACCTGCGTTGCCCCCGTTACCTTCCGAGCAACAGCAACAGCCACCCCAGGCAGGGGCTTCTGTGCCGCAGCCGCCTGTCAATTCCCTCTCTGTAGCGTCCTTCATACAGACCCAAGTCGATGGCACGACTGAGAGCCATATCACACCATTCGCGATGTATCACCCCAGCCAGATTCGTCCGCCACCGCAGCAAGCGCCCGCAGTGACGGAGCAACTTCCCAAACCCAGGACCAAGGCTGTTGGCAAGCGAGAGGTCCAAAGACGCGCCGAGGCGTGCGTGCAAAAGACCGCCATCGCCAGTACACCACAGCAACCAACATCCATACCCATCCGCTCTCCCTCCGTAGGCAACGCCACTATCCCCTCTCTTTTCCAGCGCCAAGCCGATAAACCCGACCAGCTCTCCAGCCTCACGTCCGGAACCGCACTTGGGAGCTCACTCCTCGCGACCTCCGCGTCCTTCGACAGCGTCCCCGGCACAGCCACTGCAAGCGTGAACAACGACCTCGCGCACGACACCGACCATGACCACGACCACGACCCAGACGCTGACCACGACAACGACAACGACAACGACAACGACAACGAACACGACGACCCGGAGACCGCCTTCCACACCGCCAACGAAGGCGACCACGAAAACAACTCCGATGCTGACGACGAGTCGGAACTCTCCGAGCTCGACGAGCACGAGGTCCAGGAAATCGGCCAGGCAGCGCAGCAGCACGAAAGGAGAAGCGCGAGTTTCGCCACAGTGAAACCAATGTTTCCGGGGTTATTTGCTGGGCGTACGAGCTTAGAGCGTGGCGTCGCGGGAGGCGTGGGTGTGGGTGCGGCGAGTCCTGGCGTTAGCGCACCCGCTCCCTTCGGGCTAGGAGACGCGAGCAGGAATGTTGCAGGCGCAACGTCGGACAAGGCGAAGTTCAAAGATAGACACCAGCAGGGTGCAGAGCAAATGGATATCGATACCCAAGATGGCGGGGGCGACGAGGCGGCGAAGCGGTAGTCTCGCGCGCGCTTTCTTTCTGGCGAGAGAAGGATCTCGATACGTGCGCTTTTGAGTTAGCAATAGAGTGGTGCTGTTTTGTATGTTGTGGCTGCTCAGCTGTGTGAGTGCTTTGATCTGGTCGTGTGATGCTTTGTGCTTTGCTTTGCTTGGGTTTGGGCTTGGGCTTGAGCTTGGGTTGGTTCAGGTTGGTTTGGTCTGGTTCGTGTTGATTCATGCAATGAAAAGTAGGAATAGCTGGTAGACTTGCAGGCGTTCGTGTTAGTAGAAGCAGGGGTATACGTGTACGTGTAGGTAGAGGTAAAGGTATACGTGTAGGTATTTGTGTAAATATAGTAGAGCTAAGCTGTGTAAGTACATCTAATACACTGTACATATATATACATGTATGTATATACACTATAAAAGTTATTATATGTATTAATAAATAGTAACGTAGATGTACACCAAGTGGCGCAGTACACTGAGCGGCGCACTTTTGCCAAGACCACACTAAAACACTATTACTATCTAGATGCCCCCCTACTAGCCTTAATTAGTTGCGTTAAAAGAATATTAGATATAGCTTGCGCTTTAAGCTATTAAATAAGACCCTAAACTCTTAGTACAACACGCTGCAGCTATCTACAGCGCCTCTAAAACTACACTTTGCGCAAGACATGCAGGACAACCTTTACGCGTAGATACTATAGCTAACTTACTTAATCTAACTAGCGCTAAGGAGCAGGTAATTATTATGCACATACTTAAGCTAGTTATATAAGGAAAGTCCCCTTAGCTTATAGTTATAGCTAATATAGCTAATTCTCTGTAAAAAGAGCATAGTTTAGCCCCTGTTAGCCTAAAGTAGGCTAGCAGGTTTATTTTACATTAGGAGCAGCTTAAAACAGTCTTTAATTGTAAGTATAACTATAAGTAAGCCCTCTGCAAGAATCCTGCAGTAATCTAGGGCTAGTTTAGCCTAGTAGCTAATATTAAAGCTAAGTCTAGTATCCTAGATAATAACACGTACAACTTTAACAAGACAGGCTTTATAATAGGCTAGATATCTACTAAAGTTATTATTATAGATATAGAGAACTTAAGATAAGTAAAGCAGGTCTAGCTAGGTAACTAGGAGTAGGCAACAGTTATTAAGGGTATTAATACTATAGGATAGGCTATTCTACCCTATATTATCTTTAAAGCCTGCTAACACCTATCTAGCTAGTATAAAGACAATAACCTACCCTAAGATTAGACTATTACTATTTCTAAGAACAGCTAGACTACTAATAAGCTTAGTTTTAACTAGTTAAAGCACTTTAATAGGTATATAAAGATATATACTATTAGCACCTACTATTTACTAATTATTAATAGTTATAAGAGCTATAACTCTATAAAATTTAAGTAATACTATAAGAATTATAAGATTGTAACTTTATATATACCTATGTACTTATTACACCTCCTGTAGCTACTTAATATAGCTTGTTTTAGCCCTCTAAAGAAGGTGTATAGGGATAAGGTTAATAAGCTTATGTATAACTAGATTAACTATATTATAAAGTAGGAGTTCCTGCTATGCTTTAAAGCAGCTTATAAGAAAGCTATTACCCCTAGTAACATCTAGGGAGGGTTCTAAGGGGCTAGATTAGTCCCCTTTAACCTAGAATAGGTTATATTAGCTCTTAATATAAAGCTGCAGACTCTATTACTACTACTCCCTTTAAATAACATGCCCTAGTAGTTGCAAACACTAAGTAATACTCTAGAACTTAGGTTACAATTAACACTTGTAAAGATAAAGATTTAGAGGCATATAGACAGCTCTCCTATATCTATAGTTAAGGCGTTTAAGAAAGTATTAAAGGGGGTAGTAATTATTACACATAAGCTAGTTTTAGCATAATAGGAGAATGCTAAGCTTTATATAGCCTTAGTAGCTACTATAGAATATAAATTGCGTAAAAGGAAGCAAATTTAAGAGGCAGGGTCTCTACTAGTTAAGGAAGGCTAATAGTTAGTAGCTCTAGCAGAGTTTAGGGCGCGTAGTAATAGAAAGAAGAGGAAGAAGTAAGTGCGCGCTAAAGGAGGTAAACTATCCTAATAACACTATAGATAGTGCAGAGAGGGTAGGCATAATACATAAACGTGTAAGAATGCTGCAGAAGAGGTCTCTAAGTAATACTACAGCTTGTTATGCCTTATACAGCGCCAATTTGTAGTGTTTTAGGCTAGAATAGGGTGTGTTTTAGTGTGGTCTTGGCAAAAGTGCGCCGCTTGGTGTACTGCGCCACTTGGTGTACATCTACGTTAGGTCTTGTAGAACTTTATAGGCTTTATATGTCTATATATTATATACCTGCGAATGAGGAGTACATGTATAGTACTACACTGCAGTATACTACACTGTATAATGTTATACTATAAGACAATAGTGTATCGACATAATAGCTTAACGACATGTTAGCCCTCTTTTCCCTTCGTTACTGCTCTACTATTTTTTCTGCCTCTCTTCTCTTACTTCCTTTCTTGTTCCTTCCTTATTACTGAACAGACTAGCTGTGTCACAAATTAGACTAATCGCCGTCGATATATTCTAGAAATTTGAGGGGTGGAGTAATTGGTTGTAGGTGAAAGACGCTGTTTGCGTGGCCGCGGCGGTTGTGCGCAAGGCATGGTGTCTTCAGATACAGAAAACAGACATAGTCCAAACCTCAGGTCTTTGAGTAAGCTTTATCGAAATCCAAAATTGAGACATGCTCGTGTGTACACGACGGATATGGGAGTTGCTGTACCTCCAGTCTTGCCTAGCATGAGCTTCTTCTTTCTTCTATCTATACGTCTGCCTCCTAGATGAGTGTGACGTCTTGGACGCTATGTTCATCTCCGAAGATTCGTCGTAATTGTGCGTGATATTCCTCTCGATCCGATACCTGATTGGGTATCTCGGCCTCCATACCGCTACGCATGTCAGGCCAACGGTTATAAGATCTGTATGACCAGAACGTTCCCACGCGAGTGTATCGTGAATCCCCTTCTTCTAACACAACTAAGCCTCTTACTGCATTCCACTCTATAGTGGAAAGCACTAGTAGTCGTGTGATTCGATCGGAACCTGCTTGAACGTTTGGCTCGTTGGGGTAATCGAAACGGATGTGAAGTGGTTTAGGTTCTACGTAGCCTTTCGTATGCTCAGGCTCCTCAAAAGAGGGCTGGGGCACTGGGTACAAGAGGCCTCTGACTTTGAGTCCTGGATCTTGAATAATGCTGTATGGGTGGTCTTGGGACATGACCCCCTTGACACCATATGGAAACTGAAGATGTTCATTTTGACGCCATGGCTTACGCCATTGATCAGAGTTGAAATTCCAAAAATCCACTGGACCATCATAGGATGTCCAGCTCCAAGATGGTTGCTTCCTCAGGGTATGGTTTGCATTATCCCAATCACCGGGTCTCCAGAACAGGCCATTAACCAAGTCCGACTCCCACAAGCCACAACAAAACGCTGTCCCTAACATTGAAGCAGATTCTTTTGCTATAGAAGAAATGGCAGGAAGTTGATCGTGGACATATGTCAACTTTCGTCTCGTATACATCTTGATGAGGTCATACCAGTGCGAGTGGATATCTTCAGCTGCCCTCGTATTTCCTGAATGTTGGACTATAGGCATTAAGGGTGCAAAGTCTTCATCGAAATACCCATTGATGCAATAGTGAGCGCCAGATAGCCATCCATCGCACTCTTGAGCTGAACCTTCGGCGCCGTAGCAAACCCATGTTGTCTGACTCTTGCGAAATTGTAGCCGTCTTTTGGAAAACAGTAATTCTTGTAGAGTCCATCCTCTTTCGTACCAGGGTTCGGGTTCATCTAAATCATTTGGTACGAGAATCACCGATCCAGTCTTCTCCTCGTCACCAGATTTCGCCCACTTGAATCGAAAGACGGGCCATGGTCGTGGATATTCCTTGGGATGATAGCTCTTGTTTAGAGTGAAGGTCCGGGAATGTAGAAAGCCTTCTTTCACGTTTCTGGCGGCAGAGGGCACAAGAGTGAACGTTGCGTTGCGGTAAATCTGGCCCATGATTGCAAGTTCACGAGTTTTCCAGTCCGGATCGTCCTGGATCACACAGAGGGCATCTACCCATAGCAGTCGAAATCCAAGTTCTTGGGTCGTGATGACTGCATCCCTGATGGTGGGGTCGAGTTTCCATGTACTGATTCCTGAGAGCAGATCATCTCTAGTGCTCTTTGTAAGCATAACTGATTGTGTGCTCGTCCCCCAACAGTACGATAGCGCAATATACTGCTCTATTCTGCCTTTGGGTGCCTCGAGCAGTTCGACAAGATCAGGATTGGATACGTCCAGGATGAGCGAAGGCATAGATGCCGGAAGACTGCTGATGCCGCAATGATGATCCATCTGACACTTTCGCAACCAGTCCCGATAGAGCTCCATGGAATCTTTGGATTGTGGGCGCGAATTGATTGGTGTCCCGATGAAACGTTTTGTTCGGCTAGTAAGATTGTCTAGGAGTAATTGTCAGGGCAACTGGAACTCAGGAATCGGAAGTACCATACCTGGAGTTGACAACACCCAGAAATGAGCTGAGTGCTCTTGCAACAAAAAGCCTCGGCCTCCGTGGACATGATTACGATGAGTGGGAGGATTCACTGGCCTCATAGGTAGTATCAGAACCAAATCGACTTCCGTAGCTTGGACTTTGAAGTCATTACGAGACTTGTATCGCAGTATCACCCGGACAAAGTCTTCCTGTGTCACAAGATGAACCTGGTCGTTAGCTGGAGCGATGAAAGATAGGGTAATGGGTCCAAGAAGGTTCTGATGCTATGTTCGATGGCAATCGTAGACACCCGGCATGCGAACGTATGACTTCCTTCTAAAGGCGCGTCATTGCCTACAAGGCTGAGACCAGCTCGTGACATCTGCATATTTGGAGGCGGACAAAAGGACTTCGAAATCGTCTTTCTGCTACTGCACATGTACGGAGCTTTCGAGAGCGATCATGCCTAAAGTTTGGTATTTCTGGCACTGCTTGATAGTTCAATGTATGTCTGTAGGGGCTGCGGTACCGCAAGATTCTCGAACCATGGAGGAAGCCGGGGAATCTCGTCTACTGTAAATAAATCTAACCGTCGCATAGCTTGGTTGAGAAGGCCGTATGAGCTAGATTTTCTTTCAGAAGGCTGGAGCGATGCTTCGCTCAAACTGTGCTAGAAGTGAGAGCACGGATCAGTGACTGATACAGCAGCTACTCTGTCCACCATTACCCTGGCCCTAAACTTATCTTAATCAATTGGAACCTCACGCTACAACTACGTCCAGTACCCTCCGTGCGTCCTTCCGCAGCTCAACCCACCCATCCTTCTCGACTCTGACAATTTTGCCATCGACACATATCCGTCGCCATCGCCCGTCTTCCTCCCTGCCCTCAAAGTCAATGCGCAAACCATCGATGGATTCGTAGCGTATAGCAGCCTCTTCAACATGCTTCCCGCCTTGGTACGCTAGCGTCATCAACCGCATAGCCTCATCTCCACTAGTCGGTCCAAAGTACACAAGATGCATACTCCCATCCAACGGCTTCGAGTGCGGCGAAATACAAAACGGTTGCTCGAGGTTCGACACCATGGTAGCAAGCGTATACAAGTGCTCCGTATCTTCCAGCGCCGTCCACTGCTCGCTTTTCAGCACGGATACCTTCGCCTTGTACGTATGCGGCGAGCCTTCAGCAGGATACAACGCCTCTTTCGCAGCCATCTTGAAGCGCTCAACACCGAACTTGCGGTACTCGGCTGTGTCGCTGTCCGCCACGAGGGAGGCGTGCATGCCCCAGCTGCATACCACAGCACCGTGTAGGGCTGGCCGGCCAGATAAGGGATCGGTAGAGAGCTCTTCTTCGCGGCGCGCTTCGTCGGTAAGGAGGCGTGCGCCGGGCGAGAAAGATGTCGTGAAGATGGGTAGTGGTTGCGACTGCGGCGACGAGAGCGCGTTGAGGCCCCAGGTGTTTGCCTTTGCGGCGTTGATGGAGTGATAGAGGGCGTTTGCGGTGCCCAGGGGTAGTAGTACGACTTGCGGCGCTGTGTAGGTTGGTGATGTGGTGTGCGATGAAAGGCCGTTGACGAGATCAATGACCCCGCCATCGCCGGACAAGACAATGAGGCGGAGTGCCGTTCCTGCATTCGCTTTTGGGAAGAACGTGTAGTTGGCAAGTTCGAGCACACTAGTCGCCGATGTCGTGGTGTGCACATTGAACTTTTGGTGATCCTGAGGGTACACTGCAGCTAGGAGTGGACCTACGCATTCATCATAAAAGATAGCTGCCCCCTGGTGCCCTGAGCCAATTGAGAGGATCACGTGTGTTTCGCAAACATTCGCCTTCACATTTCCACCTTCTCCAGCCAAAGATTTCGTGATTTTCGCCAATCGTGGGTGCTTTGTGGTATCGTTGTTGAGCTCCAGGACAGCTTCAATTGAGCTTGAGCTATCTGAACACTGTAACGAGATCATCAAGTGCTTGGGATCCTCAACTGCTGCCTCGCCATCTTTAATGCTCACTGCACTATTACTCTGGGGCTCGGCCATCTCCTAGACAAGTGGCCGTGGCTGAACTCAAGGCCAGCACGCCACGTGGATGTTGGTGGTTCGAATGTCTATTTGGCTCAAACAAAAGATGACTGAAAACTGCTAGAATGTGGGGTCGACATGAGATGTTTCGATGCGACTTTGGGCCTCCAGAATGTGCACTGTGGCTCTTGGGTGGAGAGTAAGACTGCGGTCGCCATGGTGAGAGACGATAACTGTCGTGACTGCAGGAGCGGCAGGGGTCCACTTGCTATTCACCCGCATTTGTTGACTCTGCGTGTTCACGCTAATGTCTCATGCGAGGAAGGTACCACTGCGAAGGCAGGAAGGGACCAAAACCTGCTGCGAGAACTTTATATGTAGTTGCTGAGAACCATGTTTAATTCCTAGACCATGGTGCTTTTGAAACAACCAAAAAGGAACACAGGGATTGCCAGAACAAACCACGCGCTGTCAGCTTCTGACAGGCCGGGTTACGTCATCCGCCTACGCTTGGCCAGCCGGCAGCTTTCCAGCTCCAGGCTCAGCCACGAACCGTCAACACACAAACCAGCGACGATCTCAGTTGCATTGTCTACGACTTCATCGCACAACATCTGCTGCGTCGCAGTTCTTCCGCCAGCATCCGCGCCGAGCGTAAAGCCGACAACCGTATCAGGCTTACATATCCGTGCCTCATTGGCAGCCTTGCGCATGCGCACACCGAATCTCACCCACACTCTCAACTCTTCGACACCGACGCAATGAACGGCGGCTGGGTTTTCCTGATTATTCTGCTTTTGCTCGTCTCAGGCGCCTACTTTGGGTGGTATTTCTACGCCCAATGGAATGCCAAGAAAAATGGGCTGCCTCCGCCGTCGATGAACCCAATTGCTGCCTTCAAGGCTTCTCGCGGCGGCGATTCCAACTACCCTGGCCCTGCGCCCACCGGAATCAAGGGCTGGATTGACGGGCAGGTCCGCAAATTCAAGAATAGGAACAATCGCTCTGCCGCTGGAGCCTACGAGGGTGACTACAGCGCAACTGGTGGCGCAGCACGAGGCCGTGGCGCGGGCAGCCGCCTCGATCCAGATGAGGCATGGTCAGCAAGAGTTGGCGACGAAGCGTACTACGAGGAGCAAGAGCTCGGTCTACACGAACCTCCGCGCGGCGCAAACCCCTACGCATCCACCAACTACGCGCCCCAGCCCCACGAAGACCGCGGCCGCAGCCGCACGCGCGATAGCTACGACGATCAGCTCGACGGGAGAAGTGCGCGCAACGACCCATTCGGCGATGACCACGCAACAAGTCTGCGCGGTGTCAGCCCTCGACCGCTCAAGTACGGCGAGGACACAAGCTACCACGGTGGAGCCACGGCCCAGATGCCCCAGGTTCCGCAGATCAAGACCCACAAGAAGGCGGGGAGCGTGAACAGTGCTGAGAACAGCCCAACGGAGAGCAGAAGGAGCGTCTTCAGGGAGGCGATATGAGACGCTGTTCACAACCACGATGGTGGCTTTGAAGAGGATGGTGAATTTACGATACCTTCATGTACGACTGGTGTTTGCTGGGATTCGGGTCTATTGAGGCGTATATACCTTTTTTACTTGTTCAAAAGCTGCTTTCCATGTTCGATCTTGTTCTTTTGCGCCATTGTTTGATCTGTTAACAGCTGATGTTATCGATGGAATGACGCAGCGAAGGTACGAGGCACACCCCCTCTCGCTACCATGACTCTCGAGCCTCAAATCTATTGATCAATGTCACCCAGTCAATCCTCATCCCTCATCTCGCCGTCATCTCTGCTCCCTTTCTCGGCCTGATGCCGAGCTGGCTCCATTTCCAGGAGATGCTTTTGACGCACAATGCACTCGCTCACATCGACTTCAAAAATTCTTGTTGTAGCGGCTGGATAATTATGCATGGTCTGGTCGCTGCACGTCGACCATTGCATGTCGCTATCTCCGCGCTTGCATAGATTACAGCTCTGGTTGCAACAGGTCTGACCTTTGGCAATTTTGTTCATTCCATGTTTTGGCTGGTCGATGGGAGCTTGAAGATACCCTACGCCTGTGAAAAATAGCCCAACTCAATGAAAGAAACGAGTCATTCAAGCCCCTACTAACAGCCGTTCTATTGAGGAGCAGTACATCAATTCTTTTCAGCTCTCAAGTTGCAAGAGGTTCCAAGAGTGTAGGCTTGTTCTCCTCGCCATCTTCTTTGGTGTGACACTGGGCGTACTGTCCGCTGCTTCTAGGCAAGCTCATAACTCTCCCGCTGGCAGAGCGTTCTGTTGGCCAGGCAAAAGAACTGTGGGATCAGGACGCTGTTCAACTGCACTACTAAACCGCCTATTAGTCTTGTATTGAATTGCTTTGAATGTGTAGTTCCCGGGGAAAAGATGATGAACTTGGGCTTCTCACCCTTCTGTGTGTCTCACGTTTGGTCTACGCCTACCAGGAGGATACCTGGATGGATGGGCCTTGGCCTGGTGAGCCTGCAGCGCGTCTGCACGTTTGTAAATCCTGTCACAGTCAGGCTCGGGACATCGATGAAATGGATGTCGCTCTTCGTGGACGGTTTGTCTGTGTCGAGCGAGATTCCGTTTGTATGATGCAGGGTTATTCCTTGATAAATCATGAAAAGTTTGAAGCGTACTATTAGAGTGTTGCATAGGGAGAGGGTGCACTGGAAACTCTTTGTTAACATTGCGGCAATGAGCATTCGCCTGCAGACATGGACTTACCATAACCATCTGAAGCAAGATAGAAACCTGGAGGAGCGTTGGAACTACTGGAGCTCGATTGTGGGAATGTCTGTAGCAACTCGAGATTACGAAAAGATGATGGTGAAACCCCAGAGACTGATTGTGAGTCTGGTAGCCTCAGTTCTTTGGTATCACCTCTCTCCAAATCCGACACAGCATTGCCAGGTTCGGGATCCAGCCGCTGCGTCGGCCACATCACCATCGTAATCCCCCAGCCAGGTTGAATCTCACTGTTCCAGGCCGATGGAAGAATAATTTCGTTATCCGGTGATATAAGGTAGTAACTCCCTTGGCTGACTTCATGACCAATGTTATCCAACTGCTCGCAAGCTTGGTTGATCAATTTCTTCATACCCTTTGCGGTTGTCAGTCTAAACACAGACGATGACAGATTTTACGAAAGCGTCACTTACGTCCCAAGTTTTGCACAGGTGCCACGGGAATGTAAAATCACGGCCAATTGCATCCTTGAATTTGACAGGAGCTTCTAGCTCCAGACTCTCGTCCTCGTGAGCCAGAGCGAGTTTCTCAGGTGCTGCTAGGTCATCTTTGTCGCTGTTCTCTTTCATTTTATGAGCAGTAGCCTTGACGGCAGCCTCAACGGTTGCCTCGACGTCAAGCTGCCCATCTTTTTCGGATATCAGAAGAGTCGCGATGGTGGTTTCGACTCCGGAGTCGCCTGACTGGATTTTATCGTCATCGTGACTACCAAGTTGTTCAAGTTCTTGGTCCAAGGCTTTCGAGTCACCATCGGCTTCCACCACCGCAGCTGGAGTGGCAAATAAAGCAAGTTGCTCTTGATGCTGACCAAGGTGCTTTTGAAGTCTACGTAGGGTCATACTTTCAGTGCAAAGCTGGCAAGTCACGCGTTCGGACAGATCTGCACTTCGCGCAGAAGTGCGCTTGAGGGCAGAATACATGGCTGACCCAGCCAGATCCGCATGATCTGTTTGGACGTGTTCATAGAACGCTGGCTCTGATGTGAAAATCATGGTGCAGCCTTCCACACATTGAAACTTTGTGCGGTGCGCGTTTAGCTCATGATCAAACCAAGCATGGCGCGAATCGTACAATCGATCAGCGGTTGGACAGCCTTCGAAAGTGCAACAGTATGGATGAAGATCCTGGTATATGTGATGCTTGGACAAGTTAGGTTTGACCCAGCCTAGATGAAGTATACATACTTCCACGCCGCGGTCGTGTATGCCGCAATGAATGAGAAACACAGTGGACACTCGAAAGGCTGGTTCTTTGACGCGTCTACCAGCAAACAGGGAGTCCTTAGAGTATCTTTGAGTGAGGACGCATATGAAGTTTGAGAGACTGTCTCATCGCCACTGTCAAACGGAATGTCATCGTTTGACTCCGGTCGGGTCGAGGACGGAATGGGAGTTGCTTCTGTTGAATTGTTTGTATGCTCTGTTCTAGGCTCCTCAAAACCTAGAGTCTCTATGCCTTTGGACAACTTTTGGCAATGTCTTTGTCGGTAAGCGAAGTACTGTCTCCTGCTCGAAATAGCTCGACCAAGTCTTCTCGTCAGATACGAAGCACATCTACTGAACTTGGCTTCAACGTGTTGTACATCATATGGCTCGTAGAACGACAGATCGATGCACAATGCCTGACGACTCAGTGCAGGTTCTCGTATAGCCAAGGTGAGGCGCATAAGAGAGGTTATAGTCGACTTCAGCCTGGCGTAAAGTTGCTTGAGCTCGGTATTGCCTTGTAGCGTGCCATTGCTTTCACCATGGTGCCCATCGTCCAAAACGTCCGAGTCTGAGTCCGATAATGCTTCTTTATCCCAAGGTACCCTAGTTTCCTCTACTACGGTAATTGCTTCCATGAATCAATGGATAAATCTATACAAGCGTGGCCGCATACTGACCATTGCCCAGCACTCTAGAAAGCGACGCAATCAAATCGTGCGTTTCAGACTTCAGTTGGACGGCATCACGAAGTCGATATTCTAGGGACCGGCGGCCTGATTGAAAAGTTGTCAGAAACTTAGGGAAGTATATCAAAGGAGGCTGTGGCAACTTTTCCTGTAGGCAGCGATGTTGCCAGCCCTATAGCTGTTACATTGTTGATTCCTAGTCGTGAAGAGGAAGCCTACCAAAGTTTGAAGCGATCAAATTTGTCCAGAATCAGCTCAGCAGAGACTTGATCAGCAAAACGGGTGGGATTTCCCAGACTCTCCGCAAGGCTGAGGAATCCACGAGCGCAACGATCAACAGCTATCGGGATGGAGATGTTTGATATTGCAGGCCCCATGACTGCTATTTCGCAGAAGAGCACAGCTTGTGGGGTAGGATAGAAAGAAGAATTCGTGTGAGCCTGCCGCTGTGTTCATTGCATAGGATCCTGCTTGACTGCAGGAGAAATGCACGTCGCTTCAGAGGAGAGACCGTGTGCAACTGGCCGTCAACCTTGCCTCAAGCGTTCTGTAACTTTACGAGACGCCATGGCTTGACCAAGACTGGAATATCAATGATGTATATTTCGTGGATTGATCTGGCTCTACGTTCTATGATCAGCCATTTGTGTCGCGAAGGCTCGGCACCACCAGGAAGATATCAACTGATGCCGGATCTAACAGCCGCCCGCGTATGATACGAAATCAGGCCCTCTTTGCGCTCGGTATTGCTTTGATTGAACTCTGGTATGGCGAGACGATCTCAGCCCTCTACGAAGTCCAGGATGGAGATCGAAACCTAGAAGACTTGCAAAGTAAATTTGTCACGAGGTTCAACACGGCAGACAGGGTAGCGGAAGAAATTGCACATGATGCTGGTGCATTGTACAGCGAAGCAGTCAAGAGGTGCATCCGATGTGACTTCAGACTCTCAGCGTATGATTTGAATAACGTCCACTTCCAAAAAGCTGTTTTTCAAGAGGTGGTGACAAAAATGAAAGAATCTTACGATTTCATGACCCAGGCCAGCTAGACCTTACAAGGAATTAGGTTGAAGGCAATTGCTCGAGGTGCGACAATTGGCATTTTGGGCCTAAATCTAGTAAGTACCTGCATATCTCCTGGACCTCATCTGTGCGACTTGTAGATTACGTAATCAGAAATGTGTTAACACATACAGAACATAACGCTTGCAGTACTCAATTTGACACTACAGTAGCTGAGCCAGTTTCGTATAGCAGGTCATTCACCGCCACTCAAGAAGCGTTTCAAACGTGAGAAGACCGATCGGGTTGCATAATAGGTGACAAGGAAGCACCGGCGAGTCAGGAGAAGAGAAGCAACGCAACATGTGTAATCTTGTTCGGAAACTTGAGAGCCAGAATTCAGTTTTGATCATGTGTCTATAATCTGGAAGACAAAATGAGAATTACTGTTGTGCCAATGTCGAAAAGAAATTCCCGTCTCTCATGTTATCTGATGCTGATGACGTGGCACGAGCCGAACGAGTGTGCGAATCCTGCCGCATGCCTGTCGCAAACCCGTGACTCAAGATAGCGGTGGCCAACACTGTCTTCCGCGTCTGACACACCCGTGAGCGTTCATGCGCTATGTATACACTAGTCACTGTATGTAACCCTCGTGCTCGTACCAACCGGCTGTCAGAGACAAAGCTGGGGCAGCCAACGACAGAACGGGAAATGATAACACAAGCAACAAACTCCTCGAAAGCTTGTTTGACATGGCCTCAAGCCGTTAACACGCTGCACCGTCTTTGGTCTGGTCTGCTTATGTTTTAGTGTTCCATCTGGAAGATCGCAGTTGATTCCCAATCATGTGTGGAACTGACAGCAAGCCAAGATGTCGACCTCTAGGTACGCCGACCGGCTGACAGCCTAGATATCTTGACACTGCAGTAGCTTCCTGAGCACCGAATTGTATTCGTCTATCTCATTTGTCAAAACTCATGTGCAGGTTCAAAGTGATAAATATGCTTTTGTACCAGGTCGGTTCAGGATGTCCAAGACTACTGGGACCACAGCAAGTATCCCAGCCTCAGAAGTCATCCCTTGCTTGCCTGCTCAACGCTACTGAGGGTTTAAATTATCAAGATATCTCACCTACAGCGTTCTTGGCAGCAGTTCTATGAAACCAGCACCATTATGATCCTCTCAGTATGAGCCAAGACCGCGTAGATGAGAGTTGTTGTTTGGCTGTTCTTTGACCTGCACACGGACCCGCGCCGTTGTGCGAAGGCCAGTCTCGACCACCCCGCGTCCAACCTTCTACGGGACTAGCTATCGAATGAAAATTGCGTACGAGTCCCATTCAGGAGGCTTGAATCGATGAATCTGGCGATTTGACACTCACGGATGCTGTTTTCTCGATCGGCGCATTGACGCAAACGGTCATGTGCATTCCTTGCCTCAGCCCTACCGTTCGCGACTATTCGTACTGTTAGTGTGCATTCTTGATTGGCTTCGAAGAATTCCACTACGTAGATTGGATGGCTGTATGCAGACATCTTCATAGTGGTAGCCTTACGCCAGAGTTGGGGTGCATCTATCCCAGAAAGTATAAACAAGCACCCAGCTCGAGGGTACCGAGTAGGTCCAATCTCCACACTACCAAACGGTAGTAGCTCGTGATTTGTCGATCCACGCAAAATCTCTCTCTGTTATAATGAGTCTCTTCGCAGAGTGCATTCCCCTGAAGCCCAAGTCCTGCGCGCCGTCAACAAACGGCGACTTGATTTATCCGGTACATAAGCTTGACGATACCAAAGTCTTCCGAAACCTTCTACTCGCATGGACTATTAGATTCAACGACGTGCTAGACGCGGAAAAGCTCCGCTGCTCATTAGCAAGCTTATTGGAGATTGGGCACTGGAGGAAACTCGGCGGACGTTTGAGGCTGAAGGTAAAAGAGAACTGAAGTACAAATTTTTGCGGTGCTAATTAAATCATCAGAAAAATGGATTACTGGAGATGCATGTGCCACAAAGGTTCACAGCAGATCGACCAGCATTTTCCTTCCATCACGAGCGGGTTGATGTGGCTCTAGAAGACTGCGAGGCTACGAAGGACTTCCCTAGGCCCACTGATGATGTATCATTCTGGCCTAGCCCCCTATCTTTCCAAGCTTTTACGTGTCCCACTGGTGTGCCAACTTGTCCAAAAGATCTTTGGTCGCTGGATATACCGCAGATGTCGCTGCGTATCGTAACATTCACCAATGCGACCCTGATCACAATAACGTGGCCACATACCCTGATGGATATCATGGGACAGCGGGCTCTTCTGCGAGCTTGGTCGCTTGTTCTTCAAGGCAAAGTATCAGAGGTTCCACCTGTGCTTGGGGCACACACGGATGTTCTGTCTGAGGCTGCAGCTATCCTAAAAGGAGAGCCGCAGGAGTTCAAACTCAAGCCCAAACAACTGAAAGGACCAACCGTCATCAAGTTTATCGCGAGATATCTTTGGGACATGGTTTGCGGTCCAGATCCAGAAACTCAAACTATATGCCTTCCGTTCCAGATTATGGAAGCACTGCGACATCAAGCACAGCTCGACATTGGTACTTCGGCGGCTGGAGAGAAGCCATCTTTTGTGAGCGACGGCGACATACTCACAGCGTGGGTGATGCGGGCAATTGGAACTTCGTTACCTCGCGCACGACCTATGACAGCACTACATGTGATGAATGCGCGATTTCGAATTCCATCGCTGAGTAATGCTCCTGGAATATACCTGCAGAACATGATACTGCCAGCAAACACATTTCTTTCTGCGGAAGACACTCTAGCCCCCATCGGTACGATCGCTGCGAGCAATCGAAAGCATCTCGTCGAACAAGCAACAGAAGCACAGGTACTGGCGTGTTTGCGCGAGCAGTATCAGGCGAAAGACCCTTCCAAGCTACTCTACAGCGATGCAAATGCATTACCTGTACCTTTCACAAATTGGACCAAAGCCAACTTGCTTCATGCTGCGGATTTCCATCCTGCAGTTGTGCGTACCGGCGGGGATGTGAAGCAGCCAAGATGCAATCCTCCAGGGACGCCGATATTCCATCATGTGTCAGCGATGAAACAGAGCCGAACGACAAAATTGATGATAGTTATCATGGGTAAAGATCATCAGAACAACTACTGGCTTACGATGACGTTGCCACCTGTGGTATGGACGAAGATTAAGGAATCGCTTGAAAAACTCCAAACGCCTCAGGATGCAAAGCCAGGCCTGCAAGCAACCTGTCAAGAGCTACGTGTCTCCGACTTATCCAGCCGGAATGACTCGACTGTGGAGAGTCTGAAACAGCAAAACCTCACAACCGTCTGCAAAATCCCCTCAAATGATACTGGGTCGGATCCTAAAATTGTAAAATCATAGTTGCGACCGTAGCTTGCTGGATCACATTCGGCGGTTTGCGGTTCGTAAACTCGGCAGCAACTTCCGAGGCCTCAGTTCTCGGTAACGGCCTCCGGTCCGACCGGAACTCCAACTCCATATAACTGATATCAAATCATCTGCAAGGACACAAGGTCTCATATTCCACGAACAGGAAAATACGAACCAACAACTGGACCCGACCAGGCAGGTGCTGCATTGTCGAGCCATGAGATATATCACCGAAGCGCAAGCGAAGGCAGCTGTCAACATCAAGTCAGCGCTTCCACTCTTTCGATCCGCATACTTGCAGTGCAATGCCGGGGGTATTTCCACTGGACCGCGGCTTATTATGCCCATCTGTGATTCGGGCAACAAAGGCCAGTGGTTAATTGCGAACTATCCCGCAGAGGACTTCTTCGGTTCAAAGTTCTCTGCTGTATTTCCCAGCAACCTCCAGCAAGGCCTGCCTGCTACAATCTCGACTATCAGCCTGTATTCTAGCAAGACGGGTGAATTGAAAGCGGTGATAGAAGCCAATGCGCTCACAGCAATCAAGACCGCTTCCAGTGCTGCAATCGCAACTGACTTGCTATCCCGCAAAGATTCATCGACTCTCGCAATCATCGGCTCTGGAATTCAAGCCTTCAATCAAGTACTAGCAATTCGAGAAGTACGCGACATTCGTCATGTCATCATATATGACTTGGAAGTCACGCGCGCCAAGAGATTTGTCGAGTTCTTGCAAGGAACCGATGACTATAATGTACGCACAACGATTGCTCAGTCGGCAGATGAGGCTGTCTCACAAGCAGACATCATTTGCACATGCACAAGCTCACAGGAGCCTGTCTTCAAGGGTACTAGCCTACGTCCTGGAGCCCATGTCAATGCCATTGGCTCGTACGCGCCAGACATGCAAGAAATTGATTCTGAGACGGTACTTCGGGCAAGTCGTATTGTTACAGAGCATGTGGATGGGCTCTGGATAGCTGCAGGCGATTTGCTTGAACCACTGAATAAGGGACTCATCAAGAAGAATAAGGTCGATGGATCAGTCGGCGACTTGCTAGCGGGGACTGTGACTGCTCGCAAAGATGATGAAGAAATCACCCTCTATGAAAGTGTCGGCTCTGCAGTCTTGGACCTAGCAATTGCTGTAGAAACATACAAGCGTTTAGTTGAGTCAGAGCCAGCTGCAGTTTAGTAATGGTAAAAAAAGAACAGGCTTCTTCGTACTCTACCTCTACCTTTACCCTGCCTTTTTACCACTGTAGGTGGGCGTTGTAAGTCAAGGGGTTAAGGATGTTACCCTTAGCCTGGATAACCTTGTCAGACCATGGGGGAGGGTTGGGCGAGGATGTCACCAAGGACCAGTGCGGCGTGCCTGAGCGCGAGACGGAGACAACGGACCAGCCGCGGTGGGCGGCAGCGCGTCAGATGCGGCTGTCTGGGGGTTGTCAGTGTCTTAAATTTAGGATAGAGGCCGTTGTGAACGCACCTAACAGTCTTAGTACTGTTTACGCCAATACCTCGCAATGGGCGGTCTCTGATATTTGTTTCCTTACCAGACACCAATCATCTTGCGATCCTCAGGTCCCGGACTCGATATTACGAAACATGTTGAGTCTCAGAGTGGAAAATGCGTCCGATTTATTATGACGTACACTAATGAAAAACCTACTAGTAAGCGCATCCCGATCTGTGAAGCAGGCCCGCTGACGATCGATCAGGCGTGCAGCCATCCGCCCCAGCCTTGCACTTGCGGATGCCACACGCGCTTCGGGACGTTATGAATAGCGCTTTCGATGCGCCACACTCGCAGGACAATGCGACTCTGGAAATGACCAGGTATTGAGTGACTGGCTGCGCCTTGTTCAAACTACCCGTGGCTTGTCGTGATCCATGATGAAGAAATGCATACATACCGTGGCATGTTGTGGAGTCTTAAGGCTTGGTGTGTCTTTAGAATCGATGAATTAGGACGTACCTATCGTGTTGTACAACTACAGCACGCTTTTCGGCACCACGCCACGCACGTAATTTGGCTGGGGGTCGAAATGCATGTCAGAAGATGGCTTGCCTCGGCCTTGTTTCTCGCACCACCACCACTTTCATAAAGACATTCACAACATCGCAAACATGCGTCGACCTTCCCCTCCTCCTTGCTCCTTGAACCGGTTCCCTCCAATCTGTCAGCCTGGCCAAAACCTGCGATGGGACTCACAATCCTTGGCGCCGCATGGCAGGACCTGAAGCGCGACCTCAAAGCGACACGATGGCTGCGCGGCCTAGGTTGGTTTGCAGGAGCCATGTGGTTCATCGGCCTTCTCATCAGCGCCATCTTCCTTGGCATGATGTCGGCTTCCACTACTGATTCCACGGCCTGTCAGCCTGATGGCAGTTTCAGTGTATATCCTGGCACGTTCAATATGTGGTCTTCAACGGGGTTTTTCCAAATTACGCTCAGTGGGGGGAGTTTAAATTTTGCGCAGGCGAAGGCTGTGGATATTGCGTGGGATATTGTAAGTTAGTCGGGTATCCTGTGGCTATGGATCGCGATGATGCTGACAGACAAAGGGCGTTGGCCGTGGCGGGCAGGTTGTTTTGGCCCTCATATCGTGGCGCGAGTTTGCGCGGTATCTGAGTATTTGTATGGAGAGCGAGCCGGTCTCCTATCAAGTATTCTGCAACATCTTCATTGTGGGCGACGCATCTGTTATTTCAACCTGCCGCACAATCAAGAGCTTTGTTTGCCAGCGCAGACTAAGGTCCAGAGTTGCTATGATTTTCATGGTTGCTACCATGGTGTTTATACTTGCGTTTCCGACGCTTATAAGTGCTATGAGTGGGTATGATTCTAATGTCTCGTCGAGGGTCCTGGATCGGAACAATTATCTCGTCCCGTTCAACGAGTTCCATAGGCCGCTCTACTTCATTCAGGATGCCAATAGGATTCAGGAAAAGAGCAATAGATGGGTGTGGGATAACCCTAATTACAGGGGTGGTACGTGTACTGCTTTGTTGTTTGAAACCAGCGAAAGCATATAGTGACGATGACGAACAGATCCTGTGCTAGGCTATGCTTCCCAATCAGACACCCTGCTGTATGGCATCGCTACCTGTAAGATTAACAGTTTGACATCTGTTGAGTATCCACTAAGCAGCTGCAGATGTCGCGAAATACGGCCTTGGTGGACAGCGTAACGAATCATCTGTGTTCGCCCAATGGTACCAGTATGGCGACAATATCACTCTTGACGCTCCCACGCTCAACATCACCGCATATACCCTGGATGACCCGGATCTCCCAGGCTATAATGCCTCCGGCGCACTGGGTACGACCTGGTTCAAGAACGACGAGTTGTTTGACTGGGCGTACATGAAAGCTAACGGGAAGTGCCAAAATATAGATGTGCGCTCTTCTCATTCCCCATATGCCACCCATGCTCAACTAACCACCACAGACCTATAAATGGGGCTTCTCCTTCCTACAGCTCTACATTTGCATCTTGCTCCTCATCCTCTGGACGATAGGAATCTACACAATGTGGATCTACACTCACTATACGCTTCTTCTCCGCAACCGCCTTTCTGAAACTGTATCTGGCGAATATCGAGCTGTGCTTGAACTTGCCTCGGCCATGACCTCCGAACTGGACCTCACCCACGTCGATATCTCTCTGATGCGCGAGACACAGCTGAGGAAGAGGATCAACAGAGAAATAGGCGGCGGCAGCGTCGCATACGCGTATTCTGATGCGGTACTAAAAACCCATAGTATCCGCTCCGGTCTGCACGCATGGTTCAAAAGGGATAAATGGTGGTTTTGCGCCATGGTTTATACAACAGGCCTCTGCGTATCGTTCTGGATGGTCGCCTTGACATTACCGGGTGACGGGGTAATATGGCTGTGGATATGGTTTTGGTGCGTGTGGATGGGACAGTTTTGGGCGTTTTGCATTGGCACGACGCACGGGAGTCGCGGGCTGATAGTCTTGTTCTGGGCTGTGTTGGGGGCGGTGATGGTCGGGGTGCCTGCGATTGTGTATGAAGGGTCGGCGGATGGGTATGGGGCGTTTCCATGGAGAGGCGGCTAGTTATAGAGGTCTGACATTGTGGTCTCGTGCGTGCGGTTATTGAGAATCGTTACGAATAATTAGTGCTGTCGATTTCGTGGCCGGTGCATCACACGCGCTCCTTGCCGAAGCTTGCGCAAGGTCCAAATGTCCTTTGCTCCATGTATGGGGGAAACCATAGAGGACTGTATTGTAAGCTCCTTGCTTAAAGTACAACCTTAATATTTTAAACACCCCTAAGATGTCTACTACCTTAGGAAACTAAACTACTCTAAGTAGCTCTAATAAAGCTCTACCTATATACAAAGCAGCACTTAGTGCAGGTATAATCTTAGTTGCTAGACTAGACTTATATAAAGGTAATTGCAACAAACATAATGAATAGCTCTTTTAATAGGACCTATTCTTTATATTCTAAGAACAGAATTATTCAGGTTATACTTTAAGCAAAGCTTATAAGCACTATTTAATTAGTTCTTAAGGAAAAATATAGTAATAGAAGGCTAAAAGAGTTAGGCTTATAATAAGAAGTATAGATACTATCTACCTGTCTTAAGAGCAAGGTGTAATAATAAGTAGTATAAAGTAGACTGTCTATCTTAAAAGTTAAGTTAAGATCTAATAACTTAGATTATTACTTAGGTTAATTATAAACTATAAGAGTTATGTTCTTACTTACTATATACTATAGTGTCTTATAAAGTCCTAGAGTCCTATAGGACCTAGTCTTATAAGACTGTAATACTAGTAAGATAAGAAGTAACTGTTACGAACCTGAACAAGAGCCTGGGGGAGGCACGGTTATGTACGGTGGAAAAGTATTACAGGACAGAACAATAACCTTGTTAGAGGCTGCACCCTACCTAGATAATAAAGGTGCACAGGGACAACTAGGCCTAAATAAGTAAAGTGTCTTAATAGGACAAGTTATAACTAAATCTAGAATTCTAGGATAATAAACTAATAAGAGTTACTCCTTATCTTACTAGTATTATAGTCTTATAAGATTAGGTCTTATAAGACTCTAGGACTTTCTAAGATAATATAAGTATATAGTAAAGTAAGAATATAACTCTTATAGTTTGTATTTAACTTAAGTAATAATTTAAGTTATTAAATCTTAATCTAAACCTTTAAGCTAGACAGTTTACTCTATACTACTTATTATTACTCTTACTTTTAAGACAGATAGATAGTATCTGTACTCCTTACTATAAACTCTAAACCCCTTTAGCCTCCTATTACTATATTTATCCTTAAGAACTAATTTAACTGTGCTTACAAGCTTTGCTTAAAGTACAACCTTAACAGTAACTCTTATTAGTTTGTTAGTCTAGAATCCTAGATTTATAACTAGGTTGTTATAAATATTAATAATTTTAAAGAAAAGATCTATATAATCTTTAGAGTTATTAATAAATCCTATCCGCTATAAGGTGATAATAGAGTGTTGAGGTTGTACTTTAAGCAAAGCTTGTAAGCACAGTTTAATTAGTTCTTAAGGATAAATATAGTAACAGGAGGCTAAAGGGGTTTAGAGTTTATAGTAAAGAGTACAGATACTATTTGTCTGTCTTAAAAGTAAGGGTAATAATAAGTAGTATAAAGTAGACTGTTTAGCTTAAAGGTTTAGGTTAAGATCTAATAACTTAAATTATTACTTAGGTTAAATATAAACTATAAGAGTTATATTCCTACTTTACTATATACTTATATTATCTTAGAAAGTCCTAGAGTCCTATAGGACCTAATCTTATAAGACTGTAATACTAGTAAGACAAGGAGTAACTCTTATTAGTCTATTATTCTAGAATCCTAGATTTAGTTATAACTTATCCTATTAAGACACTTTACCTATTTAGGCCTAGTTATCCCTATACACCTTTATTGTCTAGGTAGGGTGTAGCCTCTAATAAGGTTGTTGTTCTGTCCTGTAATACTTTTCTACTGTACATAACTATGCCTCCCCTAGGCTCTTGTTTAGGTTTGTAACACTACCTCCCCTTCCTCTAGCTTATGTCCTTATAAGCTAACCCTATAACGTTGCGCAGTACCTTCTTTTATTATAAGCATAGTAATTATATTAATTATAAAGGTAGCTTAGCTATAGTTACCTGTAAGTATTATGTAAAAGAGAACTTGTTATATAAGTTATTATTATTAAGTAAGAAGTGTAGTAATTATAAATAAGTAGGCACAGAGTTATATGTTCCTGTAGACATCTCTATGCCTAACTTTTCTTAAATTAATAAAAAGATAGAGAAACTCTAAAAGTAAGAAGAAGAAACAGATAAAGTGCTTAAGGCGCAAGAAGCAATTACAAAGGTAGCGCTAGCTAAGATGCAAGCACTTTACTTAAAAGCTTAGCAGTTATATAAGCAAAGGGCGTTGTTAAAACAGCGTAAACAGCAAGTGTTTAATACAGGGGCCTAGGACACTGTAGATATTAAGGTGCTAGAGCAGCAAGCTTATCTTAACAAAGCTGTAGCTTCTGTAAATCCTAATGCTCCTGCTCTAGCAGAAGTTGTAGATTAGTCCTTCTTATAGGACCTTAGTAAGGTGCCTCTAACTGTTAGTAATTTGTAAGGTATATTTTTGTGTTTTCTTATTCTTTATATTTTTATTATTTAAGTTCTAGTTAAAGTTTATTTAATTAGAAGTTAGATAAGTTTTATACTTAAAAGTTTAATTCCTAGTAGTGTTTTCTTTCTTAATACTATAAGAGTTGCTCCCTATAGTTGTTAAGGTTTTCCTGTAGTTCCTATATGTTTTCTAAGTGTAGGTATCCTAACTATTTAACTAGATACTTAGTGTTTTGTCTGTTTCCTTAGTGTTATATTATCTTTTTAACTTCCTATTTATTATTACTGTTAGCTTAGTAGTAGAAGTTTTTCTAGATTAGCGTTCTTAGGTTAGCTAGTTCTAGTAGCAAAGTGTGAAACACGTTGTAGATCTTTGCATCCTTTAGTAGATTAAGTCTGTAGTTTACAGGACTAATTTGTTAGGAAATAAAGAATAGTCTAACTTTAACTTTGTCTAGTTTTTTTATTAGTTGCCTTATGCATAGGTTTTTTGTAAGGAGATACACTTTATCCCCCTTCTTTAGTAGAGGTGCTATTTTTCTTTTCTTATTAACATAAGAGATTGCTTATAACTAAGCTTTAGTAATATTTTTAAGCAATTTCTAATATACTTCCTTTAGTTTATTTACTAAGGATATTACTAATTTTGTTTAGATATTACTATTAAAACTTTATATAAAGAGATTTAGATATCTTCTATAGTTTGTAAAGAACAGCATGTAGCCTATTACTTCTAACTTTTTATTGTTGTATGCAATTTGTGCTATAGGCAAGAGTAAAACCTAGTTGTCTTGCTGCTAGTTGCAGTAGATGCAGAGGTACGTCTCTATTGTCTAGTTTACTTGCTCTGTTTGTCTGTCTGTCTGCAGGTAATAGGCTGTTAATAGCTTTTTCTTAGTACCTACTTCTGCAAGAAACGTTGTCTAGAAGTTTAAGGTGAAGAGCTTGTCTCTGTTGCTAATAATTAATTTAGGTATGCTGTAGTGTTAAACAATCTTGTCTAGGAACACTTGTGCGAGCTGCTCTGCAGTGTAGCTATGTTAGAAAGGCACAAACTTAGTAGCTTTTGTAAATCTATCTACTACTACAAATATTAAATTGTAGTTATAATTTGTAACAGGGTCTCTAGATATAGGTAGCTGTGTAACAAAGTCTATTGTGATATTTGTCTACAGTGCTGTTAGTAGCTCTATTGCCTGTATTTCTCTATATTTTGTGTGTGTACTGTGTTTGTTCTGTTAGTAGGTAACACAATTCTTAATATATTTAGTAACCTTATCTTTTATATTTAGGAACTTATAGTATTATCTAATAAGTTCTATAGTACATGTAATTCCTAGGTGTCTATAAAGCGTATTATTATAGTAATCTTCTATAATCCTTGTCTGTAACTTGTCTAGTACTTATATTAGTATGCGTTATTCCTTCTAAACTTGCATAATTAGATTAAGCTGTTATAATAGTCCTAGGGATCTGTCCCTATTAACTCCTAGAATAGCAGCTTTGTTAATTGTCTTTTCGCCTGCAAGGTTGTGTCTTTAGCTAAGGGTGTCTGCTCTGCTATTATCTTTGCCTAGGGTATACAGTATCTTAAACTTATACTATCTTAACATTTCTAACTATCTTACTTGTTGTCTGTTTAGTACCTTAGTAGTAGTAAAGTGTACTAGGTTTTTGTAATCTGTGTAGATTATAAGTTCTAAACAGCTTTTAGTGTATACTTGCTAATATTCTAAGGCTAATATAATTACTAACAGTTCCTTATTATGTATGTTGTATTGTTCTTCTAGTCCTAAGAACTTGCATAAGTAGTAAGCAATTAGGTACTATTGTCTATCTTTTTCTTGCGTAATGCATACTCCTAATACTAGGTCTAAGGCATCTATTTTTATTTATATTAGTTTATTACTCTTAAATATAATTAGTATTAGGGGGTTAATACATGCCTGTTATAATAACTTAAATACATTATCCTGTTCCTTTCCCTATCTAAAGGGCGTGTCCTTCTGTGTAAGCTTTGTAAGCAGCAAGGCCTTTTTAAAGTAATCTTTAATAAATTATCTATTAAAGTTAATAAACTTAAGGAATTCTTAAATCCCTTTAACTATTATTAGGGTAGGCTAATTCTTTACTACGTTTACCTTAGTATTGCTTATCTTTACTCTATGTTGCCCTACAACAAACCTTAGGAATTCTACTTCTTCCTTGTGCTATTTGCACTTCTTAGGTTTTAGCTAGAGATCTGCTTGTTTTAAGCATTCTAGCACTTCTATAACATGTTGTATGTGCTCTTCTAGTGTCTTTAAGTACACTAGGATGTTGTCTAAGTACGCTACTACTGTCTTGTTAAGATATGCCCTAAGGACGTTGTTAACTAACTCCTAACACGTGGCTAGTGCGTTTGTTAGACTAAACAGCATAACTAGGTACTTGTAGAGTCTGTATCTTATCCTAAATGCCATCTTCTATTCTTTACCTTCCTTTATGCAGATAAGGTTATACACTCCTCTTAAATCTAATACAGTAAAGTACTAAGCTCCTTATAATTAATCTTGCAACTCTGTAATGTTAGGTAAGGGGTATTAATTCTTAATTATAATATTGTTAAGCTTTCTAAAGTTAATATAAGGTTATAACTTGCTGTCTTTCTTAGGTACAAACATAATAGGATACCCTACAGGTAATTCTAATTGTCTAATAAATCCCTTTTTAAGGTTCTCTTTAATATATTTGCATAATACAGTAAGTTCCTTTTTTAATAGTTAATATAGAGGCCTAAAAGTTAGTTACTTTCCTTCCTAGAGCTTAATCTTGTAATCCTAGGGCTTATACTTAGGCAAGGCTTTTGCTGTAAGCTCTTCTTTAAACATCTATACATACTGTCTGTACATATTAGGGATAGCAGGAGGTGCACTCTTCTCCTTAATTATTACTTTATAAGCTAGGGGCTAGTTAGTCTCTATATAATTAACTGCTTATGTTTAGCACGTCTTAGTTAAAAGGATATTGCTAATCTCTTTCTTATCTCTTAGCCGCTCTAGGGCTTGTGGAGGTTCTAACTGTGGTGTGCCGCAAGCACAGTCCTTCTGCAGTGTTAACTTGCTACACGTCTAATCTATCTGTAGGTTGTGACGTTGTAACTATAGTAATCCTAATATAACGTTGTAGGTAGCCATGCCTAACACATCTAGGGTTATTAGCTTGTAGTAATCTTGTATCCTTAGAGGTCGTAGTAATACTTTATAGGTTACTAAGGACTCTCCTAGCATTAGTTCTCTGTTAGCAACTTATAAAAGGTATAGCTTATCCTTTCTTTGCTTAGTTATACCTGCATAATTAATAGCAGATTAAGACACGTAATTTCCTTGTGCTCCTAAGTCCACTAGTGCTGTTATCTGTTTGCCATTTAGCACAACAGGAATCCTAATAAGGTAATCAGTCCTAATAGAATTAATAGATTAATCCCTAGCGCTTAATACTAGCGCTTGTCTAAAAAAGACTCTTCTAATTCTAATTCTTCCTCTAATTTGCTAGCTTTGTACTCCTATAGCCCTGCAAATCCTTAGTTACGTTTTGTGGCCTAGTGTAAGCTACAGTTAGGGTTAAGGCATTATTACTAACATAGGTTTAGACATTCTTTGTTAATAACTAGGAACTTAAGGCCTGCTAGTTATAGCAACACTTCTCTAGGGAAGCATTGCTTCTCCCTCTTGTCCTATAAGTGTACTTCGCAGATATTGTTAGTGCATCTAAACTACTGTTTATTACAAGTAAGTTATGTTACTAGAAACTACCCTAAGCTTAACTTATTATAGAAGTAGATTTAGTAGGTGTTAAATTAACACGCTGTCTATAATATGCAGTTGTGACGTAGGTTGCAGTAGTCTAGTTCGTAGCAAGGTGGTAACACCCTTGCTCTTGTCGCTTTTCTCTGTTCTAGGCAGTTGTTGTTGTAGTGCGCGTGATGCGCTGTCCACTTGCAATCCCAGTCCACACCAGTCTTTAGTAGGTTGTAGATAGTAATAAGCGCTTGTTTGCAATTTTCCTTAGCTGCACTACTAGATGCAGGTGTCTGCTTATCCTTGTTTTAATAGGCCTGCAATGCTTCCTGCACACAGAGTTTAGCTTGCTTAGGTCCCAATCCTTTTAACAAGGTGAGGGTATTGTTAGAGATTAGTACGCACTTTCTGTAGTAGTGCTCTGCGTCTTTCTTTATGCGTTTATTAGATAGTTATAGTTCCTTGTTGCACTAGTTTTCTTAATAAGGCGTAGGTGCTCTGCTTTAGACGCTTTGCTAGTCCTTATTAGGCATAATATAATTATCTATCCTAGAATCTGTCTCTAGGTCTTCTAGGAGACGTCCTATGTCTTTAGTAAGAATCTCCTATTCTTTACTAGCATTAGCGTGCAATTTATTAACGCTAGTTATTATATTAAGCTGTTAAACTACTGTGTTCTTGTTTTAACAGTCTTAGGTATAGTAGCCTATCTTACTACAGCTGTAACAAGTTAGTAAAGACTTGTTCTTCCCTTTACTACTATGTTCTTTTTAATTCTATCTACCTGTAGTTAGAGCCTTATTAAGGTTTAACAGGTCTATAGCTTTAGGCCTGTAGTAACTACTATTAGTCCTAGTGTGCACACGTTAAGAGGAGTTAGGCTAGTAACATCTGCCTTGCTGTCCTTGTTAGGGTGCCTAGTTTCTTTATAAGTTGCGTAGTAGTAAGATAGCATTTCTAAACAGTGTATGTGTTCCTTAGCTAAGCTTGTAGTTAAGTTTGTAGAGCTAATTATTAATGTCTATAGCTTCCTTAATAAGTACGTCTAAGGTATTAAGAGTAGCGCTAGTGCGCGTTAGTTCTTCCTTAACTTAAGGTTTAAGGCCTTAACAGAACATTATTATAAGAGCAGTGTTGTCCTAGTTAGTGTTTGCTGCAAGATGTTAGAAGTTAGCTACATAGTTAGCAGCAGACTAATGTTGTTAAATATGTTAGATCTTGCATTAAGCTACAGAGGGTTTGTTAATAACTCTAAAGATTGTACAAATCTTTTCCTTAAAATTGTTAATGTTGCACATCTATTTGTTAACATTGTTAGGTGCTTTACTAGCAGTGTACTGCTAAAGGAATAGCTTAATCTACTTAAGGGCCTGGTCACGTAGGTGACTGGCCATCAGCGTCACACGCTAGACTTTAGGAACGTTCTGTCACTAAAACGTAAAGAACAAGTCCTATTAAAGGAGCTATTTGTTAAGTTTGTTGCAGTCGCCCTTATACAGGTCTAGTTTAGCAACTAAGATTGTACCTGCACTAGGTGCTGCTTTGTACACAGGTGGAGCTTTATTAGAGCTGCTTAGGGTAGTTTAGTTTCCTAAGGTAGTAGACATCTTAGGGGTGTTTAAAATGTTAAGGTTGTACTTTAAGTAAAGCTTATAAGTATAGTTTAATTAGTTCTTAAGGATAAATACAGTAACAGGAGGCTAAAGGGGTTTAAGGTTTGCAGTAAGAAGTATAGATACTATTTGTCTGTCTTAAAAGTAAAGGTAATAATAAGTAGTATAGAGTAGACTATCTAGCTTAAAGGTTTAAGTTAAGATCTAATAACTTAGATTATTACTTAGGTTAAATATAAACTATAAGAGTTATATTCTTACTTTACTATATACTTATATTGTCTTAGAAAGTCCTAAAGTCCTATAGGACCTAATCTTATAAGACTATAATACTAGTAAGATAAAGAGTAACTCTTATTAGTTTGTTATCCTAAAATTCTAAATTTAGTTATAACTTATCCTATTAAGACACTTTACCTGTTTAGGCCTAGTTGTCCTTATGCACCTTTGTTGTCTAGGTAGGGTGCAGCCTCTAACAAGGTTGTTATTCTGTCCTGTAATACTTTTCCACCGTACATAACTGTGCCTCCCCCAGGCTCTTGTTCAGGTTCGTAACATAGAGGCCCTTTATGCAGCGAAATTCGCTTAAAACAGCTTAGCGCTAAATTCTAATAAGGTAATAAAGGGGCGCAATTATAAAACTTTAGGGGCAGAATTATTAATAATAAGACTCTTAATTACTATTCTTTCTATATAAAACTTGCTTATATATATCTTAATAATACTTATATTATATAGCTTCTTAAATTTTGTAGTTTTACTAATTACTTAAGGTTAAGGTTACTTAGGGTTAACTTAGGGTTACTAGCATAGAGCTAGTATAAGACAGCTGTCTGTTAGCACTATAAGAGTAAGTTAATATAATAAGTAGCACAGCGTAATGCTATAAATAAGGCTTATATATATTACTTAATAATTATAATAATACTCTTTACTTTCTAGAAGACTATAGTATTTTAGTATATAAGAAGCACTATACTATAGTTATTAATCTTAATATATATTTCTTATAGTATTATAATATACTAACTGTAACTTAAAAACAGATTATTAAGTGCTTTAGTTACTTTACTACAGTTAGCCTAGCTAAAATAGAGCTTCTAGAGGAGCCTGTGCAGCTAATTAATAAGCTAAGAGAGCTGCTAAACACACTATAGTGTAAGATATACTACTTTATTACTATTAATAAAGATATAATATATATATATTATAATAAAAATTACTAGTAAGTATAGATAGGAGAGAAAAGCTTACTTTATAATACTATAAAAGTTTAGAGCTTTTTTTATAGTAGTAGGCTATAAAAATATTTTATTATTAATTTAGTAAATACTTAAATTAATAAAAATACTAAAGTAAAAAATATTATTTTTAGGTTACTTACTAAGTATAAATAGATATAATAAGAAGTTAAAGAAGAGCTATAGACACTTAAAGAGGCTGCAAAGATAGATAAAATAGGCTAGTTTAAGTATATAGGCTAGCTAGAGTTCTTAAAAGACTAAAATCTTACTTATTTAGTATATTAAGCCTATAGACCTAATTAAAGTAAATATAAGATTAAGCTAGCTACTAAGCTAACTAGGTAGCTAGTAGAGAGAAGTATAAAGGGACTAGCTACACTTCTACAGGAAGTATAGCGCTAGCTAAGGAGCGCAAAACAGAGTAAGGTTAACCCCTAGCTAATAGCTTATCTGCAGGACCTAGAAAGTTAGACTATATATATAAGCTACATAGTCTAATTTATGTGCTTCTATCTATATACTATAAAGAATAATAAGTGGCAGCTTTAGCGCGTAGTAGGATAAGCACTTGCTTCCCCTAGTTGCTGCTCTAACAGCAAGGACAGTAAGGACAGCAAGGACAGCAAGGACAGCAAGGACAGTAATAAGGACAGCAGTAATAGTAGGAATAGTAAAGATAAAAGGAATAATCTGTAGTCCTAACACATAACATATAAATAAGGGTAAGTAGATAAGATAAAAGATGTATGTAAGCTGTTTATATTTATAGCTCAGTAATAGAGGTATACTAATAGGCTGTAGAGCGCGCTTAGCAGCAACAATAGGGGAGCTTAGATAGAGGCGCTTCTAGCGTCTGTTAGCTTATTTATTTTTATAATATATTACCTAGTACTACTATATATAGGGCTGTTTTAGTTTCTTGCAGTGCTTAGGATTAATCCTAAGATAGTGCGCTTATAGACAGTAAAGAACTATTTATATATGCTAGCAGGCATAGTATACTACATGTAGGTAATTATAGTGTCTTATCTGCTCTCTAACTTGTAGTATAACATAGAGATAGAGTAGGATTATAACTGTTTTATAAAAATACAGCAGAGGTATCTAGCAGACAGCATATTTACGCTAATAAGTGTAATAATTAGCTTACTAGTGTATAGCAAGTTTATTAGTCTAATAGCTAGTAATTCTAGCAACGTGTACTAGTCTAAGGATAAGTAGATATTCTATCTAAACAGCTAACTAATTATTATTAGCTACTTCTGTAAGATAGCATAAGATTTAATAGCAGAAGTATTAGAGAAGCTATAAGAGCTATACTAGATAGAAAATAATAAAGAGTGTATTACTATTAATCTATAGTAAGTAGTTAACAATATTATGTTTATAAAACAAGGCTTGTCTTTTATTAATACACTAAGTAATAATCTTAAGACTAGACAAGCTTAGATACTTAAAAGAGTTATAACTACAAGAGGTAGATTACAACTTAAGCGCGCTAACAGGCAATAGAGCGTTAGGGTAGTGCAGCAGTACTTAAGGCAGGTAAACTACTTCTTAGAGCTGCTGCTCTGCAGCGTGCACGTTACATTAGGGCAGCTAGGGAGAGAGTTAGAGATTATAGTAATTTAACACTGTAACAGCGTGCTATAGGACTATAATATCTTTATAATAGATAAGTAGGTTATAATAGTAGTTTACTATTATAAGTTATAGTTATAGTAGGATAAGCTAAAGATTATGCTGCACTTCTTACTACTATAGCTAGGGTAAGTAATAGCTGTGTATTTAGTGTATGTACAGCTGTTTAAGAAGTATCTAATACTTAAGGTGCTAAAGGGCAGCTACAGCAACTACGTGTAGCATAATATGCAGGGCACTTAGGATACTAGCTAGCTTACAAGAGTGCTTAAGCGCAAGACAGGAAAGAGGCTAGGCGTAGCGCTGTATACGCTTAACTACTAGCACACTGTAGTAGGTATTAGCTAAGTATATATAGGAGAGTTATTTAGTAAGGGCTATTAAGATAATATAAGTAAGGTAGAAGAGGTAGAAGTAGATAAAGATAGCAAAGACATTCTTAAGCTACAGAACTTGCGCATAACTGCAATAGGTGTAGCAAACTACAGCATACTAGTAGATATTGTAAAGTATCTAAGTGTGCAGTCTATTAATGCGTTCTAGTTGCTAAGCGTAGCATAGCACTACTTCTTAGGGGTAGATAGAAGTAGTGCAAGGTACACAGAGCTGAGCAGGACAGCAAAGAGACTGCTGGGCGACAGCATGCTGTTAGCGCTTGCTAGGGCGCTAAGAGAGAAAGAAGCATAAGCAGCTAACCTGCAAGCAGACGTAATATACTAAGGGCTGCAGCAGGTGCTAGGCAAGCAAGACTTTAGCTTTTAATCTATAGAGCAAGAGCAGGCTCTGCACGCAGTGCTAGAGAAGTAGATACTATTAATTATTATGCTTCTTACTAGCAGAGGCAAGAGCTTACTATTTACGCTGCTAGCTTGTGTAGAAAGGCTAGAGGTAACAGTAGTTATAGTGCTGTATTAAGCGCTAATTAAGGATCTAGTTAAGCAGATTTAGAAGTGCAGCATTAAGTGCATAAAGTAGAAGTATAGCAAGAATAACCTAGCATTTGTAGTAATTATTAGCGCTAATATAGCTAGCAATATTAAGAGTAACAGTAACTTTCTAGGGTATACATAGATACTAAAGGTAAAAGAGTTACTACACTAAATTATAATTAATAAGTGTTATCTAGTATTTGTAGTAAGGAACTAGTAAAAGAAGCTATTAGTAATAAAGAACTTATATCTTCTTAGAAGCCTATCTACTATAAGGGCGCGTAGAGGACACTAAATCGCAGTAAAATAGGTTTAGTGTTAGGGTTTTTACTTAATTAAGAAGCATATTTTAGTAGTCCCTTACATAACTCTAACACCCCTAAATTATAATTACTTCTAACTTAAATTAAAAAACGTCTTATATAAACTTAATTTCTACATACTTTATATAGTAATACTAAGTGTTTAGTCTATAACTTTAGTAAAATATAGTGCTGTTTTAGTAAGTAGGGTTAGAGTTTCTATATAATAGAGCTTGTGTAGGACAGCTAAGTAGCTACACTATAACAATTAGATAATAAAAGTAATAGTAGAGGCAGCAGCGCAGACGCGCGTAGATAGGCCTAGCAACTTACAACTAACAACTGTAATAATATTTTTAACTTTCTTGTAGATTTTAGCATCTTAGTCTATAAGTAGCACTATACTATAGTTATTAGTCTTAATATGTATCTTTAAAAGCATTATACTACATCTACTATACTGTAGTAATAGATTATTAAGTACTTTAGTTAATTAGAGACTATTACTTTAAACACAATTAAGCTCCTAGATAAGCCTGCGCAGCTAATAGAAGAGCTAGAGAGCCTGCTTAATAGTGTGCAGTGTAAGATGTATAGCTAGATTACTATTAACAAAGATAAGATATGTAGGCATTGTAAGAAAAATTACTAGTAAGTGTAGATAAGAGAGAAAAGCTTACTCTATAAGTCTGTAAAAGTGCAGAGCTTTTTTTACACTAAGGGGCTATAAAAGTATTTTATTCTTAGTTTAGTAGATAATAAAAATAAGGAAAATAATAAGGTAGAAGAGTTAGTTTAGGTACAGCTTACTAAGTATAAATTAATATAACAAGAAATTAAGAAAGAGCTATAAATACTTAAAGTAGCTGCAAAGATTAATAAAATAGGTTAGTTTAAGTATCTAGGCTAGCTAGAGTTCTTAAAGAACTAGAATCTTGCTTATTTAGCTTATTAAGCCTGTATACCTAATTATAGCAAGTGTAAAATTAAGCTAGCTGCTTAGCTAACTAAAGGGCTAGTTAAAAGAAGTGTAAAAGGACTACCTAGACTCTTATAAGAGTTAAGGCGCTAGCTGTAGAGCGTAAAGCAAGATAAACTAGACATACAGCTATTAGCGCAACTACAGAACTTAGAGAGTTAGGCAGTGTACGCAAGCTACATAGTTAGGTTTGTCTGCTTCTATCTGTAAATACTAGCTAATAAAGAGCAACAGATTATGCGCTTTAGAAAGCAGCAAAATGCTGCTGCCTACGCAGATTGTTATTTAGCATTAGGCAGCAAGAAAGACAGTAAGGAGGACAGTAAAGAGGAAGATAATAGTAAGAGTAGTAAAGGCAATAGTAATAGCCTCTAGCTATAATATATAACATATATAACGTGCATAAAATATAATTAGCTATAGTAGGATATAGTAAAGGATGCATGTAAGCTCTTTATATAGACAGACAAGCAGAGGTTATATAGGATTAAGCTGTAGGATGTGCTAGATAGCAACAACAGAGCAGCATAGACAGAGGCGCTTCTTGTATTAATTAGCTTGTTTATCTTTACAAAATATTACCCTATAGTGCTATCTACTAGTCTAATTTAGTTTCTAGTAGTGCTTAGCTATAATATAGATATAGACTGCTTACAGATAGTAAAGAACTACTTATATGTACTAGCAGGGATAGTGTACTATGTGCAGGTAGTTGCAGTTAAGGCACTACTCTTAGGCTTACAGCGCAGCATATAAATTTAGCAGGACTGTAATTACTTTGTTAAGATGTAGCAGGGTTAGGGTTAGGGTTAGGGTTAGGGTTAGGGTTAGGGTTAGGGTTAGGGTTAGGGTTAGGGTTAGGGTTAGGGTTAGGGTTAGGGTTAGGGTTAGGGTTAGGGTTAGG